>CM065054.1:111505995-112182600 GCA_032883995.1 Coronaproctus castanopsis | reverse complement strand
TTTAAAGGCGCACGCGTCTATTATAAATATATATTAAATTAAATTTAAAATAATTTCAAATCACGTATTCCAGCATATGATAATTAATTTTAATTTTACATCCAAAACCAAAATTAATAACATCCCAAATAATCAAAAGCAGTAACCTCGCAAGGAATAAATGTGGTATATAATCTACCTATTTAGATATGTATCTATGTATGTATGCATAACAGTTGTGCGTTTAGGTGTACGCCAGACGTAGGTAACATTATATTTTTTACTAATATATCATTAATGTTTATGAACACACCAAACAATCGAAATAAGTATACCTGTCAAATAATGATACATCGTATGTAGTATTAAATTTTATGGTTTTTGCCCTCATATTGCTCCAGTTCGTTTTAAACAAAATTTTCGCGTGTTTCTCCCTTTATACCATAGATGTTATATAGTAATGACTATTTCCAAAGTGGGAATCGTTTAAAAATTTTTACGTCGCTCGCTATGCCTTGCCAAATATATTTAATGTTGGTGAAGCCTCTTGTTTTGTGCTGTAGCAAATGTTTCCTTAGTTTACAAGCGGGATGTGCAGGTCTCGATGAATATAATCATTTCTCGAATAACGGCATGCATCGACATTTGCTCTTAGTATTATGATTTGTATAGCTTGGATCTTTGCTCTAGACGACCTGCTGGTACAGCCCCATAACTGCAGACCATAAGTCCATATTGGCTTTATGATTTGCCGATATAGTACACATTTTTTAACTTACGTCTAACGACGATTTCCGTCCAATAAGCCAATATAATTGTTTAGTTTTTTCTTTATTTGTTTACATTTCATTCTGAAAAGTATTTTACAGGTCAGCCTCTTATCCAGGTGCATACCAAAGTACTTGACATATATGTTCGTTGGTATGTGAAAGTTATATGCGCTGATTTTTCTTCATTGATTTTTATCTTCCCAATTTGATGCCCATTCATGCACTCTGTTGAAAGAGTTTTACAATTTATTTATAGCTTCAGAATGACTACTGCTTGGCTAATATAGCTGTATCGTCGGCGAAGGTAGCTGTCGTCGTTTATGCATCAATTGGTAAGTCTTCTGTGGAGAACGCTTCCCTGCGGTACTCCAGCTTCTATGTTGTACAACGTGGAAGTAGCATTTTCTTGATGTATTTGAATTTGTCGTTCTGATAAATAATATATTAGCAAACGGCACATGTTACCTGGCAGAATTCGGCTTAATTTATAGGTCAGCCCTTCGTGTCATACCTTGTTGAAATCTTGTGCTACGTTTAAGAAGACGTCCGGGCAATATTTTTTTCCTCGAATGCTCTATTAATTATCGTTGTGATCCTGTGTACTTGATCATCCGTCGAAACCAAAACTACTACTATATACTCTTCGACCATAGGAAATAGTCATTTGAGTAATAATTTCTCGTATAACTTTGATATAGTTGGCAATAATGAAATTGGTCTGTACGACCCTACATCAGCGTCTTGTTTTTTACATTTTTGTACCATAGTGATTTGCGCTATTTTGAAACAGAACAGAACAGAACAGTTTATTGAATAATTTACAATTATGACAAACAGTAAAAAGAAAAAATGTGTACCGCTATAAGCTTACCACACATCTACGTAAACAGAAAAATAATTTTAATTACTTAAGCATAATGATAATTACATACTAACAGGAAAATACAAAAAACCTGTCAAATAAAAACCAAGCACTTCTTCAAGTATTATTACGATTAAGGAAATTACACATAATTAATAAGAATTACAAATTATATGGGTTACATTAATAAGTGAACCTAAACATATTTAAATTGGAGAAAGTAAGAACTAGGTATACAAATATTTATTATAAATCTAGTTATTGCATTAAATTTAAAGCAAATTATGTTTAAGTCGCCTATGTTTATATCTGGTATACATGAAATCAAGTTGCTTGGAATCGTAATTTCCGATCGACGCAATTAATTCATTAGTGTGTATTAAGCATTTATCACAAAAATGATTTGCTAAATAAAGTACAAAATCTCTAATATAGGGAATTCGAAGATCAGCATGCATGTCAACAATTTTTCTGTACCTGGGTGCATCTAGAATACATCGTAGACATCTATTTTGCAGAAGCTGCAACTTATTGTAAGTAGCAACAGAAATTGAGCTCCAAACTGGGCAGGAGTATGTAATCACCGGGCGAACAAGTGTTTTGTATAGCATTAATTTATTATTAATGTTAACACGCGACTTGCGGTTAAACAAGGGATAAATCGTACATATAGTTTTGTTAGCTTTAACCATGACTCGATTTATGTGTTCTGAGAAAGTTAACCTCATGTCTAAAGTAACACCTAAATAGCGAACATAGTTTGACCATCGAACTGATGCAGAATTTACTTCGAGCATCGCGGGAAGTAAAGGCCTTCTACGAGTGAAAAATATGGATTCTGTTTTTTCCGGATTTATATCAATTTGCCATTTGTGAAAGTAACGTACAGTACGATTTATTGCTATTTGCAGCTTGTTACGTATTGCAGTAGGCCTGTATGAGCTACAGAAAAGTGCTGTATCATCGGCATAAAGAGCAACCTGAACATTTGCAAAGGTGGGAAAATCGGAAAGATATAAGATAAATAAAAAGGGCCCCAATACACTTCCTTGTGGTACTCCTGCTGAACACGTCTTCATAGTGGATTTGTCATTATTAACTATTACATAAAATAATCTGCTGCTTAAATAATTCGAAATTAATTTGATTAAGTATGGGGGAAAATGGAATCGAATCATTTTATAGATAATTCCTTTATGCCACGTCGTATCAAAAGCTTTCGCTACGTCGAATAAAATCATCCCCGTATGTTTGTTACAGTTGAAATTATGTGTAATGAATTCAGTTATTCTAGCGATCTGGTGAGTAGTTGAATAATTATGACGAAAACCAAATTGTACTTTGGGAACAATCGTATGATTATCAGAATGACTTATTAGCCGAGAGAGAATTATTTTTTCTGCAATTTTACTCAGATTGCTTAACAAGCTGATTGGACGAATATTACAAATTTGAGTAGCGTCCTTACCTGGCTTGGGTAATGCAATGATTTTACCCACTTTCCAATTAGAAGGAAAATAACCACATTTAAACATTGCATTTATGATATTTGTAAACTCAACAATCGCTTTTTTAGGTAAATTTTTTATAGCTCTAGTTGAGACGTTATCATTTCCCACAGATGTTTTGAGCTTAATAGATTTAATGTTAGCAAAAACTTCTCTCGGTGAGGCATAATGAATATTATTGAGTGTGCTAATATTTTTTAAGTAATTTTTGACAGATGATTGAATTTTATTAACCTGATAGGAAGAGGCTAAGTTGAAATTACGCATGTGAGCTTTAAAGTATTCTGAAGCGAGCAGTTCAGCTTTATCACGATTTTTATAAACGTGGCGTTGATCATGCGTATCATAGAGAGGTGGGAGACATGTATGTCGTTTATTATATTGCTTACAAACTTTCCACAGACTGTTGTCATTAGGTGATAGTTTAGACAGAAAGTTATGAAATTGATCATTTTTATATTTATTCAGCAGAAAACTAACTAGTTTATGTAGAAGGTTTAATATATATTTTAAATTTCGGTACTGAAAGTGGAAACGGTTTTTGACATAAAGCCTTCGGATATGATTTTTAAATTTAATTATCACCACGATGTACATAGGTAAACTGTTATATGGTGTGTGATTTATTATTTTTTTAGGTACAAAGTATTCAGTGGAAGTAAGAATTAGTTGAGTTAAATCGTCTAAATGCTTATTAATGTCAGCGATACTATGAATGCGCATGTTTAAATTAATACTGTTAGATATAAACTGCTTAAATCCAGACCAGTCCGCATTTTTATAATCGGGTAGAACGCATTTATCTCTTTCAACCATGTTATTAGTAACAATTGTGAATATCGGGTTGTGATTAGAGGACAGCTGAGTCATTGAGATAGGAGTGGTAATTGAAACATTTTTAACAACAGCAAGATCGATGATACTAGGTCGAAGTCCCGCAGCATCAGGGAAAAAAGTAGGGTAAGCAGGAGCGCAAATATTGAAATTTGCTCGTGTACTTATATCATGAAGTATATTACCAGCTGCGTTGTTAGCAAAACAATTCCATAACTTATTTTTGGCATTGAAGTCGCCTATTAAAATAACTTTATTATCAACTTTCATCAGAGTGTGAATATCGTCAGAAAATTTGCGCATGCAATTAGGAGGCTTATAAACAGCGAAAATAGAAATGCTACGAGTTTTCCTGCTGTAATTAACATTATTACTAGTAGTGTTGTTATATCTATTATTGTTAGTATGATCGAGATAAAGTTTTACACCAATAGCTTGTATACAGTTTAGTTGTGGTGTGATGATCTCTTCAAACCGTAAATGCTTGTGTATAAATAAAGCAACCCCACCATTTCTACGGCACACGTCCTTCCTACAAATGTTATAACCGGGAAAATGTAATCTGCAAGAACTATCCAGTTTAGTTTCAGACAATGCGATAATATTAATTTTATTTTGTATAGCAAAGTGATGCAATTCATCGTACTTGCGTAGAATGGAATTACAATTCCAAGCAACTATACGAATTTCATGTATTAATGACATTTAGTTTAAATAAATTCAATAATAGTTTCTATAACGCTTTGTAACTTAGTGAAAATGTCTGCATGTGTCAAAGATTTCAATTTGGTTATAACAGATTTAACGATATTAAAAATTAACTTAATATTAAATTCACGAAATAATGATAATAGATCGGTTATTGAAAAATTATTATTCTCATCATCAGTACGCACATCGTTGCTACGAGTCTTAACTGCAGAGGAATAAGACTTATTATGTCTATTTATAATGCTATTAGGTAAATTTACATTAGTATTTAAACCTGTTTGACGCTGTGTGTTGGAGAAACCTGTCTTCGTAATAGAAATATGTTTTTTATACTTCGCATTTACAATTTTTTGTATAACACTACATTGTTCAGAATTAGCAGAATGTTCCCCATGACAATTGGCACATTTTATAATATTAGTGGTACAAGAAGAAGTTGAGTGGGACTTACTACATTTAGAGCAACGTTCGGGAAGCTGACAGTTTGGTGCTACATGACCAAACCTAAGACAACGAAAACATTGTAAATATAACGTTTTTCTTACGTATTTTTCCCATCTTATAACACATGAAAAAAGCGTCCTAATATCTAGAATGCTTTGCATAATTGTATTGGGCGGAAAAGTTATTAAAAACACCGGTAATGGTGTTATAACAGTAGTATCATTTTTTTTATTAAATTGAGTAACTGAAACGACATCAACAGATGTTTTTAATTCTGCTTCAATCTCACTACTCGTAAATGAAGAGGGCAAACCCTTGAGAACCATTTTAATCGGTTTATGTTCTTTTGGTAAATGCGTATAAAAAGGAATGCTAGCGTTTTTAAGAAATGAAATTAAATTATTGAAGTCATCATTTGTTTGTACAAAAATAGACGTATTAGTTCTATTATAATTACGTATTTTAAAATTATT
The DNA here is from genome assembly GCA_032883995.1 of Coronaproctus castanopsis. Taxonomy (NCBI): domain Eukaryota; kingdom Metazoa; phylum Arthropoda; class Insecta; order Hemiptera; family Monophlebidae; genus Coronaproctus; species Coronaproctus castanopsis. Next base: position 112,177,019 of record CM065054.1, on the reverse strand, counting down.
TTTGATTATTTCTCTTATGTTCTTAAACAAATTCTTAAGGTTTATTTTATTATCAATATTTACAATTGTGATAGGAGGGTAAGAAGCTTTATTATTATAATTGTTACGTATAGTCGATTTTACGTTAATTCTATCGTTATTATTATCACTTACATTGTCATGCAGCGTTTGACGAATAATAGTTTCATCGATATATAAAGGTTCAAAACGATTTTTATTACAAGATAAAGTAGCCGGTTCTTGTTTCGATCTTTTTGTCTTGCTTCGTCCATTATGCCCTGTGGAGGCATGCCATTCAGAAGTATCATCTTCTGAGCTAACATCACCGTCGGAATTTCCCACCATTGCGTAGATATTTCTACGAATACTCGATTTTGCTGTATGATGTATACCAGTTGAAGTTGACGGCTCACTACCATCAATCAACATATTATTTACACTATCATCGAAGTTAGCAGTTGTAGTACAACCACCTGTGGTGACAACAGCGGACTTACGAGGCGAGCGCGTTATCATAACTTCACGTAACGAAAGAACGAGCGGCTAGCCGCAACTGCCGATAAACGAGAGGGTAATCAATACGACGATAGCGAGAATAATAATACCGTATATATCGTAAGATAACAATGAACGCGAGTAACAAGCATTATACACGGAACAAATTAGAAACTGTAATGATGAAACAGGTTGGCGTGTATTCTAAGCGTAGACAAGCATTAAACAAATATGTTAACATAATTATACCTTTTTTTGTGAGTTCTTTTAGTACTCTGGGGGATATTCCATCAATACCTGGAGATTTCCGAGGATTCATATTATTATCAATTACAGTCTCTACCTCATTATTATCACTTTTTCGTCCGTTTTATAATTAATGCTGATATTAATAGTTGAGGCCATATTATTCTGTTTGAATACCCGTGAGAATTTTTTTTTTTTTTAATCCTCTTCTTATCTGGTACTGACAATTTTATGTCATCAACCGGATATTGTCTCTTGAGAACGCACTTGACTTCTTGAGAATATGCCCATTAGCAAGGTCTCAATTTATTTTGAAATGGCTATAGGCTATATCCAATCCATCATCGTTCTTCTTTTCAATCTTTTGACCTTTGTTGGTTTCTTCAACAAACTATCTGCTAGTGGGTTTGTGTGGTACTGTAGTCTCCATATATGTTTTTGAATCGCTTCTTGAATTAGCTCGTCTATGTACTTTATATTTAGATCTACATGTAGCGTACGGTTTGAGACGTACCACGGTGCTCCTACAATAGCACGTAATACCCTGTTTTGATACGTATGAATTTTGTTTACTTTGCTTTTGGACGCACAGCCCCACAGCTCCACTGCGTATAGCCATACAGGTTTTAATACTACGTTGTACAGTAGTAATTTGTTTAAAGTATGAAGTTGTGAATGTGGACCAAGCAACCAGTACAGCTGTTTAGTTTTTATGTTCAACTCCATTTTCTTCGCTCTAATATGCTGAGCCCATGTTAAAGTTTGGTCTAGGTGAACTCCTAGATATTTTACCGCTCGACTTTGTTCAATTTTCCTACCTTTGATAAAGATTTTATATCTGTTGCGAACAATTCTCCTTTTAGTAAATATAATGTGGGTACTCTTGGACTCGTTTATTGTCAATTTCCATTTGCTCGACCAATTTTCAATTTCATTGACTGCACTTTGCAATATTTTATTTGATGTTTGCGGAAGCTTATGTGAGGCCATTATTGCCGTGTCATCAGCAAATGTTGCTACACTCGCATTCCTTGGTACCGGTATGTCATAAGTGAATATCGAGTACAACAAGGGACCAAGCACGCTTCCTTGGGGTACGCCTGATTTAATTTTTTGAATTTGAGATTGTTCATTATTTACTTTCGTCTAGATAGGATTTTATAATATTATAATATTGTACTGGCAGGACCCTTTTACATTTGTATAGTAGACCAGTGTGCCAGACTTTATCGAACGCTTGTTGAATATCTAGGAAGGCCGCTCCTCCTTCTCCTCAAAAGCTGTTTCGATTTGATTAACGAGCCTGTGGACTTGCTGGACTGTTGAGTGGCCAGTTCTAAATCCAAATTGGTGGTTGGGGATTATTTTGTTTTCATCAATGAATTTTTGAATTTTTTTCATTATGAGTTTTTCAAATAATTTAGCCAAAATTGATAAGAGTGATATAGGCCGATAGGACAACAGTTTTTCAGGGGGCTTTCCTGGTTTTTGTATCATAATCACATTTGCGAAGTTCCATAATAACGGAACGTATTGTATTCGCATAATTGCATTGACGATATAAGTTAGATTCATTAATGCATTTTGCGGAAGTTCTTTCAGAATTTGACCCGTTATGAGATCATATCCTGGCGCTTTATTTTTATTCAACTTCATTATTTCCTCTTTTATTTCCTTTGGTGAAAACATCTTTATTTTAGTATCAGATTTACTTGGTTCCTGTTTTAAATAATTTTGGATATCATCTTCAATGGCAGATTTAGTTCTTTCTGTTTGAAAAGTGTTGGACAGATGTACTCCAAACAATTCTGCTTTTGTAGCATCATCTGTAACCCAATATCCATTTTCACTTTTTAGTGGGTTATTTCCAGGTTCTGGCTTGTTACAGTAGCGAACTGCTTTCCATAATGAATAATTACTTTCCTTTGATGTTGTTAAATTAGAAACAAATTCATTGAAGGATGTGTTCTTGAATTTTTGTAGAAGATCTTTGAGTTTTCTAGTTTGTCTGTTTAATACCGTCTTGTCAGCTGGACTTCTTGACTGCATCCAGCGTTTTCTCAACCGTCTTTTGATTGCCACTTGTCTTTTTATATAATCAGGAAAAACCTGGGTTTGTAATGGTTTTTGAGTTGATGATGGAGTACTTCTGCAGACTGCTTGTACAACTTGATTAGAGAATAGGTTAACACTATCGTCCAGTTCTGTCTCTGTTTTCAATCTGACTGATAGATTTGTATTTTCATCTAGTAGATTTCTGAATGTGTCCCATTTTGTGTTTCTGATGCTTAGTGCTGGTTTATGCTCCTTCAGCCATACCTGTTCATTTGTTGATAATGTAACGATTGAGTGATCAGAAGACAGGGAAGTTAAGTCGTTGGTAACTTTGATATAATTTTTTGCTATACCTTTTATAATATAAAAGTCCAACAGGTCTGGTGTTTTGTTTTGATCAAATGGCCAGTAGGTGGGTAAGCCTCCTGAGACTGTATCACATTTTTCCGTGTCAATAGCCATCTTCAAATTTCTGCCTCTAGTAGTTATCAAACGAGAAGCCCAATGGGTATGTTTCGAATTATAATCTCCTCCTATAATAAATCGTTTTCCCATTGTTTTTATAAATTCAGCAAGGTTTTGATGACTTAATTTATACTTGGGGGGCAGTATACTGCTGCCAAATTTATCGCCTTAGAACCCTGTTTTATGGTAATGCGAGTGGCCTGAATGTAGTCTTTTTGATAGTTTTCCATAGTATTGTGAAAAATGCTATCTTTAATTAAGACTGCAGTTCCTGCACGTGCTTTCTTATCCGGATGCAAGGTCCAGTAGGCTTTATAATTTGGTATACTAATGTAACTTTTATCTGTGAAGCGAGCTTCAGAGATTAACATTATATCGATATCATTCGATTTTAGATAAAATTCGAGTTCTAATCGATGCTGTAGTAAACCATTTGCATTCCAAAGCGAAATTTTGTAACATGACTGATTTTTATTGTTTTTGTTATCCATCATCTCCTGTTTACAAGAGCAGTCATGATGGTGCTGATTATATTATTTATCATTTCTGTCTGCTGTTGGAGTATTTCCTTGAATAAAGATTTTATTTCAACCAGAAACGCACTTAGGGTTTGTTCAATATTTGTGGGTGCTACATCATTGGGGGAATTTTGTTGGTTTGCAGACACTGCCTGAGCATATGAAAGAGATGTTATATTTCTCATTTGTTCTTTCTCTGGTGGCACAGCTTGCAACTCAATTGCTGTTTCCGACTGTTGTTGAGTTTGTACCAACTTCTGTTTTATAGGTTGTCTACTTAGGGATTTTAATGCATCGTTTTTATCCTGGCTTCGTAATTTTTGCAATTTTTTATATAATTCGCAACCCTTGTAGCTTGCCGGATGGTTAAGCCCACAATTTGCACACATAGCAGGTGAATTGATAAATGACGAGCAAAACATTCGGCTTTATCAGCATCTGATTCCAACCTCATTTTAACAGATAGAGCATGTGTAATTGTATGTTTAATTTTTTGGGTGGCTTTCTAAAGAGAATAATCTTTATCCTCGAAGGGTCTAAGATCTTTGATGTATCCGGTGAATGTTTCTTTGCGAATATTTTTTATTAATGCATTAAGCTGGCGACTGGTTTGATTAAATTGATTGTTAATGCAGACTCCGTGTATTTTGCCATATGGCCCGGGCTTGTCTTTATTATTCAGCGACTTTGAGTCCTACTTGTATGGGTACGTGATTTCATTTGATTTTGATTTATAGCTTTCTGGTTCAGGTGTAGCTGTGTTGGCTGCTTCGAGAATGGCTTCAATTAAACTTTTTGTGTTCTTCCAAATATTGTTTTGTTTTCAATCGTATTCTAAGGTTTATTTTGTTTAATAATAGTAAGTTAATTATTCGTAACTCCACCTTAAAATTCGCCTCAATGGTGATGTTTCGTATATCCCATATTTCTGAAAGATAAATTTTGACGTGGGTTTTAATTCGCCGACTAGTATACAAAATTTGGAAAGTTTCAATTCGTTTATGAGTTAATTATATTCGTATATCGTTAAAATATTCCTGAATAATGTCCGATTACTTTCGAAGTTTATCCGAGTATTGTAGAAGTGACGAAATATCTCTGAGCTGTTACTAATAGCGTCCATATTAGCGATGATTAGTGATTAGTCAAATGCAAACGTATCATTTTGGAAACCCCATAATTTTTGTATTTTTACACTGTGAAATAACCCCGTACTGACTCTGATAATACAGGATTTCTCGTTTGGGTTGGAAAGGAACATCCAAAACCGATGCTGTACTTATTATTATTTAGCGACTGTTTTTGAGATGGTTTTGTAACTATTATTTTTATTAAGATTATATTTTACTTTACATACACGTGTTGTGATATTTAAACTATATTTTACTTTGTGTGTGTATATATATAGTTAGAAAAATTATTGGCTATAGTACTAAAATATTAATGTTTGTTCACGATACGTAATGTTGCGTGCAAACAGTGTGTGAGTGTGGCGATATTTGTGGATAAATATTGTCTTATAAAACAACGACATCAAATTTAAAAAAAAACAGCACTCATCCAACTGTTAAACAAAACAAAAAAAAAACGCTTTGGAGGTAATATATTTTTTTTTTAAACAATTGGGTAAGTATATTATTGAAAAGAAGTACAAAATTAAGTCTAACTCTGAACAAACTGTTTTACAAATATTACAAGATTAAATTATGTATACCATATACTTAGGCTAGATGCGAATTTATTCTACGACGATTTACTTCTGCAATGGTGAAAGTATTAAAAATTTTAAATAGTTTAGTTACTAATTGATGTGCTCTATTATCGTTAAAATTTTTATTGGTCTGGACTATTTATTGCAGACTACCGTATCACAAATCGCAAGTAAACAGAAATAAATGCGATCAATATCAACCGAAATAAACGATATAATCATTTGTTACAATAAGAAAAATTAGCGAAGTTTAAAAGAAAAAAATTAGGTAAAAGTTTTATTTTAGGAATATCGATTTTCAGCCATTTTAACTATAATTTTCTCGTTTTATTGAAGAAAGTCATTGTCACCATCACATTTGAAGCATTTTATCAATCTACCACAACTCTATTCGGTATGATTCAACTGTTGGCAGCATTTGCACTAGTCCAGTGCGGTGCTTCTATTTTAATTTTGCAATAAGCGATATGAGTCCAATTGTATATCTCGTTGTTGTTGTTTAGGTTTTAAGTCAATGTAGAACAAAGGAAAGACTTTCTTTGTCTATCTATTATTTTGATATCATTGCGCGGATCATTTTGAATAACTTTTACATCTGTAGTAGAGTGTATTCCTCTAACTAGTACTCTATATGGTCTTTCTGATTTTAGTTTATATGTATAGTAGAAAATTTGTATTAAACTATTACAAAATACTCTAATATGAAACACTATTTGTAACATAACTTGCTAGTGAAAGTTTAGTGATTTAAATGAAATGAAAAAATAATGTTTCCGAATTCTAACGCAAACAAATTCCATATATAATTAATGATTTTAAATATATAATGTGTGCATATCGTATATAAAAAGTTACAAATCGTACAGCAGGCGATGGAAAGAAAAATTTTAGATGTTACAAAATTTAATAAAATAAAAAACAAGGCACTCAGAGCTCAGTCAAGAACAGATGACCGAATGGAAATAGTAAGAAACCTAAAATAGATATGGTACGGTCATGTCATGCGGAAACAAGCAGCGTATAGAATGAATTCCATTGGATAAAAAAAGGAAAATAAAAAGACCAAAAAGACTGTGGAAAGATGATATTGTCAAATGTGCGGAAATCAGTTAGATGAGGAAACAAATATAAATTGACTGTATATGTCGGTTACTCCGTAGATATTTTTGGTTCAAGATGTTAGGTTATCGAGAGGTATAACCGGTTAAAAAAGTGGCTATCATAATTGACTGTATATGTCGGTTACTCCGTAGATATTTTTGGTTCAAGATGTTAGGTTATCGAGAGGTATAACCGGTTAAAAAAGTGGCTATCATAGCCGAAACTAAAATTCAAAAAATTAAAATAATAATCGCAAATAATTCCGACTCAAAATATTAGTATACCGCAGTCATTATAAATAGGCGTAATTCAAGTTTAATATTATCTATTCTTTATGATACATTATAAACTGGCTACCAAACTACAAATTCAAGTCCCCAATTTTATTATAAACTGGCTAAGACCACGACGGAAAAGAGAACACCTAATTTATGTAATTCATAAATTCATAATAAACTCTAGCGCTTAATAATCTACTAAATAATAATCTATTATCCAATCACGACGGGATGTAAGTATAGCCCTATAGTTTATATATATATATATATATATATATATATATATATATATATATATATATATATATATATAATATTATATATATATATAATATTGTACATTACAAATTACACGTGGAATAAATTTAGACAAGATTATTTAAATTGTGAATTTTAAAATTTTACTTACTTTATCCGAACATAAATTACGTACATCGATATTTCCATAATTAATTCGATCGATTCGTTTCATGATGTTACCGCGTTTCATTCCAAGAACAATATAACAAAAAAATTAACTGCGTCTCGGTGCACAAGTAAGAAGTAAAACTTGAAAATATATTAAACTCAACGTATACATTAAACGCGATGAAAAGACATTATATATATATATATATATATACATACAAGTAAAAATTTGATCCGCGTTCATATTCACAAAGAAAAAGAACGCACTCTTCGCTACACTTAATTTTAAAGCGTGATGACTTTTTATGGGGCCATGATTCAATACAGGTCGATGACTCAAATGTTTTCGTTCACAAGTCACCTGTTATACAGTGAAGATCTGAACCAGATAATAGATAGCCGTGCGCACATACGCAACAGAACTAATCCGAAAAAAATTTACACACACACACACACACACACACACACATATATATATATATATATATATATAAAATTCTCGTGTCGCGGTGTTTGTGGGTAAACTCCTCCAAAACGGCTTTCCCGATTCTCATGAAATTTTGTATGCATATTGGGTAGGTCTGAGAATCGGACAACATCTATTTTTCATCCCCCTAAATGTTAAGGGTAATCCACCCCTAATTTTTTTTTTTCAATTTTAGATAATTTTTTTTTTTAATTTTTTTATGATACAGCACCGATCAACGATTAATCGATCAGTTATCCCCGCTAGATGTCTACCTGGGTCACCTCTCATCCAGCAAACATCACGGAGTAGGGATGAGACGGAAGCCGGTCTCCTGTCTTACTCAATATACAGTTTTGGGCCATTTTTTTTTGGTTTCATTTGTGTATCGATCGTAGCAGTGACTTATACGTATTATTTTAATTTTTCTGTGCATCTATTACGTTATACTCTCATCGTGAATTTATTATTAATTTCCAGTGCAATATTTAACTATTAGTACGTGTTGTGATCTCCCGCCAACAACGGCCATTACCGTACTTAAAGCTTTTTGAAAATAGTTTTAAATCAAAACGAAAGCGTGTACGAGTTTAATAAATACACCTTTTTCATTATTGTGAAAGGTAAGTCAAATAATAAACAAATGAATAAATAATAATAATAATGTATTACTAGAAAAAATACAGATATTTTGAAAATACATATCTTATCATACATATATTAAGTCACTGTTTTTTACCAATACACTGATGGAAGGATTAACTATTAATATTTTAATTTCTTTGAAGACAACTTTAATAAATATTTTGATAAAGCTTATCAAATATAAAAAAAAGTATTTTAACTTCATTTATTTATATGTTCTATGTACAGTCAGCAATGCCAAAAAGACGTAAAGTGGCCAATTTGAGTCGTAGAACAACCAATTCAACAGTCATGCGAGGTATACGAGCACGAAGGTCTGGCGAACAAATCCAACAAAATAATACAGATGTGCGTACAAGCATGGCGCAGTTACGTGAATCACTATCGCAAGAGGCGCGAGATGAATGAAATCAACAAAGACAATTAGAACGAAGAGAAACGCGCAGATTCATTGTAAACAGATGTAGAGGCATTGACCAACAACGCCAACAAGTTCTTTGAGCATTTATCAGATTCATTTCTTCGACTAGCATTCCAATATGAGCCTGATATTGAATATTACGCTCATTCCAAAGTGGTTATTTGTTCTTTGGACAAGGAATGCCCGCATTGTCATGCACTTAAATTTAAAAATGAGCCAGTTGGGATGTGTTGCTCATCAGGAAAAGTACAACTAACCGAAACTGAAACACCACCTGAACCATTACACGGTTTACTTATCGGTACAGATCCAGATTCTAGCCTTTTCCTAAAGTCAATTCGCACATTCAATTCATGTTTTCAAATGACGTCGTTTGGAGCAACAGAAATAGTTAACAATATTGCTGCAAACGGTCAACAATTTAATTCCACGTTCAAAATCAAAGGCCAAATTTATCACAAAGTGGGCTCATTGCTGCCAATGCCAAACGAATCTCATAAATTTTTACAAATTTACTTTATGGGTGGCGAAGATTCCGAACGTGCACTCGCCAATCGCGTGAATGCACGTTGCGATTACCACAATCTCAATTCTCCTTTTGCCATGCGTATCGTCACCGACCTGGACGCTCTGTTAAATGAGCATAATGAATTATTGAAATTATTCAAATCACACATGTACAAACTACAAAGTGACAATCATGCTATTGTCATCAATCCTGATAGAACACCAGCTGGAGAGCATGTACGTAGATTCAACGCACCTGTTGTTGACGACGTTGCTGGAATCATGGTTGGTGACCGTACAGCTACGCGACAAATGGTGATTCGAAGAAGAAATAATAATCTTCAATTCATTAGTGATACCCACCGTTCTTATGACGCTCTCCAATATCCACTAATTTTCTGGAAGGGACAAGACGGATATTGCGTAAACATTAAACAACGAGATCCCGTAACAGGTAATTCATTCATTATTAAAAACATAATTAATTATTATTGTAGAATCATCAATTAATTCAATGATATATTATTACAGCAGCCGAAACAAATAAGAACGTTAGTTTGCTTTTCCTTTCTTCACAGTATTTCTTCATACTCTGCTTTTTCTTCCTGTCATCTGTCCATTTTTGCCAGCTTCAATGCTTTTCTTGGGTTCTTTTAAATCCGTCAAATTGTTTAATTTTATTCCTGAATTCTATTCTGTTATCAATCATTGAATTATCTATTTTCCCTTCATCGAGATAATGGTGAAAGATTCTTTTTGTTAGTCTGCTCTCACTCATTCTCTGTATATGTGCGTAAAATATTAATCTTCTTTTTCTCATAACATCAGATAGTTTTTCTATTTTTTCATATAGCTCTTTATTAGACCTATTCCTGAACATTTCGTTTCCTTTTCTTGGACCAAGAATTTTTCTCATAATCTTCCTTTCCTTTTTTCCCCAATATTTCAAAATGTCATTTAGCTCTAAGCATTCAGCTGCATATAAACACTCTGGTTTAATAACTGTATTGTAATGTCTGATCTTGGCATTTATCGATATCGATTTTATATTATATATATTTCGCGTTAATCGGAAAGTCGTTTCAATTTTTCTAGCCCTCATTTTCAAAGCCTCTCCATCCAGCCCATTTTGTTGAATAACCTCGTCTAAGTATCCGGATTTGGTTACTTTTTTTTGACTTTCTCGTATTTTGTACACATGTATCGAGGCGAGGTTCTAATGTTGGTCACGTATTCTGTCTTCTCAAACGAAATCTGTAGACCAGTTTTTTCAGCTACTTCTTTTAGGAAATTAATTTGCTTTACCGCTTATTAAGATTTTCTATAATTCCTTTTTTTTTTTCTATTTATATGCGTGTTATCAAGTAAAACAGTGTCAGTTTCTTCAGAATTAAAAACATAAGTTCATTAATAAACTCATCTTATCTTTGTCATAAAGTAACAAAAAAGTCATTATCGCCATTGGTAATTTGTTATCAATTATTACTCCTAATGAAACATTCTACTACATTTAATTTAGTGATTTTTATATGTTATTTTTCTTTCACTTCAGTGACTTGGTAAATAATGACACAAAACACTTATCTACAGACAGTTCTACTTAAGATCGTTTAGCTAACTTTTTAGCGTGCATAGTATGTTGTAAATTATTTGCTAAACCGATTTTTTAGTGTGTCTATGAACTATGATAATCATCATTGGCAAATGTAAATTGGTCCGCCTTGTTGGTTCATCTCTCTATTAAGTCTTTTGTTAAAAACTACTATGCCGGTATTACCCAAAGCAGTGTTTTAGGGCTATATCTATTTTCAATATCGTTAAACGATTTACCTCGTGTACCTTTTGTTCAAACAGCTTTGATTAATGAACACTATTGTGCAAGTTTTAGAGACCAGAAATAATCGTTTACATAAGGCTACTATTTTAAAGAAAAACTGAAAAAGAAAACAGACAAAATGTAGAGGGGGGAAAAAGGATATAAGAGGCTTGAATCGTGTTTAAATTATTGTACCATCTCTCTTTTAACGAGCAAGAACATAAGAAGATAAATATTATATATAAACACAAGTGTAAATACAAAACTATATAAAAATTGGCTTACCGATTGATTTTGGAACAAGCCATCTGAAGCAATTGAGAACTGTCGACGTAGAACCGACGATAAACGCGCACTAACGAACACGCGGGGTAACGAAATTTTCAAAAATACGAACGCGTAACGTAAAGCCGGGAATGTGATCTTGTTCACTGATATCGGCGCTGTAATATAAATAAATTTATTAGTCATCGTGGATGCTTATCCGGGAGTTCATCGGAATAATATCGAGGGATGAAGCAATTTTATGATGCCGTCGTGAAAATGCATCTTCCCTGTTGAAGAATAAGAGGGTGGCTGAGCCCGAATAATTTATCTTCACATCAGCTGCAAAGCCAAATAATTCAGAAAGCGTAATAAACTCCCGCTGACATCCACAATGTGTGGTGTGTAAGTAAATAATAATTATAAAATTCTTACCTGGTTATAAATCCTGGCAGGAACTCGACGATGTAGTAATCAACGATGCGTTGAATATTTCCCAGCATTTACGTTACACGCAACGCGAACTGACACAACAATATAACGCACCTGTAAGACATAAGATAAAAATCGATATATTAGTAATTTTATTTGATTCAATTAAAAAATCTTCATAGTAAAACACACCTTTGAATTAAATTTTAATCGCTGTTATTCGTTGCACGAACAACGGTCGGTGCAACTAATGGACAGTCAACTTCGGACGATATACATTTTGGATTTGGATCAACTATTCCACAGTTTAACATATATAAAACTGAAGCTATACTTTCTATATCAAGATTCCTAAAGTCAGTACCTAATGTTGTTCCGAAAGAATTAAAATATTTAGAGGTTACTTTAGATTGATAATGCATATAAAACATCTGGATGCTTTCTCCTATGGATCATTTGCCAACAAAAAATTGATTTACTATGATTCGGTCGAGTTTAACATATGCATAACGAATTTGAGTTTCAACCCGGAAGAAGTCTAAAGGTGTAGGGTAAAACAAGTATTGTAAAATTATATAAGTACAAAAAAATCACCGTACGCACATAGAACTAAAACCTTATACATATTAATTCATTCGCTAATAAAATTTAAAAAATACTCATATTTGCAAAAATAACAAAATGAAAAAACAGTATTTGTAAAATAATCTGATAGTGAATGTGGTAACAACAATATCTTTTTGATTTTGTTATTTTTGTAAAGTGTATATCTAAATTAGTATTTTTTACATTTTATATTTTTATGTTGTACGTATTTATATATTTTATTTTTCTGTTCACTTAATAATGGCTTAATAGCCGAAAAATGTGATGTTTTTATAAAAAAAATTTTAGTGATTTTAACTATTCCTCTGGACAGATCTCTTTCTCTGCGTATTATTACGAAATAATCAACATCTTATAATTTATGTCAATATCGCTGCATTAATTTCCCATGTATGACGTAATCGAAAGACTTACAACAGTCAACAAAAACCATAATAACCCTTGGCCCAATATATTCAATTAGTATGTAGCTTCTATCGTTCGTTAAATCCACTTTTAAACCCGAATCGTTTTGATTCGGAATTTTTTTATGTTTCTCTTATATATATATATATATATATAATTATTACATTTGACCTTGAAAATACTTCTAAATTAGTGAGGAATATGGTCTCGAAATAAATAAGAGCGAAGAAAAAAAAAGTAATGATTATAATAAATGGCAGGATTTAATCACAAAAACTACATGATTGGTCACGACATTTGTAATCATATAACGAAGAAAAGAAAGAAAGAAAGAGAATGATTATAGACAGAGGAAGATGATTAAAATTCAATGGCAAAACCTTCGCAGGATATTAAGGAGCGAACGACTTTCTATACGTAGGATTGTTAATCAATAGCGAAGAGAGCCCAGAAAAAGAATTAAAACGTCGCATTGGAGTGAGCTGCTGTGCTGTGATAAAATTAAGCAACATACGGAAGGTATTAATAAAAATGTTAAAGTAAAATTAATCAAGACGCTTATATTTATGATAGTACTATATGGAGCGGAAACATGGATGTGAAGTAAAACTAGCCTAGAATTAACAGTTTCGAAATCTGGTGTTGGAGAAAACTCCTTCACATACCATGGACCGCGAAATGAACAAATTTTTTCATAGTACAGGATCTGAACCTAACCAGATATGGCTATTATCGGAGTGATAAAATATTTTGGGCATATTCTATGTAGCGAGGGGAACTTGGAACTGCTAATGATACAGGTGAAGAACCAAGGAAATAGACTGAAGGACCGACCACAACTGGGAGACCTGACCTAACATAACCTAACATAACCTAACCTAATCTAACCTGTTAGTTCGAGTTCTGCTTGGGGTAGGCCATATAAAATGCTATTCAAGCAGTGATGTGATTCGTCTTTACCTGATTTGAAGGTTGGCGATCAGATTATGGTTTCTGACAATGAAAAAGTGGGTGCTTTATTAGACCACTTCTTCCCCTCCAAAGTTGATATTCCCTTGGTGGTGCTACCTGTTGATGGCTGTGTTCCTCCTGTGGTAAATTCGGACAACATTACGTCCATTATTAATAACTTACGCAATAAAAAGGCGCCTGCTGATGATAGGGTCAGCAACATCATCGTTAAAAAAATTCATTCTCTGTATCCAGTTTTGTTGCATACTATTATGGATAAATGTATTAAACTTGGTCTCTTCCCAGATTGTTGGAAGGTAGCTTCTTTGAGGCTTCTTTCCAAGCCGGGCAAAGATCCATCCGAGTTGTCAGCGTATAGGCCTATCTCCTTACTGAATTGTATGGGGAAGGCTTATGAAAAAGTTGTCAATGAGATGCTGGTACAGGAGATTGCTGCTCGTAACACGTTGCACCACCTTCAATTTGGTTTTCATTCAGGTGTATCAGCTGCAGTACATTTCAGATGGTTGCTCGTTGCTCGTCTGTTGTTATTTCATATGATATTAAAGGGGCTTTCGACAATTGTCATTGGTCTGCAGTTGTTGATGTTCTTAAGGATAATTCAGTGAATCCTTTTATAGTTAATATTATTATAGATTACTTTAAGAATCGTTCCGCTACACTTAAACTTCGATTGTCGGCTGGAGTTAGAGCACCTTCTTGTGGAGTTCCTCAGGGTTCGGTACTTGGACCTACTTTGTGGAACATACTGTACTCCACTGTGCACTTTAAAGTTGAAAATTTCTATTCTTATATTAATGCTACATGTCAGCTTATTTCCTATGCCGATGATCTATGTTTAGTGTTTAAAGCTAAGAATCACACATCATTACCGCTTCTTACTTGTATTTCTAAATACCTGGAGAGTGTGGTGGTAGATGTAGGATTAACTTTTCCCCCTACTAAATGCACATTTTCTGTGTTTGGGAATGCATCTCTTGTTGGCCGGATCAACGAGCTTGAATTATTATCTGATTCAAGCATTTCTTTTTCCGCATCTTTGAAATACGCAGACTCAAGTAAACTGGCTGCTATCATCAAGGAGAGGATCCCAGAATGCGTGGTTAAGGAGGAGAAGCTCCTTAACCCTACCATTTTGATATTTCATACTAAAAATATTACAGAAGATGATGTTAAAGAACATATTAAGGAGTCAACAGGTTCTTTACCAATCAGTGTAACAAAGATTACTAATGCTCGTGGATCGAGGATCTACCTACAATTGACTCCAAGTCAATACAAGCTTCTGCCGCAGGGAGGCAGAATCCGCATACAATGGGAATCACTGCCTTTTGTTGAAGCTGTCAGCCCAAGGCAGTGTAGGAGCTGCGGGAAATTTGGTCATCCGGAAAAACATTGTCGAGCGTCTAATGTTTACAAGTCTTTCCATGCACTATGTAACGATAATGGTGCTTGTTCGTTATGCACCTTTAATAAGATTAAGGCGTCCTGCTCTTGGCAGGAAGTAGACTCTAAGTTAGTTGATAAGGACAGCTTAGGTGTAGCTTTCAAGAGCATTGATCACGCTACATTTAGCAGAAACTGCCCGTGCTTATTTAAAGCATGTGAAGATATGAGGGCAAAGATCGATTATGGAGCAAATTAATTGCTCATATATTAACGTAGATAATTCAAGTGCCTGTCAGGCACTATTTTTAAGAAACTTTTATAGAGATAACTCGGATGTGTGTGCTCTGGCAGAACCTTATTTGAGCAATGGGGTAATCCCTTTAAAAAGCAATTATATATCTTACGTCAATAACAGAGTTGCTGTTGTTGTGAAGTTAGATATTCCCCATTCCCTGGTTTGCAGTAGATTCAATCAGATTTCTGTTAAGATAGGTAGATATATTTTTACATGTGTTTATTTCTCACCTAATAAATCTAAATCCCATCGTCTAACTGCACTAGACCAGGCTTTAAGGCAACTTCCAAATAATTTTCATATTGTTGTTGGGGATTTTAACATTCGACTGCCTGTGCTGGAGCCTCGCATTGGTGAAAGCAGGGACTCTGTTGATTTCAGCGAGTTTCTTGCCTCTAGTGATCTGGTAATTATGAATGGTAGTGAGTCTACTTTTGTTAATTATAATGGTTCAAGTATTATAGATTACTTGTTGGTTTCTGCCAGTGCAACACACCTCTTAAATTATAAGCTAGTGGAGATGGATTTGGCATTCCATCGTAGCTTTATTTTTAATTTTAAAGGTATGATTAGGCATCACCCTACTAGACAATTATACAAAATTGAAATGGATCAATTTGTTAGGTGTCTCAGCTGTTCATTTATTAATAATTTAATTACAAAAGTTGAAAATTGTCTGTCAGTTGGGCGGCTACAATCTTTAATTAGTCAACTCAATAAGTATCTGGCTGGGTTGATTAGTAAATGTTCATTTCCTGTGGTTTCACCAAAGATTGACTGGTGGAATGACAAATTACAGAACTTAAAAACAAAAATTAATCTTATACGGAAAAAATTCTATAAGTGTAAGGACTCCTTTTGTATATTTCTGTATAAGAATGTGCTAAAGGAGCTGAATAAGCTATATAAAAATGAAATTTTAAAAGCTAGATTCCAACATTGGAAGGACTTTGTTAGTGCTAGCACTGCTTGGGGTAGACCATATAAAATGCTGTTTAAGCATAGGTCTGATGTGTTACTGCCAGATATTAGGGCAGGCAATCAGACCATGGTCTCTGAGCATGAAAAACTCAATGCTTTATTAGACTATTTTTTTCCATCCAAAATTGATTCTCCTTTGATGGTGCTTCCTGTCGGTGGCTGTAGTTCTCCTGTTGTTGATTCCAATAAGATCTCAGATATTGTTAAAAATTTGCGTAATAGGAAAGCACCTGCTGATGACATGGTTAGTAATTTTCTGGTTAAAAAAATCCATTCTATTTTTCCTTCATTGTTGCAAACTTTATTTCAAAAATGTTTAGATTTTGGTCTTTTCCCGGATTGTTGGAAGTCAGCATGTTTAAAGCTGATTGCTAAGCCTGGTAAAGATCCTTCTGAGTTGTCAGCTTATAGGCCTATCTCCTTGCTTAATTGCATGGGGAAGGTCTATGAAAAAGTTATCAATGGAATGCTACTTCAGGAGATTACAGTTATGGGCGTTTTGCATCACCACCAGTTTGGTTTTCGCTCAGGTTTATCAGCTGAACATGCAATTTATACTTTAGTTTCAACAGTGGAGCAGTACATTTCTGATGGCTGCTCTGCTGTTGTTATATCTTATGATGTTAAAGGTGCTTTTGACAATTGTTGCTGGTCAGCAATTGTTGATATACTTAAAAATAATAGCATTAATGCTTTTATTACAAATGTCATTATAGATTACTTTAAGAATCGTTCTGCAACACTTAAGCTTGGGTCGTCAGCTGCTACAAGAACACCTACATGCGGAGTTCCTCAGGGGTCGGTCCTTGGACCGACTCTATGGAACATTTTATACTCCACTGTACATCACAGTGTTGAAAAATATTGCTTTAATGTAAATGCCTGTTGTCAGCTTGTTTCGTATGCTGATGATTTATGTTTAGTGTTCAAAGCAGAAAGATCTTCATCTCTACCGCTTCTCACTTGTATTTCTAAATACTTGGAGAGTGTGGTAGCGGAGTTAGGACTAGTGTTTTCCCCTGCAAAGTGCCAATTTTCTGTGTTTGGCAATGATGCATTCATTACCCAGATCAGAAGTCTGGAATTATTATCTGATTCCAGCATACCATATACTTCAGAATTGAAATACTTAGGAATTATTATTGATAAGAAATTATCTTTCATCTCTCATTTCCAGTATGTTTCTGGTAAGTGTAGTGATATTTATAATAAGTTACTGCGCTTACAGAAGAATGCTTGGGGTTTATCATTTAGAGAACGTCTGATACTATATAAAGGCCTCATTCAGGCCCATTTTGGCTATGGCGCAGCCATTTACGATAATAAAAGAATTATTGCTCTAGCTAACACGCAGCAAAGGAAGTTTCTACTTCGAATTGCTTCCTTGTACCGGACTACACCTACCTCTGCTGCCTGTGTTCTCTGTGGAGTGCTGCCACTTGATTTATTTCTTGTTGGTAGGGCTCTCGTTGGTGAGCACAGGCTCAAGGGGGGTGTGGTACAGATTTCAAGCATTCGAACCTGCTAGATGGATTCTCAGTACAGTCTATGTGTTACCGTGAGTTTAAAAAGTATATTTCCTCCTTATTAATTGCGAAGTGGCAGTACAGATGGGATGAAGCCCAGACCGGTAGGAAGACTTATGCCTTCCTGCCTGATATTTCTTTGCGATTGAAGATGCTATCATTTGATGTTAACTTTTATAGTTCTCAGGTGTTGTCAGGTCATGGCAGGTTTGGTTCCTACCTTCATAGATTCCATCTTGTTGGTGAACCTTGCTGCACCTGCTGTAACTTGGGTGAAGTAGATGATATTCATCATACACTGTTTATTTGTCCCACATTTGATTCAATCCGTCAGAAACACAACATTAGACCTACTGATGTATATCCTGTTGGCACGAAAGTTAGGGGCTTCCTTTTGCTTGCTGAGCAGGTTATGTTGTTAAAATTTAAAATTTCTTAATTTCACGGCAGTCTTCATTTGGTTGTAGTGGGGTCAATGGCTCTTGTTTTTAGTTATTAATATGTGCATATGTGTATGTACATGTCTTTTTATATATATTATGTTTATAAATTATAAGTTTGTAGTTAAATTTAATAATCTTTTTTTCCTTTTTTTCTTAGGTATAAGCTATACCTTTTAAGATAAGTCTATTTCTTTTTGCTTTTTTTAATATTTTTTCTTTTGCTTTTTTTAATATTTTTTCTTTTACTTAATGTTTTTATTTTTTAATTAATCTTTTGTACAAACTCAATACTATTTACTTGATGGTAGAAGGGACTATGTATTCTCATCCCTTCTTCCATCACAATAAGTTAATTTTAAGTGTGGAGGTCTCTTTGTTTGTGTTGGGACAACTCCCTTTTTTTTTTATTAGAGGGAGGGGGTTTTTAGTGGGTAAAAATCCCACACGCTGATTTTGGTTCCCTTGTAGTGCATCTATGTGCACTGCAGCAATAAAAACAAAATTCTTATGTATCAGTGTCTTATGAAGATTTTCCCCCTCCCACTTTAAAAAAAAAAAAAAAAAAAAAAAACCTAACCTAACCTTGATTCAATCCGTCAGAAACACAACATTAGACCTACTGATGTATTTCCTGTTGGCAGGAAAGTTAGGAATTTCCTTTTGCTTGCTGAGCAGGTCATGTTGTTAAAATTTAAAATATCTTAATTTCTCGGCAGTCTTCATTTGATTGTAGCGGGGTCAATGGTTCTTGTTCTTAGTTATTCATATGTGCATATGTGTATGTACATGTCTTTTTATGTATTCTCATCCCTTCTTCCATCACAATAAGTTAGTTTTAAATGTGGAGGTCTCTTCGTTTGTGTCGGGACCTCCATTTCTCTACTTTAACTCCCTTTTTTTTTATTAGAGGGAGGGGGTTTTGAGTGGGTAAAAATCCCACACGCTGATTTTGGTTCCCTTGTAGTGCATCTATATGCACTGCAGCAATAAAAACAAAATTCTTATATATCAGTGTCTTATGAAGATTTTCCCGCTCCCGCTTTAAAAAAAAAAAAAAAAAAAACAACTAATTATTTGACGCTTGAGTTCAGTTGTTGGATGGCCATCAAGTTAGTTGCGATTTTTTATATATATATATATATATATATATATATATATATATATATAAATTAATAGGTAAACATCAATGTCTTCCGCTCGTTATGAAAAACATTGGGTCGGATCATCAATATCTAGAATTAATAAAACTTTTGGATTACAAAAATGCACACGAACCCGAGATGTAACGACTGTATAATAACGAGACGAATATTAACATTTATGGAACATATAATGAAGCAGTAGTGGAAGGGAATATAAACGAAAAAACAGACGGATCCATCAACGAGGGTACCGAGGGTACATCAAATTAGAAATGTCAGAGTGTCGCCGGATTTAATGAATAAAATCGATGATGATGGTAAATGACCACCAAATCACGGAACACGGCGACTAAAGATAAAAAATGAAAGATTATATATATATATATATTATTTATGATGGATGTAGTAAACATTCTGCTAGTAAATAGATGAAATGTTAAATAGATAGATGTAGACATAAACATGTATTAAATAAGTAAATGATACGTATATGAATTTTAATAATTTATTTCTAAAGAAAAAAAAACAGAATTATGGCTATAAATATTTAATTGTGTACTTAATTAAACAAACCCAGTTGTTACACCATATTTAAAATTAAATAATAATAGCGAATAATCTGTTTTATTTCAGATTAATTTTCTTTAAAATATTGTACATCTGGTAAATTAAGTATTTTCTTAAATTTTGCTTTTTATTATCGTTGTTATTATTTTTATTTATGTTTTACACTTGATAATTGCTTAATAGCCGAAAAGTATTTGTTTAATACAAAATTTAGTGGTTTTTAACCAAGTTTTTTATGATTTATTTTGTTTATAACGAATATAATATTTTCGTTTAAATTATTTTCAAAAATTATCCTAATACATTTATATTATCAGGTGTGATTGCGATCGTCAGCAAAAAGCTTGTGTAACGAAGGGATAGGAAGTAGTTTACGAACATTACTATTCCGAGTCGTCCGTGATAATGCATGACACGTACTTGACGATTGACGCATCGCTACTATTGGGCACTGACCGTGTTATTAGGATTTTGTTTCTTTTCTTCTTTTTTATCTTCCGTTGACAGCAGGGTGCGCGAACCCCGAAAAATTGTCTAGCTTTAACACGGTGTGTAGCTTATGTTGTTATCGATGATGATGATGATAATGACGACGACGTTGCCTATCGCTGTTCGCGATGATCGCAGTGTATGTATATCGCGTAAGACTTTACTCGTCTATAGATTTTAGGTAGTACAGCGTGTACTGTTGCCGCTGTTCTATTCGTGATTGTTCGACGTGTGTGCAATCTTTATGCCGGAATATTATATTTCGTGGTATTTACATGTATTATCCTTATTAATTTTTAATATTATTAATTATATTATAACATATTTAAAAAAAAAAAAAAAAAACGGTACTTTTTTCCGGTAATAATTAATTTTTTTTATTATTATGATTATTTAATTAAAAATTAAATAAAAAATGCGTTCTCTTTTTTTTCGCGTCTAATTTATAGTTCGCCAGTTGTTCGTTTCAAATCAGACGGTCGAATTGTGCCGTGTAAATCGCCGATTTAACGATAAACGTCTCTCAGCGTCGGATGACTTATTAATAGGGTGCGGATAATGTTATCGACTTGGCGACGATGACGATAACAATAAGACGATTAACGATAATTACAATCGGAAAAATTAGAGAATTTTAATCGTTTGAAAATAAATATAGATATTTATTTTTTAAACTGAGTTTAATTTTTATTATTATTTTTATTACGTAAATTTTCAAATAATAACATCGTTCATTACGTTTGTTGTTGTTGTCGTCGTCATTGTTGGTGTGTTGTATAGAACGATGTGATCGATTAGAAAAACAGCAAAGTCTTACGCAATTACCGTCGTTCTTACTATTACTATTCTATTACCATCACATCGTCGATGAAAGTTGGTAATCATTAAGCAATAATAATTATACAATCTGGCCCCCCCAACAAGGGGGGAGAATGAAATGTATTTTATTAAACGGCGATGGAAAAAGTCAATTCTCGTTTGCGTTTATTGTCGACTTTCGCAGACGAGATTGAATTGTCCAAAAACGACCGTACGCCGTCTAGTAATAGTAAATATTCGGAGGATAATAATTATCTTGGTTACGAATTTCTTCATTTATTATCTAGAATATTATCATCGAATTCGACCTTATTACTATCATCATCATCATCACTACCATCATCATTATCACCACCACCACCACCACCACCATCGCCACTACTACTATCATCATCATCATCACCACTATCATCATCATCAACATCAATATTATCGCCATCATCATTATCGACGCATTTGTTATCGATATTATTATCGGCATTATTATCGTCATCTAAATCATCATCACCGTCGTCGTCGTATTCGTCGTTATTTTCTTTTAATTGGTCGCGATCGCCTGTTTCCTACGATAATCGACAATGATTGTTATTGTTATCGTCGTTATTATCGTTATCGACGATCGTACGGACGTATTTGTTCGAGGTAAATCCCGACGCTTATCGACTATCCCCTTTGCGGTATTTATAATAATCATAATAATAGTAGTAGTACTAGTAGTAGTAATAGTAGCAGTAATAATAATAATATTAATTTATCGATATTGCAAATTCGATCGCCAAGCTGGAGGCGTCAAATTTCGGTATATTCGCCTTACAGCCGGCGATGGATCTGACTACAGCCTACAGGTACAACCAAAACATGATGGAATATTATACCTGTAAGTACTTTGTACCTATCACATTAATATATATATATAAAATATATATATATATATACACATATATATATAAATAATCATCTCCATTAAAACGTAAAGTTAAATTCAACCCCCAACAATTTAATCGGTATATTCGCTTTATAAGAAAAAGTTCTAGATTCTGCAAGATTTAAACAAAAAAAAATGATTTTTGTTTTTAAAAACACACTCATTTCGATAAAAATGACTAGGAATAAAAAAAAATTTGGGGGAAAGCAATATTTCTCGAGAAAATCAAAATTTCTAAAAATCTTACTGTAAATTTCTATTCATCAGTCATGCGGATAATCTGCCATTCTCGATTTTTTCCTCTAAATCTACTTCTAACTAGCCGAAATAAACCTGATGGATTTTAACCTAACCGAATCTAACCTAACCTGGTTTTTAAAAAAGGTGTCATTAATTTTAAAATCGTTTTTTTAAGAAAAGTGAAAATTGTCCAAGTTTTAGATACCAGAAACGATGCTAGACAACTTAAACGTCGACATTCAACTGATCTTGGCTTAGTATTACTAACTTAATAATTCAAATAGTTCTACTCGCTGCAGTATAACCCCCAATGCATGTTCACCTTTACTTTTTTTCTATTACTAACAGATGTACTTATTTAATAGTAGTATTAAGATGTTACATACCCATATTTTATATATATATATATATACTAGCTGACCCGGCATTTTTATGTGCCATCGTGCATTCATCCCAAACAATCAATTTACATTGCTGCTACTAAACCTTTGCCATTGCGGCCAAATTGGTACAGGCGTGTTCTTCGTTACGATCGATAGGTGTCGAGTAATTAACATTGGCCCGTGCTAAATGCATTGTAGTACCGGCCGGCCAAAAATCGCCGGCAGAATTTTTAAAAATCGAAAATGAAATTTTCAACTCGCGATTTCTCGATACCGGTTAATTTTTAAGACATTGATCTAATAACATAGATTATAGATCTCCACGTCTACTTTGTTTTAAGACCAACTCAAACCCTTTAGCTACCATAGAGGCTTCAAAAAGGGCCCAAAACACAAAAACCCTTTAAGCCCAATTTTCTCGGCGATTATTCGATATAAAAATACGGCAATACCATCGTTAGACGCGTCTTTTAATGACGAATAACTTTCATTAAAATACTATTTTAAAAAATTTCGAATCGTTCGCGAATTATTGCGAAAAAATCGAAATTTTGAAAAAATCGCAAGGGTCTCCCTTTTTGAAATTTTCGGATCGGGTTTGAAATTTTTTTTCGCGGTTTCTTCATTTCATCCGACAGATCTTATATAGTAACGACTATTTGTAAAGTCGGAATTGTTTAAAAATGTTTACGTCGCTCGCTATGCCTTGCCAAAGGTGGCAGATCATCGATTTTCAAAAATTCGTAGCTCGAGACCTATCCGTAATAACTGAAAACGGTTTACTGTTTCGTATTGGTCATTTTAATATCTACCAAATCGATTCTATCGAAATTTTTCAAAAATCAAAATTTTAATGAGTAACCCCCCAGACCCCCCCTTTTTAAATTTTTCGAATTTCGACGACGACGCGGTTTAATAAATTTTTTTACGACGATCGAATTAGGTAATAAGAATTTTTTCGTATCTCTAAACGTAAGCGAATTATAGTCGATAACAAATTCGCTATATAAATATATATATATACTAGCTGACCCGGCATTTTTTAAAAATCGAAAATGAAATTTTCAACTCGCGATTTCTCGATACCGGTTAATTTTTAAGACATTGATCTAATAACATAGATTATAGATCTCCACGTCTACTTTGTTTTAAGACCAACCCAAACCCTTTAGCTACCATAGAGGCTTAAAAAGGGCCCAAAACACAAAAACCCTTTAAGCCCGATTTTCTCGGCGATTATTCGATATAAAAATACGGCAATACCATCGTTAGACGCGTCTTTTAATGACGAATAACTTTTATAATAACACTATTTCCAAAATTTCGAATCGTTCGCGAATTATTGCGAAAAAATCGAAATTTCGTAAAAATCGCAAGGGTCTCTCCTTTTGAAATTTTCGGATCGGGTTTGAAATTTTTTTTCGCGGTTTTTTCATTTCATCCGACAGATCTTATATAGTAACGACTATTTGTAAAGTCGGAATCGTTTAAAAATGTTTACGTCGCTCGCTATGCCTTGCCAAAGGTGGCAGGTCATCGATTTTCAAAAATTCGTAGCTCGAGACCTATCCGTAATAACTGAAAACAGTTTACTGTTTCGTATTGGTCATTTTAATATCTACCAAATCGATTCTATCGAAATTTTTCAAAAATCAAAATTTTAATGAGTCACCCCCCAAACCCCCCCTTTTATAATTTTTCGAATTTCGACGACGACGCGGTTTAATAAATTTTTTTACGACGATCGAATTAAGTAATAAGAATTTTTTTCGTATCTCTAAACGTAAGCGAATTATAATATATAATTGACATTGGCCCGTGCTAAATGCATTGTAGAATCGGATGGCCAAATCGCCGGCAGAATTTTTAAAAATCGAAAATGAAATTTTCAACTCGCGATTTCTCGTTACCGGTTAATTTTTAAAACATTTACAATATGCCATAAAATATAGATCTCCACGTCTACCTTCTATTGAGCCCAACCCGAAACCCCCATCTCTCATAGGGGCCGCAAAAAGGGCCCAAAACCCCAAAACCCTTTATGCCCAATTTTCTCGGCGAGTATTCGATATAAAAACACGCATTAACCGTTGTTAGACGCGTATTTTAATGACACATAACTTTCGTTTAAATAAATTTTCGAAATTTCGAAGCGTTCGCGAATTATTGCGAAAAAATAGGAATTTTGAAAAAATTGCAAGGTACACTTTTGAAATTTTCGGGTTCGGTTTGAAATTTTTTCGCGGTTTTTTCGCTTCATCCTATATATCTTATATATAAATGACTATTTGTAAAGTCGGAATCGTTTAAAAATGTTTACGTCGCTCGCTACGCCTTGCCAAAGGTGGCAGGTCATCGATTTTCACAAATTCGTAGCTCGACACCTATCGATCGTAACGAAAAACGGTTTTCTGTTTCGTATCGGTCATTTTAATATCTACCAAATCGATTCTATCGAAATTTTTCCAAAATCGAAATTTAAATAATTTACCCCTTCAACCCCCTAACCAACCTGAATTTTTTTCCGAATTTTTCTCGCCGTAAAAACCATCCTTGAACTTCAACGAACATTTTAAAGAAAAATTGGCCAAATTGGTCCTTGCGTTGTTGAGTTATGCGCTTACAACGTTTAAAAAAAATAAAAAAAATTTAGGGGTGGATTACCCTTAACATTTAGGGGGATGAAAAATAGATGTTAGCCGATTCTCATAGATACCGGATAAGCACAAAAAATTTCATCAAAATCGGTCAAGCTGTTTCGGAGGAGTATGGCAACGAAATCGCGATGATAAAGTAGGGGTTGATTGTAAAGGGTTGAAAATTCAGGGTTATATGTATTTACTAATGTTGTATCATAAAAAAATTTAAAAAAAAAATGTATCTAAAATTGAAAAAAAAATAAAAAAAATTTAGGGGTGGATTACCCTTAACATTTAGGGGGATGAAAAATAGATAAGAACCGATTCTCATAGATACCGGATAAGCACAAAAAATTTCATCAAAATCGGTCAAGCCGTTTCGGAGGAGTATGACCACGAAAACTGTGACACGAGAATTTTATATATTAGATATATAAATATATATATGTCAATCTGTGTGCGTTTATACAAGAAAATAATTTTGTCGAAGGGAAGATGGAACACCGATAATACATTTATACAATAAAATAAACTTCCCTAGTAAAACTAAGAATATAACAAACTACGTTTTTAACTAGTTTAACCATTTTCTAAACGGAATTTATATAATATTTTGAACTTTTTTTTTCAACTAATTTTCATAATTAATATAAAGTATATGACGGGAGGCGATTTAAGTATTTAATAAACTGGATATATATATGCGTGTTAACGCTGTCGAATATTTATTTATGTAACTGACTTGGGCCGAGCTCACATTGGACACGAATTGCTATCGCACGTAAACGTACGATAACAGCCGTACGAATTGAGTGCGCACACTGTACGACAGCGGTCGTACGAAATGAGTGTTTTCCTCGATCAGTAAGTAGATTGCAGTAGTTTTTATTTTCAATGAATAAAAATTTGTATCTCTTAGATAGTTCTCTCATGAATCAGAGACTATAGCAGACGAATAGGTACGTAAAATATATTTGAAAAGGAACGATATCGGTGTATTTCATCATATTATGACAGAGATTAAATAGTGATAACAGTTTTATCTACGTATGAAGAAAGAAACCTTTGAATAATTAATCAATGTAGTACGCCCTAATTTATGCAGATACAGTAATTTTCACAATATCACCTGAAGAACGATTAGTAGCAACTTTGAGGTAAGATAATGAAAACAGTCTATTTTATTCTCTTACCTCAAGGTTACTGCTAATCGTTAAAAATATCATTCGAACGTACGAACACGTGTGAAATATTCCAACATGTTGGGATCGAATTGGCATGCCGGATCTAAACGCATGTATACGCACTACTAACTCGCGTCCAGTGTGAGCGCTCTCAACCACTTCAAAGAATTGGGATCGTTCGTACGTTTTCATACGTGTTCGCACCAGTGATTTTCATACGAAAACGGATGGTTCGGCCTTATAGTATTAAGAACGTAATAATATATATATATATATATATATATATGTATATATATATTACAAGAAATTTGTATCGAGACGCATATAAAAAATATAGGAAAAATCTGCTCGCTCTCTAAAACATTAATAACATATATTTCTGTACTATTGTTAAACGTGTGTTTATTATAAATACAATTAACTATTTATTTTATTACTTGCCACATCGATGTGAATTATGATTATATATATATATATATATGTAAGAAACACGCTTGAATTTATTTATGTATTTTATTGCATCTACCGAAGAAATCGAAAATAAATGATATAACAAGCGCGAATCAACGAAAACGAAATAATCTTTCCTCTCATAGAGAGATTACAGAAACTAAAAGCAACGATATTACACGCGCGAGTCGACGAACGGAAATCGAAATAATCTTATCTCTCTCCGGGAGAATTACAGAAACTAAACGAACTATTTACATACGACCGATAACATATAAACGACGCTGTTATCTTAAGTACGATATACTCGTACTTTACATCCCCACCGACGGGGGAAATCAAGTGGGAGTATCAAAGGAAGCTGGATAAAGTTTGGATACATGAAAATAATTTGATTCAGTTTTTCGGAATACTGAGTTAACTTTGTAAATTGAATTTGAGATTTTTTCTAGAATATCAAAGGGACCAGTTCTGATTTCATAAAGTTTCTTTCGATTTAGACTGTTTTCATGAGACACATATACCAGATCACCTACTTTAAAGGTTGGAATTTTTCGGTTTTTGTCAAATCTCTTTTTATTGATTTCATGTATTTGTTTTGAGTTTTCAAAAGCTTGCATCCTGTCTTTATCCAGGTTTCTTTGAACTTTACAATTATTTGGAATAATATTTACATCTATACCATTTAGTAGATAATTAGGAGTAAATTTAGTAGATGTATGAATAGTATTATTATATTCTTTAACACACTGTTCTGCAATTACAGACCATGGTTTTTTACGATTCGATGAGTTTTCGTTAATTTTACATCTAATGCGATTAATTAAGGTTTGGTTTAATCGTTCATTTAAACCATTTGAAAAAGCACAATCGACAGCAGTGAAAATTAAGTTTACATTATATTTTTTTAAAAAAGATTTAAATTCATTCGAATTTATACCGCTGTATTGATCGGTTAGTAGGGTTCCTATTTGAATACCTCTTGACAAAATTTTATTCAAGAGAGCTATAAAATCGTACCTTTGTTGGGTTTTTGATGTAAGAATAAAGGCTTAACGAGTAAAATGATCCGCAAGTATATGAAGAAACCGTTTCGGTG
Source organism: Coronaproctus castanopsis (assembly GCA_032883995.1). Lineage (NCBI taxonomy): Eukaryota > Metazoa > Arthropoda > Insecta > Hemiptera > Monophlebidae > Coronaproctus > Coronaproctus castanopsis. Next base: position 112,148,637 of record CM065054.1, on the reverse strand, counting down.
AGTGATTACCACCGAAACCACCTACCGTATCTAAAGACATTATCTCATAGAGGCGAGTAGCCGGACCTAGTTGAGAAAGGTGACCATAAGCGAAAGGGATCCGCGATTTATTTTTTATACAAACTTCACAAGATTGACAAAATTTCGCTATTAACTTTCTCATATTTTTACAAAAATAAAATGGCGATATCTTTAATTCAATTTGTTTTGAACCAACGTGGCCAAATATATTATGAATTTTTGTAATTAGTTCATGACAAAATTCTGTAGAAATAAGTATTTTATTAGTATTTTTACGTTGAGTGTAAAATATGTCGCCATGTTTTACTATATTGATATTTGATGGAAAGTTATCTTTAAATTTACTTTGATCTTTAATTATTTCATTAAATTCAATAAAGTTTACAATCTTAAGATTATCTGGAAATTCCAGGGCATCTAAAACGGGATTTCGAGAAAGACAATCAGCTTCAAGATTGGTATTACCTGGGACATATTTTACTTTAAAATTATATTGCGACAAATAAAACATCATATGTCCCAACTCTTCATCAGTTCGAGAATGTAATTTTAAATTTTGTAAAGGTTTATGATCGGAGTAGACAACAAATTCGATATTAATAAGCCAATACTGCCAGTACGTTAAGGCTTCTTTAATAGCCAAGCATTCAAGAAATATGGCTTTTTTAAGTTTTTGATATTCGTTTAATTTTTTTGAAAAATAAGCTACTGGTTTAAAGATACCATCATCCTGTTTCTGTTTTAAAATTGCTCCTATACCGGTGATGCTGGCATCGGTTTGTACAATAGTTTCTCTAGTAGGATTAAAAATAGCGAGACACAGCTCCGAGCAAAAATAATTCTTTATAGAATTAAAACTCTTTTCACATTCGTCAGTCCAATTAAAAATGACGTTTTTACGAAGTAAATTGTGAAAAAGTTCAAGAATCTGAGTTACGTTAGGTATGTAATTACGATAAAAATTTACTTTACCTAAAAATTGTCTGATATTTTTTTTATTCTTTGGGGTTGGAAAATTTCTTATAGGGAGTACGTTATCATTAATAGGTTTCGTTACGTTATTTTCTATTATATGACCAAGATATTTAACACTGTTTTTAGCAAAATTACATTTTAACAATTTAAGTCTAAAACCTTCTTTAATGATAGCTGATAATAATTTGTCAATATGTTCTAAATGTTCTTCGAACGTTACCGAAAAAATTAAAATATCATCAATGTAGTTAATACAGAACATATCTAAGCCATTTTTTCGAATTATATTTCTCAGAATTCTCTGAAAAATCGCTGGTGATGTTTTTAATCCAAAAGGTAGACATTTCCAATTGTAATGTCCGTTTTGTGTTATAAACCCTGTTTTATAATAATCTTTGCTGCGAAGAGGAATGGACCAAAATGCACTATTTATGTCAAAAACTGAAAACCATTTACAATCTCTAGTTTTAACTATTAAATCACCTATTAAAGGAAAAGGTTGACTTTCTGGAACAATCAGTTTATTTAATTCAGTAAAATCAATACAAAGTCTATTTTTTTATTTTCATCTTTTTTATATGCTAAAGTGACAGGTGCTGCAAAAGGAGAGGTTGATTCTTCAATAAGGTTAGCAGATAATAATTTAGAAATTTGAGATTCAATTTCTCTTTGATCTTCAATAGAGCACCTGTACGGTTTTTTTGAAACATATTTATGTTCAATTAATTTTATCGTAGCTTCATGATTTGAAACTGTACCTATATCAAATTTATCTTTAGCAAAAATTGCTTTATGTTTAATTATAATATCTTCGATATATTTTCTTTTTTTACTGTCTAAGTGATCCAAGTTTGCATCAAAATCTTTTACGTTAATGAATTCATTAAAATTAGCTTGAAAACACTCATTTACTTTAATATCATTGTCTTTAATATTTACGTTCATTTTTTAAAAATTATTTGATTGTAAAAATCCAGAAGCCTTTTGAAAAATTTTTAGGTTTTCGTCTTGGCATAGTCTGAATTTTTTTATTAAATCCAAACCAAGGAGAAAATCATGATGAAAGTATTTACTTTTAACGACAAATACTGATATATTATGACAAATATTCATTACCCGAATACATAGTTTAACAATTCCACACACATTACTGATACCACTGACCATTCTAAATTTACTATCATCGGTTTTCGAAATGGGAATATTATTTTTGAATAAAAATTGAGAGCTTACTAACGAAATATTAGAACCGGAATCATAGACTCCTCTACATCTTTTTGTATCATTAATAAGCAAATCTACTGTGATCAGTGGTATCATTACAAGTTTTTTTGATTGCTAACTATCGAATTCAATTCAGATTCTATTTCTAAATTATTAACAGATTTTATTTTATTTGGCGATTTATCGCGGAACCAGCATAGGTTTTCTGGGTGAAAACGGGTGCCTTTATTATGTTTTTCACAATTCGAGCACGGTTTCTTATTAAAGGGAGTTGTCTTTTTCGTTCTTTCCAGTGTCCCTGAGACCACTGCTCTGTTTCCAACTTGCTCTGAGGAACTGGTACATTTCATAGGTTTACTCTCAAATTTTTTTAATTTTTGGATTAAAACTTTTATTGACGTAATAGAGGATCGACTTAATGCATTCTGAATCTGAGTAGGAAGTCCAAGGACTATAAGATTTAACTTCATATGTTCAGGAATTTCGTGATCTAATTCAAGAAGTATTCTTTCCTTTTTAATAGTAAAATCAATGTACGAACCATTTAAGTATCGAAATTGATATGCAAAACGAATTGGTTTCCATGAAACATCACCAAATTTCCACAATCTCCAGGCTGCGTTCATACCAAGTTTCCTTTGTGTATTCAGAAACCAATCATTTACTGATTGTTCTAGGCAGCAACGAAAAACTTCTATTAACATTGATCCTTTTAACGAAAACCGACCAGCTTCTTTCTCAAAATTATCGATCCAGGACTCAACATTGTAGTTTCTGGTTGAAAATTTTTCTACAAAAAAATGTTTCATAATTTCTTTTAAGGAATCTTCTTTCTTTTCAACAATTTTATTTAAACAAGAAATAAGTTCATTCATTCCCATATTTGATTCCGTCGGTTGCGATAAAGAAGGTTCGAATTCAGGCAACAAGAAATTATTAAAAATAAAATTACCTGCTTCATCTCGATAAATCTTTTCTGCTTCTGAAGAAAGTCTTACATTTACGTATCTATACTGACCTCGGGACTTGATAGAATTAACTATACTCTTGATAGGAGGATATTCTGCTACGCTCTTATGGTGGCACAATGCTTGAAATTCATCAGGAAAGCTGAACCAAGTAACACCATTTTCTGCTCTGATTCTTTTGAGTTTCAAAATCGTTGTTTTTTCCGGAGCACTGCTGGCTTCTGCCACAATAAAAAACTGATACACCGACATATGTACAGTTTTTATTGTATTTTCGATTTGTAAGAAACACGCTTGAATTTATTTATGTATTTTATTGCATCTACCGAAGAAATCGAAAATACATGATATAACAAGCGCGAATCAACGAAAACGAAATAATCCTTCCTCTCATAGAGAGATTACAGAAACTAAAAGCAACGATATTACACGCGCGAGTCGACGAACGGAAATCGAAATAATCTTATCTCTCTCCGGGAGAATTACAGAAACTAAACGAACTATTTACATACGACCGATAACATATAAACGACGCTGTTATCTTAAGTACGATATACTCGTACTTTACATATGTATATATATATATATATATATATATATATATATATATATATATATATATATATATATATATATATATATATTTGGGCTGGACATGTCATTCGAATGAAAACAAACAGATGGGCGCATAAATGCGCTGAATGGTTTTCACTGAACAGAGGACAAGACAGAAAACGAGATGAAGGGATGACATTGACAAACACGACGGAAAGTTTTGAAAGCGTAAAACACAGAGCCGTTTGGAATGGAAACAACTGGGAAAAACATATGTGGACGTCTAACGGTTGGAAGAGGCCAATGCCCGATAACGGGTTTAATTTTCCTAATACAAATATACTTTCATCATATTTAGCACAGCGAATTAACATTAGATAACTAGTATGTTTAATATTATAAATGTATGTTTTTAAAATACGGAAATAGACTATTGTAATTGTATTTTTAAAAACATTTTCACATCCGAATAATTACTTAAATCTCATGTTATATATATGTATTATTGTTATTTAGCTGCGATACATTAGTTTAGTCACAGTATTATTTAACTTATACGTCTATGCAAAGAGATATTGGCATAAAACGACTTGACATTAGAAATATTTAAACCTACCGAGTTATTTATTACTATTTGATCATTCTTAAGCGAGCCATAAAAACTGTTAATTTTATGAACATCTTCGGTAAAAGCACATTCGAATGGTAAATGTTCAACTGAATCGATGGAATCGCAAAATAAACAAATACCCGATGATCTTATATTAAAACGTTTAAAATACGAAATTGCCGTGTCCAGACAGCCACATGACTGGAATAGAAATTTATCTCTAACTGGTCTATGACGTTAAATCTATTTTCTACGCTATTAAAGAACTTAAAAGTTATTCTACGAAGCAAACTATCGCTCCATCTTTTCTGCCATAAATCAAATATAATTACGTTAATTTCCTTAATGAAAGAATTCTTGTTATTATTTAGTATTATGATTTAATACTAAATTGAGACATAAAAGATTCGAATACGTTAGTTTTAACTGAGTTAAGTTTATTGTTATATATTTTAAACATTTTAAACATAGACATTAAGCTGATTTAAAAATACTAAGGTCCGTAGGCAGGACCCCAGTAATAACTGGAGCTGCCATAATGGACACAGTTCTATATAACGAACCAATACTAAGCAAAAGTTTCCTTTGCTTAGCCAGGATTTTATTAAACATATTTGAATAATTAAACATATTACTCCTTTGTAAATTTTTCCTGTACTTAAAAGTTTAAAAGTTTAAATTTTAAGTTTTAAATTTTAATTTTATCACATATACATTAGATGTCGTTATACATTAGTAAGTTAACTATTAAGGTATCTATATATATAAGTTCTCGAGAAATTTTTGTATACATAAATTTTCCATTACAACATACTTCTCATAATGATATATGAATCGGAAACTTGGACGATCAACCGCCAAATGTATAAAAAAATAGAAGCCTTGGAAATTATTCGGCGCTGGCGTAGATTACAGAAAATTACTTAGACTGAAAATGTGGCAAACTAAAAAGTTTTTAAAAACATAAACGAATCGACTTAATTCCGAAAGCTAAAAAGCAGGAGAATGAAATGGATAGGCCACTTATATCGACGCAATCCAAGTTTTTTATAATTGAAGGGGAAATGTAAAACGATACAGAGGAAGGCTAAGGAGTGAATATATCGATTAAATAATAGAAGGAGCAACAAGTTATACAAAACCTCTTAAAAGAAGGACAGGAAAGAAGACAATTTTAGTTGACTCTAAGACCATGAGTCGTATCCATCAATCTACGGATTGAGTAAAAGAAAAAACACACTCCTACGTAATTTTTCAAAATCGCTAACATTATTTTTAATAAATGAATAAAGATTAAATTTAAAAAAGTTTCCTACATTTACGCAGTCGTCCGATTATATAATTTTAAATTACCGATAACAGCGCGTATTAAGTTAATTCGATTTAACGATAATTAGACGACGAAAATCAACTGAATTGATAATTACGATCAATCGGGGAATTATTGTTTGTACATTAATTAATTGCCGTGGTATTATTATCAATTATCAGCCGGAAGATTTATTAATTATACGTCGGCAATTTTCTAAATCACTATTACCGTCACATTATTATAATCTATTATTAATAGGAGGCTGAATTATTTGTAACGTTTATTTTAAGCTTCGTCGCATACAAATTAAATTTGCCCGAGATAAAGTATAACGGTACACATTAGCTCTTAGTATAAACGCTTTGTCTGATTTAGATGTTTGCTCTAATATTGCAACCCATACTGCGTACTGGTTTTATGATCTGTCGATAGTACATTTGAATTCTATGTCACGTGTCGATTTTCGTCCGAGAAGCCGATATAGTTGTAAGTTATGTTTTTTTTTTATTTGTTCGCATTTTATTCTGGCATGTATTTCCCAACACGCTTGTCTAAGTGCATATTGAGATGACTGAGTTAGCTTTGCCGTCGGAATACACTCGGTAAAGTCTACTCTCCAGTATGCGAAGTGATTTTTCTTCATTAATTTTAATTTTTACAATTTGACGCGCCCATTTACGCATTCTATTTTAAAAATGTTTTTTTTTTTTTTAATACACCACTCCGGTCTGACGACCACTATTGATAACATATGACATAACTGTTATCTATATTGTCCATCCACAAAATGGGACAAACAACACCGATGATAGAACTACAACATAGTCGGTATACATCAATGATCATTACTAACTAGCGCCAACAAGTGACACCACCATCTTGATTGTTTTTTATCAGTTTTGTGCTTACTTAACAGCTAAAGCACGCTCTGAGGTAACTTTAACATGGTTAAGTAAAAATATCTCTGGACTGCTTTTTCTTAAGTCTTCTTGCTGGACGTACTGCAAACCCTGGTCGATGGATATCGGCTAACATTTTCGTTTTCTTTTGTATCGTTAAAAAATTGTATATAACGATGTTTATAATATTCCTGTACATATGGTACACGAACATCGGTATGTAGAGTCCAGTTTGACACGTAATACGAGTCCGGCGCCATAAATAAATTGTAATTACACAATTTATTTATGGCGCCGGACAGACTATTGCTAACGGCTAAGATTGTTGTGTCGTTAGTAAATGTAACCGTTATCGCTCGTGGTATAAGTCTTCTATATACAGCAGATACAATATCGGGCGCCAAGCACGTTCCTTTGCGAAATTTCAGCTTCTATGTCATAGAATATGCGGTTGTAGCGTTTTCTTGCTGTACTCGAAATTATCGTTTCGTTAAATACGATTCGAGCAGTTGGCGGATGTTACCCTTTTTTTTTAAAGTTCTTTTAATACTTCGATCTATAATCGGGATTTTTATATTTTTATCTATATCAGTCGCAACCTCGTACGGTTCGAATATTGCAACTTTTACACCCGTTTTATAATTAACGCTGGTATTAATAGATGAACCCATATCACGTGGTCCGGACACTTGAATTAAATTACGTGCAAAGTACTCGGTTTCATCAAGGATTGTTATTATCCAATTTCCAGCCTCAACTTCGATCGGTGATGCATGAGTAATTGTATGTCTGATTCTTCGAGTCGCTTTCCAAAGTGAATACACTTCGCCTTTAAGATCTTTGACATATTCGACAAATGTTTCGTTTTGATTTTTTTTTTTATCAATGTGTTTAGTTAGCGGCTGATTCAATTAAAGATTTTTTTCTTGTAGATTGCGAGTGTTTATAACACATCCACGTCTTCTTTAAAAAAAATTTTTGTTTTTTTTGGCGCAGCCCGCATAATTTGGCCAGTTTTTTATCTAGTTAGTGTATTTTAAATCTCGATGCCACTACGATTGATAAATTTATATAGACTAATTGTAACAGAAGACAATGGGTCAGAAACAATACTCACACAGGTAATATGTGCAGCTTTTGTAAAATACTAGAGAATAGCTCATCTCTATGCTTTAGAAAAATCGGAAACGCCAAAATTTGATGCTCAACACAGTCATCAACATGGCACGTGTCATGTTCCATCAGAAAGTATGCCTAATTTAGCCAGATGTGAGGGACAGATGCCCAGTGCGTAGTCGAAATAAAAGTTATACAATCCCTCGAAACGCGCTCTGGTATAATTGAAACCACGGCTGTGTGTACCAAAGCGAAGTATTTTTTTCGTTTATTGACTTTCGGCGACGTAATATCGTTGAAAATCGATTAGTAAAATTTTTTGATCTTTGCTAACGTATTCGTCGAATTCCATTTAATGTTCTCATAAGAAACACTACTCGATAAATTATAAACATCGGCCACATCCTTTTCCGGTAATACCACAATCGATTACAAAGTTGATTTCAAGATGCATTTGTGACGGATACGTGATATGTTGCGTTTTGCGACTTTTTGCTTTCGGTGTTATTTCGATGAAACTTTTTGTCCCTAATTCCGTTTTTTTTTTTTTTTTTTTTTTTTTTTGTTTTTATTTTCCGATCTAGCATGTTTCATAACTCATTCTAATTAGTGAATTAATCGGTAAGATATTTTTTCTCGTTTTTCCTTACGGTCGTTGTGTATCAACAGAACAGGATATGCGTAATCTGATGAACGGTTAATTGCCCTTTGAACGTCTGTGAAATTATTTGCGATGTCTCTTGTTATAAAGAAATGTAAAGGATCGGGTTTTTCCGCCGTATAGAGTTAGTCCGGTATGACGGATTTTTTGCAAAATTCGAACCGAAGCGTTTGTGCGGCTTTAAGTAGTTTCCTCTATTTGACGTTGTAACATGAAATGAGTTTCATTTTTAGCGTTGAAATTCTCATTAATAACGCATCGGTTGCCGAAAGATTTTAAAAACTGCATGTCTAACGATCGTATATACGATTTACGTTTAAGTGGAACGTATACGGCTACGATATTCTCGACTGCGTTGTTCATCATTATTGCTACTGCTGCTGCTGCCTATACATATGCTTCCAAGAACTATGGTACCCGGTAATCGCTAATATTTTGCCTTGTAGATTGGAAATTTTTTTCAGAAATAATGGAAAATAATACAAATTTAAAAATTAAACTTGAAAGTAGTAGTGATTACGGCTATTCAAGATTACACCGATCTTATTGAACACGCATGTAAAAATTCCACTTTTCATGGTATAAAAAATTCGCAAAAAAATTATTACGTTCCAGTTCAAATAAGAATATTAATACGTAAAACTCGAGCAGCTAGAAAAAAATTGCAAAAAACTCCGTATGTACAATTACTGACAGAGTTGAAAAACAAAATTCGTCAGTATAAAAATGAAATCTTATCTCAGCAACTAGATTCTATGGTATAACAGATCTTTATGGAGAAATACAAAAAAAATTACTGAAGCAAATGAGCCATTCAATATAAAATTCAATAATAATTGGGCTAAAACTGATGAAGATAAAGCGAACGCATTTGCAGGACATCTCAGCACAGTATTTACACCGTATCCTGAATCTTCTAACAAACAGTTCGTCCACGCGCAATCCTCACCAAAAGTAAAATGATGAATAGAAGAAAAAGTAACTTACTCGACCCATTTATTATAGTCTAGTCAACGACTATAGTAGAATTATGTTCCCATAACACACGCCAAAAATCGTCCGTAATGTGCTTTTAAGGAACATACGTGGCGATATAGGTTAACCTACGAAGATATTGTTGGTCCGCGACTGTTTATTCGACTATTGTCTTATTCACAGCTACCCTACATATCTGTAGGCCATTCCACTATCCGCCACCTGTGGACGCGCCCCGTTCCGGTTACAGCTCCGGATCCCGGAAGGTACAAAGTAACCCCGGCGGACCAACAGCGGCTACTGGCGAAAAGTCTCAAGCAGACGATTCCAGTAGTGACAGGGCAAAGAGACACGACTTGAGGACCTGTCTAATAAAAGTCTGCAGAAATCCTGTGACTGTCTCTCCCTCGGCGGGTTAAGGTCGCCGTAAAAGCCTTTAAGTTACCTCCTCAGTAACAAAACAACCCGCTGCCTTGCGGTAAGGATGTTGATCCAAAGGCTAAGGGAGAAAACCCTAACAGAAAATCCAGTGGAAGGCAACGGAAAACCACCACTGTACTATTCCTAGAAAGCAGCTAAATATGATGTCCGCCTTATGTGCAAAAAATTCCGGACGTAAAATACTCTCCCATTCATATGTCCGGGTGGAGAGTACCCATAAGGATGCCGTCAATGAAATATGTCTAAAAGACAAATGTAACAAAAATGTAATTGGAACTTGGAACGTGCGAACACTATTACAAGCAGGGAAACTAGAAAATGTAAAAATTGAAATGAAAAGAATGAATATGAAAAAATAGAAGAAATATTATGCTCACTAAAATCCAGTGACAACACCATTATAATGGGAGACTGGAACGCTGTTGTTAGTCAAGGAAAAGAAGGCAAAATAATAGGAGAATTTGGATTAAGAAGAAGAAACAAACGCGGTAAACAACTGGTAGAATTCTGTAAACGACAAGACATGGTAATCACTAACACATTTTTTAAAGCTCCCATGAGAAGACGATACACATGGGTTGCACCAGGAGATCAAGGTAGATACCAGATAGATTATATACTGGTAAAATCAAGGTATAAAAATCAGGTGAAGAAAAGTATCGCTTATCCGGGTGCAGATATAGGAAGCGATCATAATCCTATATTAATGAAGACACAATTAGTAATGAAAAGTGTAGGGAAAATAAAAAGTAATATAATAAGATGGAATACAGAAATTCTAGAGAATAACACGAAGAGAAATGAATTTCAAGAAAATACAAACAAAATAAAGATAAGCGACTCCATGGATGTAGAACTAAAGTGGAAGGAGTTAAAGGAATGCATATTACAGGTAATGAATAAAGTAATAGGAAAGAAGATATATGAAGCAAAAAAACCTTGGATGACAGAGGAAATCATGCTACTGATAGAAGAAAGAAGAAAACATAAAAGAGAAATAGCAACAAATGGAACAGCGAAATACAAATTCTTCAAAAACTTAATTACAAAAAAATGTACAGAAGAAAAAATGAAATATTACGAAGAATCATGTCAAAGAACTGAAGAATTATTAAATACAGGGAAGTTACAACACGCGTATAATAACATAAAGAAACTAACTAACAACGGAAAATTCACATATAGAAATAGTGCAATAAAAGATGCAAATGGAAAACTTTTAATTGATAGTGAAAATATAACAAAAAGATGGAAAGAATATATAGAAATACTGTATAAAGAAGATAAACAAAATGAGAAAATAATGATAGGCGAGGAAACCGATGCAGATAAAAAAGGTCTAAGCATACTACGAGAAGAATTTGATAAAGCGGTGAGAGAGTTAAAAAATAATAAAGCTACAGGAGTTGATAATATTACGGCAGAATTAATAAAAAACATTGGTAGTGAAGCTCAGAAAACACTATTCAAACTAATCAGCCAAATATATGAAACAGGAGTAGTTCCAGTAGACTTTGTAAAGTCAATAATAATCCCTATACCAAAAGTTAATAATGCAAACACATGTGAGAAGTTCAGGACCATATCGTTATTAACGCATGCGAGTAAAATATTACTGAAAATTATATATAAAAGATTATACAACAAAATTGATATTGCATTGGGAGAAGACCAGTTTGGCTTTAGGAGAAACAATTCTACTAGGGATGCAATACTAGGATTAAAATCAGTAATAAGAAAAAGATTAGAAGTTGGTAAAAATACGTATATAGCATTTGTTGATCTGGAAAAGACGTTCGACCGAGTAAACTGGAACATAATGTTTAAAAAGATGGTGGAAATTGGAATAGATAGCAGAGATATAAAAATAATATACGAGATGTATACCAAACAAGAAGGGATATTGAAAATAAATGATAAAGAAGTAAAGGCTAGAATCCGAAAAGGAGTACGGCAGGGCTGCCAGCTTTCACCGTTGTTATTTAATCTATACATAGAAGAAGCCATACAAAACGCTACGAAAGGAAAGGATAAAGGGCTTACTGTCAATGGAGAAAATATATGCTGCTTCCGATTCGCAGATGACATTGCAATTGTAGCTGAAAACGGGAAAAGGTTAGAAAACGGATTGAAAATATTAAACGATGAGCTAAAGAAAATAAACATGAAAATAAATAAAGATAAAACCAAAATAATGGTAACTAGTGCTAGGCAGGATAGAACTATCGATATTAAATTGCATGGTGATAAACTGGAACAGGTATCCAAATACAAATATCTGGGAAGTATTGTGTCGCAAGACAGAAACGATACAGAAGATATAAAAAACAGAGTAAACATAGCGAAGCAACAATTATTGAAAATGAAAATTATACTCAGCAGTAATATGGGAATAGAAATGAGGAAAAGATTAATTAAAACATATGTATGGAGTATTGCACTTTACGGAAGCGAAACGTGGATACTCAAGAAGGTCGATATTAAAGAACTGAAAGCATTTGAAATGTGGTGCTGGAGACGCATGATGAAGATCAAATGGACCGAAAAAATATCAAACAAGAAAGTTATGGAAAAAGTGAAAGGAAGAAAAGAATTTTATAACCACCTCTGCACAAGAAGAAATAGATGGATAGGTCATGTGATAAGACATGGTGGATTGGTTCTACGAATATTGGAAGGCATGATGGAAGGTAGAAGAAGAAGAGGCCGGCCAAGGAAGTGCTACATCAGACAAATAATGGATAGCGTAGGAATGGGCACCTATCGCGATTTAAAAATTACGGCGGAAGACAGAGGCGAATGGAAAAGGAGGCTGCAGCGCTACCAGTCAAAAGACATTGCGACTAATAATGATGATGATACGAAGATATCCGACTACCATTATGTAATCGGAACCCTCAACACCATGAATAGTAGTCGAACATAACCACGTTATGAACTAAACGATTTTTGTATTTATTAGACGAGTTATTTATTACGAATCTGGTTGCGTCGGATGTAATATCATTTCTAAAAAAATTCAAATAATTACACGTATATATTAAAAAGAACGAATAATTACATATACACGTTAAAAAGAACAAATAATTACATATATATATTTAAAAAAAAAATAGTAGTTAATCTACGATAAAGGATGATTCGAGTTCCATACCAGTGACCGCATACTTTTGTATATGGGCGTGTAAATAAAGTGCCGGAATTTTCGTATTACCGCAAATCACATTCTCTAATACGGCGTCGTGAATAAACATACTGACCTTCCATCTGTTTATTACTAATAAAATTAATATACGCATCCACATAAACCGACCGATATATTTTACTTGTAAAATAATTAAAAATAAGATTTCGAGCGTTCGATGTGGTATACAGAGCTACGAATATGTTTGTGCTACAATTATTCTCGACGTAATAATCTTTGTACTTGTAGTTTACTTGCAACATCTCGTCGTTCAAAAACCGTACATTCACAGACGGTCTAACAAAATCTCGTAAAACCGTCGCATACGTATTCTGTATTACCCATATTCATTCTTTGTCCGAATTTACCCCACAACGAATTTAGACACAGTTTCGATAGCGCTCTTTTTCCAGGATTCAGAGCTATGTTAGCAACACTCAATTCTATTCCCATTTTCTTTAAAATGTCCTCGGCATATAGTTTTTATTCGTCGCGTACGTATGCGGACTAGTCCCTAACTTTATCTTCATAAAATCTCGAATATAACCTTTCCACAATTCTTTACTATTCTTAAACTCCCATACCTCGTATACCTCTTTCATTACGTAGCCTTTCTCGAGCCCTGTTTTCACCTCGTCCGTTGTCCACGTTACTATAAACGACCTCTCTTTATCTGAATGCGTGCATTTCTCCAAACAACGTCCAGCGCACTTGTCACAAAGAGGGAATACTAATTTCTCGTCTGTACCAAGCTTCACTTTAACAGGGAGTATCGGTATGTACAAGGAACGAGGTGGGTAATACTCTACATTTTATTAGTCCATAAGTTAAATTGGGCGTGGTGTTTGATTATTTTTGTAGGATGGCCGATCGGATAATTATCGTAATGCATCACAGTCGGATATAAACTACGTATCCTTTTCTTCTGTTGTGTTTTCTACACTCTTCTTCTGTTTAAATACCTCTGTTCGACCTCTGAAAAAGGCATCATGCGGGTTAAGCGGTTTACAATCTTCCACGTAATTTCGATTACTTTTCTCATATTTCTTCGCTTTTTTCCACTTACACTCCCACATTTCAATCAACTCTTCCATGGCATCGGCTCTTTCTTTCGTTTTCTCGTACACCATACTCTCCTGTTTCACATTATTAATCGTATCCTCTTTATAAAACTCGGGACAACCGTGCCAGAAACATCCGTGATATTGGTAAACAGTTTTAGTAATCTCGTCATATCCGTCTACCTTCGGACCCGCGATTTTTATCTCGCCTCGTTAAGAGCGTGTTGTAATATTATCGGTTTTCAACGATTCTAACCAACACAGAATCCAGCGAGTACTTATCTTTCGGGTTATAGTCGAATACACCTATCATGTTCGGTTTCAGGTATTTCGAACGGTAAATGCCCATGTGCAAACGCTAGCGATCTCGAGGAATTGTTTTCTCAACATCTATAAATCCTTTCCTCAGAATATCAACGTCCGAATTACAATATTCCTCTAGTTCTTTTTTTAAATCGAACGTATATCTTTGTTTTACACGTTCCGTGTATCATTCTCAAAATTTTGTTGGTTCTTCCGTTTTCATCTGGTCGTAAACAATAGTATTTCTTATTGGGCATAGGTCCAATGTACTCTTGGTTCTCTCTCGAAACAAATGAGGGAAATATCCTTTCTCCAAATCGCTTAAATTAAACGTTTATAGACATAATGGTGTTTGTACGAAATTATGGGCTACTATAACTTTTAGATTAATACTCGGAACCTCCAACAACATTAATTTTGTTCCATTATACACCGTGTACGGCTTTTATCGTATTTTGCACGCAATACTGTAAAATAAACTGACTATCGTAAGCTTTAGTGTAATGAGCGATCGACATATATCCTTTAATCAACCATTCGCAAAACTCTTCATTGATCTTGAACATAAACGTGTTACTCGCAAAATCGTACGCGATAACTAAATTGGGGATATGAATACCGGTCTCTTGCTGCGCTTCGTAATCGAAGAAAATATTACGAATACATATACTTTCCATTCACACACGTTGTATTACACGTTGCTCCGCACCTACCTCCTCCTTTCTGTTTCTTAACTTGTATAAAACATTTACGAGTCGCTGTTTCTACTACTTTGAAATAATTACCTGCATTTGCTGTATCCTTACTTGTATTCCCGACGTTCTACGACATAATTTACAGCATTTTTTACATCTGTATACTACTTCGGGGATACGTGATTGTGGTTCTCGAAACATTCCCGATTATTGCATCTTCTTTTTTCTAGCAGTTATACACATTGTTTTATCTCGAGGTTTGCATACGTGTTTTTTTCTATGGTCGTACTGTTTATCACACTTGTCGCAATAATACACCGAACCGTAGAACGCGTTCATCTTGTTAATTAAATCAAAACGGTTACCTTGCTTATACAATACAATCGTTTCGTCGCTCTCGTTACTACGTGTATAAATTACCGTATTCATATTTTCCGCGCAAACAACGTTCACTATAATGTCTAATAAATTTCCTACCTTCTTGATATCATCTAAAGTAAACCCTTCTTCGTCATACACACCAAGTGCTCGCACAATTCCTCCACTAAGACTGAAGTGCTCTACCCATACGAATTTGTTTGTTTTGATTCACGCTATATTCTCTTCCTAATATTGTATTTTCATAGTACGTTAACGCTGTAACTATAGCCCTCAGACAACAAAGATTATCAGTATACGTTTTCGTAACATTATCCTGGTTTAAATTTACAATTTTCGAACGCCCGGCTCCTTTTGGGATATTTACCATGTATATGTGGAATATACAATCGAGTAAATTCACAGACTTGTCCGAAGTCATTATTTGCGTCAACTTATTTTTCAACTTTTCTACGTGGTCGTCGCAAGCATAACCCGTAGAATCGTATGAAAAAATTTAGGATTACTCGCCACTATATTCATTTTATCTCCTGAAGTAAACGATGTTTTTTCTCCTTGCGTATTCGATCATCTCCGTCAAAGCACCGGTTAATTACGTCTATGTCGTTTCTAGGAAGGTGTATATTTAAAAAAATCTTATACGTGTTCCGATGCATTTTGAATTTTTTATTACGGCTCGCGGGTATTTGTTTAACATTAACGTATTTTAACGTCATTCGATCGCGAATGAGCACGATTACATCCACGTCAAATGGAAATATTTCGCTCAAATTTTTCCTTTATGATCCTTTTTACCGTTGACCCTCCTATTTACATTCAATAAATAAAACATTCACGAGGTTTTAAAAATATTTCCTCTCAAAATGGGAATCAATAAATAAAACGTTCACGAGGTTTTAAAAATATTTCCTCTCAAAATGGGAATATATCGCTAATGCTCGTTAGCTGTAGAATTTTTTTATCGTCATCTCGTTTTTCACTATGACAATCCATCTGAGCAGGTCGAGTTTTTATCTTGGCTACTATTTCCAAATCATTTTCCTTGTTACATTTAATTTTCGTAATTCTCTTTTCGATTTAATTGCTAATCTTTCATCATTTTCCTTTAATACCGTTTAATTAGATTCTTCATTCTTCTGTACATCCACTTTTCCTTTCGTTACCAATTCATCCACGCTCAAGTCTTGTTTATTTTCAATTTCACATTCTTCAGGCAACCTCTTGCTTTTTTAATCAGGCGCAAAACATCCTTCATCACATCGACTATAGGCAAGTTCTATCACCGTCATTCACTAACTGATCGTACGACGATAGAGACGTAATACTCGCGGTATTTTCTTCTTTTCTTTATTCACTATCCCATTCGTTTTTCAAATACTCTACCACGGGATCAACGTCAACTTCTAAATCGTTCGCTAATTGATCATACGACGATAGAGGCGTAATGGTCATGGTATTTTACTCTTTAATAATCTTTCTATTCACACGACTCCATTCGTTTTTTAAATACTCAACCACGGGATCAATATCGGCTTCTACAAACTCATTAATTTCTCCGGATGTATCAAAATCTTTCAACGCAGCTTCCAACAATGGCATCTCTTGGGTCTCTGCATTTATTCCTTTTCCTCTACTTTCTTCGATTACTTTTTTCTTCTCTTCGACATCTCGATTCAAACTGCGAGCTTTTCGTTTCTCCCACTTTTTCTTTAGAAGTATTCAACTCTTTTTTTGCTCAATCTCTTCTTTTTCTTTTTCGTCGTCCGATAGGTCCAAATTCTTATAACCAGTAGCTCCAGCGATGTAATTTGCCCGATGAAGATTCCTTTTTCTTGATATACACATCGAATTTTTGCGGCCTCGGTTTCCTGATGTTGACACATGTTCTTTAGCAGCGTCTTTACAGTTGGCTTATTATTAATATTACTACTTATTTTGAACTTATTCTCTACTTTATTCTTACTACTACTTATTTTTAACTTATTTAATTTAATCGCTACAAATATGTCATCGTCCAATGGAAACATTTCATTCAACAATACCGAATAGTTCGACACCATATGACGACCTATATCCATCAATTCACCTTTCCTCATCTTATAATAACCCTTTATTTTTAATTCCTTAGCTTTAGTTTTTAAATCTATTAATCTAATATTAGTATTACATCTAAATATATCTGTACAATAGCCCTGAAAAGGACGGTTTCCATTATTCCCATTCATACAATTCACATATTTGTAATAAAATTAAATAACTGCGCGCGTCTCGTAACGGTCCTCCATAGAACATACTCTGCATTGTTCATCTTGAGAATTTACATTTGTTTCCAGCAGAGAAATTCCTAGAGAAGTTGTCCGAGTTTATAGAAATATGAGTTAACGTACAGTACCTCCGTTGGGTAGGATGAAAAAGCATCCCCCATTAATTAAAAAAAAATGCCGGATAAAAAATGCAGAATGACAATAGGTGCATGGAGCGCATAATAGAATAAGGCTCGATGGATTAAAAGCGTACGTTAATTTTCATTTGCAAGATAACATTGAAAAAACCATCGGATCAATGATGAACATGGGACAAGCCAACGTCCAGTAAAGGATACATATAGTCTAATCGATATTTTTATATATATATTATTACGAAATAGTCCGTCGTGGTGGTCAGCCATTTATTACGAAATGGATCGTCGTGGTGGCCAATTTATTACGAAATGTCCTATATTCCGTAATTGATGATAAAAAACAATTGTGATCGCGGTCGCCATTAATTTCCATTACAAATGATTTTAATTTATATATTGTTACACATTTTAAATATCAACGAATATGATTTTTATTAAAAAAAAGAAAACAATTACTTATATTATACAGTTGCTAAGCCACACAAATTATTCACAGACATATAATAAATTCAATAAAGCAATATAAAATAACAAATCATAAGAAACGTAGCACCTGTGGTACCACAGTCTCCGCTGCTGCTGTTTCCGGATGGGCTGATGTTTTCTGATCGTACTCCGTATGTTTTTAACGATTCTACGGTTTCCGTGAGAGCGTAATTAATTAAATATTGTTTTATATTTTATCCAAATACAGTCTTATTTTATTCGCGGTTATTTATTTGATGTATTGCAAGTATAACTCCGTATTTAACTGACTAGAGAATTTTTCACATAATAATTTTAATAGTTCTATATAAATATTTTATCGCGTAACGTCTACGTGACGTCTTATCCAAAAAAAGGCAAAACATGCGATAACGTTAAACGAACCTATTTCGTTGGTACGGATTGACTAGAAATTACGATCTTTCTCGTACCAAAATAATACGCGACTAACTCGACACAGGCTTAACGGTTAAAAAATATATATATATCGATATCTCAATACACACACATATACCAACACGCGATCACCGGTTGCCGGCTCTACGCGCCGTTATTCACCGGTTTTTCCTTCATAACCTGGCACAATTCGTATTTAATTAAATAGTACTTATTATTTCCCAGGTTATTAATATCATCATCCTAGTTATTATGGATCTATGATGTAACTTATCAGTTTTGACCTTACGATGGAAATACCTCCGGTTATTGAACGATTATTATATTACGTTAACTATTAATGAAATTTTATTTTTATTTTATTTATTTTTTCCTTCAGTACCCCCATCGTCCTTATATATATATATATATATATATATATATATATATATATATATATATATATATATATAAGCATTTATGCTAAAGTAATAAACGTGCAATGCTTTCTACAGAAATAAGCAAAATAAAATAAAAATACTCCCAATAAAGTATCACTTGTTTAATAGAAAACTTACTGCTAAATGTATTAATAACAGTGTGTGTGCAATAACTGTAAACATACATAGGTAGAATTTTATTGATTGATTAGATAATATACTTCGTTGTGAAAAACAAAAAACTGATCCTTCTTATTTTTCGGACCTCTATACATAATGCACATTCCCACCAAGCCGTTAACAAATACCGAAAATCGGAGCAATTCTTTAAATATATATAACAATCGAAATTGCAACTAAAAGCAAATAAAACTGAACCAGTCGACATGTGTATATAAATATAATTTTCGTACGGTATAAAGAGTACTTAATATATAAAAAGCAAAGAAATCTGAAGCAATTATTTCTACTAGAAGCTCACTATTACCACGAGTGACGTATATACG
Source organism: Coronaproctus castanopsis (assembly GCA_032883995.1). Classification (NCBI taxonomy): domain Eukaryota; kingdom Metazoa; phylum Arthropoda; class Insecta; order Hemiptera; family Monophlebidae; genus Coronaproctus; species Coronaproctus castanopsis. The sequence continues at coordinate 112,129,051 of CM065054.1, read as the reverse complement.
CCTAAGGCTTGCGAGGAATAGGGCGGCATGATTTGTGGGGGGTGATAAAATTTTTGAAATGATAAATTTGAGAGACGAAAAAAACAGTCTCCTTTCAAATTGAGTGCCGATTATTTTTTATAATCCAGGTGTAATACTTAATTACTTACTTTTCAAAGACCGCTCATGTAATGCAGCCTCTGAATTTACATACCATTGTGTTGTATTATAATAAAAATAGTTATGTACGAAAAACACGAAAATGCTGGTATACAGAAATCGTTCGAATTAAATTTAAACAAAGAATTTAATTTTGTATGGAATAATTGAATGAAATATTATTGTAAATCCAAAGACGATTAATATATATACATAAGTGAAAAATACAATGAATAATGAAAAACGAACGTAGGAACGTACTAAAGTACTAACGGCAACGCCCGAACGTCATTTCGGAAACACGTCTTAACCCCGAGATGTCTTTGGACAGACTGATCGAATGCCTTGCAAAATGGCAACATTATGACGAGATTATCAGTCAATGAGTCAGAACCCACACGCAGTAATCTCTCTGATTAGATGACGTGATCTGTAAGTAAATAATGAATCAGAAGCGGCTGAATTAGAAGCCGCAGGAGGTAATCTCTCTGATATGATATGAACTTTTTAACAAGTCACCCTGTAGACCTCGTCATACTATTCAAACACACACACACCATATATACATACATACATATATATATATATATATATATATGTATATGTATAAAAAAATGTTAAGAGATAGGGGTAGTTAAGGAATTAATATTAGCTATATAAAAATAAAAGATAATATATTTTAAAAAATATCGAAAATCGATATATTTAACAAAGAATATAATAATATACAATGGTTAATTATATCTGAAAACATATATTCGTAGATAGATACCGTCATTGTACTGGGAAATTTCCGAGACACGTCGTCAGTCGTCAATCTTGTAGCTTGTTAATTATTATCAGTTATTCGTTCGGAATAAGACAGAGGCTACAAGTCGATATAATCAATCGGTAGTAAGTCCGTAACAAATAGTCTAGTCGTTAGAATTGTTAAAACGTAACAGGATCGACATATATATATATATACATATATATAATTCTAGTCGATTAAGTATGAAATAATACCTACAGAAAATAAAATAAATAACCGCGAATATATTAAGACTATTACGAATCCGAATAATAATAATAATAATAAAAAGGATACCGGAATTGAGGACAACAGCGAAATTCGGGAACAATACTTCAGGTAAATCTTATTGTTTATAATTTATTACGTAATACGTGTGTGAATTTCCTTTTGTAACATTTTGTGTGTATCATTTATGTTAAATTTTATATGTTTAGATGAAATAAATTACGCGCTTTCTGTATATTTATTGAAAGTTAAATATCAATAAAGACACAATTAAAATATACATAACATTAACTTGAATATCCCTAATCGTGTAAGCTTTACTTCATAATGTAGGTTTCCCATGGTTTTTGTGATTACTCTGGTCAGCCATTTTTCTTTACCAATGTAGTTACCCCTTCTCCCACATATAATTTGTGTGGTACTCGAGCATTTTTAACTTCCCCTGTTGACTGGATGAGCAGATCAAACTTGGTGCGTAATTTTTTTTTTTTTTTTTTTTTTTTTTAATGGGGATGCCTTTACAGCTTACCCAACGTGGAGCCGTAATAATCACTAACTCATATTCTTATGAACTCGGACAACTTCTCGAGAAAAGTCGCTATGTCCGGGAATAAATCTAGATTCTCAACATGTAGAAGGGACATTACATTATAAGGAGGACCACCACGAGATGCGTAAAGTAATTTGAGATACAGTTCAGAACGTAATGCTGTTAATGAAGGACATTCGAAGAACACGTGATCAGGGTTGCAGACTACACGACCAGCATGTAGAGGACAATACGGATTATCTCTAAGCTGCATAACGAACAGGCGGTCAGGCAACAAGCAATGCCCAAACCGCAATCTGCTGATAAGCACAATTCCTCTCCGCTTGATGTTTTTGAAAACGTAGAACCATGGGAACCTAGGGAGAGACAGCTGCAGCTGAAATACGCAGTAAGAGGCGACCGCTGTATGCACTCCATATATGTCTGATCCCAGAGCTTTTTATGAACAGACTGTAAAGTGAATGACGTCACGAGAAGAAACTGAAGAGAATAAAACACCACTAGAAGAACCCCTTTTAGCTATTGCATCTACCATTTCATTGTCGGGGACTCCTCGATGTCCCGGTACCCACAAGAATGACACAAGTATACTGAGGTTTTCCAGCTGATTAAGTTTCAACAAGATGGCTGAAATCAATGAATCTGACACCTTCCCTTTGCATTCAATAGCCTTTAAAATACTCTGTGAGTCGGTAACAACGAGATAATTACCTGGAAGATTCGCATCAATTAAGGACGACAAAGAAAGAAATACTGCCACACACTCAGCTGTAAATGAGGAACAGAGATCAGATAATTTGTATGCACTGCTAATATTAAGAGAAGGGATATAAACTGCTGCACCAGTTCCCTGAGATGACTTCGATCCATCTGTATAAACAAGGATATGCGTAGGAAAATTTTCAGCGATAATATTAAATGTAGCCCGGATCAGTGGGGGAGGCCAATGGACGTAGTTCTCTGGAAAGAAAAATGTTATTTTATTGGCAAAATTGTATGAATAAGGTAACATAAATTGGATGGGTATATGAATTCGCATAGTCTGCACCTGAAATTCATCCAACCTAGGTAAAACCGAAGCCAGCAGAGGCATTTTGCTGTTTGAAAACCGCCAGTTGGAATAAATGTGGTAGAATAAATTGTATAGCGGAAAGCGATCTATGTACATTCTACCGATCAAGAGCTTTAATGCTAAATAACTCCGTCTCAGCTGTAACGGAGGAATCTTACACTCTGCCAACAATGCCGGTATCGGAGTACTTCTAACTGCACCAATACAGAGCCTCACACACTCATTTTGCACACGATCAAGCTTATTTAACAATGATTCAGCTGCAGATCCATAAAAAACACAACCATACTCCATTTTAGAACGAATTAGCGACTTATAAAGAGTCAACAGTATGAAAGGATCACCACCCCAACGAGTATTGTATAAATTACGTAGAATGTTAACGGCGCGGTTAATAGTTTTTATAAGATGTTCAATATGTGGCCTCCATGTTAAACGCGTATCCAACGTAATACCCAAATACCGTATTGACTTACAAAAGGGAATAACTCCATTTTCTGCTGTGATAGAGAAGTTATTGACTGTGAGATGTCTGTATGTAAAAACCACTGCCGCACTTTTCAGGGGACTTAGAGTTAACCCCAACTTATAAAGAACTCGTTCAATTAAATCAATATCCATATTAATATTACATACGGCGTCGGAAAATGATGTATTGGAACTAAATACCGCAATATCAGGCATAAAGGAGAGTTTTGGAATACAAAGGCACGTGTGCCAGTTCTGAAATATATAAATTAAAAAGCAACGGACTGAGGGAAGAACCCTGAGGAATTCCCCTATATACCACTCGATGGTATCTGGTGGACGATGAACTTATTAAAATGTGGCGTTGCGAAAATAGTCTACTAATGAAGTGGCAGCAATGCTCTGGAATGCCTAGGGGCAACAGTTTCTGCTGTAAAGTGGGCAAATGTACGTTGTTAAAGGCGTTCATTATATCGAGGAAAACAGTAATATTGTATTCTTTATTAATGAGACTGTTATATATATTACCAACTAAATCACCCACGCAGTCCAATGTACTGGTGTTATTTCGAAAACCATACATATTAGTTGGAAGGATTTCATTATGCTCTAACCACCAGTTGAGACGCGAAGCTATAACGGATTCACAAATTTTTCTAAAACAAGAGGCTAATGCAATTGGTCTAAGTGATCCATTTTTCTTAGGTACAGGGACGATAACAAAAATCATCCAAGAACTTGGAATCGATTTAGTTTGCCAAACTTTATTTAAAATGTGAACGAAGATAGTAAAAAAATTTTCCGGCAGCTTTTTTAATACTTCGAAAGAAACACCATCGTATACGATTAAAATAATTTTCAGCTGGAGTGAGTCCATCATTTAGTGGTGTTGATCGTATCTTGTAAAGAATTCTGTGAAGCTTTTCAACAATTGGTAAATTTTCGTTATCCATAGCCTTCAGCTTATTCTTTACTGACTGAACCATCCTTTCTGCAAGACCATTGGTTGCTGGATTGAATAGTGCACTAAATTTTTGTTTTATACTATGTTGACTACAAAAATCTGTGAATTCCTGGCTCTTGAAAATAGTAGCATTATCTGAGACTAATACTGCTGGAATTCCATGTACAGCAAATATTCGTTTGAGCGTCTCTATGGTTGACTGTGATGTTGGTGGCTTTGTAAACATCTCTGCAAATGGAAATTTAGATTTTCCATCAACAGCTATCAATATGTAATTGCCATTAACTGGGCCAGCAAAATCCATGTGCATTCTTTGAAAATTCTCTGTTGGTGTCTCCCAGGTGATATATTTTCTTGGGCTCTTTTTGTACTTGAGCACACTCGGAGCATTTTTTGACAAATTGTTCTATTGCTTTGTCCATTCCTTTCCAATAGACATAGCGTCTAGCTAGTTGTTTCATTCTGGTAATTCCAATATGTGTCTCATGGAGTTCTTGAAGAACTATCAGTTGTAATGATTCATGTATAACTATCCTATTGTCCCTAAAGATTATTCCATTTAACAATTGAAATTGCCCTTCTGAATTTTCACCAGATAAGAGTGTAGTTTTGAGCTGTAACAGGTGGTTATCTTTTTCTGTTTCTAGCTTGATGTTTTCCTTGTTGATTGCTACTGAGCTGATGTCCTGAACAACAAGCTCTTGGATTTGATTAACCTCTTCTTCTTCTATATCACCACTTTTGACTGGAGAATGGCTAAAGTAATCAACATTTGACATTTCTTCTGTAGGCTTGTGTTTGATTGTATATTGAAATTCTGACATGTAAGAAGCATATCTAAGTAACTTTGCCGATGTTATAGATGGTAAATTTTTATTTGGATGAAATATATGATATAAAGGCTTATTATCTGTTACTAATACAAATTTCTGACCATAAAGTATTTGTACAGTTTTTTGAATGCCCAATATATTGCTAAGGCTTCTCTATCCAATTGACTATAAGATTTTTCTGTAGTGTTAAGAGAATGTGACTGAAAAATAACTGGCCATTCCTCTCCATTATCTTCTTTATGTGCTAAAATTGCAGCAATGCCCACTGGAGACGCATCACATGTTAATATAATTTGTAACTTAGGATCAAAAGGTCTAAGTACAACATCACTTGCAATAATATTTTTTAACTTGATAAATGATGCTTCTTGTTGAGGTCCCCATGTGAACCTGGCATTTGCTTTTTTAAGTTTCCTCAATGGATAAGTGATGGTGCTTACATCTTTGATAAACTTAGAATAATGTGCTATCAATCCTAAAAATTGTTCAAGCTCTTTTTTATTTTTTGGAGTTGGAGCTTTCAAAATACCTTCAGCTTTTTCTGGTGATTTTCTTATAGTATTTCTGGTGATGTGGTACCCTAAGTAATGTTTGAAGAATGAACATTTATTTTCATTTACATGTAGGTCAAATTTTTCAAGACGTTCCAAACATTTATATAAGTGTTCACGGCACTCATCAAATGTAATACCATAAATTACAATATCATAAAATATGATACAATGCCATCAAGGCCCGGGAGAACTTGGTCTAGAATTTTATGAAATTCAGCAGGTGCTGATTTGATTCCAAATGCTAGACAATTAAAAGGATAAATGCCACGATGTGTTGATACTGTTTGAATAGCTGCACTAGCTTCTGAAACCTGAACATGATGATAGGCTTTGTACAGATCAAAAGTACAAAAATAACCAGCATCCTTCTACTGGTGAAGAACTTCTTCAATCTCCGGTATAGGATAATGGTTGTCTTGTAGCTGGTGATTAAGGCCTATGTTATAATCAATGCACATACGAACACTTCCATCTGGTTTTGGAATGAATAATGCAGGTGAACCCCAATCACTTAATTGAGTTGGAGTCATAACACTTGAGGTAATTAACTCAAGTTCTTTTTCTGCTTTTTCTCTGAGTGCAAAAGGTAAAGTCCTATGCTTAGTAAAGACTGGTTACATCTTCAAGTTCCAAATTACAAATTAAGTTTGGAATCTTACCAATTCGCTGTTGAAAAGTATTTATAAATTTTTCCTTTAAGATTTTGATTTCAGACTCAATTGCTTCTGAATGTGCTAAGTTACTTTTTATGTGGTTTATGTTTCCTGGTGGTTCAATATAATCACAGTTAAGTAAACTAATGTTTAAACCATATATAAAATTTCCATCCAATAATGGTGTATGATTATTCTTCACAATGTATACTTTACCTGTATACTTTTGTTTTCCATGGGTGGTGGTGACCATCACCTCCCTAATTGGATTAAATGAGTGATGTGTATCTTGTCAGATTTTAAAATTTACTTTTGTAATCCAAATGCCTTCTAGATTGATAATGGCAAAATTGTGTAGCTTGCCCCAGAATCTACTTCTATGTAAACTGGTGTTTTCTCAAGTTTCACACTTGTATAGAATTTATATGGGCGTTCCTCATCAATTAGGTTATTTACTTCCACATAATTTGTGACGGATGACTGATTTTTGAGCAATGTGGTTAAACATACTTTTTCTACATATCCTGGCTTTGAACATCCTTTATACAGTGTAATTTATTTCGATCTATTTTGCATTCTTTTGTAATGTGATTATCCTTGCCACAGCGTTTGCGAAGTCCTGCTATTCCATCCAAGCTGCTTAAAATCTACTCGTTTTTGTGAATGAGAATATTGCCGATTGTATTTACTTTTTGGCCTGATGGTGATTTTTGTCGTTGCTGTTGTTTCTTTTGGTAAGAACCATGACGACTCTGATGGCTATTCACATTGTGAACTTCAGCGGAACCACTTTTTGATGATGTTTTATTGTCTAATAATGAAGCCTCCAGTGAAAGTGCAAGTTGAATTTAAGCATTAAAATCTTTTTCACCGCTTTGTAATAATCGTTCTCTAATATGTTCATTTGCTACCCCGAATAAACTGTGGTTGTAACAACAATTCTGGATTGTCTGCATTGCAATCCTTGCAACGTAATTCACATGTAGTTACATACTGTTTTAATTCCGCAATGTAATTTGAGATCGACTCAGATTGTTTTTGCATTGTAGATAACAATTTATGCCTTTCTACAATTGGGTTTGGCTTCGGACATAAATGAATAGTTAATAAATCAACTATTTGTTTATATTTAATGTCACTAACTGCCTTTGGTGCTACTAATCGCGATAATAACCCGTAATGCTTTGCACCGATACAATTTAGGAGTATCTGAGCTTTTTTTTCGTCTGTAATAATTTAACTAACGTAAAATAGTTTTCTAAACGCTCTATATATTGTATAAACCTTTCTACGGTAGCCTCAAATTGACAAAATATGTAATTATTATTTAAATTACCTTCAGTTGTTTTTGACGTTATCTGGTCGGTATTTGATGTTGAAACCTGTGATGGTGACTTTAACTCCTTAATTGTGTCACTCAACTGCGCTGCAAATATTATCGACATTTGTTTCCCAAATTGGCTAATATATTCTTTTAATTTAGGATCCATAGCGAAAATCAAAACTGCTGATGCTTTTTACTGATAAAATTTTGTAAGTATTCATATTACTTTTTACACGAAAACAATTATACAAGTCTAACTATGATTAACATAATTATCAAACTTTACTAATTTGTCAGCGCAATTTAAGCATAAATTCGACCGTCCTCATCGCCACTGTTATATCTTTTTTATTAAACATATATTTCTTATTTTAACACATGTTCTTATCTATAAACGTATTTACAACCAAACTAAATGTAACAACTGAAGCCATCCACACACTGTGTTAATACTTTATAATATTTTAAAATTTAGATATATCAATCTCTTTTGGAATTAATAAATTATAAAACTGGATAGCAATTTCAAATATTTCATAGTAAATTTTGTCAACTTTATAATTGGAAACCCTTTTAGAACATAAACACAAGGCGACCAATTACAATATCACGACTTTCTTGTGATTTCTCATAAACGTCATAAATTGGCTCCACACAATGTAATTTGTGAATTGCCAACGAAGGCGTGGGATTTCTCATAACGTCATATATATATATATATATATATATATATATATGACGTTATGAGAAATCCCACGCCTTCGTTGGCAATTCACAAATTACATTGTGTGGAGCCAATTTATGACGTTTATGAGAAATCACAAGAAAGTCGTGATATTGTAATTGGTCGCCTTGTGTTTATGTTCTAAAAGGGTTTCCAATTATAAAGTTGACAAAATTTACTATGAAATATTTGAAATTGCTATCCAGTTTTATAATTTATTAATTCCAAAAGAGATTGATATATCTAAATTTTAAAATATTATAAAGTATTAACACAGTGTGTGGATGGCTTCAGTTGTTACATTTAGTTTGGTTGTAAATACGTTTATAGATAAGAACATGTGTTAAAATAAGAAATATATGTTTAATAAAAAAGATATAACAGTGGCGATGAGGACGGTCGAATTTATGCTTAAATTGCGCTGACAAATTAGTAAAGTTTGATAATTATGTTAATCATAGTTAGACTTGTATAATTGTTTTCGTGTAAAAAGTAATATGAATACTTACAAAATTTTATCAGTAAAAAGCATCAGCAGTTTTGATTTTCGCTATGGATCCTAAATTAAAAGAATATATTAGCCAATTTGGGAAACAAATGTCGATAATATTTGCAGCGCAGTTGAGTGACACAATTAAGGAGTTAAAGTCACCATCACAGGTTTCAACATCAAATACCGACCAGATAACGTCAAAAACAACTGAAGGTAATTTAAATAATAATTACATATTTTGTCAATTTGATATATATATATATATATATATATATATATATATATATATATATATATATATATATATATATATATATATATATATATATATATATATATATATATATATATATATATATATATATATATATATATATATATATATATATATATATATATATATATATATATATATATATATATATATATATATATATATATATATATATATATATATATATATATATATATATATATATATATATATATATATATATATATATATATATATATATATATATATATATATATATATATATATATATATATATATATATATATATATATATATATATATATATATATATATATATATATATATATATATATATATATATATATATATATATATATATATATATATATATATATATATATATATATATATATATTATATATATATATATATATATATATATATATATATATATATATATATATATATATATATATATATATATATATATATATATATATATATATATATATATATATATATATATATATATATATATATATATATATATATATATATATATATATATATATATATATATATATATATATATATATATATATATATATATATATATATATATATATATATATATATATATATATATATATATATATATATATATATATATATATATATATATATATATATATATATATATATATATATATATATATATATATATATATATATATATATATATATATATATATATATATATATATATATATATATATATATATATATATATATATATATATATATATATATATATATATATATATATATATATATATATATATATATATATATATATATATATATATATATATATATATATATATTACAAGATACCTCGTATATACTATTATCAATATTATTATTTAATAATAAAAAAATAAATAAAGTATTTATAAAGAAAAATTTTATTTTATATTAAAAAAAAAAACGAATATATTTTTATTAATGAAAAAAAAATAATTTAGTTAAAGACTAACCTGACCGGATTTGTAATTGTTTCAATCAATCATCCTTCTATTTCTAATTCTAACCGTCTTGATTATGAAACTAACAACTGAACTATTTGACGGAAAAACTAGAACTCATTAGTCTAACCTGACCGGATTTGCAATTGTTTCAATCAATCATCCTTCTAATTCTAATTCTAACCGTCTTGATTATGAAACTAACAACTGAACTATTTGACGGAAGAACTAGAACTCATTTTATACATTTTTCTTCATTATTTACTGGCTAAAATTATTTGGTCAAACTAATTTACTGTTTTTTTTCCATTGACTAACTAAAATTAATTTTAACTATTTTTATAATAATAGTTTATCTACTACAAATCCGGTTTGGTTATATTATAATAATTTTAATATATTTTAAATTAATTAAATAAATAATTATATATATATTTTGTTTTATTATATTAATCAAATTAAATATTAGTTTTCCACCTTCAATATAATAAATTTAGATTTATTATAACGTGAACATACGATGATCGTCGTATAACCCTGCCGCTAACTAATAAGTAAACTGCAAATTTATTTGAAGTTTACTTATTCTCTATATCTTCGCGCGCTCAATACCTTTTATATTACTTTGTGCTTTAACCAAAATTTACATCACAACTATTTCTTAACATGAATATGGAAAACTAATTTTACAAAATCTTAAGATAAGTATGGTATATAAAAATTATCGATTCATTTGAAACGTGAGAAATTTACATGATATGTATATAAATTTGAAAAAATATAAGAATTTTGATAAATATAAATTAATGTAAAAATAAATCGGTCTTAAACGAAATAAGTGATATTTACAAGACATTTAAAGATTATATATATGTCGTAACGTATGGATTGGCTTGGTTGAATTTTCCCGCGCTGATTTGGTCATCTCCTGGTTTTCTTTTCGTTCTTTTACTGCGTGGAAATAGCGATCTTCAATCTGCGTTGTCGTTGATATTTCATGAATGGTAACATTTTACGAACGTTTTTTAATTTCAAAGTTCAATGACGTATGTGCGTCAAACATTTGATGTAATAGCTGCTTTCGGCGATATTAAACCAGATGAGCGTAGGTTATTGATAGTTGAACCACGTTTTGTATCAATCAAACGTGATCCATTTTTTTACTTTTTTAACATGTCCATTTACCATTTTCGAACATCGATAACGTTCAGAGACGGTTCGTAGCGATTTGGTTAGCGGTTCGAATTATTTCATTCAACGACGATTTCTGCGATTAATATTTATAAACAGCAGATCAATATTTTCGAAAGAATTTTTCACGAAGATGATCTTCTCATCAGGCAGTTCTTTTTTTTATAGCCGATCCCTTTTCACGATTGCATTATCTGGCTGGATTGCCCTTCCATGTGTCACGCTTTATTGATTCTATAAGTGTTACGGAACGTTTTTCATTTACAAATATTTCAGCCTTTACGCAAGCTTCATCCTAGCTTAACTTTACGAATGCGATATCAGGATAGTATACCAGTTATAACAGATAGATTAATTTCATATGTATGTTTATACATTCTTTTATATAATTGACACGTATACACATTCTAATTCTCATTCACATATTCTGTCATTTTCAAACATAACATACACACGCACATTTTCTTTCTGATTATAGGTAGGTACATGATTATTTTATAAAAAATAAAATATACATAATAATAGATACAATCAACACTTAAAACATTTCTTGATTCTGTTTTTTCTTCATTCTTCTTGTGTCGATCCTAAGAAGTATACATTTTCATTTTCCAATCTGATTTAATGACTTAGAAACATCAGTGATTCTGGTATGCTAGCTCTACTAAACAAATATCTATATACTTACTTTGCATTAATAATTAGTATATACATATTACATTTATTTATTATAATTTATTCAAATCTGTTTAAATTTATTTGGTTTAAATAAAATTTAAATTTATTTATAAAACTACAATAATTTTAAACTACAATAATTTTAAACTACAATAATTTTAAACTACAATAATTTTAAACTATAATAAAACGTTTACTAATATTACTTTCATAAAATTTTTAAATCGTAATATTAGGTTGTAGCTTTTCATACTTAGTTTTCTGCTGCTTTGTTTGTTCATTTAGTTTTTTAATTCTTCGTTCTGGATTTTTTATACAAACTTCGTCGTTCTTCAGTCTATTCTGTAAGTGTGAGATCTGTATTTTTAAACGTTTGACGTCATTATTTTTATATTCATCCAGTCTAGATTCGAGTTCAGAAATTTTATACTGATTATTCATTCTTAATATCTTGATGTACTTGTAATTCTTTGCTATAATGCTTAATTACTATCTTTTTTCCTTCTCGAATTGCCTTTTCTTTTTCTAACAATTCTTGCTTTAATTTCTTATTATCTTCCTTCAACAAAGACTCATTGTGTTCTACATCTGCTTTATCTATCAGAATATGCAATGTTTTTATTGTGTGTTATTGGCGGAATATTAACATGTGCATGCGTGAAATTTTTTGTAATGTTCCAGAGGCTTTTATCTGTGGTAGACAATGATTTTAATTTATTATTCCACACATCATTACGATGTTCTAGGAGCTTAGTTTTTACTAAGCGTGTCAAAAAATTTAGGATTGTTTTCAGACGAGTTGTTTTATGTTTTTATAAAAATCAAAAACCTTTTTCGTAAACAACACCAAAAACATAAAACAACTCGTCTGAAAACAATCCTAAATTTTTTGACACGCTTAGTAAAAACTAAGCTCCTAGAACATCGTAATGATGTGTGGAATAATAAATTCAAATCATTGTCTACCATAGATAAAAGCCTCTGGAACATTACAAAAAATTTCGCGCATGCACATGTATATTCCGCCAATAACACACAATAAAAACATTGCATATTCTGATAAAGATAAAGCTGAATTCTTAGCTCAGCATTACTATCAAGTACATAATCAAAACATAACCCTCTCCACCATCTCATACAAAAAAAGTTGATCTCACTGTACCTAAATATTGTAGTGTTTCATCGGCGTCTGACTCATCAATTAAGCTCGCCACACCAAAAGAAATAAGTTATTTCATAAAAAGACTTAAATGCAAATCATCTACCGGGCAAGACTTAAAAATAGCCGTAGTATACTTAACAAATATAATTAATGCTATCATAATCACTGGTCATTACCCTAAAATATGGAAAACTTCTACTGTTATTCCCATACCAAAAGTGGGGAAAGATAGCTCACTAGCCAAAAACATAAGACCTATTAGCTTAATCAGTAACATTAGTAAAATAGCTGAAAAAATAATACTTCAAAGATTAAAAAATTTCTCAGATGAACATAATATTGTAAACGAAACTCAGTTCGGATTCAGACCCCAACTCTCAACCGTTATGCAACTAGCGCGCCTTAGTGATCACATACTGGATCAGTTTAATCTAAACAAACATACTGGGCTATTGCTATTAGACGTATAAAAAGCATTTGACACTACCTGGCACCATGGCATAATATATAAAATGATCCATTATGGCTTCCCCAGGCAACTTATGATTATAAAATCGTACCTAGCCGATAGACACAGTTCGCTGTTAAGATAAATGACACCTATTCGAGTAGTAAAATATCTGCTGGAGTTCCGCAGGGCAGTATCCTAGGACCTTTCTTATATATTTTATATATTAATGATTTGCCGCAATTGAGGGATGTTGATACTTCTCTTTACGCGGATGACACTGCTTTATTTACATCTTATTGAATCGATACAATAACGATTGTCGTTTTATGATCACATCAAACATATCACGGACAAAGCGCACTCTCGATTATACAAAATTTTCCCTATATTTAACAAACGCTCTAAAGTCAGTGTTAAAAACAAGCTAATAATATACAAAGCGTACATATTACCGATATTATATTCCTGCCCAATTTGGTCTGGTGTTAGTAAGTCCACCATTAATAAATTGCAAACTGTTCAAAATAAATGCCTGCGTATCATACTCAATGCTCCATACTACACTAAGATAACAGACATGCATATAGCTTTAAACCAGCCTTCTATCTTCGACCTTGTACAGGAAAAAGCTAACAGATTCTATAGCAAATGCCTGACTAGCCAGTATACCATATCGTACAACATATTGGAAATTATACTCTTGACTCACTGACCCGGAAATATAAAAAATATAAACACAAAAGGATTAAACTTTCGCTGCTTTAGCACCAGGTTGTCTAACTATCCAGGTCGTTATAAATTAGTCTCGTTTTCAAATCTCTCTTTATTTCCTTATTTATTTAGTTATATTAATACACTCTATTAATATCTAAATCATAATTAATTTCTTTATCTTTCGGCTATGCAGGGTTTTTTTAGTTGTATTTTTCCCTGTAAAAATATAGCATAATTTATAAACTAATGTATGACCTCGTTGTACACTAACTTTAAGACGCGTAGTAAGAGCGTTAACGCTGCTCGGTATGCGCATTTTTTATTTACTCGTCTTTTCTGTAACTGTACAAATTATCATAAATATACTTATTTGTATTTGTATTTTGTACATCTCTTTTCTTACAATTTCTTGGTAATTCAAATTCTCTGAATATCACCTTTTAATTTATTTCATTCGTTTCTTGATGCTTTTATTTCATCTTCTAAAATTTTTTTCTGTATTTTATACTTATACTCATTTCTACGTAACTCTTGAATTATTTTTTCAGCATAAGATAGTTTATTCTGCAATTTTTTGATTTTATTTCTTTTAGGTTTGTCACTAATCATTGCTTTGTGTACTTCATCCTTCAATTTAATCAAACCTTCCTTTTTTTTCAGGCCTGATTTGATCAATTTTATCCTTGTCAGATAGAACACTATCTTCTGCAAGGTTTTCATTTAGTTTTGAAAATTTTTTATGTTTTAAATTAGATCGCAATTTCTTGCATTCAGTGTTTGCGATTGTAATTTTGTTTTCAACTGTTCATTCTCTTTATATAAATTATTGAAATTCTTAATTTCAAATTTTCTTTATCGCTATTTAATTTAGATCGTTTTTCTTATAATTTTTTGATTGATCTGTTAAGGGTATTTGACTTTTCAATTAACACAGATTTGTGTACTTTTTGCAGTTCCATAAATTTTCGTTTCAATATTTTATATTCCGTTAATTAAATTTATTGGACAAATCATCTCGTTGTGGTTTCATATTCATAATTTCCTGTTTATGTTTCATTTATTCTATTTAAAACATCATCGAATTGTTTTTTCTTATTTTTACCTCTATCAAAAGTTTAACCTTTAAATCTTTCACTTAAGTCTGTAATCGTCCTTGTCAAAATTTTTAATTTTTTATTAATATTAATATTTTGATTTCTGATTTCAAATGAATTTTTTAAAACCGATTATCTTTTCCAAACGCAAATGAGCGTTTCTTTTCAAGGTTTACATATTTTTTAAGTTCTTTCCGAGTCTTTTCAGTCTTGTCCTTTTCTACTTCTATGTGTGTCACTTTTTCTTCTATACCCTTTGTCCATTTCTTTCTTCTCTTTTCCTTTTTCTTTCATTTTTTTTCATAATTTTCAATGTTTTGTATATCTTTATTTTCGTCTTTAATATTATTTTTAAAATCTGCTATATCCTTTTTATGGTTGTTCTCTATTTTTATAATTTTCGTTTTTGTTACATTTGTTTTAATATTATCGATTTCAGGTTTTAATTCTGCCGTTTCTGTTTTTAGTTCAGTTATTTTTTTTTCCATTTTTCTTCTAAAATTGAACATTTCTTTTCTAAATTCCTTCATTTCTACTTTCATTTCATTCATTTCTGCTCTCCTTTCTGCTTTCATTTTATTCATTTCTGCTTTCATGTTAGATATAGCTGCTAATATGTCATCTAAGGTAGCCATTTTTTAAGTTTAATTATTTTGTAAGAAGTTTGTAATTTATAAATTAAATAAGAGTTTAATTTTAATCTATTATTGTGATCACTAATAATTCATATGAAAATGCAAGTTCTAATTTAAAAATTAAACGAGAGTTTACTTTTAATCTATCGCCATGGTCGCCAAATTATACAAGAAACCTCATATATACTATTATTAATATTATTATTTAATAATAAAAAAATAAATAAAGTATTTATAAAGAAAAATTTTATTTTATATTAAAAAAAAAATTAATATATTTTTATTAATGGAAAAAAAATAATAATTTAGTTAAAGACTAACCTGACCGGATTTGTAATTGTTTCAATAATCATCCTTCTAATTCTAATTCTAACCGTCTTGATTATGAAACTAACAACTGAACTATTTGACGGAAAAACTAGAACTCTCTTGAAAATGAACAACCATCCCTCTTTTTATACATTTTTTTTTCATTATTTACTGGCTAAAATTATTTGGTCAAACTAATTTACTGGGTTTTTTTCCATTGACTAACTAAAATTAATTTTAACTATTTTATAATAGTTTATCTACTACAAATCCGGTTTGGTTATATTATAATTTTAATATATTTTACTTTAATTAAATAATTATATATATATTTTGTTTTATTATATTAAATTAAATATTATTTTTCCACCTTCAATATAATAAATTTAGATTTATTATAACGTGAACATACAAAGATCGTGAACATACGAAGATCGTCGTAATTATATGTATGTATATATATGTGTATGTATGTGTATATATATGTGTAGGTATATATGTGTGTGTGTATATATAATAATCGTTACATGGGGTACTCGCTTCGCATATGTCTAAAAAATCGTAATATTCTGGATAGAACATCACTGGACAATCTACGCTTAATTTCGACCTTGTGTAATATGGAAACGTTTGTTTTCTTCACTGTCCAGGGTATTCGTAACATATGCCTCCAAACCTACATTTCAAAATTATCGATATATTAACCATCTTTAGCTTTTAGCGTCCATCTTTCCGCCACATAACACCAAACATTGTACTAACTCTTCACCGAATTTGTAATTTATATGTCGCGCCATATTCTGTTTAATTAACTCATGGCAATTACAGAAAACTGGATTCGTCGTTTTATTCAATTCAATAAAGTATATTTATGTTTTTATACATCAGCAAATAATAAGTAAATAAAAAATGCGCATACCGAGCAACGTTAACGCTCTTACTACGCGTCTTAGGAAATAGTGTACAAAGAAATCTTAAAATTTATTTTATAATTATACAATAATTATACAGGGAAAAACATACAACTAAAAACCCTGCGTAGCCGAAAATAGAGAAATTAATTAATTTTAGTTTGATCTTAATAGTACAATAAGGATATGGGTAAAATTATACAAATTATATTAAGGTTAAACAAATAAATAAGAGGATGGAAGAAAGAAGTACTGATACAATAGATTACATGAGGATAATGACTTATTAATAACGACTTAAGTAGTTCGACAATCTGGTGCTAGTGAAGCGAATGTTTAATTCTTTTGTGTTTATATTTTTTATATTTTCTGGTCAGCGAGTCGCGAGTATAGTTTCCAATTCGCTGTACGATAGGGTAATGGCTAGTCAGGCATTTGCTGTAGAATCTATCTGCTTGTTCCTGTACTAGCCCAGGAATAGTACGCTGATGAAGAGCTGCATGCATGTCAGTTATCTTAGTATAGTAAGGGGCATCAAGTACAATATGCAGACATTTATTTTGAACAATTTGTAATTTATTTAAGGTGGAATTACTAAAATTGGGCAAGAGTATAATAATATCGGCAGTATGTATGCTTTATATATTATTAGTTTGTTTTTAATACTAACTTTAGAGCGTTTGTGAAAAATGGGGAAAATTTTATATAACAGGGAGTGCGTTTTGTCCGTGATGTGTTTAATGTGTTCATGGAACGGCAGTCGCTTGTCCATTGTAAGACCAAGTATGTTACACAAGGTTTCCACGGTAGTTGCCTGTTGCTTATTTCAATGTGGTGAGTTATTTGCGGCCTGCGTCTCGTAAATAGTATAGCTTCCGTTTTTTCGGTGTTAATTTTAATTTTCCACTTTGTGTAATATTTGTATATTTTGTAATAACTTTTCGTGAGTCTGTTTATTGTATCGATAAGTGCCTATCATTAATAAGAGATCTTAAATATACGAGTATATTCCTGTGTAATGTTTTGTAACCGTCGATTTGTTTTCAACCACCAATGTTTTTTCTCGATCAACCACCATTAGTTTTGTTTTATTATTTATATTTAATCCATATTTGTCGCTTATTTTATTTAGTCGGTGCAGCAATATTCTATGTCATTAATTGAACTGGTTATAAGCGTTGTATCATCTGCAAAGCGTAGGTAATTCCCCCACCAATGGAAATAAACACTGCAAACGTCCAGAACTTGTTTCATAGTATATTTTCTGTATAGATTGAATAGTAAAGTTCTTCTGATTCCATATGACCTTCAATACGCACCGCGTTTATATTATGTTGGTATAGTTTATTTATTATACTAGATGCCTAGAGATTCCATTTCAATAAGTGCAGGCCATAATTTTTCCTAAAAAACATTGTCAAAGGCCTTGAAATAACCTACAAAGCTAATACTAACGGAATATCATCTTCTCTGGTTTTTTCAATCAACAGTCGTATGTTTAAAATTTGTTTTCGAGTTCCTTTTCGTTTTACAAATCCCGCTTGCTCATCTGGAATCTGCCTGGATGAAAATCCCTGCTAATCGGTTATTTAGAATTCGTTGAATTATTTTACTGGTATGCGGTATTAATGATACAATTCTGTAATGTTGGTAATATTTCTTTCCTTATTTCGTGTTTTCTTAATTTCTAAAGTGCCCATTTGTTTAATTTCCACCACCTAAACTATTAGATTTTAAATATTTTATGGCCTATTCTACGTCTGATTCGGTTCAAGCTTTGATAACGAATTTGGCATTATTGGTTTTTCTATAGATGTATATTGTATAGTTCCTGACAGTGTTGCCTCCATACGCCTACTATATCCACTTTTTCTTTTTGATATATATCTCTGTTTTGAATTATTTTGTAATCAAACCAATTTTTTTATATAAATCCCTCGGCACCTTTTTTTCTTCATGTTTCTGAATATCTTGAGGAAATAGTTGTATAGTAATTATTTCCAACTTTGTATACAAAGTGTACAAATTTCTGACGATATACAAGTTACTTTCTGTTCATTTGTGCAAGTACTGTTTCTGAACATTCCCCTTTCCACAATTAATTGGATTGTTTCGGACGATATCCAAACGTTTGATCGTTTTACCACTGCCTTAAAAAAAATTACTTAATGAATAACAATCGTTAGAAATTGAATTCAATTAACGTATACTTAATTAACAATGTTCATCTTTTAGAACCGAAAATTGCAATTTACATATAACTCCTGCTAATTATTGCGAGTAGGATTTTAAGTTTTCAAAGAGCAAATATTACACATTTCGCCTGCGATTATATTGAAACCGCGAACTAGGCAGTCTTTAGAAATCAAGAAAAAAATTATGTCACTTTCACTTACACTGATGTATCTCTGTTTAATAGAGCTGAGGTGTCAGACAGAGCAGTCACCACCCTACCGCAGACATTCACCATCATTTCATATACGTGATTTATCTTGTTATGGAATCTTAATGAGCTCTCATGTTGACAAACCCTCATTATATGTTCGGATTCTCTTCCAACACTCCGCACTCGAACATACTTAGAAACTGTATGGAATGTAAATGTTTTAGATTCGTTTTTTTCACGTACAATTTCATCATATCGGTTTAAACCATATTGTAACTTAAGGTGGTCGATTTGGGATATAGGTAATTAGTTATTCATCGTTTAAAATAATTGCCAATTGTCTGAAGTAAAATATATACTAGTTCATTTAGTTATTTAAAAATGTAGTACCCTTTTATTCAGAGCGATTATTTCAATTTTTATTTACATGCTATTCGTTTTAAAAAAAAATTGAACGAATTATATTACAAGAATACATTATAACGTTTTCTGTCATCCGTTTCCAGGAATGCCCTGATAAACCACGTAAGTGCAAATATGTACAATGTAAATGTTCATCGTTTAGTTTAAAGGAAAACATG
This sequence comes from Coronaproctus castanopsis, assembly GCA_032883995.1. Classification (NCBI taxonomy): domain Eukaryota; kingdom Metazoa; phylum Arthropoda; class Insecta; order Hemiptera; family Monophlebidae; genus Coronaproctus; species Coronaproctus castanopsis. The sequence goes on along the minus strand of CM065054.1, from coordinate 112,108,867 downwards.
AATATATTATAATTTATATATATATATATATATATATATATATATATATATATAAAATATATATATATATATATATATATATATAATATATATATCCCCCGGGAGCTCTAACCGGTATACGGGGTGCGTCCACAGGTGGCGGATAGTGGAATGGCCTACAAGATATGTAGGTTAGCTGCGAATAAGACGACAGTCAAGCAGTCGCGGACCAAGAGCGGCTACTGATGGAAAGCCTCAGGCAGATTCCAGTAGTAGACAGGTAAGAAACACGCTGCCTACAAAAAATCTGCAAAAAATCCTATGACTGTCTCTCCCTCGGCGGGTATATGTCGCCGTAAAAACTAAATCGTTATCTCCTCAGTAACAACAGGCTGCCTTGCCGTTAGGGTTTTGGGAGACAACCCTGAAAATAAACCCGCTGCCTTGCGGTTAGGATGTTTATCCAAAGGCTAAGGGAGAACAACGCTGAAAATAAACCCGCTGCCTTGCGGTTATGAGGTTTATCCAAAGGCTAAGGGAGAAAACCCCGACAGAAAATCCGCTTTCAATGAAAACAATTTCCAAGAACAATTATGAATTCTAAAATATATAATAACGTTGTTCCATGCGATCCGACTAGCATCGGTGCCGCGCGAGGGCCGGGCTCCAAGTTTTACATTAGCAACTACTGGCCACAATGATGTAGGAATCCCGGTATACAAGTCGGAACATGGAATGTCCAAGGTCTGCTTGATGCAGGAAAACTGGCCATCGTTGAACGTGTGATATACGGTTTTACATTATTTGAAATATCAGAAACTCACTGGAAAGAAGAGGATGTTTCATAAGCAGTAATACCATTCTGGTTATGAAACTAAACATAGGAATAGAATAGCCATCATTATAAATAAACGCGACAAAGTGATTGGATACGAAATGGTGAACGACACAATAATAGTCATTAAGATAAAAGCAAAACCTGTAAATATGAACATTATACAAATGTGCCAACTAGTGACTCAGATAAAGAAACCATAAACAACTATACTTGAAAAAACGATACAAAAGATACCATTCCGAGAAATGACAATTGTTATTGGCGATTTGAATCCAAAAATCGGAGTAACAATTCACGAACCTGATGAACTACGTCATGATGTGGGCAAATCTGGACTCGATGTCAGAAATGAGCGTGGTGATCAACTGATTAATTTCTGCGTAAGCACAAAAATGTTTATATGCAACTCGGGTTTCAAGCAACATCCACTTTATACGTGGAAATCTCTATTGGATAGATATAGAAATAAAATTGACTATATCTTGGTAAATGAAAGGTGAAAATCATCAATAAAGGATACAAAAACATATCCAGGAAAAGACTATGGCAGTGATCATATAAAAATATAACTACACAAGTATAAAATGAAATAAAAACACTTGTACAATCGATAGATCCGCTCGAGAAAGCCAATAACCTGGTAATACACCAAAAAAGTATTAGAAAACGCTAGTAAAAAGGCTAATAACCGTACAACAGAAGAAAACCTTGGATTACAGAAGACACATGGATGGAGATAAACACACACAAAGAAATTAAAAAATAACACAAAGATATCGGGACATTAGTAAACTAATTAAACAAAAATGTAGACGGGATAAAAATAACTTTCTAAATAAGATATGTAAGGATATAGAAGAAAACAAAAATAAAAAAGAAATAAAAGATCTGTACCAAAAAATTAAGCAAATAACGAGACGATTCACCTCACCCCGCAACACTTGGGTATTAAAAATGAAAACGGAACAACGTGGACTAACGAAACTGAAATATTGACAAGGTGGAAAGAATATTGCAAGAATTTAATGGAAGAGATAGGTGAACAAGATAAAAGATTAAGTAGGGTCAGCCGTATAGAAACTAAAGTATTTTAAAGCAGCGGGAGAAGATCGCATTGTATCGGAGATGTTCAAATATTTAGGGGAGGCATCAATAGATGTCAAAATATATGGAGTGCAAACATATGGCCAAAGGATTGTATAACATCAATATATGTCTCAATCCATAAGAAGGGATCGCGAGATATATGCAAAAATTATAGAACGATCGCCCTTGTAACGTATGCCAATAAGATAATGCTGCAGTATATCATACATGAGAGGTTTAAGCTGTACATACTACAACAGATATATCAGAAGAGCAAGCCGGTTTTATTCCAGGAAAAGGTACACGAGAACAAATTCTTAATGAGAAAAGTCGCGAATTTAATATTTCAGTGTACATTGGCTTTATAGACTACTCAAAAGCATCAATGGAGGACATTATGGCAGATATAATTTAATAACTAATTAAAGCGCTGTATAACATTGGAATTAACTGACGCATTTAAAGCTGAAAAAGGTGTCCGTCAAGGATGTATTTAATATTTACAGTGAATAGATACTTAGGAAAGTAATTGGAAGATGGTATAAAAAATAGGCGGAATAATTATTAATAATTTACGGTATGCTGATGATATAACAACAATCGCTTCATCAAAAGAAAAACTTTTGAGAACATAAGCGAACGAGCTGAATAAATAAAAATAAAGTAAAAGATCTGTTCCAAAAAAATTAAGCAAATAACGGAGACGATTCACCTTGCAAGGGTATTAAAATTGAAAACGGAACAACATTGACTAATGAAACTGAAATATTGACAAGGTGGAAAGAATATTGCAAGAATTTAATGGAAGAGATAGGTGAACAAGATAGATTGCATAACATTCAAACGCTTTTGAAAAGGAAAGATGAAGTACGCTCAGCCGTACAGGCGTCAATAGATATTTTCTATAGCATATGTCAAAATATATGGAGTACAAACATATGACAAAATGATTGGATAACATTAATATATGTCCCAATCCATAAGAAGGGATCGCGAGATATATGCAAAAATTATAGAATGATCGCCCTTGTATCGCATGCCAGTAATATAATGCTGCACGCATATCATACACGAGAGGCTTAAGCCATACATACTACAACAGATATATCAGAAGGTTTACTACACAACAGATATATCAGAAGAGCAAGCAGGTTTACTACAACAGATATATCAGAAGAGCAAGCAGGTTTACTACAACAGATATATCAGAAGAGCAAGCAGGTTTACTACAACAGATATATCAGAAGAGCAAGCAGGTTTTATTCCAGGAAAAGGTACGCGAGAACAAATTCTTAATATGCGACAAATAATAGAGAAAAGTCGCGAATTTAATATTTCAGCATACATTGGCAATATAGAGTACTCAAAAGTATCAATGGAGAACATTATGGCAGATATTAGAACAAATGGGCGCACTGCGACATTTAAAAACATTGATTAAAGAATAACATTAATTGCGCTGTATGACAATAACATTGGAAAGTAAAAACCAATAATAAATTAACTAACACATTTAAAGCTGAAAAGTATGTCCGTCATTAACATTTATAGTGAATAGATACTTAGGAAAGTACACGATAAATTGGAAGATCGCTTCATCAAAAGAAAAACTTTAAAATAATGATTATCGTCAAGAGTAACTGCAGTCGCCATCATATACAAAAACTGGATACGATACAAGTAGGGATCACTAATTACTAAACATGGTGCATTCACCGATGAAATTAAAAATTGAATATCAACAGCTAAATCGGCACTGGGACAACTATATGAGAAAGTCACAACATCTTATACTGTTTTTCTATATGCTGTAGAATGCTGGACAATAAAAGCAGCAGATATTTGGCGCATTGATGGCTTTGAGATGTTCTGTTGGCGACAAATGTTGCGAATCTCATGGACAGAAAACGAATCAACCTGTCCATTTTGATCGATGTAGGATCGGATCTACGCTTACAAGATATAGTAATTTAGCACATAATGAGGTGACACGTGGTACATCGGAACGGAATAGAAACATTAATTCTTGAAGGGATGGTAGCAGGCAAAAATTATATATATACATATATATATATATATATATATATATATATATATATATATATATATATATATATATATATATATATATATATCTTCTAATACATAAAATTCTCGTGTCACAGTTTTCGTTGCCATACTCCTCCGAAACGGCTTGACCGATTTTGATGAAATTTTTTGTGCTTATCCGGTATCTATGAGAATCGGTTCTTATCTATTTTTCATCCCCCTAAATGTTAAGGGTAATCCACCTCTAATTTTTTTTTATTTTTTTTTTAATTTTAGATACTTTTTTTTTTTAAATTTTTTTATGATACAGCATTAGTAAATACATATAACCCTGAATTTTCAACCCTTTAAAATCAACCCCTATTTTACCATCGCGATTTCGTTGCCATACTTCTCCGAAACGGCTTGACCGATTTTGATGAAATTTTTTGTGCTTATCCGGTATCTATGAGAATCGGCTAACATCTATTTTTCATCCCCCTAAATGTTAAGGGTAATCCACCCCTATTTTTATTTTTTTTTTAAACGTTGTGAGCGCATAACTCAACAACGCCCGGACCAATTTGGCCAATTTTTCTTTAAAATGTTCGTTGAAGTTCAAGGATGGTTTTTACGGCGAGAAAAATTCGGAAAAAAATTCAGGTTGGTTAGGGGGTTGAAGGGGGTAAATTATTTAAATTTCGATTTTGGAAAAATTTCGATAGAATCGATTTGGTAGATATTAAAATGACCGATACGAAACAGAAAACCGTTTTTCGTTACGATCGATAGGGGTCGAGCTACGAATTTTTGAAAATCGATGAACTGCCACCTTTGGCAAGGCGTAGCGAGCGACGTAAACATTTTTAAACGATTCCGACTTTACAAATAGTCATTTATATATAAGATATATAGGATGAAGCGAAAAAACCGCGAAAAAAAATTTCAAACCGAACCCGAAAATTTCAAAAGGGGTACCTTGCAATTTTTTCAAAATTCCTATTTGTTCGCAATAATTCGCGAACGATTCGAAATTTCGAAAATTTATTTAAACGAAAGTTATGTGTCATTAAAATACGCGTCTAACAACGGTTAACGCGTGTTTTTATATCGAATACTCGCCGAGAAAATTGGGCTTAAAAGGTTTTGGGGTTTTGGGCCCTTTTTGCGGACCCTATGAGAGATGGGGGCTTCGGGTTGGGCTCAATAGAAGATAGACGTGGAGATCTATATTTTATGACATATTGTAAATGTTTTAAAAATTAACCGGTAACGAGAAATCGCGAGTTGAAAATTTCATTTTCGATTTTTAAAAATTCTGCCGGCGATTTTTGGCCATCTGATTCTACAATGCATTTAGCACGGGCCAATGTTAATTATATATTATAATTCGCTTACGTTTAGAGATACGAAAAAAATTCTTATTACCTAATTCGATCGTCGTAAAAAAATTTATTAAACCGCGTCGTCGTCGAAATTCGAAAAATTATAAAAGGGGGGGTTTGGGGGTGACTCATTAAAATTTTGATTTTTGAAAAATTTCGATAGAATCGATTTGGTAGATATTAAAATGACCAATACGAAACAGTAAACTGTTTTCAGTTATTACGGATAGGTCTCGAGCTACGAACTTTTGAAAATCGATGACCTGCCACCTTTGGCAAGGCATAGCGAGCGACGTAAACATTTTTAAACGATTCCGACTTTACAAATAGTCGTTACTATATATGATCTGTCGGATGAAATGAAAAAACCGCGAAAAAAATTTCAAACCCGATCCGAAAATTTCAAAAGGGGAGAGACCCTTGCGATTTTTTCGAAATTTCGATTTTTTCGCAATAATTCGCGAACGATTCGAAATTTTGGAAATAGTGTTATAATAAAAGTTATTCGTCATTAAAAGACGCGTCTAACGATGGTATTGCCGTATTTTTATATCGAATAATCGCCGAGAAAATCGGGCTTAAAGGGTTTTTGTGTTTTGGGCCCTTTTTGAAGCCTCTATGGTAGGTAAAGGGTTTGGGTTGGTCTTAAAACAAAGTAGACGTGGAGATCTATAATCTATGTTATTAGATCAATGTCATAAAAATTAACCTGTATCGAGAAATCGCGAGTTGAAAATTTCATTTTCGATTTTTAAAAAATGCCGGGTCAGCTAGTATATATATATATATATATATATATATATATATATATATATATATATATGCAAGTATAATGAAATTAAATTTTTATAAAGAAATATTGTTAAATTTTATGTTTAGTTTTGTAGCGGCATGTAATGCAATGTAAGGAATAAGTTATTCAGAATGATTATTTATAAATATAATTATGTCAAAATAGGTCTGTTAGATAGTGCAGTATGTAAACGGAAGGTAATTTGTATATTGAAAAATTCGAGTAGTTTATAAGATATGTGAAGAATTGATATTTGTTTGTATAATGTTAATTTGAGCGAGACAATAAAGAATAAATTATTGTTTTGTAAGATATTTGAAGAATTGTAGTTTATAAAGTGTCGTAAATGTATGTAAATTGTGTAAAAAAAGTTAAAAAAATGTGAGTATAGAAAATGGACAGAAAAAAGAACCAACCTCTATTTTGAATGATTCTACACTTACGAGAATACGTTTAAACGGATAGAAAAACGCTAAAATATTTGTATCTAAAATAACAGTGGATGAAACGAACAAGGCGAAAGATTAATAAAGTTCACGCAGTTTACAAACACGTTCATAATAAACTCGTTCCTTAAAAAAATGCAAGGAGGAAATGGTCATGAATCACCAAATGGCAAGTCAGAAATGAAATATGAAAAAGACACGATAAGGTGGGCCAACTGGTTAATATCACAGAAATAAAGATCAAGCTGCTATGGAGAGCATCCAAATCAAAAATACCACTGCCCATAAAAAAGAAAGTGTTTTGATCTGCACATCCTCCCAGTGAACCAGGAATTACAAACATAGCCAAGAAATCAATACTAAGGTAACAGAATAAATGAACAATATAGGCAGGGGGATGGTCATATAAATAGAAGAGATTAAAAATGGACAGAAGAATCGGTACCCATCAAATAAAACAATCAAGTATGATACTACAAATTCAAAAAAAAATTAGTGTAACCTGGAGAAAAGATATGGTGCAGGAATGAATAGGCTATATACAACATGAAATTCTGGTAGATCAGCTAAATATAAGATAAATTAAAACATACATACATATATAAAAAAACTTACATATTAAAAACCTATAAAAACCTACATATATTTAAAACCTATAAAAACCTACATATATTTAAAACCTATAAAAACCTACATATATTAAAAAAAACCTACATATATTAAAAAAAAACTTACATATATTAAAAAAAACCTACATATATTAAAAACCTACATATAATATATTAAAAACATACATACGTTAAAAACTTACTACATACGTTAAAAACATACTAACATACATTAAAAACCTACTAACACATTAAAAACCTACTACATACATTAAAAACCTACTACATATACATTAAAAACCTACACATCATATATTATATAAAAAACCTACATATTATATAAAAAACCTACATATTATATAAAAAACCTACATATTATATAAAAAACCTACATATTATATAAAAAACCTACATATTATATAAAAAACCTACATATTATATAAAAAACCTACATATATAAAAAACCTACATATATTAAAAAAAGAAAACCTACATATATTAAAAAAGAAAACCTACATATATTAAAAAAGAAAACCTACATATATTAAAAAAGAAAACCTACATATATTATATAAAAAACCTACACATATATATAAAAAACCTACATACACTCACATACATTAAAAATATACATACTTGAAAAATATATATATCTAAAAAATTCATACTTTAGAAACCTACATACATATATATATATATATATAAATATATAATAAAAATAGAACTTGTTCTTCAAAAAAACTGAAGCGAGAAAATGGGCATGAGAATCACCAATTGGCAAGTCATAAAGGCTTTTTACTAATGGTTAAAAAAACTTCAACAGATAGTGATCACAGATTTCTAAGAATGTAACACTGCTTGACATACAAAATGTAACAATAAATAAAGTAAAATACCAGACAACATTGGAGTATAAACTGGGAAACACTAATGTGAACGAGAAAAATATGGATTTAATGAAGAACACAGCTCCAGAAATAGGAGAAAGAAACAACGATATTAGAAAACTGATTAACAAAACGCTGCGCTATAGCTTTGAATAAGAGAAGTAAAGTGAAAAACAACATGAACATAGAATTCTGTGAATTTTGTAAAATATATGAATTTTTTGTAAAACATTCAGGAAATGGATTAAATGTGACATCAAAAATTAAGAATTGAGGAAGAAGCAATCTTGAAAATCTGAGTAGCTATAAGGAAGTAAAAAGAAAACCAGTGATTGAAATGAAACAAATAACGGTACTAAAAGAAGGAAATATAATTTCAGATGGAAGGCTACATATATTAAAAACTCTACATATATTAAAAACTCTACATATATTAAAAACTCTACATATATTAAAAACTCTACATATATTAAAAACTCTACATATATTAAAAACTCTACATATATTAAAAACTCTACATATATTAAAAAATCTACATATATTAAAAACTCTACATATATTAAAAACTCTACATATATTAAAAACTCTACATATATTAAAAACTCTACATATATTAAAAACTCTACATATATTAAAAACTCTACATATATTAAAAACTCTACATATATTAAAAACTCTACATATATTAAAAACTCTACATATTAAAAACTCTACATATTAAAAACTCTACATATATTAAAAACTCTACATATATTAAAAACTCTACATATATTAAAAACTCTACATATATTAAAAACTCTACATATATTAAAAACTCTACATATATTAAAAACTCTACATATATTAAAAACTCTACATATATTAAAAACTCTACATATATTAAAAACTCTACATATATTAAAAACTCTACATATATTAAAAACTCTACATATATTAAAAAATCTACATATATTAAAAAATCTACATATATTAAAAAATCTACATATATTAAAAAATCTACATATATTAAAAAATCTACATATATTAAAAAATCTACATATATTAAAAAATCTACATATATTAAAAAATCTACATATATTAAAAAATCTACATATATTAAAAAATCTACATATTAAAAAATCTACATATATTAAAAAATCTACATATTAAAAAATCTACATATATTAAAAACCTACATATATTAAAAACCTACATATATTAAAAACATACATATATTAAAAACATACATATATTAAAAACATACATATATTAAAAACCTACTACATATGTTAAAAACCTACTACATATGTTAAAAACCCACTACATATGTTAAAAACCCACTACATATGTTAAAAACCTACTACATATGTTAAAAACCTACTACATATGTTAAAAACCTACTACATATGTTAAAAACCTACTACATATGTTAAAAACCTACTACATACATTAAAAACCTACTACGTTAAAAACCTACTACATAGTTACTACATACATTAAAAACTTACTGCATACATTAAAAACTTACTACATACATTAAAAACCTACTACATATACGTTAAAAACCTACACATCATATATTATATAAAAAACCTATGTATTATATAAAAAACCTATGTATTATATAAAAAACCTACATATTATAAAAAACCTACATATATAAAAAACCTACATAATTAAAAAAGAAAACCTACATATATTATATAAAAAACCTACACATATATATAAAAAACCTACATACACTTACATACATTAAAAATATACATACTTGAAAAATATATATATCTAAAAAATACATACTTTAGAAACCTACATACATATATATATATATAAATATATAATAAAAATAGAACTTGTTCTTCAAAAAAACTGAAGTGAGAAAATGGGCATGAGAATCACCAATTGGCAAGTCATAAAGGCTTTTTACTAATGGTTAAAAAAAATTCAACAGATAGTGATCACAGATTTCTAAGAATGTAACACTGCTTGACATACAAAATGTAACAATAAATAAAGTAAAATACCAGACAACATTGGAGTATAAACTGGGAAACACTAATGTGAACGAGAAAAATATGGATTTAATGAAGAACACAGCTCCAGAAATAGGAGAAAGAAACAACGATATTAGAAAACTGATTAACAAAACGCTGCACTACAGCTTTGAATAAGAGAAGTAAAGTGAAAAACAACATGAACATAGAATTCTGTGAATTTTGTAAAATATATGAATTTTTTGTAAAACATTCAGGATATGGATTAAATGTGACATCAAAAATTAAGAATTGAGGAAGAAGCAATCTTGAAAATCTGAGTAGCTATAAGGAAGTAAAAAGAAAACCAGTGATTGAAACGAAACAAATAATGGTACTAAAAGAAGGAAATATAATTTCAGATGGAAGGCTACATATATTAAAAACTCTACATATATTAAAAACTCTACATATATTAAAAACTCTACATATATTAAAAACTCTACATATATTAAAAACTCTACATATATTAAAAACTCTACATATATTAAAAACTCTACATATATTAAAAAATCTACATATATTAAAAACTCTACATATATTAAAAACTCTACATATATTAAAAACTCTACATATATTAAAAACTCTACATATATTAAAAACTCTACATATATTAAAAACTCTACATATATTAAAAACTCTACATATATTAAAAACTCTACATATATTAAAAACTCTACATATTAAAAACTCTACATATTAAAAACTCTACATATTAAAAACTCTACATATATTAAAAACTCTACATATATTAAAAACTCTACATATATTAAAAACTCTACATATATTAAAAACTCTACATATATTAAAAACTCTACATATATTAAAAACTCTACATATATTAAAAACTCTACATATATTAAAAACTCTACATATATTAAAAACTCTACATATATTAAAAAATCTACATATATTAAAAAATCTACATATATTAAAAAATCTACATATATTAAAAAATCTACATATATTAAAAAATCTACATATATTAAAAAATCTACATATATTAAAAAATCTACATATATTAAAAAATCTACATATATTAAAAAATCTACATATATTAAAAAATCTACATATTAAAAAATCTACATATATTAAAAAATCTACATATTAAAAAATCTACATATATTAAAAACCTACATATATTAAAAACCTACATATATTAAAAACATACATATATTAAAAACATACATATATTAAAAACATACATATATTAAAAACCTACTACATATGTTAAAAACCTACTACATATGTTAAAAACCCACTACATATGTTAAAAACCCACTACATATGTTAAAAACCTACTACATATGTTAAAAACCTACTACATATGTTAAAAACCTACTACATATGTTAAAAACCTACTACATATGTTAAAAACCTACTACATACATTAAAAACCTACTACGTTAAAAACCTACTACATAGTTACTACATACATTAAAAACTTACTGCATACATTAAAAACTTACTACATACATTAAAAACCTACTACATATACGTTAAAAACCTACACATCATATATTATATAAAAAACCTATGTATTATATAAAAAACCTATGTATTATATAAAAAACCTACATATTATAAAAAACCTACATATATAAAAAACCTACATAATTAAAAAAGAAAACCTACATATATTATATAAAAAACCTACACATATATATAAAAAACCTACATACACTTACATACATTAAAAATATACATACTTGAAAAATATATATATCTAAAAAATACATACTTTAGAAACCTACATACATATATATATATATAAATATATAATAAAAATAGAACTTGTTCTTCAAAAAAACTGAAGTGAGAAAATGGGCATGAGAATCACCAATTGGCAAGTCATAAAGGCTTTTTACTAATGGTTAAAAAAAATTCAACAGATAGTGATCACAGATTTCTAAGAATGTAACACTGCTTGACATACAAAATGTAACAATAAATAAAGTAAAATACCAGACAACATTGGAGTATAAACTGGGAAACACTAATGTGAACGAGAAAAATATGGATTTAATGAAGAACACAGCTCCAGAAATAGGAGAAAGAAACAACGATATTAGAAAACTGATTAACAAAACGCTGCACTACAGCTTTGAATAAGAGAAGTAAAGTGAAAAACAACATGAACATAGAATTCTGTGAATTTTGTAAAATATATGAATTTTTTGTAAAACATTCAGGATATGGATTAAATGTGACATCAAAAATTAAGAATTGAGGAAGAAGCAATCTTGAAAATCTGAGTAGCTATAAGGAAGTAAAAAGAAAACCAGTGATTGAAACGAAACAAATAATGGTACTAAAAGAAGGAAATATAATTTCAGATGGAAGGCTACATATATTAAAAACTCTACATATATTAAAAACTCTACATATATTAAAAACTCTACATATATTAAAAACTCTACATATATTAAAAACTCTACATATATTAAAAACTCTACATATATTAAAAACTCTACATATATTAAAAACTCTACATATATTAAAAACTCTACATATATTAAAAACTCTACATATATTAAAAACTCTACATATATTAAAAACTCTACATATATTAAAAACTCTACATATATTAAAAACTCTACATATATTAAAAACTCTACATATATTAAAAAATCTACATATATTAAAAAATCTACATATATTAAAAAATCTACATATATTAAAAACCTACATATATTAAAAACCTACATATATTAAAAACCTACATATATTAAAAACCTACATATATTAAAAACATACATATATTAAAAACATACATATATTAAAAACATACATATATTAAAAACCTACTACATATGTTAAAAACCTACTAGATATGTTAAAAACCCACTACATATGTTAAAAACCTACTACATATGTTAAAAACCTACTACATATGTTAAAAACCTACTACATATGTTAAAAACCTACTACATACATTAAAAACCTACTACGTTAAAAACCTACTACATAGTTACTACATACATTAAAAACTTACTGCATACATTAAAAACTTACTACATACATTAAAAACCTACTACATATACGTTAAAAACCTACACATCATATATTATATAAAAAACCTATGTATTATATAAAAAACCTATGTATTATATAAAAAACCTACATATTATAAAAAACCTACATATATAAAAAACCTGCATAATTATAAAAGAAAACCTACATATATTATATAAAAAACCTACACATATATATAAAAAACCTACATACACTTACATACATTAAAAATATACATACTTGAAAAATATATATATCTAAAAAATACATACTTTAGAAACCTACATACATATATATATATAAATATATAATAAAAATAGAACTTGTTCTTCAAAAAAACTGAAGCGAGAAAATGGGCATGAGAATCACCAATTGGCAAGTCATAAAGGCTTTTTACTAATGGTTAAAAAAAATTCAACAGATAGTGATCACAGATTTCTAAGAATGTAACACTGCTTGACATACAATATGTAACAATAAATAAAGTAAAATACCAGACAACATTGGAGTATAAACTGGGAAACACTAATGTGAACGAGAAAAATATGGATTTAATGAAGAACACAGCTCCAGAAATAGGAGAAAGAAACAACGATATTAGAAAACTGATTAACAAAACGCTGCGCTACAGCTATTGAATAAGAGAAGTAAAGTGAAAAACAACATGAACATAGAATTCTGTGAATTTTGTAAAATATATGAATTTCTTGTAACAGGAAATGGATTAAATGTGACATCAAAAATTAAGAATTGAGGAAGAAGCAATCTTGAAAATCTGAGTAGCTATAAGGAAGTAAAAAGAAAACCAGTGATTGAAACGAAACAAATAACGGTACTAAAAGAAGGAAATATAATTTCAGATGGAAGGCTACATATATTAATAATCTACATATATTAAAAAATCTACATATATTAAAAAATCTACATATATTAAAAAATCTACATATATTAAAAAATCTACATATATTAAAAAATCTACATATATTAAAAAATCTACATATATTAAAAAATCTACATATATTAAAAAATCTACATATATTAAAAAATCTACATATATTAAAAAATCTACATATATTAAAAAATCTACATATATTAAAAAATCTACATATATTAAAAAATCTACATATATTAAAAACTCTACATATATTAAAAACTCTACATATATTAAAAACTCTACATATATTAAAAACTCTACATATATTAAAAACTCTACATATATTAAAAACTCTACATATATTAAAAACTCTACATATATTAAAAACTCTACATATATTAAAAACTCTACATATATTAAAAACTCTACATATATTAAAAACTCTACATATATTAAAAACTCTACATATATTAAAAACTCTACATATATTAAAAACTCTACATATATTAAAAACTCTACATATATTAAAAACTCTACATATATTAAAAACTCTACATATATTAAAAACTCTACATATATTAAAAACTCTACATATATTAAAAAATCTACATATATTAAAAAATCTACATATATTAAAAAATCTACATATATTAAAAAATCTACATATATTAAAAACCTACATATATTAAAAACCTACATATATTAAAAACATACATATATTAAAAACATACATATATTAAAAACCTACATATATTAAAAACCTACATATATTAAAAACCTACATATATTAAAAACCTACATATATTAAAAACCTACATATATTAAAAACATACATATATTAAAAACATACATATACTACATACGTTAAAAACCTACTACATACGTTAAATACCTACTACATACATTGAAAACCTACTAACATACATTAAAAACCTACTACATACATTAAAAACCTACTACATACATGTTAAAAACCTACACATCATATATTATATAAAAAACCTACATATTATATAAAAAACCTACATAATAAAAAAAGAAAACCTACATATATTAAAAAAGAAAACCTACATATATTAAAAAAGAAAACCTACATATATTATATAAAAAACCTACACATATATATAAAAAACCTACATACACTCACATACATTAAAAATATACATACTTGAAAATTATATATATCTAAAAAATACATCGAAACCTACATACATATATATATATATAAATATATAATAAAAATAGAACTTGTTCTTCAAAAAAAATTGAAGTGAGAAAATGGGCATGAGAATCACCAATTGGCAAGTCAAAGGCTTTTTACTAATGGTTAAAAAAAATTCAACAGATAGTGATCACAGATTTCTAAGAATGTAACACTGCTTGACATACAAAATGTAACAATAAATAAAGTAAAATACCAGACAACATTGGAGTATAAACTGGGAAACACTAATGTGAACGAGAAAAATATGGATTTAATGAAGAACACAGCTCCAGAAATAGGAGAAAGAAACAACGATATTAGAAAACTGATTAACAAAACGCTGCGCTACAGCTATTGAATAAGAGAAGTAAAGTGAAAAACAACATGAACATAGAATTCTGTGAATTTTGTAAAATATATGAATTTTTTGTAAATCATTCAGGAAATGGATTAAATGTGACATCAAAAATTAAGAATTGAGGAAGAAGCAATCTCGAAAATCTGAGTAGCTATAAGGAAGTAAAAAGAAAACCAGTGATTGAAACGAAACAAATAACAGTACTAAAAGAAGGAAATATTATAATTTCAGATGGAAGACTAGTAATTTAACACATAGCTGAAAATTATGAAGGCTTATACGATTGTAGGGTAGACTTTAGGAGATAAAATGATGCAATACTAATCGAATAGTTAGCTTGTCGAGAAACAAGTACACCTAACGGAATTCGATATCTCAGATCTAAATAAGTTTAGCTCAATATTATTTAACATTGGTATGCTCTATATTATAAACCGATACTTTGACAATAGATCAACATTACTAGAATTAGGTATGTACTCTAAACAAATGAATGGGCGTACCACAAGGGTCTGTTAGCATATATAAGTGTTCTCCCAAATTTGCAACATCCATTTACCTAATAACAAAGATATTTACTTTCGTTGATGATTACCCATAGTAAGTAAATAACTGGCTATGGTCATTCAACTTTAAAATCAATTATTCAAAGTCAAAAGATAAAATTACAAAATAAAAGGTTTCATTTCACCATATAGTTTAGACATCCGATTTGTTTGGAGTATTAATATAAAATTTTTAACCAACATCGTTACTTTACAACCAAAATCAGCAAATTAATTCATATAACAATAGAATAAGTTACAAAAACAGATTATACTGTATAACCAAATATAATGTACAGCCAGTGGTATAATTTATATCAATATGATTAATATTAAATGGTTTCAAAACAGATTAGTTCAGGGAATTATATAAAAAAATATCAAGCATTATTGAATGAATATAATCAGACATCAACGGTACCGAATTAGTAAAAGAGCTCACAACATTGAATAATTTTACAATATCTGAAATAACATATCTTATCCCAGTAATATTGAATAATACAAATTTTAATTGTAAAATGGATTGACTACAGAACCGCAAACGCAATTGAATCGACACTGGTCAGCACATTTCAAATGTACTTGTATTAACAACATTAATAAATAAACTTTCCCCATACTATTTCACGAATTGGGGATAAAAAAATACATAAAAAATAACAGTCTTGAACACTTACTTGTTGGAAATTTTAATTTCAGTCCAAATTCTGTACTCATTCCGGAAGATAGAATATGTACAAAAAAAAAAAAACGATAAACACGAATCGCACTCATCAAATAATTACGAAAATGTACAAAAATTGTGTTAAAACAAAAAAACATTACTTTATATATATATATATATATATATATATATAAAATACACATCCTAAACTTCAACCCGAGACGACTGCGAACAGACTGAACAAATGACTTCAAACTATGGTAACGTCTTATCAGAGAATATGAGGTAATGGCGTGACTTGAAAGAATAAATCTTATTGGTTAGATAATGAATCAGATGCTAATGAATCAGTAGCTACAGGGGGTAATCAAACCTTGAACATCACCAGGGAGTCTATAGTCATACTTTTCAACCAGACACACAATTCATACACACACACATATATATATATAGAGTGAGAGAGAGGGAGAGCGAGAAAGACGTAAATTTAATTTGAATATTTTTTATTTCATTTTTTTTATTATAATTTTAAAAAACCTTTATTATAAATTATATTTATAGTTTTTATGGAATCAAAATATACCGATAATATATGTTAGTGTTGATTTAAGAGGAGTGTTATACATAGTATTTAATCTTCCTGTCTTCACACTACGAGTAGAACCCACAATAATGGAATAATTTTCAAAATTAATTAGGAAAGAATTTACTGTTGTTAATCCCGTGTAAACGCATTGCTAATGACACCTAGAAAAACAATTATATTTTTAAATGATAATGTGCGCTATTAAATATTTGTAATAAATTGAAAATAAGACCCAACAGTATCGTGTTAGTATCATGTTGGGTATCATTTGGATAAACTGTAAAGACACCCATATTAAAAAAAAGGCTCATTCCTAGCATACTTGTACAACTCAGAATCGATTGGGGCTTGGATAAATTAATGTGTTTTGCTTAACTTCATAACTCGTTAAAAATAGTAATTTTTGATATTTAAAAAAAAAAACGAAAATCGGGAGTGTACGAGTATTCTAGGAATTTACCCGATTTTAATTATAGCACCAATTGTATACTGACTTGTAATTTTCTCGTTATTTCGATTTCGATTCCGGGACGTTGTTCATTAATTGTATTTATTTTTACAAGACAAAATCCATAGTATACGATCCAAATAACTCTGCAAATTTATGAAACGAAATTTCGCAAGAGATAAATAACTGTGGTTACGCATATAATTGTTTTTATTAATTTTTCAGAATAAAGATGATTTTACAAATATATATATAACAAATATATATTATATATATATTAACAAATATATATATAAAAAATATATATATATATATATATATATATATATATATATATATATATAACAAATATATATATATAACAAATATATATATATATATATATATAACTATATATTATATATATATATATATATATATATATATAGAGAGAGAGAGAGAGAGAGAGAGAGAGAACACAGATTTTTTATTGCCAGTGAAAGTTCAAAATACACAGCACAAACACATACATAATGTATAAATTCACACACACATACGCAAATATGTATAGGAAAGAAAGATCAGTATTATACCCACAATATATATATATATATATATATATATATATATATATATATATATATATATAAATAAAAAAGATGGATTTTGAAGGGAAGGGTAGAGTTAGCTGCTATTATATATATATTACTATTCTGCTTTTTTATTCAATGGTACACACATTTCTTCGAAGAAACGTATTAAATAAAATTTATGGCGTTTGGGATAAAGCAATATATATAGCGCTTTCTATTTCCAACGAATTCCACTCGTCAACGTAATTTACATGCTCGAGTCATCCGTTGGCGAGTTCTCGAATACTTTTTCTGCCGGGTTTTCCCTTAGTCAAATATGAATAATTACACCGAGCAATAACCGTGAAAGAAAACGACGTAGTTACAAAGAATAAGGGAAAACCCGGCAGAAAAAGTATGTAACTACGTCGTTTTCTTTCACGGTTACTGCTCGGTGTAATTATTCATATTTGACTATTCTCTTTGTAATATATCACTTTCTTCCAACCCTCTTCTATCCACTTCTGAACTACACTCTTTTTTGAAGATGATTATATGTGTGTGTGTATGTGTATGTATATATGAATATGTATATGTGTGTGTGTATGTGTGTATATATACGTAGTAAACATAACGAATGTTCCTCAACCGAAAGTACCAATTGTTTATCACGTTGGTTAGCCCCGTGTATGCGGAAACAGCAGCCACAGAAGTAGTATGCTGTGTTTAATACTTATTTATGTCTATGGTAGCACACTTTCCGTTATCGCGCACATTTTTACAGCTCACATTATGTTATATATAGTATGGTATAATAAAATTATTAGTCGCCTACCTATCTGAAAACATGAATAAAATGATATACTTTCGTTGCCTATAGTGAAGAATATAAAAAGCAGCGTGACGTGATTAATCAAAGTCGAGAAAATTCTAAATTAATCGGGAAATCAGACTGAACGTCATTGAATTTCAGATGTCACAATTGGTTCCGAATCTATCTGACGTAGATTCCCACGACGTGAAAAATACTGAAATACAATACATATAACTGAACTATCTAACATGAAAGCGTGCAAATGAGATCAAAGAAATACTACAAATTTTAAAATTCAAATAAACAAGAAGACATCACATAATTTTACCTTTTGTTCGTTTCATTGAAATGACTTCGGTTATGCCTTATATAATATTTATACAACCCCCCCATATATATATATATATATATATATATATATATATATATATAAACATTCATCTGTCCGGCTTATGTTAAAAATACACCTGCAGCGTTTTCTACAGAAATAATAAAAATTCCCGATAGAGTATCACTTAACGGAAAACTTGGTATGTACAATTCTTTTTAAACGTACGTAGGTAAAATTTTAACGTAAATAATATACTTTGTCGTGAAAAGCAAACTGATACTACACATTTTTCTGACCATCTGCATTGCACATAACTTCGATTCTTCTTTTCTTAATTTTCAACAAATCTTACACATTTCCACAAACAATCAGATCGTGGAAGCGGTACATTCGTTTCTATCTAAGTCTGAATTTTTGTTTATTGTCGTTGGTTTTATCGTTTATTATTACTGTACACAATAGAACTAGTTGACATATGTATATAAATGTAATTGTAGCACGGTATAGAGTATTTAATATATTTTATTTAAAAATCGAAAAAAACTCTGAAGTAATTATTTCTAATAGAAGACGCTTCACTATCCCCACCGGTGACGGACTTGACCAGACCTATGGCGGTATGAATTTTGAGGGGCGGCAAAATTATGCCAAAAATTTATAGAAAAAAAAAGTAACTTTTAGATGAGTTCAGATTAATTTTTTTTTCTATAGCATGTATATAACCAATTTTTTCAATCTGCGAATAACATATTAATTTTTTAATAGACCGTTCATGTAATGCAGCTATTGTGTTGCAGTATAATGGGCTTCCTTTGTAAAGTACTCCTGATTAAAATAAACTTAAGATCTCTTGGCAGACAAGTCGAAGATGCTCGTTTTCTACCAATATTAATTTTTTCGATATATATAATACGTTCAATCTGTAGGCTAAGAACACCCACAGATATTTTAACAGTTCAGAAAACCGACCTGTATCAGCATGAATTCTGTATCCGGCCCGGACGACCAAAAATATATAGTTAGTTATATACCAAAAATCTGAACGCGAATCACTGGTATACAGAAATCGGCCGAATTAATTTTTTTTTTTTTTTTTTTTTAATGTGCACCTGTATAATTTAACAATAAGCACATGAGTTCAGTTAAATAAATAAATAAATTATATACAAATACATTAACATACAGCCGCTGTTACAATAAACAGCCGGCCAGTTTAAAATTTTGCCTAAGCAGCAATGTCTTGATCTATATGACATCATTTTTCAATAGTTGAAAGTACGTCCCGGAGCATTTGTCGTTTTAGCCTTCGAACAGGATTATCTGGTAGTGTTGACATGTAGATTCGCCGAATTTGGGGGTTTGAGTGACTGGAACATTTACCGAAAAATTTTTGATATTTATATTGATAAATTTGTATAACTGTAGGCACTTGCAGGTCGTGATGTAGAGTATCATTGCTGACATAATAAGGAGCGTCACATATTGCTCTTAGAGATCTTTCGACTGAAATTGTTGTATACGTTTGACGTTACTACTTGTTGCCGAGCCCCATAGTTCAATTCCATACTTCCATTTCGCCGCTAGAAGTGCGTTGTAGATCAGCAATTTATTATTTAATGAAGTTTTGGCTTTTCTTCCTATAATACAATATAATAGCCGAAATGAGATATCTAATTTTTTTCTAAGCTGCAATATATGCGGAGTCCAGGTAAGTTTTTTATCCATAATAAGGCCGAGGTACTTTACAGTATCAGTCTGAGTAATTTGTTGCTGTTCATAGTAAACTGGAGGACAGGAACCTCTCCGTAATGTAA
This sequence comes from Coronaproctus castanopsis, assembly GCA_032883995.1. Classification (NCBI taxonomy): domain Eukaryota; kingdom Metazoa; phylum Arthropoda; class Insecta; order Hemiptera; family Monophlebidae; genus Coronaproctus; species Coronaproctus castanopsis. The sequence continues at coordinate 112,087,598 of CM065054.1, read as the reverse complement.
AAGTTACATTTGCCGATTTATCGGTATTTATCTTGATTTTCCATTTAGTGCACCACTTTCCTATTTCTTGTAGGTGAAGTTGAATAGAACGGGATGCAACTACCGGGCTTTCATCGGCGGCTATAATCAAGGTGTCATCAGCGAAGGTGAATATCGATGTGTAAGACGTTGTAGGCATATCGGCTGTGAATATCGTATATAAAGTAGGTCCCAGAATACTTCCTTGCGGCACAGATGCTTGTACTGGATACCAAACAGAGTATTCAGAGTTGTATCGTACACGATATGTCCTGTTTTCCAAGTAGGATTTGATCAACAAGTAATAATCCGCTGGTAAAAATAGCAGGCCCTGATGCCACACTCTATCAAAGGCCTGCGATACATCTAAGAAGACAGCAGGACAGTATCGCCCTGTTTGGAAACAGGAGGAAATAGCATCGACAACCCGGTGACATTGGTGTATAGTAGAATGAGTTTTACGGAAACCAAACTGGTGGGCAGGGATCAAATCTACTTTTTCTAGGGTTGCAGAAATTCTACGCAGTACTAATTTTTTGATGACTTTTGATAATGTACACAGAAGACTGATTGGCCTATATGATGTTACAACAGAAGTAGGTTTATTCGGTTTAGGAACCATGATTATGGTGGATTCCTTCCATTCCTCGGGGAAATAAGAGAGACGAACAATGGCATTAAATAGGTACGTAAGTTGTAAAATTGTATTCCGTGGAATACGTTTTAATATATATCTCCTGTGATCAAATCATGACCATTAAATTTAAACAGAACTACCTCGCACAGAACAATTTCTTGAAAAATACCAAAAAGTATATATACATATAACATTCACCTTTGTAATTATATTTTCCTAAAATGTATTGATTATTACTCTTAATTATTAATTATGTTAACTTTTTTGTCTGAATTTGGCCTGGTTCATAGTCATCTTTTGCAGGCGATATTTCTTCATCCTCTGTCCATGTTCTTCTTTTCTCTGATCCGTCGTTCATTTTGATGTAATTTATATATATATTATATATATATATATATATATATATATATATATACATATATATAGTGCTGCAAATGCGCATTGTGTGAGTAAATTTTTACATGACATAGATATTCATGGTTCTATCGGGTATTATCTGAATGAATTAGAGATCATTAATGATGGAAAATGTAATTGTGTAATTAATGAAGCAAAGGATGTCCAGCATGTAATACACACATGTACTAAACTATCTGAGAAAATACTATAATATCGATTGCTCACTTAATCCTAGTGAAATTATTCTACTAGAATATTCTACTATATCTCTAAATTATTTATCACTACCGGTAGTTATAACCTAGTTTCGCGGGCTACACTATTTATGTTCTTATATAAATGGGAAATATATATATATATATTAATCCTAGTGAAATTATTCTACTAGAATATTCTACTTTATCTCTGAATTATTTATCACTACCATGGGAAAAAATATACATAACTATATCACTGAATTATTTATCACTACTGGTAGTTATAACCTAGTTTCGCAGGCTACATTATATTCTAATAAAAATTCGGGAAAAATATATACGTAAATAAATATTTTATATATATATCACGTTATGCCCATATCGACCCACTGCTGGGTGTAGGCATGTCCCAGACGTTTCCAACGACTTCGGTTCTGTGCCACTCTGATCCAATTGATTCCTGCATGTTTGGCAATGTCGTCTCGCCACCGTGTTGTTGGTCTGCCCCTTTGCCTTTTCGAATACAATGGACACCATTGAAGGATATGTTTTGTCCATCTGCCATCATGTCTACGCGCCACGTGTCCAGCCCATGTCCATTTTAATTTTGAAATTTGTTCCACCGCGTCGGCCAATTTTGTGCGCTCCCTGATCCAAGTAATGGTTTTTCTGTCTTTTAACTTCACGTTTAATATTATCCTTTCGTGAGCTGCTTGGGTTTTCCTGATTTTCATAATTATTCCCTTTGTGAAGCTCCACGTTTCCGCTCCGTATGTTAATACCGGTAAGACACACTGGTTATAAAGTTTGCACTTCAAACTGTTCGGTATATCTTTGTTCCTGAATATGTTGGATAACTTCCCAAATGCGGCCCATGCGAGAGATCTTCTCCTTTGTATCTCTCTTTGCATATTTACTCCTCTGTCTGTAGTTATTTCTTGTCCTAAATAAATATACCGGTGTACCTGTTCGATATATATATATATATATATATATATATATATATATATATATATATATATATATATATATATATATATATAAAGTAATAAGTGTTACATTAGAACACTCGTTAAATTTTTGACAATAATTTTTTATAAATTAGGTTGAAAAATTACCACTTTTTAAATTTAAATTGGTTATAAAATTGCTATAACAATTGAAAAAATATTGAATTGAATTAAAATTTCAGATATGACGTCGCAATTGGTTCCGAATCTGACGTAGATTGAAATACAATACATATAACTGAACTATCTAACGTGTAAGCGTGTGAGTGAGATCAAAGAGTACCACAAATATAAAAATTAAAAAACAAGAAGACATCATCTCATTTTACATTTTTATATATTTACACACATACAAACAATATATATGTCAAATATTCATCTTCAGGAACCTGCAGTGCTTTCTACAGAAATAAATAAAACTTACCACTTAAAATAAAACTTGGTGTGTACAATCATCTTTAAACGTACACAGGTAAATTGATTTAAATAAAATACTTTGTCGTGAAAAACATATACTTCACATTTTTCTGACCATCTTACCTTTCTTACGCATTTCCACAAACAATCAGGTCGTGGATTAATAGAAGTGTGAATATCGTGAATATATTGAATATGTTAAGTGAAATTAAACTGTTAAAATGAAAAACTCATAATAACATGAAGAATGATACGATTTATTATACACAGGTGTACATGTACAAATTAATACATAAAGCCAATGTGTCAGCAATCAAATCTGAAGTATATTGCTAATAATTACAGCGATAATAACAATAATAAATTTTTTTTTTCTTCCGAAATTATGCCACTAGCTTCAGGCTATCTAGCACAGAAATTGCGATTGACTTGTGAAGTTCCTTACCCAACGGTAAGGACTTTCGCTAATTGTATTTTAGTACTTTATATTATTGATGCTTATTCAAAATAGATCTGTAGGTTTAACTCGTTTTAAACGCCGGGTATCTGTAGAGTTGTCCAGTAAAGCAACAGCTAAAGCATCTGTGTGATAAGAAAGGTTGTCGCCATATTTATGAGCCATTTCTTGAATTTTATCTTTAACAGATGTAACTTCTAGGTCTGTGTGTAATGTAAGATTGCTTACATACCACGGGGCATCTATTATGGTTCTCAATGCTTTATTTTGGAAACGCTGTATTATAGCTGTATTACTCTGTTTAGCACAGCCCCAGAGTTGACATCCGTACGCCCAAATAGGCCTTAGAATTTGTTTATACAATAATAACTTGTTCTCAAGTGTTAATTCGGATTTTCTTCCAATAAGCCAAAGCATATTCCTATACTTTATATTCAGTTCATTTCGTTTGGCTGCTATGTGGTTTTTCCAGGTTAGTTTTTTATCCAAATGGATTCCCAGGTATTTTACCGAGTCTTTAGCTGGAATTTCCTGATTATTGATATAAATATTTTTGATGCTGGGTATTCTCTTATTTGTAAATATTACACGAGTTGATTTTTTTTCATTGATTTCTATTCGCCACTGCCTGAACCATTTTGAAATAGTATTAACTGCCGATTGTAAGTTAACTTCTGCATTTTCAAAAGACGAGTCAGAACAAATCACAGCTGTATCGTTAAAATATGTAAGAATAATAATAACTGTACATGTAATGAACTGTGATCGGACCTTACTGAACAAAATGTTTTGGATTATGAACCTGACTATAAAACCGTCGTAATTTGTTAAATTGAAACTTTCGAGAAGTACGGGAATCTCCTGCACAACTGCGATTTTAAATTCGCGCAGTACGTAAACGCTTACCAATACGCACTGATATCGAACCGAACCGCGTTCCCAGATGGCCAATATTGATTATTGCGTAAGTTAAAAATTTAAATCGATTAATTAATGAAGAAAACACTAACATCGCACACGGAAAAGACTATACAAACGTTCGAAATTCGGCGTCATGCCGTATATTGCGCATATCGTAGACCCAAAAGAAAAATTAAGCAGTATTAAATATAAAAAGAAGACAGCGCGAAGCCAGCACAATATATGCCACCGCAGACCGTAATCGTAAGAAATAGAATGAAAGTTTGCAGAAGAACGATTGCATGACTCGACAATATACAAAAATGGTCGTCTATAAAGATTAGATTGGATGAACGATTCAAAAATGATATAGAATAAAGAAGTAACTCACTCGACCCACTTCTTACAGTTTTGTCAACGACTATAGTAGAATTATGTTCCCACAGCATACGCCAAAAATTGTCGTATTTTTAAGGACCTTACGTTGACCTACGAAGATATCCGGCTACAATTATGTAATCGCAACCTTTAACACCACGAATCCGACTACAATTATGTAATTGGAACCTTCAACACCGCGAATAGTTGTCGGGCACACCCACGTTATGAACAAAAGAACAAATTAACCATATATATTTTGTATTCGTAGTAATATAATATACATTTAAATTCGAAATATGAAAATACTAATCAGAAAAATTTATTACTTTTAATCGGGGGAGGTAATCACTCTAATTGAGATAACCTGATTTTCATAGAGAAATCTTATTAGTAAGATAATGAGTCAGAGTTTTGAACAACGTCACCGTGCAGTCTTTCGCCAAACTTACACACATATACACACACACAATGTATATATATATATATATAAACACGCCGGCAATACATATTTGGTCAGATAATGAATCAGATGAGGTAATCACTTTCAGATAACCTGCCTGCATAGTGATGAGTCAGAGTCTTGAACGTCAGCGTGTAGTCTTTCGCCAAACTTTTCAACATACACAGTGTAAACACTCAGGCATATTTTTACACACACACACAAACGATAATAATTATAGTCGAAATTAATTTCATTTTAAATTATTTTAACTGTACCCGTCTTTCTAACCCTAATTGCTATTTCTCGTCTTACGCACCTAATTGATGAATTCGATAAAAATGTGGCCAGATTTCGGTACCCACGCGAAGTTTGCTATTTTAAATTCTCGCAATATGTACAACGGCATAACCAATACATTTCTCCTGCGTAAGTTAAAAATTTTAATCAATTGTAAAATAATTAAAAATAAGATTAGATTGGATGAAATAAAATAAATAGGTCGAGAATAAAAAAGTGATTAAAGAAACCCTTTAATTAGAATAAATTTTTCTCCATTATTAAAAAAAAAAGACGTGTTATTTGTATATTTTTACACACACACACAAACGATAATAATTATAGTCGAAATTAATTTCATTTTAAATTATTTTAACTGTACCCGTCTTTCTAACCCTAATTGCTATTTCTCGTCTTACGCACCTAATTGATGAATTCGATAAAAATGTGGCCAGATTTCGGTACCCACGCGAAGTTTGCTATTTTAAATTCTCGCAATATGTACAACGGCATAACCAATACATTTCTCCTGCGTAAGTTAAAAATTTTAATCAATTGTAAAATAATTAAAAATAAGATTAGATTGGATGAAATAAAATAAATAGGTCGAGAATAAAAAAGTGATTAAAGAAACCCTTTAATTAGAATAAATTTTTCTCCATTATTAAAAAAAAAAGACGTGTTATTTGTATGGAGGCACTAACCGCGAAAACTACTTAATGAAAAAAAAATTAACTTAATAAACATCTGAAATTAACAATTAAAGCAGAATTCTCATTCTTAGTGGACATTCAAGTTGCCACAGACCTATGTTGGGAGAGTATGGTCTTAACTCTGAGATGGCTTCAAACAAACTGATCGAGAATCATTAAAAATGATTTTATTTTTAAGAACGCTATCAGGCTTTCCATGAATCATCCTGCAAGAAGAACTATTATTGGTCAGATAATGAATCAGACGAGGTCGAACCAGAAGCTGCATTTGGTATTCCCACTAATTACAGGTAACCTGACCTGCAGAGAGAAATATTATCGGTGTGATAATGAGTCAGAAGCTTGAACAAAGTTTCAACACACACACACACATGTATATATATATATACATAATGCAATTACTATTAACAAGGGATAAGACAAAACGATTATATACGTTGGTGTTGATGTAATAGAACAGTGCTTTTCTCATGGTCAAGTATATGTTGGAATAATACAATAATTGTGATTCCACAGGGTGAAAAAAAATAAAAATATCATTTATATGAAGTAAATTTATAATTTAAAAAGTTGAAATAAAAATCTTTGAAAAAAATTCACACGTTAATTTTGAATGAATAAAAAATCAACACCGCGAATCCTGGGGGGGATAGATGTAATTAAACTATTGTGTCGTAATGTTAACAAGAAGTCTCATTAGCCATTTATTTTTAAAAAAAAAATTCTAAGAATAATTCATAGACGTAGACCTAGATAGTACACCCGAATGAATTCGGAACACGCTATAAAAGCAGATAATACTCTACTACAACAAAAAAAAATAAAAAGAGTAAAGAAATATATAAAGATGCCTTCATCTGTTTTATTGACTATGAAAGAGCGTTCGACGATTACTAACTTTAAAAAACAATATAAAAACAAATGCAATTGACAGAAACGATTTACGGATAATCAAGAAGCTGAACCGCATGAATAATCCAAAGTTTGAGGTACTATAATGTGTAAGGCAGGAGATCTTCCCTAATATTTCACATGCATAATGACGTTTAAAAAAACAAGTTACGTGCCTCGCGGCGCAGGGAGAAGTAAAACTTAGACACGTTTTCCCAAAAAGCTATTTATTTAATAAACTCACGATTATGTGCAAATTTAAAAGAGGGGCTCGCTCGGCGCAACCTGTCTCGCACATACATCCTTTGTGCAGTGAAGATTTCAACGAAATAACGTAAGTGAGCGTATGCGAAGAAAGATAATAATTATTAAATTAAGTTTTCTATTTACCCGATGTTTTCAACAATTTTTCAAATTATTCAAATATTCCATCCTTTAATTTTACTTTCATATTAATGTATATATATATATATATATATATATATATATATATATATATATATATACATTAATATGAAAGTAAAATTAAAGGATGGAATATTTGAATAATTTGAAAAATTGTTGAAAACATCGGGTAAATAGAAAACTTAATTTAATAATTAAAATAATAATTCCCAACAATTAAATAGAAATACTTATGAATATTGTAATTTCAGATAAAAAACAAACTCATGCATCCAAGTTAAAAACTAAGTTGTTTACTGATAGTAATTTAGTAACCAAAAATAAATTCTGAACGATAATATGAAACGGAATACTGACCTAAATAAAATGAATACTTCGGAAATTAGAGTAGATATCGGTTTCGTAAGATAACAAATAAGCAAAGTTAGATATAGATGTAAAGTTGAAGTGTCAATTCGAAATACTAAAAATATAAGTAACTAATAACGTGAACGGGGTTAAAAGACATTCACGTGAACGGGGTTAAAAGACACTCAACATCTATGAAACATTTTTTTTTAAAGTTTTTCTAATACACACACAATTAAAACGGTGTTGAGTAACCGAGACATGATATAATTGTGTTCGGAACAGCATTCAGATGACATATAAAAGACTGTTGAAAGATTCGAGCAGCGTTTACAACGGCGTGTTCTACGCATAAAATTAACGGCTTATATCACGGATAAGGACGTTTTACGACAATTGATTAGCAAATTTTCATTACGCTGACTGGGGCATATTTTAAGCATGAACGATTTAGAAATAACGAAAAAATCTTATACGCACACCTCGTAAAACGGCAAAAGAAAACAAACCTGACTTTGAAAGCCCTTTAAAAACTAAATTGCGATAATGATGCGATATTTACAAGTAGGAGACTATTGGAAGCAAAGGATACCAAAAGAAATTGTTGGAGTAACATCTGCGTAATGAAACTGAGTAATGATTATAGAAGCTAAGAGCATAGTAAGTTATTCATAGTCTCTTTCAGACTTTCTTTCAATTCCATCTTCTGCTCAAAATATTGCAGTTTATCGATCCCAAATATATACATACACTAACATACATAACATACACTAACATACATAGATTATTATCACAATTATTGAAACAATCTTCTGAATATAATATTTACTGCATGTTTCTGTCAAATTCGTTTACCGCGTTGTCTATCCCGAGCCACCCCTCGTAACAAAGGATGGTCAAACTAGAACAAGTTGATTCTGTCAAATATTTAGGACATAAACAGAAAACGTACATTTTAGTAAAGAGATCCAGTGAAGAAATGAAATAACTAAAGAAGAGTTTAAATGAAAAAGACCTACACGATCACGAAAACGCATCATGAAGTCGTGACCATAGCGTCCATTACAATAAAACAACCGGTTCTACTGACTTTGGCCCTGCAGTGTGCAATTATCGGACCGATATAGGCCGGATTAACGTTACGTACGCGAAGAAAAGTTGTAAAAATGGCGCCGGATGGTCAGGCACACCGTGATCCGGCCAAACGGTGAATTGTAGTTGTTTTATTTCATGGCGCTTGATCTATCCCCAGAAAAGATAACTTTATTACGTTATTATTATTGCTATTACTATCGTTCTTATTATTTACTACGCTGTTACATTGGTAACTGTACGAATTAAGAATCGAAGACGAAATATATATAATATAAAATGTATAATTAATTTTAAAAAGTATATAATTACATATTAAAAATTTTTGTTATTGCATGAAAGTCCAATACGGACTATATACATATAAACCAAGCGTAAATGAAAGAAGAAATTTATTCAATAATGTAATTAAGGAAATAATTATTTAAATCACACTCTTCCAAATGTTTCTTTAGTTTTCCCCTCAAGATGTGAGGATCGCGTCGCATAATGAAGATCTCAAGGATGGAGTAGAAAAGGAATTTGGAGATTTCGGAAATGGTAAATAAACAAAAAAGGAAATTGATGGAATCAATACGACAAAGACGAGAATGGCTTCTAAGACACATATTGAACCATAACGCCTTTATGACAGTCATAATCGAGGGAACATTAGAAAAAAGAAGAAAAAGTAAAACACCTAGGAAAACATGAATGGATCAAATAAAATATGAATGGGAAAGAAAGAACACGGTTTGCTAGCTACATGACGAGAGCAAGGCACTTAATAAAACACGGATGGATTCAAACATATGCATAGAATACGAGCATTAAACTGATTTTCTTAAAATTATTTATATACATATAGACGATTGAGGTAAGGAATTTTTAAATATCAACGTCGAAGAACTTTGTTTATTCGTTTTAGGTCGGCATTTCTCTTCTTAATAATAACAACATTTTATGCTTACAAATGTTTAAACGGTTTTCGAACGTTATCGTCCTCTCTTTAGTAATATTTTCTTCTCCATGATAAAATTCCATATTTATTTTAATCCGTCTGTTTGTAACCTTCAACTCGGTCGTTATTATATAATAATTATTCTCAATGAACGAATGCGTTTGTGTTTGGTTCAAAAAAAGTTATGCATGTGATACGTATATCTAATATGGTATGATAAGTACAACTTTCCAATTGCTCATACTGCCTCTTTAAAATATATTTCACATTCGTCCTAATCATCCTACGATAAACTACCTTCCGAATTAACAAATACTAAAAAATTGGACTGTAGTTTTCTCTGAAATTTTTGAATTATTATTTCAGAAAATTGTCTGGATTTCTATCGATTTTTAAAGGCTTTCATGGGCCCATTACGTAAAATTCATCCGAACAAAACTGGCGTTTCGTGACATAATTATTTAAGATACGAATTTTATACACCCAAATACACACACATACATACATATATATATTATTTATAAATTAATAATATTATTATACCCTTAGTTAAACTTAAGTACCAGACTGTATCATGGTCTATGTGCTATGTTCGTATGAAAAAGTACAATTGTTGTAAGGGACCATAATTTCTAAGCTTTATTTTGTTATTCTGAACAGTTTAGGTTCTTAGTTTTTGTCATAACGTCGATCAATCTGGTCACTATATCCACTCACGTATTACGATTATGTTCTTCCACGAATTTATCGACACTTTTTTTTTTAGCACGTCTTCGTCGATATTTTTATAATCGTAACTGTGGTACGTCAAAGTTTTGTAAATTATGGCGGTCTATTGTATGTGTGGAATGCATATGAATAATTTACATTCAAAGTTTAGTTTAATTTAACGGTAATTATTCAATTATTTTGAATTAATATTGTATTTAATAATTTCACAATTTTCGGCCTCTATCTCAAAAATAAAATAAAGGAACCTACAGAAACTGATTTTAACTCAATAACGTATTATCGTGCTTCATAGAGTCATAAACGTTATCACCAAAACACCGCACTATATAATATATATAAATAAATAAAATATTTGGAATATTGACAAATACCTTATTAATATGAAACGTTCGAATGCACTATGCGTATCCGAAAATGCAACTGTGATTTGGTCGTACGTTTTGGTACAGCGTGACGGCCATTTGATCGCATTTATAAGAGTTCTTTCTTTTAATTTAGTCATTATTACAGTCCTACTAGTTCTCACTTTCCAACACATGCGCACATACACCAGAAATATGCGAATGTATCTTGTAATGGTTCCTGTATAATTCTCTAATCGATAAGCAATAACAACTTAATAAATAAATTAAGTTTCCTATCCAGAAAAATAAAATCATCCTGCGTCGGTAGACGGAGCTATCATAGTGCACCAGTTTGAACGTATATTCTGTGTTCTTCGTTTAGATTTCTAACGCATTGTACAACGCCGGTTTATTATGTGTGTGTATTTGTGTAGATCAAGAAAACAGAAAAATTAAAAGTAAGTGATAAAGGTACTTTATTTGTATGATGCGTTTAAAATAAGATAACATTTTCGTGGATGGATACGAATCGCTGTTATGAATGTAACCTTGAATTACCGATAAATGGATAATTCGTGATTTGTAAAGCAGGCTTTATTTATTTATTTATTTATTTCTTTTTATAATTGGGTTTAAGTCTAATAACCAAAATTACCCATGTGCACTGTTAAAATCTAAAAAAAAAACAGGAAAATTAAAAATTCCAAATAAAAAAAGAAAAAAAAAGAGAAAAACGACTTAAAGACTAATTTTAGAAATAAAGACATAGGTGGCCAGAGCCGTGAGGATATCATAATTATTCAGGGCCAATAGGTAAGCCACTGAGTAAGGGGGTAAATGTTTAACTGTAAAATTTTTTTGATAAAGGTATCTCTACCTCTAATTTCTCGCATGCACCGGGCAGTATAAAGATGGAGTGAGATTGATTAATACAAATGGCTAGGAAGGCAATTGTGGTTGGAACGAAGTCTGACTAGTATTGAAAAGAAAAGTCGAGCTGAGAGATTTTTAGGAGGCGTAAGAGCGAGAATTGATAAGGAAGGGAGGTTAGGTTGGATGGATCTGTAAAAGTTAAACCGTCTTTTACAAAACATAGACTTCCATCGATGAAGAAGGTCTGCTCTAGCAGATGCTACTAAACAGGAGGAGGGAACCCTCGGAATGAGAATACCCTCCAATGCACCAAGTTTTGCAGCCCGATCACATACTTCATTACCCTGAATACCCTCATGGGCAGGAACCCAAACGAAAGATACTAGGGCATGGTTATTGTATAAATAAATTAAATTTTCTACTATGGATAACAGAATGCAATCCCTATGGTAGGGTAACCTAGGTTTCTTCAGGGCTTTAAGAACACTAAGGGAGTCACTTGCTATTAATATTTTCCCTGTGATCCCGTTCCCTCTGATAAACTGAATGGCTTTGAGAATGGCAAATGCCTCTGATGTAAACACACTACAAAATTTAGGGAATCTAAACCGTTTGGTGCAATTTAAATTAGGAATATGAAATGCTGCACCAGTGAGTTGGGATACCGTATTTTTTGACCCATCTGTAAAAACTAACATGTGATCTGGCCATAATCTAGCGGTGATTGATAAAAATAAACCATTCATTTTGCAATTATTTTTCATTTGTGGTAGTGAAGAGAAACATGTAGTATCAATATCGATCTTTAAAAAACCACACTCGTAGGGAATGGTTGAATATTTTAGGGGAAAATTAGGTATAGGCTTTAAAAATATATATCTTTTTGATTGTACAACTATATCCCAGCGATTTAAAATCTAACTAATTTTCGACTTAAGACACAAAAAAAAGAATCGTCATCACTAGATACTTTATATATGTTATGCACTTTTAAATTAAGATAAGTAATTTAATTACATATGTTTCCACATTTATTTCACTTTTAATCACTATTCTCATAGCTAGGTTATCTACAACCATGATAACTTCAACGTCTTTTGTTAACATTATTTCATAAATTCTCGAAAATATACTTTTCTATAAATGCGTTCAATAATATTTAAAGATTCTTGTTCCGTCACAATTCGGTGTTTTTATTTTGCACATTTCAAATATAGCTAGTTCTGCCGACTTATTTTCTAAGCCATCATAGAGATTTTTTATTAATACCAAAATTGGTAGTTATATTAATTTTAATTAATGTTATATTTGTATACATTAAGTTACCTTTTTCGGTGAAGCGAATAATTTAAGTTTTTAAAAAACAAACGCATTATCTACATACTAGATTGCAACATGTATGTTAACAGAACAGTTTATTGAATAATTTACACTTATGACAAACAGTAAAAAAAGAAACATGTGTACCGCTATAAGCTTACCACACATCTACGTAAACAGAAAAATAATTTTAATTACTTAAGCATAATGATAATTACATTCTAACAGGATAATACGAAAAACCTGTCAAATAAAAACCAAGCACTTCTTCAAGTATTATTACGGTTAAGGTAATACATTGTGAAATTACACATAATTAATAAGAATTACAAATATTACATTAATAAGTGAACCTAAACATATTTAAAAATACAAATATTTATTATAAATCTGGTTATTGCATTAAATTTAAAGTAAATTATGCTTAAGTCGCCTATGTTTATATCTGGTATACATGAAATCAAGCTGCTTGGAATCGTAATTTCCGATCGACGCAATTAATTCATTAGTGTGTATTAAGCATTTATCACAAAAATGATTTGCAAAATAAAGTACAAAATCTCTAATATAGGGAATTCTAAGATCAGCATGCATGTCGGCAATTTTTCTGTACCTGGGTGCATCTAGAATACATCGTAGACATCTATTTTGCAGAAGCTGCAACTTATTGTAAGTAGCAACAGAAATTGAGCTCCAAAGTGGGAGGGAGTACGTAATCACCGGGCAAACAAGTGTTTTGTATAGCATTAATTTATTATTAATGTTAACATGCGACTTACGGTTAAACAAGGGATAAATCGTACATAGTTTTGTTAACTTTAACTATGACTCGATTTATGTGTTCTGAGAAAGTTAACCTCTTGTCTAAATTAACACCCAAATAGCGAACATAGTTCGACCATCGAACTAATGCAGAATTTACTTCAAGCATCGCGGGAAGTAAAGACCTCCTACGAGTGAAAAATATGGATTCTGTATTTTCCGGATTTCAATTTGTCATTTGTGAAAGTAACGTACAGTGCGATTTATTGCTATTTGCAGCTTGCTACTTATTGCAGTAGGCCTGTATGAGCTACAGAAAAGTGCTGTATCATCGACATAAAGAGCAAACTGAACATTTGCAAAGGTGGGAAAATCGGAAAGATATAAGATAAATAAAAAGGGCCCATTAATAGTAATATACTTTCTTAATAGTTTTAAATAAAAAAAACGAGAGTAAAGAATTTTTGAAATGCAACTTGTAAAATTTTATAATTCAACTAAATAAAACACGTTCAACACTCGCTGTATTAAACGCGGAAAACAAATATACACTCTGAATATATCAGTTATATACATTTATTTATATCAGAATTATTTATATACCTATACCTACTGTTACCATTTTACTCAGTTAGTAAAATATTAAAAATGTACATAAAAATATATGGACGTTGACAGCATAAATCAAAAATATAACTTTCATCATGTTCCTCTCATATTTTCGAATACCTTCACATCCAGTGATCGATATAAATTATTAATTTACCACATATATTAAAGAAGTAAAACTAATTGTAATGATATTAAAGTTTAATTATATTGATTTTTACATACAGAAGTAATCAAATAAACTAATAGAGCACTAAATCAAAATTACGCAAAATATTTCAATTTGAAAACAAATCAACCAGAAATCTTAATTGGCAATCTATAATAATAATATTAATAATAATTGTGTTAAATAGATTTATATGTAAATATGTCTATAAATCTTAAAAATATTTTATGGAACATGAAAACTATGAAATTAGATTAGTTTAAATCATTTGGATTACTTTCGTTATTACAGTCATATAATGAAATAAATTAAATTTATACATATACGCATACAATTAAATCATACTTGCTGTACATGTGTATATATATATATATATATATATATATATATATATATATATATATATATATATATATATATATATATATATATATATAAGGAAAATTATACTGATATTTTATATTTAATACCTAATAGTGTATTCTCAAAAATTTTTGAACAATTTAGTCGGAAAGAAAAATTTGATTGACATATTTATAAAATGCATTCTCCTTAATACATATGTGAAATTTCTTATAAAAATGATTAACACGACAAATGACAAATTGTACATTATTAAAATTGGGTTAACCTGTTTATTTTAATAAAGCCGTTCATTTATATTTGTGAAGTTAATCTCCTATTCTGATTCCACATATTTTTTGATATTATTTATTCATTTTAATAGCTGTAATTTAGTTTTAAGTTGTTTTCAACTGTTATCCCACATTGTACCATAATCTCTATAACTTTTAATCGTTTGAACCACTTCAAATATGGCAAATTGCGCAGATTCATTTTTGAAGTATCATACGCAATTTGAATTCATATAAATTTTAATTAATAGTATATTCGTACTTATATAAATTATTTAAGAAGTTCTGCAAAATGCAAGCAGACTAATTCAAACTATTTAAAAGGTGTGTTTCCAACACATAAATATTTGTAGCTAAATAAAACACGTCCAATAACCGATGAATTAAATGAATGAAAATAATGAGCAGTGTTAGCAATTAAATCTATTATTTATACCATTATAAGAATTATATGTTATGTATTGGTATAATACTATATCGTAAAGCAAAAAGCCAATAATTAACATTAAAATTGTAATATTAAAATGTGTAATATGTATTACGTATATCATTTTGTTAAAGTTATTATTAAATTAGTTCCATATTATATAATATGGCGACGAGGAATAAAAATTAACATTGTGTTGTACAATTAAACTGTTTTAATACGATTAATTTGATTAAAGAATTTTGAATTTAATTTTTCATTGCATAATGGAAACGGTATCCATTAAGCCATTGATCTGAGGTTTGTGCTTGAACTAGGTGGAAACGTTCAATGCGACTTTATATGGAAACTAAAGAAATTAAAGATCCGAAACGACAATTAGAAATCTTACTACATTTAGGAGGAGAAGATTTGCAAGACATTTATGATGCAATTCCTGAAGCGAACAAGAAAGTAGCAGAAAGTGATAACGTTTTTGATCAAACTATTTTATTGTTGGATAAACATTTTGATTCACGAATTAATAAAGTGTATCAGCGACACGGAGAAAAATTGTTCAAGGTAATGACTTCGTTGATCAGTTTGTTACTAAATTACGAAATGAAGCAAAACGATGCGATTTTCCAAATAGAGAGGAAGCTGTTCTCGATCAAATAGTGGAAGGAACGTCTAATTACGCAGAAAATTATTGGAGAGCCATGAGAAAAATTTAAATAAAGTTGTTGAATTAGGACGAATTTTAGGATCTGTAAAATTACAGTCAAGACAGTTTCAGTCATCATCATAAAATACGGAACGAGTTAATGCAATAAGGAACTGGACTAAGATAAATACAAATACGTTTAATAGTAATAAAAGATCGGATTATAGATGTGGAAAATGTAATAAGTGTGGTCATTTAAATCATTTTTCAAGATGTTGTTAAACAAAAACAAGGAATAAGAATAAAATTATAAAGGAATCTGTAAGACATATAAATGAAATGAATGAACCAGAATACATATTTAAAATTACAGATAATAAAATAAAGGATAATTTCTTACCTTTTGAAATAGGTGGTGTCAAAATTAACTTGTTAATTGATTCCGGAACAACGTGCAATGTTATTAATAAAAAGACATTGGAAAAATTAAAAAAACAAAAGGTAAATTGTGAATGTTTTCATTCAGAGCTAGAAATCGTATTTTATGGAAAACAAGTAAATGTTCCAATCCGGGGTCGAATAAAACCAGAAATTAAATCGATATGTTTTAAATGACGTTAGTGATAATTATGAATGCTTGCTGGGTAATAAAACAGCTCACTAGGTGCATTATGCATTGGTGAAGAAATTTATATGATTCAAGATGAGAATAAACCAATAGGGAAACTAAAAAATTTTCAACTTAAAATCCCAATATATATATATCAGTGATACCTGTAGCACAGCCATGTCGTAGAATTCCATTTCAGTTACGTGGACCATTAAAAAAGCATATAGAACAAGATATTGTTGAAACAGTAGAAGGGCCAACACCATGGGTGTCACCGATTGTAATATGTCCAAAATAAGATGGAAAAATACGAATGTGTGTTGATATGAGGAGAACAAATAATGCAGTATTATGTGAAAATTTTCCGATACTAACATTAGATGAAATTATCCAAGAAGCCAAAGATTGCGAAATTTTTAGCAAAATTGATCTCCCTTCTGCATATCACCAAATTGTGCTAGCACCAGAATCACGACAAATAACTACATTTACCAAACCTGACGGAATTTATCGTTTTAAACGGTTATATTTTGGAATAAGGTGTGCGCCTAAAATGATTCAAAGAATAATACAAAATTTAGTACAGAATTTAAAAAATGTTAAAGTATTCTTTGATGACATAATTCTATTCAGTAAATGTACTGCTGAACATGACAAACATTTAAAAGCGTTGATTGACTGTTTAAATCTAAATGGATTAGAAGTAAATAATGAAAAGTCAGTATTTAAAAAGAAAGAAATTGAATTTATGGGACAAATAAAATTACAACACCTCACGATGAAAGGAAAAAATTAATTCGAAATTTTAGAGCACCTACAACGAAAAATGAGTTACTGAGTTCCTTAGGACAAAAATTATGAATCAAGGTTTATCCCAAATTATTCCCAACTCACAGCTCCACTACGTGTACTAATATAGAAAAATTATACTTTTAATTGGGGAAAACGACAAGAAGTAGCTTTTAAGAAAATTAAAGATTCAATGACAAAAATTAATACAGTATTTGATAAAAATGCAGATTTATCAATAATGACACATGCTGGTCCTGATACATTAGATGCTGTACTAATCCAAAAAAGTAAAAATAAAGAACCAGAAATAGTACTGTACTCCAGTAAAAGCTTAACAGAGGCAGAAAAAAAATATTCTCAATATGAAAAAGAAGCATTGGCAGTTGAATGGGGTTGTAAACGATTTCGTATTTATGTTTTTGAAAAAAGATTTGATATTTTAACAGATCACAAAGGATTAGATTTTGTGTTTAATTTTAAATTTCGTACAAATGCTCGCATTGAATGTTGGTTAATAAGATTACAGAATTTTTATTATATTAAACATGTACCAGGGGAAAATAATATAACAGACCCATTAAACCCAAATTGAAATAATGCAGGATTATAATAATTGCATTCCTGAAAGTGAAGAAATTATTCAAATGGTGGCAGGCAGAAGCAAGATCCAAAAGCTTTGTCAGTTCAAGAAATAAAGGAATAAACTGAAAAAGATGAAGAAACTCAAGCAGTGTATAATAATTTACAAGCTAGTGGGCTATGGCCAAAATAATTCATTAAATACAGCATAGTCAAATCTGAGTTAGGTATCTATGATGGCATACTACTTCGTGGTGATTTAATAGTACCATCAGCGAGTTTGCGTAAAAGAATTTTGCGGCTTGCACATGAAGGTCATCCATGTATTGTCGGAATGAAGCTAAGACTGAGATCAAAAGTGAAGTGGGAAAATATAAATTAAAGAAAGTAGTCAATGAAGAGAATGTTATGATAATCACAAGAAAATGAGGAAAATGAACCTATAATGAATAATTGTTTCATTCTGTTTAGGAGAGAATGTTATGTATTGGTATAATACCACATCGTAAGGCAAAACCAATTAATATATTAACATTAAATTATAATATTAAAAATGTGTATTATGTACCACGTACATCATTTTTTTATAAATAAAGTTATTATTAAATTAGTTCTGTATTATATAATACAACAAAATACAATAGGTACATATGCGTATATATATATATTTATATATATATATATATATATATATATATATATATATATATATATATATATATCAAAAGATATTTGGAAAACAAAATTTCAAATTTTAAACACATTGCAAAATGTATTCAAATTAAATTTATTTAAAAAAGAAAAATTGTTTTATTAGCAACGTTTTCATTAATTTTAGGTAATTTAATAAAGTATTGCAATTCTTTTTTATGTCCAACTAATAATAACTAAAATATAAGTGAATTGATCCGTTTATTTTTTTTTCTTTTTACATTTTTAATATAAATAAATACTGCTTATTATACTAATACTATCGTAAATACGTTCATATGTGAACGTTATATATCAATGAAAAATTTTTTACGGATTATTGACATTTTAAAAATTACAATCACCCGATTAGCGGCCAATATTTTTGTTTCCAGTCATTTTTCGCATAGTAGCTATTTCGCGATCATTACCCACATCTGATGAAAATTTACAAACGGCAATAGCTTCTGAATGTTCCCATTTGCAGATGATGATTTACATTGTTGTTCAAGATATAAATATTTGTTTCTTCACCGAATCTGTTGGTTGCAATCTATAAAATACGTGAAATTAGAAAATAAAATATAACAGTTAATTTTGTCCAATTTTAAATGTTTTCATGTATTATCAAATTATGTCAAATTTTTTCCATTATACGCTGACACAATTAATTCTTTTCAATTTGCATATTACCATACTAGCGCTTTGTTTACAGTTCTTTTTTTTAGTTCACTATAAACGACACTTAAAGTAGATCTTATGTGATCCTATCTAAGATGCTATATGCTTGTCCTGTATAATATTCTGCCAGTTTATTTAGTATCAACAAACTACAGACTTTCAATAGAAGATCTACCCTGTCAGTGAGAAATAAAGTCTTAAATGTGATCCTATCTAAGATGTTATATGCTTGTCCTGTATAGTACTCTGCCAGTTTATTTAGTATCAACAAACTACATACTTTCAATAGAAGATCTACCCTGTCAGTGAGAAAAGTCTTAAACGTGATCCTATCTAAGATGCTATATGATTGTCCTGTATAGTATTCTGCCAGTTTATTTTGTATCAACAAACTACAAACTACAAAATCAGTGATTGAAAATTATATGAAATAAGCCAAATTAGGCTCGGATCAAAGCTATGCATATTTTATTTCCCTTATTGTTATATAATGAAATAGTAACGAGAACGAGGTAATTTTTTGATCAATGTGTATCATCAAATAATCAAATCATAAATTTCATTGGTAATTATAATTACCAATCCCTACGCCATCGTTATAAAAATAAACACAGGCGCACCAATCATTTTTTATTAAATAAATTAATTTAGAAGCTCTAGTTTCTTATTTTATTTTTAGTTGAATATAATATGTAAATGAGTTTTTAAATTTTTATGTAATTCATATAACATTATACGGAAGTTTATTATGTCTTCCTTTTTGCGCGAGGGGGGGTAGTAGTTTTATTTATAATTTTGTTTTTACTCAATCTTTGCTCTATATTTTTTATAATTATAGGTAAGTATTCTCGGATCATTGTATCATATTTTTTATAATTATAGGTAAGTATTCTCGGATCATTGTATCATATTTTTTGTTTTTTATTATTATAAATCTGATGTCAATTAAACGTTATTTCTTAACTTCATATATATCTTTAAATTTCGTGATTAACAACATTATTCTATAAGAATTTATTATGGACTTATTAAAATTTTTCACAAATTTATAACATTTATTTCTTGATCCTTTGTACAAAATTTATTACGTTTAAATACATATATTTATGACGTCATCAAATATGACAAATATAAATTGACTTTTATCTGTTAAGGAAAACGAATTTTCATTCGCTAATTTTTAATAAGTAAAATATAATAAAACTATTTAGTATTTCACCTTTAAAAATTACATTAAATTATAATTATTTTCTCCACTGTATATTAAAATTAGTTTCCAGTTTAATTTTATAATACATGGATTTTATAAACTTTTAAATCTCTTTCAGCTTTTATTTGAATTTGTTTTTATTTAAATTATTATTTTAGTATTTCACCTTTAAAAAGTAAATTCAATTATAATTATTTTTATCAGTGTACATATTTTAATAACTAGCTTTTAAAAAGTTTTCAATACTTGTAGTTTAAGGTTTATTTATAAATAAATTGTTTCTAGCAAATTTTAAACTCTTTCAGCTTTATTTTTATTTTATTATTTTAGTATTTCACCTTTAAAAAGTACATTAAATTAATTATTTTCACCCGTGTATATTATAATAAATAATTTTTAAAAAGTTTTCAGTCAGGTTCAGTTTCTGGCATATATATAAATTTTTAAAAAACTTTTTAATTATTTTAGGTGTTTATTTTAATTTGTTTTTATGTTTACTGAAAAATAAACTATAAATAAGTACATAGAATCTATTTACGTGACTTGATAACCATTTTTCTGACGTTGATTAAATTTAAAGTTTTGTGTTATTTTAGTTTTTAATATAATTTTTAGTAATCACCATTATTAATTAATTATAAATTTTAAATGTCTGTTGTGTATGTATATAAGCAAAAAAATTAACTACACCTATTTTATAATGGTCACTCTGTGTTGTATCCATAGTTATTTTATAAATTTATAGTCATAGTTCGTGTTTATGTGTTTAACTGTTTAAGTTATGTGTTTAATGTTTAGTGTTTAACATGGAATTCGTGTTCCTGTTCCTCGTGGAATTACGAACCTACGATTCTCTTCAGTTAATTTACACTTTGTAAATTTATTTACTATTACTAATTGATGTTATAACTTATTTAATAATTTCGTTCATTTTATCCATGATCACATAAGTGCTTTATTTTGTATTATTTATTTTACAATAATTAACTTTAACTACTAATTTCAATATACTTTGAAATAGGGATATGACTGGAATTAAGGGGAAATAAAAAAATTAAGCAAAAATTAACATAGGAAATTGTTTAAAAGTAAATAGTAATAATAATTAAAATTAATATAAAAAAAAGAAAAACATTATTAGATAACGATGGTTATAAGAGAATGGTTTCCACATGACACATACATTCGTTTGTTGTCAGAACAAATGGCTCGTTTTCAGAAGAACATTCAATCAGATCATCGGTACCGCAAGGCAGCTTGCTAGGTCCTGTTTTGTATTCCATCTATACTGCGGATGTACCAACTTCGAACTTAACGTTGCTGGCTACGTTCGCCGATGATATAGCGATACTGGCGTCTAATATGAATGTTATGCATGCAAACGCTGCGGTTCAGAATCATCTGAATCGACTAGAAAAATGGGCAAATATCATTCAATTCAACTAAATGTCGACACATCCTGTTCACCAACAGACGTGTTAGATGTCCAACCTTGACATTTGATGGTTCATTAATTCCACAAGAGTCCGTGCGTTATCTCGGCATGCATATAGATAAGCGATTAACGTGGCGTGATCATGTGGAATACACAAGAAGATCTGTGATAATAAGGGCTAAACAGCTCCGGCCGTTGCTAGGACGTAAATCAATTCTCAACCTAGCCGTAAAGTGGAATGTTTACTTATCGGTCATCGCTCCAATTTGGAGATATGGATTAGAACTGTATGGAACAGCAAGTCGAAGTAATCTCCACAGAGTACAACAACAGCAGTCCAAAATCCTACGTACAATAGCATCTGCACCGTACTTTGTATCGAACGACATATTACATGACAATTTGAACGTTTCATACGTGAAGGATGTTTATACGGAACAATATAGAAGATTCTTCGAAAAGCTCCAGTTCCATTCGAATCCACTGGTACACCGAATGTTTACTAGAAATTTTCCAGTCAGATCCAACAGTCGGCTAAAACGAAGAAAGTGGTGCCGCGATGCACTTCCAATCACCTAAGTGGCTACATTGTTCTCAGGGATGCTACGTGTAATGGTTAAACTCTGCGAGAAATAAATTATGTAATAATAATAATAATAAAAAAAAATTAATATATTTTTCCTCTTTGTAGATCCAAATCTGGCTGTTCGTTGGAATTGCCAGCTTAATAATATTCTTTTACTTTCCTCCTCTTGTTCATATTCCATACTCCAATTTCTTCCTTCTCCTTACTTCTTTACTTACGATCATTATTGTTTATGACAGGAAACTGTCGGTACAGTAAAATAAAAAAAAAAAAAAAAAAACTTCAACTTTTGATAGTCATATATGACATTTCTGGAAGATTAAGTAATAAAATAAAAATAAAACTAACCGGAATATACTTCTTAGGCTAGACGCAAATTGAGGCACGTATAGCGCGTGTGACATGACATGACACTTGTCACACTACACGCGCGCGTCACACGCGTAGCGTGATGATGCGCATATTGAAACACAGTTTTCGAGTCATATTTTTCTAAATTGAAATGTGTGAATGGAGAACAAAAAAACTGTTATTATTAAATTTAAGTTCTGAATCAGAATCGGACTTTGATGAAGAAATTTTTATTTATTCCGGAATGAATAAGAAATTTAAGTCAGCGAATAAATGTATTTTGTTGGAAAGAGAACGATGCGGACAATTTAAAATGACCAGCAAGATAAATGATGCAGGCAGCTTTTCCTTTATCAGCAAATCTTATGAGGCCATATCCAAGAAGATATATAACTGGAAATTATGAACATAAATTTTTTAATGTTCGACTTTCTCGAGCTCGACAAACTGTAGAATGTGCATTTGGCATACTGTCTTCACGGTTTCGTGTGTTCAGAAAACCATTTGAAAATAAAGTGGACACTGTGAGAGATGTTGTAAAAGCAGCTTGTGTTTTGCACAATTACTTGAGAACATCAGCAATGACAGTAGAAGATATAGAAGTTGACAAATTGCCTCAGACCCAATTACTTCATATACAAAAAAATAGGGAAAGGACTTCATCAGCCGCTTTCATGATGAGACAAAATTTTACTGAATATTTCAATAATTAGGGGGCAGTTCCGTGGCAACATCAATCCGTTATGGTTGGGAATTATTAAGATAATATAGCTAATTTGAAGAATATATCATAAATATTGCATATATACATTTGTACCGATGTTAACAATAATTTATTAAACAAAAATTTATTCATAGTGATTTTAATATTTAAAATGTAAATAAGAAATTTTGACATAGAAATGAGTTATTTTACTTGCATATTAGTCATTTAAATAAAAGTAATAAGAGGAATTTAAGGAAAATATAATTATTCCGTTCCTCTAAAATAATGAATTATGAAATATAAACGATGAAATTATTAAATTTTACAATGTACAGGTAAAATAATTTTTTAATACTATTGACAATGACAACACATTTATAAAAATTGCTGTTAATTGTGATTTATATATCAAAATGACTTGTAGTAATTAGTTAACAAAAAACTTTGATATATTATTAATTAAAAAATAATTATGTATCATCTTTCAAATTTAAAGTATTTGCAATTTCGTCCCAAATTCCATTTTTAAATTTTGTTTTCATATAATTTGGATTCTTTCTATCATACAGTTCTTTGCGTTTCCTGACTGTCTCTATTAACATTTCCTCTACCATAATTATATAAACTACAAAAAAATATAAACGAAAAATAAATCAACAAAAAATAGAAAACAATGAAAACTAGAAAACCTCAAAAGAAAATGCAATCAAGTGGAAAACGTGCGAGTGTGACACGAGAAACTGTGGCTCAACTACAGCCTCGCACGACTACGCGCTGACGCTATTCGCGTCACGTCGCGCCATGTCCGCAATTTGCGCTATTACGTTACAATCTTCATGTTACAAAAATTCGCCCTGCGCTGTGTCGTGTTATACGCGTCTTAATTTGCGCCTAGCCTTACTGTACAAAAGCAATCGGTCAAACCAGTTTAACGTTCATGTAGAAGTAATCGATTCCTAAATCCGTTCAACTACAGCAAAGACATGAAATTATAGTTACTGTTTTAAATTATATTTTTAAATGCAATATATTTTTTTATATTTGATCAGTTGACACCGCCACATGACCAGTTCATGATAATGTAGAGTCATCGTCAAGATATTGAACCCTTTTGTGGTATTCATCATCAGGAGACTAATAATAATCGAAAAATGTCGGTGCTTCAATTCAGAAAGAAAAACGTTGATTGAGTGATGTACAAAACAAGCTAATAAATCTATTCGTCCGAATGAAACACCTCAACATCTACTTAAATGTCAGAAAGTATCAACACGTGCTCAACATCATTTGTAAAGTTTTAAGTTATGTAACATTTTTAGTAGTTTTCATTTTCTTAGTAAGATACGTTTAAATAAACGTCGCGTAAGAAATCTCTTTTGATAAATTCATTTTACAATAAAGAACGGTAAATTAGATATGTTATTCGCTACATTTTAACATTGTACGTAGGAAACGTTTCCTATCGATTTTAAAAAAGGAATTAAATATTTTAATTATATTAGTCCGAGTAAATTTTCATCATCGTAGTTTCCTAACTTTAAATAACAAATATTTTCGCATTATATTCGAAGAATAAAACGGTTATTTATTATCACTTGAGTATAATAATAACATTAACTTGAATTAATAAACATTAAATCAATTGTTGCATTTGGTTTATGACTACTCTGATACGTTTGTAAATTAAAAGCAAAATTAAACAATAAATTACATTACATTATACACTAAATAAATAATAATTTTAGGATAAGTGTATCTATATATAATGTTTTATCTTAATTTATTTCTACCTCATTTTGGGTAAATCCACATTTTGCCGGAAAGAACAAAAATAATGTGCGCTGTTAACATATTAGAAAATAACTATTGAAATGTTTAAAAATACATAAACTTGTAAATTGAAGTTTTTATATAAAATCCACGAATGATCAAAGTATGTAACGTAAATGATTAGGTATTTGAGTATTTTTAATAAACAATACAGTGATTAAAATTAAACTTAATAAAATGAAATAACTATTCCGAATAGTCGGGATTATACGTTGATATTGTATTTACAAGTCGTAAATGAAATTAATTTTTGTAAATGTAACGTAATGTTCATAAATTCGACGATTAATTTTTTATCAATTAGAATTTATTAGCTGGTCGACTTATTTTCTATGTTAAACCATTTTTTATTACGTATATTTATGTACATAATATTACAGATAGGAAACGCTGTACCTCACCCGATGGTTAATGGATCGAGAAATTACAACATGGATGTGGCTAACTATAATCGCCACTTTCTTTCTTTTAGACTTTCATCGATTGATATCGTTATTTTTTCCTTTTTATATAATATGGCGTATTTTGTTGGCGATTGCATTCGCATTATATAATTGAGCATATATTTTTTTTCTAGAATTTATATAGTAATGCATTTAAAACATTGCTACATTTATATTTATCAATAAATGCGTGTGTGTGTATGATATATTTTTGTATCGAAATATGGATGGCTCGAGAGTGATAGGGGTAATTTATAAAATATTATGTTCAAAAGGGGAGATAACAACATTGAAAGATGTTGTGGAAAATAAATTGTTTATTAGCTAGTGTTAGCTGGATTAATGAATCTTTCGGTAGAATGATTGTTTGGTAACACTTTGTATGGATGTAGATACCGATCATCGTTTTCGAGCTCGCATGAGACAAGGAAACAAGAAGAGTCGTTACAAAATTACACTTTTTTTATTTAGCTTAGAATAATTCTCCATCAACTTCGAAAACCAGTTATTTAAATGAAAAGGGCAATGTTACATTAAATAATAAATAAAAGTAATGTAGAAGTACATTCGAAATCGGCTGTAGACTCTAGATCGTTGGAAAATGTATCGGTTCCTCCCTTATCGATACAGCGTGTTGGTGGTGATTTTACTGTTGTAAATAAACGTCCCCTTTCGAGTAGTGATGAGGATTCTTGGATCCCAGCATTAAAACATTCAAAAAGTCACACAGCAAACAGGACAAAAAATACAAGGAATCTTTCTCACCCTAAACCTTTGACATACAATTGTTTTCAATACCTCAGTGATGAGCAAACAGAAGAATCCACAACAGAGCTTGTTAATGAAGCTCCCATGGTAGATAACTCACAAGAGGCGCTTCCGCCAAGAAAAAATGTAACATTTCAAAAGAATCCACCCCTATTTTTGTCAAAAATATTGTCAATTATTTAAAATTTGTTAGTGAACTAAAAACCGAAGTGAACTACTCTTTTCAATGTAAAGCTGCTAAAGGTGGGATTACGATTAAACCCAGTAATTCTGAATGTTATAGATGTCTAGTCCAAAAATTGAAAATAAAAAATGCCTCTTTTTTCACTTACCAGTTACCAGAAGATCGATCATTTCGTGTCGTAATACGTCATCTTCATCACACAACGCGCCCTAACGAAATTAAAATAGAATTAGAAAAACTAGGATACTCGTTCAGATCTGTAAAAATAAATACCCACTTCCAATGTTTTTTGTAGGCTTAAATCAATTACCTATTAATTCGGAAATATTCAAAATAACTTCATTATTATATTCGGCAATTTCCGTAGAGGAACCAAGGAAACTCAGACAACTTCCTCAGTGCACAAGATGTCAAAATTATGGGCATACTAAGCGTTATTGTAATCTTCCTTTTCGATGCGTAAAATGTGGTGAAAAACACGACACGGCAAATTGCAACAAGACAGTTAATTTGCCTGCGAGATGTGCCCTGTGCAATGGTCCTCATACTTCAAACTATCGTGGCTGTCCTGCTTAGCAAGAAGAACTAACGTTTCTGAATCCAGTTCTAACAAAGAGTAGAAATCACGAGTATAACTTCATGAACCACACAAACTTTCCTCCGTTAGTTAATAATATTATTAATACTGATAACAACAACAACAATAACATTAATAACCAAATTAATAACGTTGCCAACGACAACAGCGAAAATAATAGCAATAATATCAACAAAACCTCGCAAAGGAAACATATTAGTTACGCTAATATCGTACATCAAAATACACCCAGTTTATTTGACAATCCTTCGACCACACTAACGGAATGTTTATCTACTTTTCTAAACAAATTTAAAACTATAATTAACCCTTTAATTAACTTACTAACCAAAGTCATAGACGTAGAATAACCTAATCTAAATGATTGTTACCACTAATCTCACTCAATCATCCCTAGTAATTATGATATGGAACGCAAATGGAATCAAGCAAAAAAAGCTAGAGCTTCAACTTTTTCTTAAACGAAAACGTATTGATGTAGCACTCATCACAGAAACGCATCTCACAGTAAACAGCTTGTTTTCGATTTCTGGCTACAGATACGTAGTAATCATCATCCTGATGGAACTGCGCATGGCGGTGCTGCCGTATTAATATGAAATGACATCAAACACTATGTAGCTTACAATAACTCTTCAGCTGCAATACAGATCGCATCAATAACAGTCCAAAATACAATTTTTGATTTAACACTAGCTGCTATGTATTACCACGTTATGCTGTTCATGAGTATAATTTTAAATATCATTTTCTGAATCTAGGTCGTAACTTCGAATGCGGAGGGGACTTTAACGCTAATCATACCCTATGGGGTTCAAACAAGTAAATTCTAGGGGCAAAATACTAAAAACATTATACTGTCGGAAAACTATAAATTTACAGCCCCGAACGAACCAACATATTATCCTTCTCAAGCCACTCGGACTTACTTGACCTTTTCATCACAAAAGGAACTGAAAAATCATATAATGTTTGCAAAATTATGCCGGATTTGACGTCTGACCACGATCCAGTTCCACTACAGTACGTTAAAAACATACAGCTGACCAAAAATACAACAAATTGGAATTTATTTCATAATCTCCTGCAGAAGTGTTCTGAGTTCAAAACTCGGTTAAAATCCCCTACTGATGTAGACGCACATATCGAAAATCTAACAACAATGCTAAAAAATTGCGCTACCAACTCTACATCCTATTACCATTGCGAAAGGAAACAAAATTACCTTCCATTAAGGATTAGAGAACTAATAACTTCTACTCGTAGAGCGCGTAAATTATGGCAGCGCCATTGCTTTCGTGCAGAATATGATCGTATCAGGAACAAGATAAAAGCAGAAGTAAGGTTGTACAAAGACAATGCATTTCAAGTATTTTTACAAAATCTAAATATAACGGATAATTCCCTTTGGAGAACTACCAAACACATCCTTAAGGAGCATACTGTGACTTCACCTTTACGAAATCAATCTGGAGCATGAATAAAAAGTGACGCTGACAAGGCTCAGTATTTTGCTGAACACCTAAAGTTTTTTCACCGAACACAGACAACTTACTGAACACGTGTATAATTACTTGAACACCCCACTACAGTTTTCTCTTCCTACACGTTCCTTTTCACCAGCAGAAGTAGAGCAGGAGTTAAAACGACTGCATACTCGCAAAGCTCCAGGTCATGATTTGATCACAGGAGATATATTAAAACATATTCCACGGAATACAATTTTACAACTTAAGTACCTATTTAATGCTATTGTTCGTCTCTCTTATTTCCCCGAGACATGGAAGAAATCCACCATAATCATGGTTCCTAAACCGAATAAACCTACTTCTGTTGTAACATCATATAGGCCAATCAGTCTTCTGTGTACATTATCAAAAGTCTTCGAAAAATTAGTACTGCATAGAATTTCTGCAACCTTAGGAAAAGTAGATTTGATCCCTGCCCACCAGTTTGGTTTCCGTAAAACTCATTCTACTATACATCAATGTCACCGGGTTGTCGATGCGATTTCCTCCTGTTTCCAAACAGGGCGATACTGTCCTGCTGTCTTCTTAGATGTATCGCAGGCCTTTGATAGAGTGTAACATCAGGGCCTGCTATATAAACTTAAAAAGTTCTTACCAGTGGATTATTACTTGTTGATCAAATCCTACTTGGAAAACAGGACATTTCGTCTACGATACAACTCTGAATACTCTGTTTGGTATCCAGTACAAGCATCTGTGCCGCAAGGGAGTATTCTGGGACCTACTTTATATACGATATTCACAGCCGATATGCCTACAACATCTTACACATCGATATTCACCTTCGCTGATGACACCTTGATTATAGCCGCCAATGAAAGCCCGGTGTAGTTGCATCCCGTTCTATTCAACTTCACCTACAAGAAATGGGAAAGTGGTGCACTAAATGGAAAATCAAGATAAATACTGATAAATCGGCAAATGTAACTTTTACATTACGGAGAGGTTCCTGTCCTCCAGTTTACTATGAACAGCAACAAATTACTCAGACTGATACTGTAAAGTACCTCCGGCCTTATTATGGATAAAAAACTTACCTGGACTCCGCATAAATTTCATTTCGGCTATTATATTGTATTATAGGAAGAAAAGCCAAAACTTCATTAAATAATAAATTGCTGATCTACAACGCACTTCTAGCGGCGAAATGGAAGTATGGAATTGAACTATGGGGCTCGGCAACAAGTAGTAACGTCAAACGTATACAACAATTTCAGTCGAAAGCTCTAAGAGCAATATGTGATGCTCCTTATTATGTCAGCAATGATACTCTACATCACGACCTGCAAGTGCCTACAGTTACACAAATTTATCAGTATAAATATCAAAAATTATTCGGTAAATGTTCCAGTCACTCAAACTCCCAAATTGAGCGAATCTACATGCCAACACTTCCAGATAATCCTGTTCGAAGGCTAAAACGACAAATTCTCCGGGACATACTTTCAACTATTGAAAAATGATGTCATATAGATCAAGACATTGCTGCTGAGGCAAAATTTTAAACCGGCCGGCTGTATGTTAATGTATTTGTATATATTTTTTTTTTATTTAACTGAACTCATGTGCTTATTGTTAACTTGTACAGGTGCACATTAAAAATCAAAAAAAAAAAAAAAAAAATGTCACTGCAGTATCATATAAAGCTTAAACGAATAAAATGGTTACGAGCTGTTGATACCTTCCATCAACTTTGCCAAGGTATAAATTATGCCATTGGCCTGTTTTATAATGTGCTGGATATAATTATGGTCAATAGTTACACTGTATATTTATATAATTTTCCAAGAAAAATTCTACTTCTCAGTCGATTAATAGATTCGATTTTATATTGTCTTGCTGACCAAATTCTTAACCCCTGGTTGCAAAAACCAGTCGATTAATAGATTCGATTTTATATTGTCTTGCTGACCAAATTCTTAACCCCTGGTTGCAAAAACAATTAAAATCATAAATACCAAATGAGTTGAAGATAATAATTCGAAAATGTTTAAAACATTCAGAAATAGACATTTCGTCAGTATAGAAAAGTGAACCATCGAGCAGGCAGTACTGTGCTTATTGTCATTACAGTAAGAAACGAATGTCAAAAATGGAGTGCTATAATTGTCAAAAATCTTTCTGTGTGATCATCATTATAAAGGTCGCGTACAATGTTGTGAAGAAAATTAAATAATAGAACCGTGAAAATTAGAATTTTATTGCTAGTTTATTTAGAAAGTAAATATTATTTTTGTATATAACTACTGCATCGTGTCATAAGCTTTGGGAAATTTTAATTACATACATATTCGAAGGTGTTATGTTAATTTTTTAGGTCAATATTTCATACGTCATTTTCCGTCTAAAATTCTCCATATCGTCTTTAGCAAAATGTAACGGCTCACAAATTATACCTGGTTATATATGTGTGTGTGTGTGTGTGTTTGATAGTTTTCTAAAATAGTTAGGAAGCTATGGATGGAGTTGAAACATAGTAAAACTACTCAAGAAGAAGTGCACGGATTAAATTAAATATAAGTATTATTTTTTTTTATATATATATATACTTGGAAAGGCAGATGCCAGTCATGCAAACACTAATAATACTATTCAAATTAATTGCAGCGATGAGGAAAATTATAGAAAAATTTATTATGCTCTACTAAGTACTCAGCGTAAACATAGGCTGGAGTTTCATACGTACCAGTTGAAATGCCACAAACCCTATATTGTTGTCATTAGGGGACTACACCACATAATGTACCGGGAGATGTAATTAAACTCTTAGATGATGATGATGACTCGTTTGCAATAATATTTAAAAAAGTAGTCTCATTAGCCATTTAATGAAAACTTTCTTACGGATAATTCATCGACGTAGCGATCAAAATGCGACGATATACTGGATAGAATACACTCAATCGAATGAACCCGAAACACGTTATAAAAGCAGTTAATACTCTACTAGAAAAAAAATCAACATTTAATGGAACCTGAACCAGGTTTGGAGATATTTATCAAATTTTGATGAAGAAATTTTTCAAAATCTGTTTTATAAATAAAATTTATTGAAAAATAAGTCTAAAATTGATATATCAAATTTTAAGTTGTTATATAAACATTTCTGGTAATTCAAAAAAATGTAAAACGCGTATATTTGGCATTATATTAAAAAGTTATAATAATATTTAATAAATGTACCGGAACAAATGCCCTCTCCATTTATGAAAGTAAAAATTCTAATAATATAAACTGGTAAATAATAAATATACAAGATGAAAATAGTATTGATGGAAAAATCAGACAAAAAACCATCACAAATGAAAAGCGGTAATTTAAAAAATAATAAATATAAGTTTAATTATATAACGAATATGTAATATCATTTATAAGTAATGGAAACGAAAGCAAACAATTTATGACATTATGAGAATAATACATTATGTTTAATGCGTCGATGCTTATACTTAGTATATCTAATACTTAGTTTCCTGGAATCGTAATTTCATATTGCTGGAAGTAAATTATTACGGTGCACACTACAACTGAGAAAAAATTTTTGGGATAGTTTGAGGATATAGTCTTTTACATATGGTATCTGCACAGCACTATGCATATTTGAAATTTTAGTGTATATGGGGACATTGAGGATACATCTAAGACATCGATTTTGGACTAATTGCAGTCTATTAAAAATAGTATTTGAGACTGAAGACCAAACTGGACAAGAATATGTTAAAATAGGCCTAATGATTGACTTGTAGATTATTAATTTATTATTAATATTTAAGTGAGATTTAGTTTGAAAATGGGATAAATTGAACAGATTGCTCTGTTTGTCTTCAATGATGCATGGTCAATATGCTTAGAAAACGTTAGTCTCTTGTCTAAAATGACACCAAGATAGCGTATCTGGTCAGACCATTCTATATCAACGCCACTGACATGAAGTCTGGTCGGTAAAAACGGTCTTCGACGAGTGAAGAAAATTGCTTTCGTTTTGGAAGGATTAAGAGCAATTTATTACACGATCAACACCTTGGCCTGTAGGAACTGCAGTACAACGCTGTGTCATCAGCGTATAAGGCAACCTCAATGTTATTTATATGCGGGAAATCATGCATGAAAAATGTAAATAAGAATGGCCCCAGCACGCTACCTTGAGGCACGCCGGCAGAACAGGATTTGCTACTTGATTTCGCATTATTTATAATGGTGTAAAATGATCGATTAGTTAAGTAACTATTAATCAGTTTAATTAGATAATTGGGAAACCTGGTAACAATCATTTTATAGATAATACCGTCGTGCCAGGTTGTGTCGAAAGCTTTTGCCACATCGAATAATACCATCCCAGTATGTTTATTGAAGTTAAAATTATCTGTGATAGAGTCGGCAACTCTTGCTATCTGTTGTGTTGTGGAATGCTTTGGTTGAAATCCAAACTGACTACTAGGTATTATATTATTAGAGTTAGTGAAGTCACATAATCTTTTCAGAATAATTTTTTCAGCGATTTTGCTAAGATTGCTAAGCAAGCTGATTGGACGGATATTGTCTATCTGAGAGCAATCTTTACCGTGTTTTGGTACTGGAATTATTTTAGCCACTTTCCAACTAGAAGGGAAGTACCCAAATTTAAACATTGCGTTAATCAAATTAGTTAACTGGACGATGGCTTTTTGAGGTAGCATTTTAATGACAGTAGATTGGATACCATCGTGACCTACCGAGTTTTTCTTCTTTGTTGATTTTACATGTGTAAAAACTTCATTGGGAGAAGTTAATTTAATATTAGTTGTGTTCTGAGGTGATGCGATAAATCTACTGACAACTTTATATGTACTTTGTTCTTCTGATAGCTTGAAGCTAAATGGATATTTCTGCTGTGAACCTCAAGGTAGCGTGCAGCAAGCAATTCTGCTTTATGGGTATTATTATATGCATATGTGTTAGTATGAGGGTCATGAATTGGGGGGAAGTGCTTCATGATGTTGTGTATATTGTTTACATATCTTCCAAAGGCTACTTTTTTTAACAGAAAGGTTAGAAATTATTTTACTAAACTTTTCATTATTATGTTTATTTAGTAAATATCGAACTAAAATCGAAAGCTGATTCAATAATTTCTTAATATTTTGTGAATCAGTACGTGAACGACTTTTAGTATAGGATCTTCTGACAATATTTTTGATTGTAATTATGGAAGTTATATATGAGGGGATCGAAGATATAGGGGAAACATCCTGGTTAATAGAAACAGAAAGGGCAATAGCTTCATGAATCAAGTTCGTCAGAGTGGTGAGACAGTGGTCAATGTTGTCAGTATCAGAAATAGGTAGATTTAAGTTTATATTATCAGAAATATGACGCTTAAAGAAATTCCAGTTCGCATTTTTAAAATTAAGTGTTCTACGTACTGGTTGCTGCAGTATGTTGCCAGTTTTGACGATTATAAATATTGGGTTATGATCGGAGGATAAACAGTTAACTGAAATAGACAGCGTTGTATTGATATTTTTGACGAGAACTAAATCAATAATACTAGGTCGAGAGCCAAGTGGTGGGAAGTATGTAGGTTCTAGTGGTGCTAATATTTGTATATTATTTGTTAGAGAAGTACTAAGTAAGACGTTGCCAGCCTGATTATTATTAAAATTATTCCAAGACTTATGCTTGGAGTTTAAATCGCCGATTAAAATAATTTTTTTACTTGTCTTCATCAAGGATA
Organism: Coronaproctus castanopsis; assembly: GCA_032883995.1. Taxonomy (NCBI): domain Eukaryota; kingdom Metazoa; phylum Arthropoda; class Insecta; order Hemiptera; family Monophlebidae; genus Coronaproctus; species Coronaproctus castanopsis. The sequence goes on along the minus strand of CM065054.1, from coordinate 112,052,856 downwards.
AAATATCTTCCCTATACTTAGTCAATCGATTAGGTGGTTTATAAACAGCAAAAATAGTAGCAACATCTACATTGCGATTTACATTATGAGTATTGCCAGCAGTGTTTAAATAAATGTTTATGCCAACAGCCTGAATACTATGTAATGGGGGCGTTGGCACAAGATCATACTTTAGCCGTTGATTAATCAACAATGCTACTCCTCCACTATAATGCGTCCCATCTTTTCTAAAAATATCAAAGCCAGGAAATTTAACTGTGAGGTTACTGTTCAGTTTAGTTTCGGATAAAGCAATGATATCAATACTATTTTAAATAGAAAATTCATGAAGCTCAGCTAGTTTGTGTACTATAGAATTACAATTCTAGGCAACTAACTTAATCATATTACATTAAAAAAAATTAAATTATAATTTACTGCAATTATTTCTAAAATAGCCGCTATTTTTGTGAAACTATCTGCATTCGCGAGTGCATTTAGTTTTGTAATTATAGTTTTAATAACAATCATTAATTTATTAAAATCAGCGCCCTTAAATAATGATAAAATGGATGATAGGTCTGAAGAGTCGGTGTGATTTAATGAGTCATTAACATGGGATGAATTACTATTACATCGAGTTATTTCAGAGTAGCTTTTCTGTCGAGTTTTGATATTATTATTATAATTACTATTATTTGTTAAGTTATTATTAGTAGTAATTCCTATATAAAAAGGATGTAATAATTTTGGCGCGTGCTTGAAAATGACGCAACTGTCGAAAAGCTTCTCCATTAAAAAACTTTTAATGATTGTGTTATATTTTGTTCGGTTTATTATATATATATATATATATATATATATATATATATATATACTAGTTGACCCGGCCACGCGTTGCTGTGGCTAAAGTTTTTGTTATATTACATTATAGTAAACAATCAAAGAGGAACAATAAGAGAACATCAGTCACGGACTCACTATGCTTTTTCACACAGATGGTATTTGTAAAAAAAGTATGGTGATCTCCTTATTTGACTTTCTACTACTATAACCCTTTAGTACAATGAAATTATTTACGAACAAAGACGAAAATGTTGATGTTGGTATACAAATTCACTGGATTGAGATTTGAAGGGGAAGTACGTTGAACACAATTAATTAAAATGTTCTTACACTTGATATTAAGCAGAAATCAATAAGTACAAAATAAAAATTTATTAGATTAATTATTTCCATTTAATTTTATAACAAATATAAGTATATTACAGTATAATATAGTAAATAACATGTGACGCTTAAACTCATGAATGAGGTAGGCAAGGCAGACAGTCTTAAACTCTTAAACTTTTGAACATTAATATCTATTTTTTTGAATTCTAAATACTTTCAATTTCAATTTAATTTAACACCAATCGGTGCACAATGTTTTTGGTTAACCTGTCTTTAGCTAACACAAATAAATTCGACGGTTTCCCAACACGTGAACACGCAACATATAGTTGCCCATGAGAAAAACATGGATTTTCCAAATCTAAACCACAAACGGACATTGTTTGACCTTGAGATTTATTTATAGACATGGCGAAAGCTAAACGAATTGGAAACTGTAGCCTTTTGAAGGGTATGGTAGAATCTGATGGTATCATCGGAATACGTGGCAGCAGGACCACTTTTCCTTTAAACTTCCCAGCCAAAATGGTTGCTTCAAGAATGTTTCCGGTGATCTTTTTGATGACCAAACGCGTACCGTTACATAATTGAGGTGGATTCAAATTACGGAGGAGAATAATAGAGGAACCAATCTTTAATCGAAGATTATGTGGTGGCATTCCAGGGATATCTAATGAATTTAAAAATTCAATCGGAAAATTTACACTTTCATTTTCATCAACAACAGTATCGATTGATTTAAAAGGCATCAGATCGCCTGGTAACAACTGTTGTATCTGGAAGTTAATTTCGTCAACATCAACGTTTTTGGCTGCCAAAATCGCCCGTTGACTGAGCCACTCATGATTCAAATAATTATTCTGTATATCCGGGAAAATACTCTGAATCAATTAATTTTTATCCTGAACAACAGTGCAAAAATTGTCTGGTAGTTTAATGCATTGCGTATTTGGTTGCAGTTCTATTTTACCGTTCCCAATATCTAGTAGTTGTCCGGAAAATATTTGTGCTGATGGATCATTTTGCAATTGTACTCGCATATTTATAGTCAATCGAAGTGTTTCAACACTTCGCCATAAGAATGATTGTTTCAAACATGCATTAATCTCATCCGCAAAAGTAGAGCGAGGTATAACCGGTAAGGTCTGCCGGAAGTCACCAGACAAAAGTAAGATAGCACCACCGAAAAGTTTATTATTGCTGTTTAAATCTTGCATAGTTCTGTTTAATGCTTCAAGTGAATATTTGTGTGCCATTGTGCACTCATCCCAAATTATTATAGAACTCTTCCGCAAGACTGCAGCTATTCCACTATTCCTTTTGATGTTACACATTGCATCTGGTTTATTATGAACGTCCAATGGCAGCTTGAATGTTGAATGTGCTGTTCGCCCACCATCCAGTAAAGTAGCCGCAATACCTGACGATGCTACTGCTAATGCGATTTTTTGTTGCGACCGTATTTTGGCAAGAATCAACGATATTAAAAATGTCTTACCGGTTCCACCGGGTGCATCCAAAAAAAAAAAACCGCCTTGTTCAGCAGCAACAGCCAGCATAATCCGATCATAAATAATTTTTTGTTCTGCTGTCAGTAATGGTTCACTGTTCATGATAATTGTTGCTAAACTTCCATGGTCATATTGATTTTCTCGTTGTAAATCGGTATTGACTAAGTCGGTGGCTGGACGATTAGGTGATGGCATACCATAATGATTAAGTGGTAAATTTGAAATAAGAACACATAAATCCTCGATCAAGACCAATGCTTCATTGTACATTTCTGGAGTATAATCTATGTTTTGGCATTGATTTGTTTGTCTAATTCGGTGCAAGATGTCTTCTGTCATACAATTTTTATATTTTTCCCACAAAGTTTGTGCTTGCGAGGGATAACATGTCGTCAAAATAATTGCAAACAACTGACGAATGTTATTCGGTGTTGATGTCAACGCAGCATCAGCAAGCGTTAAGTCCCAATGGTTATCGTCTTCTAGCAATTGCAGTTCACGACATGCATCCTGGTATGTATTGAATACTCGACCATTAACTGTTCGTAAAAATTCAAAAAACGTTGGTCCGGGAACATTCACCAATAACAAACGTAAATAGAAGCACACACGTTGCTTTGGATGTACCGTGTAAAGTCTCCCCAATGTCTTAGCTTTGAATATGCCTGTAATGGAAGGATGTGATTTTCCTTGTTTCCGTGGCTCCCATTTTTTACTGGATTTGTTCCATGTGAAATAACGTGGAACATCACCATACACCAATGTCTTCGCGAATTGGCCAAAAACATCAGGTTTTTGACACAATGTAAAAAATTCAGTTAGAGTCGTTTTCGGAGCTTCGAACGCTCTTTGGAGAACATTTTCTTCAGTGAAGTATACACGTTGACCGTTTTCAAGATGTATTGCCAGATGTTGGACAGCAGGATCTCTTTCGTGGATGGGAAAGCTGAGAATATGCCAAATAGCTTCATTGCTGCTAATGTATCTGCCCATTTGGTATCGTGCTATTTCGTCATTTTTATGTATGTTTTGTACTTCAAATATGGCCAAATCACTGCCTTTGTTTACATATTTACAAATATACTTAATTGATTTAACAGAACTGCAAAGCTCAACATTGATATGAGCTTTGTAAGTTTTTGAAAGTAGTGGTGAGTATGGTACCACCCACTGATTATCAAACTCAACTTGATTTGGAAAGTTCGGCAGTCGCATTGTAAATGTGTGGCCACCATTCTCAGTACTTCTGCGGCGATACATTGGATAACCATCAATATCCGTGATCGTGTCATTCGTATGCGGCTTTGGGAAGTTTTTTTTACATTTTCCATTTTCCATGCACGGTGACGTCATGTTGAAAGCACCGCATGGCCCATGGATCATGTGTTTGGTGACAATATCAAATAATTCTTGATCAATTAATGGGTCTGGAATTTCGGCTGAAATTATTTGATCGATTTCTTCAGGACGGATTCTATCTTTAAGCCAAACCAAAATGTGGGCATGAGGCAAACCTCGCTTTTGCCACTCTATCGTATACAGCCAACAACGTGTGATACCAAAAATTGAATATTTAACAATAAAATCAATTAAGGATTTCAATTTTTGTTTAAACACACGTGCAGTTAAATCATGACGATGAATGGCTTGTTGTCCTGGCAATAGTAAAGTTTGTATCTCTTCCCAATTCGGATTACATGTGAATGTAATAAATAAATCCGGTCGGCCGTAATGACGTACGTAAGTCATCGCATCTTGTATGTATTCCTGCATGTTCCGTGGACTGCCGATGTAGCTTGAAGGTAAAATGAAAGCATTACCGATGTCATTGGGATTTAAATTTCCATCGATGTTTCCAGTAACAGCATCTCGTAAGTGAATATATTCTTCCGATCGTAGTTTTGCCTGGTTGAATCGAAGGAATCGCAAGCGTTCGCTTTCAACCTTAGCATACATATCAACAATGTATTGATGGAACAGCTGACGATATCGAAGGATATAATTGTCTTGATGTTGTCTAACCATTATTCGGTGTGCGTAGTAGTTCATTGAGCTAACTTTATTATTTCTGTAATCACCTAAAAAAATAAAAAATAAAATGCAATACGAAATTAAAATCTATACATACAGTAAGAAAGTAAATAGATAATTGTAAAATTTACCGGTATTTGGATCATACTGTTTGATATTAAGGTGATATTCATCTTGTCCTTGCCAAAATATCAATGGATATTGTAGTGCGTCATATGAACGGTGTAGATCCGAAATCGTACTGACAGTGTTGTCTCGCCGTGTAATTTTTATAGATCTTTTGTCAACTGGATCACCAACCATGATAACAGCAACCTCATCAACAGTTGGAGCGTTGAATCTACCAGCATGTTCACCTAATGGTACTTTGTCGGCTTTTATGACGATTTGATAATTGTCATTTTGCAGTCGTGGCGAAACTCTTTTGATCAATTGAATTAGTTGATTGTGATCTTCTAAAAAATTTTCCAATAATATCACAATTGCTCTTTCCTCTGCTTGTTCAATAAAATTATACAGGCACCGAGTCGTCACGCGCTCTTCACAATCACCCATAAAATAAATTTGAAGAAATTTCGGATTGTTATCAGGCATTGGCATCAGTGATCCGATTTTATGGTACACCTGGCCTTGAATTTTGAATGTAGTTTCAAAATTACGTCCATCGGATGCACGATCGCAAATTTTAGTTGCCCCAAATGACGTCATTTGGAAGCAAGAATTAAATTTGCGTATCTTACGCAAAAATAATTTGGAATCGTCTGAATTGCCAGTAAGAAGGGATAATAAAGGCTCCGGCGGAGCGGGTAGAGGTGACAGCACAACTTTTCCTGATGCGCAGCACATGCCGGCTGCTTCATTCCGAAATTTCAATGTCTGACAATATTGACATACTTTATCCATTCCACCGTTAGCAATTTTTGAATGCGCTGAGTAGTTAATATCTGGTGCATATTCAAAGGCAAGCTGAACGAATGATGCACGTGTTAATGAGCGGCTGATCAGTTGCCTTTGTCGATCTAGTGCTCGTACTGTAGCTATGTTTCGTTCATGTGCCGCTCTTGTTCTCGTAATATTCTGTTGCAGACGTTCGTCATGCTGTTCTTGAGATTCTTGTGCACGGCTTTCTGCAGTCCTGATTCTTTGAGCTGCATTTCTTGTTTCGATTTGTTCTGGTAATTGCTGAGCTCTTTCAACACGTTTGCGTCGTGACCCTTTGCTGCTCGCGTTGTTGAGGTTAGATTTTTTCGGTGGCATTTGACTGAAAATAATAATTTAATCGTTTAAATATTAGAAAGAGGAACTGAAAAACATGTTATCATAGCACAATGAAATAATAAGTGCAAAATAATTTTCAATGGTGGTTAAATAAAAATAATTATAAAAATTTTTGTACAATTATTGAAAAAGTGTGGGGAGCTTTGTGCCATTTTCTCATTGATATATGAATTAACTTTTATAAAACTATGTGATATTACTTACATGTATAAATTGAAATTATTGTTCCTGTGCTCCTACTGTGGCTATGTCTCGTTTCCCTGCTGCTCTTGTTCTTATGATATTCTCTTGAAGACGTTCGTTACACTGTTCTTGAGATTCTTGTGCATGAACTTCTGGTGTCCTGATTCTTTGAGCTGGATTTCTTGATTTGGCACGTTTTCGCATTTTCCCCGTATTTCTCGTGATACCAGCAATACTCACTGGTAGGTTTCAACTGTTTCTTTCCCGGTTGTTCCGCCTTGAATTCTAATCGCCGCGGTCCTGGTTCGGGGTGTCGTAGAAGGCCCGGTTCCTTCTGGCGGTGCCGGACGTATAGGTGCCGTTTCGTGATACCCAGATTTCCATTCTATACCCCTCTTCATTTCTATCGAGTATAATGTGTCTGCTAGTTTCACAGCAGATTCTAACGATTCCGTTAAGGGCGAACATGCTAAAGCCATTTGTACCGACGTGGGTAGACGGTCCAACCAAAGTAGTCCCCTTTGGTTCGAGGTACCCTTGGGAGCGGTAATAATTCAGAAGAAGGTGTAACGATCTCCTAAATAGGCTTCCTCCAATAACTTACAGAAATGATCTTCCGATGGTTTAGTATGGCAACGTAGTACTGCAGCCTTTACTATGTTATAAGTGTTGGTTTCTGGTGATTCGTCTAGTAACGGTCCTAAGCCTCGTACAGTGTCCGTATCTAAATTAGCTACTAATAAATTTATGCAAATTGCGTCATCAAAAATTTGTGATGCTGCAAAATGCGCTTCGACTTGACGGAACCATGTGTGTGGATCTCGACGTGAAAACGGTGGAAGGCGCACCAGCACGGCCGCGGATGGTAATATAAACGATGCGTCGGTATTTAACATAGGCCTGCCCTCTGGGGTGATTTGTGTCATCGGGGTCTATTCCATATTGACAATCCTGATTTGTCGGATACTTATCAACAGAAAACGGTTACTGAACTATTAATATTAAAAATAAACTTTATATGTCGGACCACTACGTTAATGCGTAAATATTATATAGACCTGAATAAAAGTATATGAATAAAAATATACCGTCAAAGCAAAAACATTTTAAACACTCTGTAAATAGATAACATGACTAACTGTATGTATAGGCGTACTCAGTAACGGTTAATATAAACAAACCTTGCGATATCGACAACAGTTCACAGTACTTTCGTGCGATCTAAAACACGGCGAAGGATATCGTACGACACTACACCCTCCCGATCAAAACTTTAAACGATCGTACAATACACGCATAGGCCCGATATCCGATCGTGCGAACACGTTGTTCACTGAACGAGATGAAACGAATCGTGACGTCACGCCACCTTGAAAAATTTAACAGGATATAATTTCAATCCCAGATTATTAAATTTCGACCGCACCCTGGCGTAATTTAACACATTTATTGCACTAATTAGATTTAAAACGACCAGATCAGAAAGTTTTGCGTGTTGAAACGTTCGGAGGTCAGCACTGTTGCATTTCCTGTGTCACTGTTGTATTTTGTATTACCTTCAATGACTACAGGAAATCTCAAACATTTATCAACCACCAGGAATTAAAAATGAGAATTAATTTTTAATTAAACTCTTTAATAATAACCAAAACTATAAAAATAAACGATTATAACGTGCGTACATACGAACGGAAGAAAAGAGGGACCGAGATACGCGTGCATACTCGGGAAACGTCAGGTTGACGACTAATTGTTTATTTCGTCCTGAGACTACTACAGTTCGTATTGATATTAATATTATTAATTGCTTATCGATATTAATATAATTAATTACTTTAATATTTAATTTGTGGCGGTTATGCCGCTACAGTTATATCTTACTGAGCACATGATACGAAAGTGCTTGTATATATATATATATATATATATATATATATATATATATATATATATATATATATATATATATATATATATAATGTGTATATCGTTAGTAAAGGGGTAACAGTGAAGACGCGGTTGAAGAGAAAAAATAATTATATTAAAGGGTCAATAGTAAGTTAAGATGACACACACTTTCTGTTGCTTTCTCGTTGCACTAGTTGCACGCACAATAGTGTATATGTAGCCTAATTTTCCCACGAGAAAATGAGGAGAAATTTAACACATTTTGATTGGTTATTGAAAATCGTCTGATCGATGTAATAATGGAAACACACACACAAATATTACAATATATTAAATGAAAAGATAATTACTACATGTGAGATGTTCCACGTGTAGCCAGCAAAATCATGTTTATGATTGCATATAACAAATTATGTTAAACCAATCAAAAAATACACTCACACATATGTAAATATACAAAGATTTTTCAAGAAGTTCCATAAGTATATACAATTAATAATAAACGAATCTTTCTAGAAAAAATCCAGAAAGTTTTAATTAGGCGTGTATATATGTATATGTGTGTATGTATGCATATTTATTAGTATAAAAGGAGAGATGTTCGATTATTAATAAGTTCAGTTTAATTTTAAGTCAGTCTAGTTTTAGTTAGTTGAATCGGTCAGTTTCGATTGTCATATTTTAGTATTAATAATTGTGTCACCGTTACGTTTACCTATCGTGATAGATCTTGTTACGATGTTACTGTGCGTATGAATAATCTGTGAAAATATTTATTATAAAAATTTATAATTTTAATTTTATTATGTTTTATTATTGAAGTTTTTAATCAAATTTATCGTTTACGGACGATATGGCATATAGGGGACACGATATAAAATGTCGGTAAATATATTTTATCAATATTTATACGAGTTATTTACGATAACAGCATAAAATAATAATAGAATAATAAATATATAATAATTATATAGATTACATGTGTAACGTCTTTTCTACCGTTTTCTAATTTTTTTATTTCATCGAACCATACTCAGATAAGAAATCAGAAGACATCGAACCAGAACGCCGCTGCGGCAATTGAACTTTGAACAATTTCAAACAAATGTGAACTTTGAACAATTTCAAACAAATGTGAACTTTGAACAACGTCTCTGCGTAGACTGTCGTTACACTTTTCAAACACACTCACACACACATATATATATATATATATAATGTATTTGCAGTACTATTAATAAGGGACAAGGCAAAATAAGTGCTTTTCTCGTGGTCAATTACATGTAGGACTTATGAAACGGCAATAGTCAAAATCTCGGGTGAAGTCGAGAAGGCGCGTGCAGAATATCTTCTTCCACATTTCAGGTGAATTTTGTAATTAATTATATCAATTTGTTATGTTTGTTATATGAAGGTGAACGGTTAAAAGATACACAAAATTTATGAAATATTTTCATTAAAAGTTTTCATATACACACACACACACAAAAAAAAGTTGTTGAATAACAGATACTTGAAATAACTGAGATCGATGACATATAAAGACTGTGGAGAGAGATTATAGCAGCGTTTGCAACGGCGTGTTCTATGCATAAAATGAACTCTGATTATATCTCGGATAAAGAAGTTTTAAATAACTGATTAGCAAATCTTCATTACACTGACTGGAGCATGTTTTAGGTATGAACGATTTAGAAATAACTAAAATAATCTTATACGCACACCTCGTTAAACGGAAAAAGAAAACAAACCTGACTCTGAAAGACCGTTAAAAACTAAACTGCGACATGATGCGATATTTATAAGTAAGAGACGATTGGGAAGCGAAGGATTCTGAAAGAAATTGTTGGAGTAACATCTGCGTAAGAAAACTGGAAACAGTCGTAATGATTATAGCGCCTCAGAGCAAAGTAAGATATTTCATAGGCTCTTTCAGATTTTCTTTCAATTCCGTTTTCCGCTCAAAATATTGCAGTTTCATGATCTCTTTCGGTTCTCGAATATACCACCTTCTTCATACATATACTAACATATATCGATTATTATTACAATTTTATTCAAGCAATCTTCTGAATATAATATTTAATGCAAATTTCTAACAAATTCTTTCACTGCGTTGTCTATCCCCAGCCACCCGTGGTCAAACTGTTCTATATATATCAAGCGATAAAATCTAGAGAAAGTTGATTCTGTCAAATGTTTAGGACATAACCCAGGAAAAACATACATTGTAGCAAAGATATCCAGTGAAGAAATGAAACGCCTAAAGAAGCGTTTAAAAGAAAAAGACCTACAAGATTACTAAATAGACACGTAGTTTTTAAAACTAGTAAAAACTAATTCTGCTTCCAAAACTACAGGAACGAGTTCGCTCAATTAGCAAAAATTAGTTCCTGAACCTACTTTTTATGCAGTCACAAGTTCACAACCAATGCAAACGAATATCGATGGAACAAGAACAAAAGTCTATAACTAAATTTAGATAATTAGATAGAGTAATATTTTTAAAAATGACCAGCGTTCACTATCATTATGTATTGATAAAAATAAAAAAAATTATTTAAAACGATATTTTTCGAAATATTGCTGTTTATTTGATATTGATGTTATTTTTTATGTTTGTATACATTTAATGTATTTATAGAATTACTGTTTGTACTTTTATTCAATTTTTTTTCGTTTATTTTAGATTTAATGGACGAATTTAATACTTAACCGGTGAATTTCAATTGACATCACTTTTAATCAAATTGTTTTTTTTTTTAATTGTACCTTAAAAATTAGTATATTTAAGATAGTGAGCTGTTAATGATCATTTTTTATGTATCTACCATGTATATTTTTATTAATTTCAAATTTATCACTACGATTCTTTTGTCTATCATATTATTATCAAATCAAGAGTACTATTAAACTACAAGTTTCATAAACATCGAACAATCTTAAAATTTGTTAAGATCGTATATTTATGAAAAAAAAAAATTATTAGTATTAAAACTTGCTCACATTTTTAAAACTAGACATAAAACATTTTATTTAGAACTGATACAATTTAAGCGATTAAAAACAGAACAGATTGTAAATATGTTTCTTAAATACGTAGATTACATCAATGTTCTATTATGTTAGAAAGAAGGTAAGTTTGTTAAAATAATTTCAAGTTGAGCGACTGTTAGATCACGATTACACTCTAAAAGTAATCAGCGATTAAAGGAAATTGTATACTTACAAGTATTAAATATAAAAAAAAAATTTAAATAATTATTGGTTTCAGTATTTTGCCGATTAACTGCGCATACTTTTTTCTCCAAGGTTTCAAATGCACTTTTATATTTACATTCATCTGAAAAACCATATTTCTTGAAACGAGGTCCAAAATTGTAGCCTGGGTAGGAAGTTCTTGTTCTTCTAGTACGTTAAAATACTTCTTTTGGAAATTCACTGCTTTTTAATCTAAAAGAATTAATTTTCGTTTTCATTATTTTTACAAGAGAAATTATTTTTGAAAGAGACACATTATTTTCCGTACTTATTTCATTAGTTATCTGGGAAAACATTTTAAGTATTATCAAAGATTTTTCAATAATACACCAGTCCTGTATATTTAAAATAACATCTACATCACTATCTAAAATTGCTAATGTTGATATTATAGCATCTTTAAAATTTGATGGAATCTATTTAACATATCGTAGGTTGAGTTCCATCTAGTGATAACATCTTGTTTTAGCTTCAATTTTGGAAGATTCATTTGTTCTTTGATTTGATGTAATTTTGATACTGCAGGCTTACTTCTATTATATTCAACAATGGTTTTTACTTTCGTTATTATAATAACATCTAGTTTTTTTAGTCCTTGCTGTACAATCAGATTTATGGTGTGGGCAAAACATGATAAATGCCGCCATTGGCAAATGCGCACAGCACAAACTATATTTGCTGCATTATCGGTAACACAAGCTATTATTTTAGACCCAATTCTGTAATTGTCAACAACTTTTAATAAAAAATGTGAAATATTATCCGCTGTATGCCTTTTTGGAAATAATGTACATTGCAATAATAATGATTTAATTTCTAAGTTAGAATAAAAAACATGCGCTGTAACAGAGAGAAATCTTTAATTTTTAATGAAACTCCATGCATCTGTCGTTAAACATACGGCTTCTGCATTTTGCAGAGCAATTTTAACATTTTGCATTGTAGATGTATACATTTGTGTTATTAAATTTTGAGACACTGTTTTATGTGTTGGTAACTTATACCCAGGACAAAATATTTTAAGCAAGTTTTGAAATTCCACTTCCTCAACTATTAGGATGAATAACCATCATTTTCACCAACTGCATATCAGCAGCTCTACACTTTTGTAACGATGGAGGCTTAATGTACGACCTTATCGACGACTGATAAGATTTTCACTACTTGAACATTGTTCACAAGAACTCTCTTGTTCTCCATCTTCATTTTCAGTAGTCGATGTTTTGATAGCAAGACCACCGTTTGCTCCTGAAATAGCACCATCATTCTCGTTTTCTTCGATATTTCATTCAACATTTAAACATATACCAAAATGATTTCTTTTTAAATGTCTTTGCACATTCTCTATAGAACCACTTGAAATACTAATCATTTGATGGCAATAACAACATTTAGCTCTCTTGTTATCTTCTTCTTCAAAGTGATCCCATAAAACACTCCGATTTTTACGGCAAAACATTTTAAACGTAATAAAATACAAAAAATAAAAAATAAATAGAAACAACTACAGGAACGAAATAAAAAACAAAACTACTAACAAATGAATGCACCGATTTGTTTTGATTTTCTTAGCGGTGCTGTATTACTACATGTACTATTTTAAAAGTAGTTCCGCCAGAACTATTTTCGAAAATAGTTCCCAGTAACTAAATCTTTTTGCGGAACTAGTTTATATAATGGAACTAATAGGCACATGTCTATTTCTAAAACGTGCCATGAAGTCGTGACCATAGCATCGATTACGATAAAAGAACCAGTTCAACCGACTCCAGCGCTGTAGTGTAGAATTATCGGACAGACATCGGCCGGATTACTGTTACGTACGTGATGAAGAAATTGTAAAAATGGAGTGGATGATCGGCCACACCGTGATCCGGCAAAGCGGTGAATAGTAGTTGTTTTATTCCATGACGCTCGATCTACTCCCTATAAGAGATAACATTAGATTATTATTATTATCAGTCTCATTATTTACTATACTGTTATATTTGTAGGAATTAAAAATCAAATTTATCATTAATTAAAAATATATATATTTACGGGTTAAACGGAGTATTTATATATACATATAAACAAGCGTTCATGAAACAAGAGATATCCAATGATGTAATTAAAATGAAATTAAATAAATAATTATTTAAATCACACGTTCCAAATGTTTTGTGAGGATGGCGGTGTCACAATGATCTCATGAATGGAGTAGAAAAGGAATTTTTCGTGAATGGTGGAAATTGATGGAAACAATACAACAAAGATGATAAAGGATTCTAAGGTACATATTGAAACCATGATGCTTTTATGACAGTCATAATCGAGGGAAAATTAGAAAGAAGAAAGGAAATATGGATAAAATAAAAGAAGAATACAAATGACGTCAAAGCAGGCTGTGAAGGAAAGAAAGAGAACACGGTTTGCTAGCTACAAGACGAGAGCAAATGCACTTAGCAAAATAGAGATGGATTCGAACATATGAATAGAACACGAGCTTTAAATTGATTTTAAAAAATTATCTATATACACATAGAAAATTAAGGTAAAGAATTTCTAAATATCAACGTCGAAGAACTCTTGTTTATTCGTTTTATGTCGGCATTTATCTTCTTATTAATAATAAACTAAAAATGTTGCATTAAATAATTCAATCTGAGTTTGATCAGTGAAATATTAGAGCACATGTTTTCCGTTTTACTAATAAACTGAGTTAACTATATAATCATAGTATATTATTGGATTTGTTGGTCAGTACTTACTTTCCGACATGTATACTTAATTTCATACCAAAAACAATTAATTGATCCTAATTCAATCCTTTTTTTAAACCTAATAAAAATTAAATAATTATAGGAAAATATGTTTATGAATAAAAATTAAAAACTATTACTAATACTAATTATGCTCGTTATTCAATGTATTTTCTTTGTTATTCACTTATTTTGCAGACAAAGTGTTGTATTATTATCAAGTAACATTAAAAAACATTTTTTAGTAATGTGTTTTATCAAAATTTTAGTTCAAAAATAAAAATTATGTCATGGATTATTAAAAAAAAATTAACCATATATAGTTTGTTTTCATAGTAATACAATAATATATACATTTAATTTCGAAATACGAAAATCATCAGAACAATTTATTACTTTTAATAGGAGGAGGTTATCACTCTACTTGAGATATAACCTGACCTGCATAGAGAAATCCAATTGCTAAGATAATAAGTCAGAGTCCTGAACAACGTCATCATGTACTCTTTCGCCAAACTTTTCAATACAAACACACACACACACGAGCGCGCGTATATGTGTAATATACATTTGGTCAGACTCACCGTGTAGTCTTTCGCCAAACTTTATAATTATCTTAAATAGTTTATTATTAGTCGTTGTTATTGTCGCTGTAAGTATTAAATAGCTATATATATATATAAAGTTTGGCGAAAGACAATTTTTTAAAAAAATTATTTTTAATTATACCTGGGTGATCACCTTTCTGACCAAAATTGTTCTTTCTCGTCTCATGCACCCGATTGATGAATTTGATAAAACCGTCGCCAGATATCGGTACGCCTTGTTCTTAGTGCACGAATCCCCGTACAACAGCATATTGGCTCGACCATACGCACTGATATCGCGAAATGAACGTTCCACGAGGTCCAATATTGATAGCATTTCTCCTGCCTAAATTAAAAATTTAAATTAAATATAAAATAACTAAAAATAAGATTAGATTGGATGAAATAATATAAACAGTTCCAGAATACAAAAATGATTAAAGAAATCCTTTAATTAGAATAAATTTGTCTCTACTATTATAAAAAGATGGGCGCACTAACCGCGAAAACTACTGCCCTGAAGGTTTTAGCAACAATTTTATGAAAAAACAATTAACTAAATAAACATTATATGAAGTTAACAATTAAAGCGGTGAACTTTAAGTCTATCTCACAGTATTCTTAGTGTAGGCTGACTCTACTCTACATTCAAGTTGCCACACACTTATGTTAAGGGAGTATCGTCTTAACCCTGAGATGACTTCAAACTGATTGAGAATCATTAAAAATGATTTTATTTATATGAACGCTATCAACCTTTTCATGATTCATGAAGAACTGACCTGACCTGCAAAAAGAAATCTTATTGGTCAGATAATGAAGAGGAGGTCGAATCAGAATCTGCAAGAGGTAATCTCTCTAATTAGAGATAACCTGACCGCAGAGAGAAATCTTATTGGTAGGATAATGAGTCAGAAGCTTGAAAAAAGTTTCAACACACACACGCGAGCGCGCGCTGTGTGCGCACACACACACATATATATATATATATATATATACAAACACACATATATATATATATATACAAACACACACATATATATATATATATATATACAAACACACATATATATATATATATAAAAAATGCAATTACAATTAACAAAGGATAAAGCACGATTATATACGTTGGTGTTGATTTATACTGCACAACTTATATGACGTCATTTTTAAGATGGTAGTTTTATCCTATGAAAAATCTATAAGAAAATGGTTCATTGGACAGGAAAGTAGATAAAAATTTGTAAAATTTATTAGCGACATATATATTAAATATATATATATATATATAATCCCACGCATGCTGTTACCCCATATACTGTAAAATATTTTTTTTTTAAGTATACAGACTTCCAACTTGCGTAGTCCGTTAGATAAGCTGTGTTACTTAATCGGTAACCTCTAGTTGCAGACAATATGTTATAAATTGTATTCTAATATTTGCGTACGCATAAAAAAAAATGTACCATTTCATGTACGGACATAAAATATAACTATGGCTAATATACAATTAATTCTACAAAATGTTAATCATTTGCAAAGATGCGCAATTATTATTACTTTTTAATGAACCATATAACAGTGATTTTTTAGTCATTATTTGTGACACATATTTGCATGGTATCGTAAAATGTAATTTTTTAATGCAATCTAATTACGTTGTAGGAGTAACGTTAAAAATGTATGTTGCATTAAAGTTTCTGATTATGTTATTAAAATGAATGTTAATAGCATTATTTTTGGTATATTTTCCCCACCAAATCCAGACTTGCAACATCAATTCCTGCTATTATTTAAACTTATTAAATAAAAATGGAAAAAAAGTGTAATCATTCTCGGGCAATTTTAATTCACGGTTCAAATGTATAGAAAATAATAATTTCAATTACAAACCGAAAAATGCCCAATTCGAAAATCTCGTGTAATTCCGGGAAATTAACAATTAAGAATGATTACTTACGTTCCAAAATAACAATGAAACACGTTTAATTGGTTATGTACTAGTAAAAGTATAAATTATCTTTATGAAGTTTCAATTATCCCAGAAATGTGGGATCGAAGTTTTTGATTGATAATACAAATACAATCACCATAAATATGGATTAATCCAACCGATAATGTAAATGGAAATTCGATGCTAAGTTTTGAAACAAACAAAGTAGCAAACTCAGTATAACAGGTAAACTATATTATTGATATATTGAACAATTTACTAATTATTTAACCGATAATAAAAAAATCTAAATTTATGGCGGCCCTATGGGTTACACAAATCATGGTGGAATAAAAATATTGGAAAATTTCCTTTTACTAGTTGGGAATATAAAATATAAAAATTTTATAAATAAATTAATATATAACGTAACTTTAAAATTATATAAGTGCAAAATTAAATATTTCAAACAAAGTGTGGAGAACATTTTGTAGTTCTAGGACTTGGACAAAAACCATATAAAATTTTAAGTTTTCTGATTTAACAATTTGATAATACTGACTGCAGTACATCAATCAACAATAACTACTTATAACTTCTTATAATATCAATTATTTTAAAAAATCCATTTCAATTTTATTGTCTAAAATTACAGATAAGAAATAAGCGTGTCCATTTTTAAGTGATATATCAAAGCTTAAAAGTATTATAATGAAACTTAACAATAGAAAAGCGCCATCAGTAGATGGTACAACTAACAAACGTTTTTACTTCCAAAGTTGATTGTTAAAACTGTTCAACAAATTATAGCAATTTTTACTGAGCACATGATACGTGAGTGGGTGTATATGTATATATAATATATATATACACCCACTATATATAATGTATATATAAAGGGGTAACAGTGAAGACGAGGTTGAAGACAGAAAACAGTTATGTTAATGGGTCAATAGTAAGTTAAGATGACACACAAGGTTTAATTATCCTTTCTGTTTCTCGTCGTCTAGTTACACAATAAGTATGTATGTATGTATGTATGTGTGTGTGTGTGTGTGTGTGTGTGTGTGTATGTATATATATATATATATATATATATATATATATATATATATATATTTAAAAATTTCGTGAGAAATTTTCTCACGAAATTTTTTTTCTTCTTCAAATCTATAACTGACGTGTGACGTGTCTGACACGTCATCTACCAGATGAAATGAATGTGAAAAAAAAAATTCTTTAGGAGTCGATCCGGCGACAAAACTCCCAAGTTATGATGACAGCCCGAAAGCATTATCTGAAGTCGGTAATTATAAACTACGCGAATTTTTCGGTATACAAATTACTTTCCGTTTACATACTTCACTAACATACCTATTTCGACATTATATTTATAATCATTCTGAATAACTTATTCCTTACATTGCATTACATGCCGCTACAAAACTAAACATCAACTACATTTAACAATATTTTTTTTATAAATCCCTTCAAAAATTAATTTGTCTATTCCATTCCGACGTACGTGTCCGAAATACCTCATTATGCGCTGTATTACTATATCTCGTAAGCGTAGATCCGATCCTACATCGTTCAAAACGGACAGGTTGGTTCGCTTTTCTGTTCACAAGATTCGCAACATTCGTCGCCAACAGAAAATCTCAAAAGCATCAATGCGCCGAATATCTGCTGCTTTTAGTGTCCAGCATTCCACAGCATATAGAAAAACAGAGTAGCGAATTTTCGTACTCTGAGATGTCGAGACCTTTTCATGTAGTTGTCACAGTGCCGATTTAGCTGTTGATATTCGATTTTTAATTTCATCGATGGATGCACCATGTTTAATAATTAGTGATCCCAAATATACAAATTCTTGTATCGTATCAAGTTTTTGTATATGATGCCGGCTGCAGTTATTCTTGTCGATAATCATTTTAGTTTTTTCTCGGTTTATTATTAATTCAGCTTGTTTACTTATGTCCTCAAAAGTTTTTCTTTTGATGAAGCGATCTTCCAATTTATCGAGTACTTTCCTAAGTGTCTATTCACTGTAAATGTTAAATAAAATGGGTCTCAGAATACATCCTTGACGGACACTTTTTTCAGCTTTAAATGCGTTAGTTAATTTATTGATTTTTACTTTTCCAATGTTATTGTCATACAGCGCTTTAATTAATGTTATTCTTTAATCAATGTTATTAAATGTCGCGGTACGCCCATTTGTTCTAATACATTGATGCTTTTGAGTAGTCTATATAGCCAATGTACGCTGAAATATTAAATTCGAGACTTTTCTCTATTTGTCGCATATTAAGAATTTGTTCTCGCGTACCTTTTCCAGGAATAAAACCTGCTTATCCCTCTGATATATCTGTTGTAGTATGTACGGCTTAAACCTCTCATATATGAATGCTGCAGCATTATCTTACTGGCATGCGATACAAGGGCGATCGTTCTTTAATTTTTGCATATATCTCGCGATCCCTTCTTATGGATTGAGACATGATTGATGTTATTATCCAATCCTTTTGCCATGTTTGTACTCCATATATTTTAACACCTATTGATGCCACCCCTAAATATTTGAACACCCCTAAATATTTGAACACCTCTAAATATTTGAACACCCCTAAATATTTGAACACCCCTAAATATTGAACACCCCTAAATATTGAACACCCCTAAATATTTGAACATCTCCGATACAATGCGATCTTCTCCCGCTGCTTTAAAATACTTTAGTTTCTGTACGGCTGAGCATACTTAATCTTTTATCTTGTTCACCTATCTCTTCCATTAAATTCTTTCAATATTCTTTCCACCTTGTCAATATTTAAGTTTCATTAGTCAACGTTGTTCCGTTTTCATTTTTAATACCAAAGTGTTGCAAAGTGAATCGTCTCGTTATTTGCTTAATTTTTTGGAACAGATCGTTTATTTCATTTTTATTTTTCTTTTCTTCTACATCCTTACATATCTTATTTAGAAAGTTTTTTTAACCCGTCTACATTTTTGTTTAATTATTCCACTTTATGTCCCGGTATCTTTGTGTTATTTTTTAATTTCCATCCATGTGTTATCTGTAATCCAAGGTTTTATTTTGTTGTACGGTATATTAGCCTTTTTACTAGCGTTTTCTAATACTTTTTTGGTGTATTACCAGTTTGTTATTGTCGAGCGGATCTGTCGATTGTACAAGTGTTTTTATTTCATTTTATACTTGTGTAGTTATATTTTTATTTTTGCGTCGTAACATTTGATGATCACTGCTATGCCTTTTCCTGGATATGTTTTTGTATCCTTTATTGATGATTTTCACCTTTCATTTACCAAGATATTGTCAATTTGATTTCTATATCTATCCCCTAGAGATTTCCACGTATCGAGTTGCATATAAACATTTTTGTGCTTGCGCAGAAATTAATCAGTTGATCACCACGCTCATTTCTGACACCGAGTCCAGATTTGCCCACAACATGACGTAGTTCATCAGGTTCGTGAATTGTTACTCCGATTTTTACATTAAAATCGCCAATAACAATTGTCATTTCTCGGAATGGCATCTTTCCCATCGTTTTTACAAGTATAGCATAATTGTTTATGGTTTCTTTATCTGAGTCACTAGTTGGCACATATGTATAATGTTCATATTTACAGGTTTTGCTTTTATCTTAATGTCTATTATTCTGTCGTTCACCTTTTTGTATCCAATCACTTTGTCGCGTATATTTCTTATTCCATTCCTATGTTAAGTTTCATGACCAGAATGGTATATTACTGCTTATGAAACATCATCTTCCTTTCCAGTGAGTTTCTGATATTTCAACTAAAGTAAAACCGTATATCTCGCATTCAACGATGGCCAGAGTTTTCCTGCATCAAGCAGACCTTGGACAGACATTCCATGTTCCGACTTGTATAATTTTCCATATGTTTAATAATGTCCATGTAATACCGGGTTTCCTACATCATCGTGGCCAGTTGCTAATTTAACACTCTCGAGCCCGGACCTTGAGCGGCGCCGATATTGCTCGTCGGATGGCATGGAACGTTATTACATATTCTAGAATTCATAATTGTTCTTGGAAATGGTGGTTTTCCGTTGAAAGCGGATTTTCTGTCAGGGTTTTCTCCCTAGCCGCTCTTGGTCCGCGACTGCTTATTTGACTAATGTCGTCTTATTCGCAACTAACCTACCTATCTTGTAGGCCATTCCACATCCGCCATCTATGGACGCACCACATCGGTTAGAGCTCCGGTCCCCTGAGAGTAACAAAGTACCTCCAGGGGATATATATATATATATAAACGATGAATAACTAATTACCTATATCCCAAATCGACCACCTCAAGTTACAATAGTATTATGGTTTAAACCGATATGATGAAATTGTATGTGGAAAAAAAGAATCCAATTTATGTTCTCGTCCGCGAGTATTCCATACAGTTTCTCAAGTATGTTCGAGTACGGAGTGTTGGAAGAGAATCAGAACATATAATCGAGGGTTTGTCAACATGAGAGCTCATTAAGATTCCTAAGATAAATCGCGTATAATTAGCTGAAAAGCGTGGTGACTGCTCCATGTCTAGTGACGTAATTTTTTTCTTCTTCAATACAATCGCAGACGAAATGCGTAATATTTGCTCTTTGAAAACAAAATCCTACTCTCAATAATTAGCAGGAGTTATATGTAAATTGCAATTTTCAGTTCTAAAACATGAAAATTTACACATCATGATCACAATAACATTTTTAAATAAGTATACGTTAATTGAATTCAATTTCTAACGATTTTTGTTTATTTTAAATTTAAATATTTTACATATCATATAATGTAATGGACAAATTAACTCATTAAGTAATTTTTTTTTAAGGCAGTGGTAAAACGACATTTCTTCTGGCTTAAAATTCTGTATATTTAATTTTACAACTCCGTCGGATGAATCTATACACAAAATATTTCGTGTTAACAAAGGATCATTACAATATTAAATGAGGCTTTTCTGCGGAAGTTCAGAAAAAATCAAACGTAAACCGTGGATATCGTCCGAAACAATCCAATTAATTGCGAAAAGGAGAATGTTCAGAAACAGTACTCGCACAAATGAACAGAAAGTAACTCGTTTATCGTCAGAAATTCGTAAACTTTGCTACAAAGTTGAAAATAATTACTATACAACTATTTCTCAAGATATTCAGAAACATGAAGAAAAAAAGGTGCCGAGGGATTTATATAAAAAAATTGGTTTGATAACAAAAGAATTCAAAACAGACAGGGATATATCAAAAAGAAAAACTGGATTAGTAGGCGTACAACACTCAGGAACTATACAATACACCTACAGAAAAACCAATAATACCAAATTCGTTATCCAAGCTTGAACTGAATATACTTAAATCAGACGTGGCCATAAAATATTTAAAATCGAATAGTTTAGGTGGTGGAAATAATTAAACAAATGGGTACTATAGAAATTAAGAAAATACACGAATAAGGAAAGAAATTTTGCGAACAACAATGGTGCAAGGCTATCACTTTTTAAGAAAGGACACGTTACAAATTACCAACATTACAGAATTATATCATTAATACCGCATACCAGTAAAATAATTCAACAAACTCTAAATAACCGATTAGCAGGATTCTCACCCAGGCAGATTCCAGATGAGCAAGCGGGATTTATAAAAAGAAAAGTAACTCGAAAACAAATTTTAAACACTTATTGAAATGGAATCTATAGGCATCTAGTATAATAAATCGACTATACCAACATAATATAAACGCGGTGCGTATTGAAGGTCATATGGAATCAGAAGAACTTGGAAAACATGTTAAGACAGAGGGATGCGTCTTATGTCCGTTACTTTTCAATCTATACATAAAATACACTATGAAACAAGTTCTGTTGCCATTTTGCAAGTCATTCGATCAGTCTGTCCAAAGTCATCTCGTGGTTGAGACGTGTTTCCGAAATGACGTTCGAGCGTTGCCGTTTGTACACGTCCGTTTTTCATTATTCATTGTATTTTTCACTTATGTATACATATTAATATGTATATGTAAATATAGAATTATTCGTCTTCGGATTTACAATAATATTTCATTCAATTTGAAATGTTAGAAATTTTTATGCAAACAAATAAACCTATGTAGAAAGAGAATATATATATATATGTGTGTGTGTGTGTGTGTGTGTACATGTATATGTAATATAATTACTTTTTCATTTTCCATAATAACTAAAGCTTGTGTTAGCTTCTATTCGGTCAATTCGTTTATGTCCTGTAAGAAGCAAACAACAGCTTATTAGAAAATGTTTACATGAAAGTAAATTGTTATAATTCAATGTGGATAGTTTAATCGTTTAATTTCACTGAACAAACGTGATAATGCGTTTTAATGATTTGATTTAAAAATAAAGAAAAAGAAATTAATAGAGATGGTAGCTGTTTGCAAATAATTAAGATTAAATTATTGAAATGTAATCCATGTAATATGAAGCAGATTATAAGTTATACATTTCAAATGTGTGTACATGAAGTGACATTATCTGTTAGATAGTAGTTGTTTAAATGTATGTTTGTGCTGAAAATAATATATAAGTTATATCGAAGAATAATATTAGTTAAGTTAAAATATAAGCAAAAAATAAATACCTTTTTTAAATTATCTGAGATCTGAAAGAAATGAAACAGAATTAGTATATAAGTAGCGTGTATGTTAGAGGTGGTGTATGTTACATAACAGTAAATAAGTAAGATACTGCGTGCATTAGTATAATTATTAATGACATAAATTGAATATATAGCTAATTATAAATTAAGCATAAATGTGCAAAGTAATAATACTTACAGTTCTCTTTAAATGCTTTTCAGGCGTACGCCTTTCGTTTCTTTGATCGCCTTTCATTTCTTTGATCGCCTTTCATTTCTTTGATCGCTGTTTCTCCTGTAATCAGGAGTATGCCTTTTGTTTCTTTGATTTTTCTTATAAGCAGCAGGCGAACGCCTTCTG
Source organism: Coronaproctus castanopsis (assembly GCA_032883995.1). Taxonomy (NCBI): domain Eukaryota; kingdom Metazoa; phylum Arthropoda; class Insecta; order Hemiptera; family Monophlebidae; genus Coronaproctus; species Coronaproctus castanopsis. The sequence goes on along the minus strand of CM065054.1, from coordinate 112,029,255 downwards.
TTGTAATTCTATTAAAAAGAAAAAAGTTTAGTGATAGTACTTAAATAATATTATACATTTAATAGAATAAAATAAACAAAGCTGCTACCTGTTTTTTATGAAGAATAGTGTAACGATTAATTGTTGTCGCTAGATAACAGTTAAAACTTTAGTTTCATTTGAAAACACATTTCACATATTCGTGAAATATTTGTTAAAATCATGTTGTTTTGTTTATGTTTAATTGTAAAAAAGTTTATTATATGTAAATATTAAAAAAAAATTGTACTGATTGATTTTTTTATGTGTTATAAGATGGTAAAAAAAAATACGTAAGAAAAACGTTATATTTACAATGTTTTTGTTGTCTTAGGTTTGGTCATGTAGCACCAAACTGTCAGCTTCTCGAACGCTGCTCTAAATGTAGTAAGTCCCACTCAACTTCTTGTACCACTAATATTATAAAACGTGCCAATTATCATGGGGAACATTCTGTAGTACATATAGTAAAAAACCTACATCAATTAAAAACCTACATCAATTAAAAACCTACATCAATTAAAAACCTACATCAATTAAAAAACCTACATCAATTAAAAAACCTACATCAATTAAAAAACCTACATATATCAATTAAAAACCTACATATATCAATTAAAAACCTACATATATCAATTAAAAACCTACATATATTAAATAAAAACCTACATATATTAAATAAAAACCTACATATATTAAATAAAAACCTACATATATTAAATAAAAACCTACATATATTAAATAAAAACCTACATATATTAAATAAAAACCTACATATATTAAATAAAAACCTACATATATTAAATAAAAACCTACATATATTAAATAAAACCTACATATATTAAATAAAAACCTACATATATTAAATAAAAACCTACATATATTAAATAAAAACCTACATATATTAAATAAAAACCTACATATATTAAATAAAAACCTACATATATTAAATAAAAACCTACATATATTAAATAAAAACCTACATATATTAAATAAAAACCTACATATATTAAATAAAAACCTACAATTATTAAATAAAAACCTACAATTATTAAATAAAACCTACATATATTAAAAAACTACATATATTAAAAAACTACATATATTAAAAAACTACATATATTAAAAAAATACATATATTAAAAAACTATATATTAAAAACATACAGATATTAAAAACATACATATATTAAAACCATATAAATGCCTACATACAATAAAAATAAACATTGAAGAATATATATACATAAAAATACATAGTTTAGAAACCTACATACATATAAATATATAATAATAGAACTTGTTCTTAAAAAAAACTGAAGTGAGAAAATGGGCACAAGAATCACCAATTGGCAAGTCATAAAGGCTTTTTACTAATGGTTAAAATGTTGAAAGATGTCAATGTTACTAACAATTTTAACAGACAGCGATCCCAGATTTCTAAGAATGTAAACACCGCTTGACATACAAAATGTAACAATAAATAAAGTAAAATACCAGATAACATTGGAGTATAAAGTGGGAAACACCGATGTGAACGGGAAAAATATGGATTTAATAAAGAACACAGCTCCAGAAATAGGAGAAATAAAGAAGCAACGATATTAGAAAACTGAAGAACAAAACGCTACAGCTATTTAATAAGAGAAGGGAAGTGAAAAACGACATGAACATGAACATAGAATTCTGTGATTTTTGTTAAACATGTGAATTTTTGTAAAACATTCAGGAAATGGATTAAATGTGACATCCAAAATTACACTGAGTTGAATAAGAAAGCAATCTCGAAAATCTGAGTAGCTATAAGGAAGTAAAATGAAAACTAGCGATTGGAACGAAACAACAGTACTAAAAGAACGAAATATAATTTCAAATGGAAGACAACGAGTAATTTAATACATAGCTGAAGATTATGCAGGCTTATACGATATTATAAACCAACACTTTGATAATAGATCGACATTACTAGAATTAGGTATGTACTCTAAACAAATGTAATGGGCGTACCACAAGTGTTTGTTAGGACATTTAAGTGTTCTCCCAAATTTACAACATTCATTTACCTAATAACAAAGATATTTACTTTCGTTAATAATATACCCAGAGTAAGTAAATACCTGGTTATGGTAGAATCAACTATTCAAAGTCGAAAGAGAAAATAAAAAGTTTCACCATATAGGTTAGACATCCGATTTGTTTGGAGTATTAATTAATACAAAATTTTTAACCAACAAACAATAGAATAAGTTACATGAAGAGATTATACTGTATAACCAAATATAATGTACAGCCGGTGGTATAATTTATATTAATATGATTAATATTAAATGGCGTCAAAACAGATTAGTTCAGGGAATTATATAAAAAAATATCAAGCATTACGGAATGAATATAATCAGACATCCAAGGTACCCGATTAGTAACAGAGTTCAACAACATTGAATAATTTTACAATATCAGTAATAACATACCAGAAAACTCATTACATTATCCCAGTAATATAAACTAATATAAACTTTATATAAATTTTAATTTTAAAATGGATTGACTAGAGAACCGCAAACGCAATTGCATGGACTCTGGTCAGCACATTTCAAATGTACTTGTATTAACAACATTAATAAATAAGCTTTCTCCACACTATTTCACAAATTGGGGATAAAAAAAATTACAAAAAATAATGGTTTTGAACACTTACTTGTTGGAAATTTTAATTTCAGTCCAAATTCTGTATCTCATCCGGAAGATGGAAAATAGTTATGTACAAAAAAAAACGATAAACACGAATCGGTACCGCGCACTCAACAATCAATTTATTCCCAATAGTTACAAGTTAGTGAAAATGTACAAAAATTATGTTAAAACAAGGGAACACTACTTCATATATATATATATATATTGTTAAAACAAGGGAACACTACTTCATATATATATATATATATATATATTAAAACAGAATCGAAGTTAATCACTACAAAATTTTTTATTACATAAACATGAAGCTTTTCGACTATGAAGTCATTTTCAAGCTATTGTAAAATAAATAAATATATATACATATATATATTATATATATATTTTATATATATATATATATATATATATATATATATATATGTATATATATATGTATATATATATGTATATATATATGTATATATATATGTATATATATATAAATGTAAAAAATTGAACAATGAAAAACGAACATTCAAAACACGTCCTAAACCTCAACCCGAGGCGGCTTCGAACATACTGAACAAATCACTTCAAAACATGGTAACATTACTACTTTATCTTATCAGGGAATGTGATGTAATCTGAAAGAATAAATCTTATTGGTTAGATAATGAATCAGATGTTAATGAATCAGATACTAATGAATCAGAACAGAACAGAACAGAACAGTTTATTGAATAATTTACAATTATGACAAACAGTAAAAAGAAAAAATGTGTACCGCTATAAGCTTACCACACATCTACGTAAACAGAAAAATAATTTTAATTACTTAAGCATAATGATAATTACATACTAACAGGAAAATACAAAAAACCTGTCAAATAAAAACCAAGCACTTCTTCAAGTATTATTACGATTAAGGAAATTACACATAATTAATAAGAATTACAAATTATATGGGTTACATTAATAAGTGAACCTAAACATATTTAAATTGGAGAAAGTAAGAACTAGGTATACAAATATTTATTATAAATCTAGTTATTGCATTAAATTTAAAGCAAATTATGTTTAAGTCGCCTATGTTTATATCTGGTATACATGAAATCAAGTTGCTTGGAATCGTAATTTCCGATCGACGCAATTAATTCATTAGTGTGTATTAAGCATTTATCACAAAAATGATTTGCTAAATAAAGTACAAAATCTCTAATATAGGGAATTCGAAGATCAGCATGCATGTCAACAATTTTTCTGTACCTGGGTGCATCTAGAATACATCGTAGACATCTATTTTGCAGAAGCTGCAACTTATTGTAAGTAGCAACAGAAATTGAGCTCCAAACTGGGCAGGAGTATGTAATCACCGGGCGAACAAGTGTTTTGTATAGCATTAATTTATTATTAATGTTAACACGCGACTTGCGGTTAAACAAGGGATAAATCGTACATATAGTTTTGTTAGCTTTAACCATGACTCGATTTATGTGTTCTGAGAAAGTTAACCTCATGTCTAAAGTAACACCTAAATAGCGAACATAGTTTGACCATCGAACTGATGCAGAATTTACTTCGAGCATCGCGGGAAGTAAAGGCCTTCTACGAGTGAAAAATATGGATTCTGTTTTTTCCGGATTTATATCAATTTGCCATTTGTGAAAGTAACGTACAGTACGATTTATTGCTATTTGCAGCTTGTTACGTATTGCAGTAGGCCTGTATGAGCTACAGAAAAGTGCTGTATCATCGGCATAAAGAGCAACCTGAACATTTGCAAAGGTGGGAAAATCGGAAAGATATAAGATAAATAAAAAGGGCCCCAATACACTTCCTTGTGGTACTCCTGCTGAACACGTCTTCATAGTGGATTTGTCATTATTAACTATTACATAAAATAATCTGCTGCTTAAATAATTCGAAATTAATTTGATTAAGTATGGGGGAAAATGGAATCGAATCATTTTATAGATAATTCCTTTATGCCACGTCGTATCAAAAGCTTTCGCTACGTCGAATAAAATCATCCCCGTATGTTTGTTACAGTTGAAATTATGTGTAATGAATTCAGTTATTCTAGCGATCTGGTGAGTAGTTGAATAATTATGACGAAAACCAAATTGTACTTTGGGAACAATCGTATGATTATCAGAATGACTTATTAGCCGAGAGAGAATTATTTTTTCTGCAATTTTACTCAGATTGCTTAACAAGCTGATTGGACGAATATTACAAATTTGAGTAGCGTCCTTACCTGGCTTGGGTAATGCAATGATTTTACCCACTTTCCAATTAGAAGGAAAATAACCACATTTAAACATTGCATTTATGATATTTGTAAACTCAACAATCGCTTTTTTAGGTAAATTTTTTATAGCTCTAGTTGAGACGTTATCATTTCCCACAGATGTTTTGAGCTTAATAGATTTAATGTTAGCAAAAACTTCTCTCGGTGAGGCATAATGAATATTATTGAGTGTGCTAATATTTTTTAAGTAATTTTTGACAGATGATTGAATTTTATTAACCTGATAGGAAGAGGCTAAGTTGAAATTACGCATGTGAGCTTTAAAGTATTCTGAAGCGAGCAGTTCAGCTTTATCACGATTTTTATAAACGTGGCGTTGATCATGCGTATCATAGAGAGGTGGGAGACATGTATGTCGTTTATTATATTGCTTACAAACTTTCCACAGACTGTTGTCATTAGGTGATAGTTTAGACAGAAAGTTATGAAATTGATCATTTTTATATTTATTCAGCAGAAAACTAACTAGTTTATGTAGAAGGTTTAATATATATTTTAAATTTCGGTACTGAAAGTGGAAACGGTTTTTGACATAAAGCCTTCGGATATGATTTTTAAATTTAATTATCACCACGATGTACATAGGTAAACTGTTATATGGTGTGTGATTTATTATTTTTTTAGGTACAAAGTATTCAGTGGAAGTAAGAATTAGTTGAGTTAAATCGTCTAAATGCTTATTAATGTCAGCGATACTATGAATGCGCATGTTTAAATTAATACTGTTAGATATAAACTGCTTAAATCCAGACCAGTCCGCATTTTTATAATCGGGTAGAACGCATTTATCTCTTTCAACCATGTTATTAGTAACAATTGTGAATATCGGGTTGTGATTAGAGGACAGCTGAGTCATTGAGATAGGAGTGGTAATTGAAACATTTTTAACAACAGCAAGATCGATGATACTAGGTCGAAGTCCCGCAGCATCAGGGAAAAAAGTAGGGTAAGCAGGAGCGCAAATATTGAAATTTGCTCGTGTACTTATATCATGAAGTATATTACCAGCTGCGTTGTTAGCAAAACAATTCCATAACTTATTTTTGGCATTGAAGTCGCCTATTAAAATAACTTTATTATCAACTTTCATCAGAGTGTGAATATCGTCAGAAAATTTGCGCATGCAATTAGGAGGCTTATAAACAGCGAAAATAGAAATGCTACGAGTTTTCCTGCTGTAATTAACATTATTACTAGTAGTGTTGTTATATCTATTATTGTTAGTATGATCGAGATAAAGTTTTACACCAATAGCTTGTATACAGTTTAGTTGTGGTGTGATGATCTCTTCAAACCGTAAATGCTTGTGTATAAATAAAGCAACCCCACCATTTCTACGGCACACGTCCTTCCTACAAATGTTATAACCGGGAAAATGTAATCTGCAAGAACTATCCAGTTTAGTTTCAGACAATGCGATAATATTAATTTTATTTTGTATAGCAAAGTGATGCAATTCATCGTACTTGCGTAGAATGGAATTACAATTCCAAGCAACTATACGAATTTCATGTATTAATGACATTTAGTTTAAATAAATTCAATAATAGTTTCTATAACGCTTTGTAACTTAGTGAAAATGTCTGCATGTGTCAAAGATTTCAATTTGGTTATAACAGATTTAACGATATTAAAAATTAACTTAATATTAAATTCACGAAATAATGATAATAGATCGGTTATTGAAAAATTATTATTCTCATCATCAGTACGCACATCGTTGCTACGAGTCTTAACTGCAGAGGAATAAGACTTATTATGTCTATTTATAATGCTATTAGGTAAATTTACATTAGTATTTAAACCTGTTTGACGCTGTGTGTTGGAGAAACCTGTCTTCGTAATAGAAATATGTTTTTTATACTTCGCATTTACAATTTTTTGTATAACACTACATTGTTCAGAATTAGCAGAATGTTCCCCATGACAATTGGCACATTTTATAATATTAGTGGTACAAGAAGAAGTTGAGTGGGACTTACTACATTTAGAGCAACGTTCGGGAAGCTGACAGTTTGGTGCTACATGACCAAACCTAAGACAACGAAAACATTGTAAATATAACGTTTTTCTTACGTATTTTTCCCATCTTATAACACATGAAAAAAGCGTCCTAATATCTAGAATGCTTTGCATAATTGTATTGGGCGGAAAAGTTATTAAAAACACCGGTAATGGTGTTATAACAGTAGTATCATTTTTTTTATTAAATTGAGTAACTGAAACGACGACATAAAGAGCAAACTGAACATTTGCAAAGGTGGGAAAATCGGAAAGATATAAGATAAATAAAAAGGGCCCATTAATAGTAATATACTTTCTTAATAGTTTCAAATAAAAAAAACGAGAGTAAAGAATTTTTGAAATGCAACTTGTAAAATTTTATAATTCAACTAAATAAAACACGTTCAACACTCGCTGTATTAAACGCGGAAAACAAATATACACTCTGAATATATCAGTTATATACATTTATTTATATCAGAATTATTTATATACCTATACCTACTGTTACCATTTTACTCAGTTAGTAAAATATTAAAAATGTACATAAAAATATATGGACGTTGACAGCATAAATCAAAAATATAACTTTCATCATGTTCCTCTCATATTTTCGAATACCTTCACATCCAGTGATCGATATAAATTATTAATTTACCACATATATTAAAGAAGTAAAACTAATTGTAATGATATTAAAGTTTAATTATATTGATTTTTACATACAGAAGTAATCAAATAAACTAATAGAGCACTAAATCAAAATTACGCAAAATATTTCAATTTGAAAACAAATCAACCAGAAATCTTAATTGGCAATCTATAATAATAATATTAATAATAATTGTGTTAAATAGATTTATATGTAAATATGTCTATAAATCTTAAAAATATTTTATGGAACATGAAAACTATGAAATTAGATTAGTTTAAATCATTTGGATTACTTTCGTTATTACAGTCATATAATGAAATAAATTAAATTTATACATATACGCATACAATTAAATCATACTTGCTGTACATGTGTATATATATATATATATATATATATATATATATATATAAGGAAAATTATACTGATATTTTATATTTAATACCTAATAGTGTATTCTCAAAAATTTTTGAACAATTTAGTCGGAAAGAAAAATTTGATTGACATATTTATAAAATGCATTCTCCTTAATACATATGTGAAATTTCTTATAAAAATGATTAACACGACAAATGACAAATTGTACATTATTAAAATTGGGTTAACCTGTTTATTTTAATAAAGCCGTTCATTTATATTTGTGAAGTTAATCTCCTATTCTGATTCCACATATTTTTTGATATTATTTATTCATTTTAATAGCTGTAATTTAGTTTTAAGTTGTTTTCAACTGTTATCCCACATTGTACCATAATCTCTATAACTTTTAATCGTTTGAACCACTTCAAATATGGCAAATTGCGCAGATTCATTTTTGAAGTATCATACGCAATTTGAATTCATATAAATTTTAATTAATAGTATATTCGTACTTATATAAATTATTTAAGAAGTTCTGCAAAATGCAAGCAGACTAATTCAAACTATTTAAAAGGTGTGTTTCCAACACATAAATATTTGTAGCTAAATAAAACACGTCCAATAACCGATGATTAAATGAATGAAAATAATGAGCAGTGTTAGCAATTAAATCTATTATTTATACCATTATAAGAATTATATGTTATGTATTGGTATAATACTATATCGTAAAGCAAAAAGCCAATAATTAACATTAAAATTGTAATATTAAAATGTGTAATATGTATTACGTATATCATTTTGTTAAAGTTATTATTAAATTAGTTCCATATTATATAATATGGCGACGAGGAATAAAAATTAACATTGTGTTGTACAATTAAACTGTTTTAATACGATTAATTTGATTAAAGAATTTTGAATTTAATTTTTCATTGCATAATGGAAACGGTATCCATTAAGCCATTGATCTGAGGTTTGTGCTTGAACTAGGTGGAAACGTTCAATGCGACTTTATATGGAAACTAAAGAAATTAAAGATCCGAAACGACAATTAGAAATCTTACTACATTTAGGAGGAGAAGATTTGCAAGACATTTATGATGCAATTCCTGAAGCGAACAAGAAAGTAGCAGAAAGTGATAACGTTTTTGATCAAACTATTTTATTGTTGGATAAACATTTTGATTCACGAATTAATAAAATGAATCAGTAGCTACAGGGGTAATCAAACCTTGAACATCACCATAGTCTGTAGTCATATTTTTCAACCAGACACACAACGCAGTCACACACTCACACAAACACACACATATATATACATGTATATATACACATGTATATACATATATATATATATATATATACAACATATATACACATATACATACACACACACACACAGACATATATATATATATATATATATATATATATATATATATATATATATATATATATATATATATATATATATATATATATATAATGTTGATGTATTGGAGAGTAGTGATTTTATGAATTTAGCAAAACAAAATAAAATTGAAGTTAATCACTAAAAAATTTTTTTTTTATTACACAAATATGAACACGAAGCTTTTTAACTATTAAGTAGCTTGAAAATGACTTAATAGTTGAAAAGCTAAAAAAAAAAAATTTTTTTAATTTTTTTTTTTATTAAATTTTTTTTTTATTACACAAATAGCTTGAAAAAGACTTAATAGTTGAAACGCTTCGTGTTCATATTTGTGTAATAAAAAAAAAAAAATTTTTTTAGTGATTAACTTCAATTTTATTTTGTTTTGCTAAATATATATATATATATACTAGCTGACCCGGCATTTTTTAAAAATCGAAAATGAAATTTTCAACTCGCGATTTCTCGATACCGGTTAATTTTTAAGACATTGATCTAATAACAAGAGTATTCCAAAGTTCATAATCGTAATTCTAACTTTGCATCTGGCTATCAAGTGAGAAAAATTCATTCAGCTGTTAAAAAATTTCTCAATGCCAATCTACTGCCTAATATTTTCCCTCTTGTCACCCCAAGTGAAGTCCTTAACAATATTAAAGCTATAAAAGTAAAAGGTTCGTCAGGGGATGACAATATTTCTACTCATTATTAAGAAATTGCCGCTAAAAGCTATTATTGAACTTACAAATTTAATTAATGCTATCTTTAGATTCGGTTATTATCCAAACAGTTGGAAGATAGTCAAAATTATTGCTCTTCCCAAACCTGGAAAGGATGCCTCATGTGCAAGTAACATACGTCCTATTAGTTTATTGAGCAATCTAAGCAAAATAGCGGAAAAAATTATACTATCCCGTTTAAGACTTCATGCAGAGAACCAAAAAATCATTCCTAATACACAGTTTGGCTTTCGTCCGGGTTATTCCACCACCCAGCAAGTAGCACGAATCACGGAGTTTATCACACATAATTTTAATCGTAATAAACATACTGGTATGGTTCTCCTGGATGTTGCGAAGGCTTTCAATACTACTTGGCATAAAGGTATTATTTACAAAATGATAAAATATCAGTTTCCTCGTTATGTAATCAACGTTATTAGCAGCTATTTAGCAAACAGACTATTTTACGTTACTATCAATGATTCAAGGTCTACTATGAAAACGTGCTCAGCGGGGGTCCCCCAAGGTAGTATTCTGGGTCCCTTTCTGTTTACTTTGTTTTTATCTGATTTCCCAAACCTACCTGATATTCAGACTGCTCTTTATGCAGACGATACAGCTCTTTTCTGTACTTCGTATATACCTAAAGCAATTACTAATAAATTACAGTCAGGAATAAATTGTGTCTTTCGTTATTATAAAAAATGGCAAATTGATATTAATTGTGATAAAACGGAGGCTATATTTTTCACCCGCATGCGTCCCACGTTACCTGCTGAAGTTAAGGTCAACTCTACCACTGTAAGTTGGTCAAAACATGTTCGATACCTTGGGGTAGTCTTGGATAACAGACTAAATTTTTCTGAACATGTCAGTCATACTACCTTGAAAGCTAGCAGGAGTATATCTACCATATATCCATTAATCAACAGAAAATCATTTCTTAATGTAAATAATAAATTAATTCTGTATAAAACACTTATACGTCCCATAATGACGTACTGTTGTCCAGCTTGGAGTTTTATTTCAAATACAAATTTTAATAAGTTACAAGTATTTCAAAATAGGTGTCTCAGATGTGTGCTAAATGTCCCTAGATACCACAAAATCGTTGACATGCATGCTACCTTAAACATGCCTTATATTAAGGACCATATCTTAAATTTAACGCGTAAGTTCTGCGATGACTGCTTAGTCCACGATAATAGTTTAATTTCTACCATTGGTAATTACGATTCCAGGCAACTCCAATTTATGTATAGTAAATATAAACATAGGAGGCTCAAACATAACCTGTTGTAATGTTTTTGCGGCGCCTATTTTAGAAACTAATATTCCTTCTTTATTTATTTTTTAATGTCTAAAGTGTTTTTTCTTTTGTTTTATTATTACTATTTTAATTTGTGTTTTTTGCTGTACAGTTTTTTTTTCAATTATTTTTTGCTGTCATTATAAGTATAATTACTTGTTTTATTTATTACGGGTCTTTGTATTATTATTTCTGATGTACGGCGAGCCATCCTGGGCGTTACATAATTATTATTTAAAATTTTTGGTTTGTGTATACTCACTATAAATTATGCTGAAATATACGTTGTTGTTGTTGTTGTTGTTGTAGATTATAGATCTCCACGTCTACTTTGTTTTAAGACCAACCCAAAACCTTTAGCTAACATAGAGGCTTCAAAAAGGGCCCAAAACACAAAAACCCTTTAAGCCCGATTTTCTCGGCGATTATTCGATATAAAAATACGGCAATACCATCGTTAGACGCGTCTTTTAATGACGAATAACTTTTATTATAACACTATTTCCAAAATTTCGAATCGTTCGCGAATTATTGCGAAAAAATCGAAATTTCGAAAAAATCGCAAGGGTCTCCCCTTTTGAAATTTTCGGATCGGGTTTGAAATTTTTTTTCGCGGTTTTTTCATTTCATCCTATATATCTTATATATAAATGACTATTTGTAAAGTCGGAATCGTTTAAAAATGTTTACGTCGTTCGCTACGCCTTGCCAAAGGTGGCAGGTCATCGATTTTCAAAAATTCGTAGCTCGACACCTATCGATCGTAACGAAAAACGGTTTTCTGTTTCATATCGGTCATTTTAATATCTACCAAATCGATTCTATCGAAATTTTTCCAAAATCGAAATTTAAATAATTTACCCCCTTTAACCCCTAACCACACTGAATTTTTTTCCGAATTTTTCTCGCCGCAAAAACCATCCTTGAACTTCAACGAACATGTTAAAAAAAAATTGGCCAAATTGGTCCGGGCGTTGTTGAGTTATGCGCTTACAACGTTTAGCAATTCATTTTTACATTATAGATAAAAATCGCGATGGTAAAATAGGGGTTGATTGTAAAGGGTTGAAAATTCAGGGTTATATGTATTTACTAATGCTGTATCATAAAAAATTTTTAAAAAAAATGTATCTAAAATTGAAAAAAAATAAAAAAAAATTAGGGGTGGATTACCCTTAACATTTAGGGGAATGAAAAATAGATGTTGTCCGATTCTCAGACCTACCCAATATGCACAAAAAATTTCATCAAAATCGGTCAAGCCGTTTCGGAGGAGTATGGCAATGAAAACTGTGACACAAGAATTTTATATATTAGAGAGATAAATATATATATATATATATATATATATATATATATATATATATATATATATATATAGAGAGAGAGAGAGAGAGAGAGAGAGAGAGAGAGAACAGACTTTTATTGCCAGTAAAAGATCAAAATACACAGAACAAACACACACATACATAATGTATAAATTCACACACACACATACACAAATATATATAGGAAAGAAAGATCAGTATACCCACAATATGTATATATATATATATAAAAGGAGAAAGATGGCTTTTGAAGGGAAGGGTAGAGTTAGCTGCTATTATATAGATATTACTATTCTGCTTTTTTATTCAATGATACACACATTTCTTCGAAGGAACGAATTAAATAAAATTTATGGCGTTTGGGATAAAGCAATATATATAGCGCTTTCTATTTCCAACGAATTCCACTCGTCAACGTAATTTACATGGTCGAGTCATCTGTTGGTGAGTTCTCGAATACTTTTTCTGCCAGGTTTTCCCTTATTCTTTGTAACTACGTCGTTTTCTTTCACGGTTAATGCTCGGTGTAATTATTCATATTTGACTATTCTCTTTGAAATATATCACTTTCTTCCAACCCTCTTCTATCCACTTCTGAACTACACACTTTTTTGATGATGATTATATGTGTGTGTGTATGTGTATGTATGTGTGTGTATGTGTATATATTGTAACAACCATGCTTGTTACATTACTTGTGTTAGTGAGTGATTAAAAGTGATAAATTGAAATGAGAATTAAAATTTATATTTAGAAGTTTAAATTCAATAATATGTATGTGAATGATGAGAAAAAGAAATAGTATATATATACGTATATATGTGTAGGTACATTCGGTTGGCGTCGCAAACGTGACTTTCACAAAGAAAAGATAGTAAAAAGGAAATATAAAAAAGAAATAGAATGGAGCTAGATTGATATAGGTATAGATATATGTATTGGGGAAAGCACAATGACGCCAGTAAGATTATAATTGTAAAAGATTCATCAAAGTTAGTATAGAAAAAATACTGAAAGGTTATATATATATAATAAATCAAGAATTGACATGGCAAGAGCAGACAAAAAGAGTAAATATACCTCATAAAATGGGCTCAGTCGGTATTTTGGTCAAAGACTAAAAGAAACGGCTCCGAATTTTCTGATTGGCTAGCCCAAAAGAGAAATCGGAGGGTTCTGCGGAAAACAGTCAATTTAGGAAATTTCTAATATCTATAGAATTCCTAGAAAAACAAGTATGTTGGGAATATATATATATATGTTTGTTACCTGATGCTGGCTGCCGTACTAATAAATATATATAAGACTATATATGTATGTATACATAAGTATATAACCTTAAAATATAAGGGACCACGGAACTTGTCCTTGGTTCAACTATTTTCGTCGAAAACAGACAAAGAAAACCAAAAAGAATGAGAAAAGGTCTGTGAGCAATAAAATTGAAAAGTAAAAGAAATAAGTATAATAACGATAAAATACCTGTGTCGCCTCCTGAGTCCTGGAGAGAAATAAAAAGATGAGTTTTGTCGAAGTTTAGTTCACCAGTTTCGCTAGTTGATATTGAGTTTTAGTCAGTCAGTCAGTCAGTTTTTGAATCGAGTAAGAGTAGGTCGAAATAGCGGTCACGTTAAGTCGGATAGTTTTCGAAGAAGTGAGGATGGATCGTCGGGACTTCGATCGTGAAGCCCATCCATACAGGCTAGGGACAGTTCCATTTATTGTACTATATAATTTTTAGAAAAGTTCATTATATAATATATACGTATTTTAAAAAGTTAAATACTAAAAATAAATGTAGCCGAAAATCGGGCCCGTTCGATTCGTAATTAATTGTATCTCTAACTGAAATTGAAATTAGTGATGGGCGATTCCGAGACTTTATCATAATCGAGAAATTAGTACTCGGACTACGAGTGAATCGATTCAGCCGATTACTCGTCTCAGGCAAAAATAATCGAGATATTTTCACTCGAGATATTCTTACTCGAGATATTTTCCCTGGATTACTATCGATGCGCGCGCAACCTATATAGAGCCACTATATAATTATATATATATATATATATATATATATATATATATATATATATATATATATATATATATATATATATATATATATATAAGTGGAGACGTTTGGTAGCTGCAGAAGAAGTATTTATATATATATATATATATATATATACACTTCATTCGGAGGAGGCAATGTGAATATATATACATATATATATATACACACACCTATATACGGTGGTTGTGTTGCAACACTAAACAGAGTAGGGTAAGAGTATAAATACGTTCCTGACGCATTATATGTTACATATTTTTCGTCAGATGCGTTGAATTAGTTTCAGGCTTGGGCATTATAGTCTGTAATCGAGAAAATACCTAAGTTAGATTACTCGAATAGTAGTCCGAGTCCGATTATTCGAATAGTAGTCGATTACTCCAGACGAGCGCTGCATTCGAATAAAAATAATCGTGAACACGAAAACGAATCGAGTGAATCGAGACATTTTAAGAATCGAGATAATCGAGTAAAACTTCTCGTCATCGCGCATCACTAATTGAAATTAATAAAATTTCGATAAAATAGAAATCGCATTTTTTTTTCTTTTTATTAATTTATTTTATTATATTAACTGTCGTGAGCCAACCCACGTGGCATCCCGGACATACCTCAAGGAGCACAGCAAACCAGAAAGTCGGTAACGTTATATATTTAGTATTTATATCCGAATATTTAAGTATATAACGTAAATATATATACATGTGTTAACGATCTGTATGTATATGTATATGTATTTATATGTATATCGTACGGGTCGTTACAACATGTAATAATATAAGCACGCTATTAAACCATCGTCATTATTATTTGTTATTTTTTAATTCCCAAACTCATCTTATTTATTTATTTAATCATTAACATGTAACAACATGGTTGTTACAATAAGGTTGGTGTAATCTTGAATAGCCTTATTGATATCACTTTAAATTTGTATTATTTTCCATTATTTCTGAAAAAAATTTCCGATCTGTGGTTTTATGATCTAGGTTTTGTTGGTTGGATACGCTATTGGGTTTTACATCTAATACCGCAGGTACAGGAACATCATGGTCGGATGAATTGTTTTACATTGTTGTAATTTTGTAATCCGTGTATAATGAAAAAATCTAGATCATTTGGAAGCCTGTTAATGTGTGTGGGCGGCCAGTATGTTGGTGTCATCCGAGACAATATACCTAGTGAATTATCGCGTATCGTTCTATGAAGTCTTTTCCAGAATTGTTCGTTAATTGTGAACCCCATGCGTTGAATTTGGCGTTATAGTCACCACTGCAAATGAACTTATTCCCCAATTTTCTGTAGCATACTCGACTTCAGGTATATGAATTTGTCCATGACAGTAAATTGTGGCGACCGTGAGATCTTTTGTAAACGTTTAAATATTTACAGCTACTATTTGATACAGTGTGCGAGAAGCTTTTATACTGTTTAAACCAGCTTTTGACCACCACCATGGCTCCTCGATGAGCTGTACCATCAAGATGATATCCGTACAGTTTAAAACTATTCTCATGTGTAAGATGTGTTTCTCTATGTCTATATCGTTTTGATTAAGAAAAATTTCTAGTTCGTTCCATTTTTGCAAAATCCCACATTATCTATCACGAGTGAATGACAGTTTGTAATATCATGGCATAATTTTTTCAATAGCTTTTGTCAACAGTGATATTAATGGATTAATGACAGATTTGAATTCATTTAAAAATGTGTTTAGTAACACTGAAATATCGTTATTATTATTGTGCCCATTATTAACATTATTGGTATTATTGATGTTACGTGTATTTACTCTTGTTATAATTACTGTCATTGTGTCTCTATAGTTAGTTTCGATGCCGCTATGAGATAGACTTTCTCGATAATTTATACTGTTCGTTTTTACTACATCAGAGTAGATGATGGTTTTCCTTCGAGTTTGATAGCTTTCATTAGCGTAATTATAATTATTTGCGTCCGGCAGAAGCATGTACGTATTTTATACAGCTTTCTGCTTGTAAATTCTCTTTTGAGCATATTTCTCCGTATGGATATATATTTTGATAACAAATATTTCTTTAATAAGTTTCTTTTCGAACATATTTTGCGATGAGAACAGGAGTTTCGCTGTTGTCTATTACAATGGTTCTAGATTATTATGTGATGGGTGTGTATTCCTTTACTAATGTACATGTATTATATACGTTAAGGTTTATATTTGTATTTATTAATTTTTTAAAGATTATTCGTCCGTTTAAACAGCATGTCCGAATTAGTAAAAGCCGCAAATCTCCGGCGGTCGACGTAATTTTTTTTTTTTTTTTTTTTTTTTAAACATCATACCAGCATTAATTGCTGCAAACAACGGTGATCACGTAAGTAGGAAATTAATATTAGTCTAGTGACTCCAGTAAGACACTAGACTATGAGGAAGAGAAAAGAGTAACTTGATGGGAATTAAATATTTGTAGGAATAGTATAGGAATGGTTAAATACAATGATTAAAATGAAGAAAAAAACGTGTTGTCTTTTGAATAAGACCCGATTTATTAAGTGATTGGAATCGCATCTCGGCACCACTTCCTGCGCAGACGCCTTGGAGGATTGTCTGGAAGACTGTCTGAATGCATTCTGCGAACATTAGGATTGCTACTGACTTCAAATTTGTCGAATAACCTCTTATACTGCATGACATGAATATCGTTGACATATGGAATCTTGAGATCTTTATGCAGTGTCAAATTAGAAACATAGTATGGAGCAGACGCAATAGTACGGAGTATCTTGGACTGTTGTTGCTGTATTCTTCTAAGATTACTCTTGCAAGTACTGCCGTACAACTCTATTCCATACCGCCAAATAGGAGCGATTGCTGCAAGATAGATAGTACGTTTGGTCATTAGATTTAGAACCGACTTCCGTCCCAATAACGGACGTAGTGATTTCACACGAGTAATAATGTTTCTTCTAGTGTGTGCCACATGTGGTCGCCATGTGAGCCTTTTGTCCATGTACAAGCCAAGATAACGTACTGAATTACTTTTAGGAATTTGTATGTTGTTAATTCTTACAGCCGGGCACTTGATTTTTTTATTTGTAAATATAACGTGCTGGCATTTACTGGGATTAAACAACATACGCCAACTTTGTGCCCACTGAACCAACCTATTCAGATGGTTTTGTACCGCGATGTTTGCATACATTGCTTCTGAATTGGATGCAAGAATAGCAATATCATCGGCGAATGTTGCTAAAATGGTTTGATTGCTAGTTGGCATGTCCGCTGTGTAGACCGAATACAAAAGAGGCCCGAGTAGACTACCCTGCGGTACAGATGATAAAATATTATGTTCTTCCGAGAAATCTCCATTAATTCTGACAACGAATGTTCTACCAGATAAATATGAATAAAGTAATTCATATAAATCGAAGGTGAGAAACTGTCTCAGCTTATAAAGTAATCCAGGATGCCAAACCCTATCAAACGCCTGTGCAACATCCAGGAATACTGCAGAACATACTTCCTTTTTTTTCCAGCGTTGAGGAAATCGCATCAACCAATCGATGGCACTGCTGCACTGTAGAATGTTCAGTGCGAAATCCGAATTGATGGTTTGGTATTATTCCACGACTGTTTATAATCGGCTGGATACGACTTAAAATTAATTTCTCTAATACCTTTGATAATGAGCAGAGTAAACTAATAGGCCTATAGGATGATACATCTGTACACGGCTTGCCCGGTTTATGTATCATTACTATAACTGATTTTTTCCACGCTTTAGGAAAATATCCAATTCTTAATATTCCATTGAATATGTAACATAATAGAGTTGCTGACTTTGTTGGAAGCCGTGAAATGATTTCACCAGTGATGTTATCTACTCCAGGGCTTTTTCGTAATGGTACTTTACGTAGGCATTCGAATACCTCTTTTGGAGTAAATATTTTTGTTTTTCCTGGTGAACAGGGTTCATTTAAGCTATTTTCTATATATTCGGAGTATTCACGACACATATCAGGATGCGGAATAAAAACTGAACTGAGGTATTCTGCAAAAGCGTTTGATTTTTCTTTGTCGGTTCTGGCCCAACCATTATTTAATTTGATGTGAAACTGTTCTTTTTCGCGTTTTAATAGTTTCTTAGTATTATACCACAAGACTGAAGCATCAGTGTTCATTGTTTTCAAATACCTTTGTGTAGTTTCATTTTTATATTGATTTATTTTGATTTTCAGTGTATTTTGTAATATTGTGTAGTGCTTTTTTAAAGATGGATAACGATTATGCTGCCATTTTTTCCTAGCGGCTCGTGTTTTCTTTATCAGCTGTCTTATTTCGATTGGAATAAATTTGTGTGATAATTTTCCTGAATTATAACTTGTAGAATTATGACAAGCGTATACTATTAGATCAGTAAAGTTTTTAATTATATACCTAGGTCTATATCATTTTTACTTTTTATTTTAATTTTTAGGTTAGTTTCACTTTGAACTATATTTGAAAAAAGATCCCAGTTTGTAGACTTGTTAACCAGTCCATGTTGGATAGATATACACCTTGGACGTATGTCTAAGGTAGCAATTACAGGAACATGATCCGAAGATAGATCAATAGCTGTTCTACATTCTCTGCTATACTTTTGTAAGCCACGGATTACAAAGAAATCCAATATGTCTGGAAGTCTATTATCGTGTGTAGGCCAGTATGTAGGTGTCATTGGTGTAAGGATGGCAAGTGAATTATTCCGTATGCACTTTTCCAGCCTTCTTCCAAACTGATTAGTTAATCGTGAACCCCACTTGGTGTTTTTTGCGTTATAATCACCACCGCATATGAAGTTATTTCCTAAGTTTTTAAAGATGGTTTTAAACTCGATGTCTGGTATTATGAATCCACTGTGGCAGTAAATAGCTGCTACTGCAATTTCATTTGCGAGTGTATCTATATTCACTGCAACAACTTGATAAGCGTCTGTGCTACGTGAAAAGTTCTTATATTGTTTGTAACAACTTTTAACCAACACCATGGTACCTGCATGAGCTGTGCCATCAGGGTGGTGAGCAGTGTAAGTATTATATCCATTTAGTTTAAAACTGTGACTACTTACGAGGTGAGTTTCAGCTATCAATACAACATCAATGGCGTTTTGTTGGACGAAAATTTCCAATTCATTTTTTTTTGGAACGATACCGTTAGCGTTCCACAACATAATCACTAGTGACTCTTGCGTAATATTATTTATTTTCCTTGCCATCAAGGTAATAATTTTTCAATAACCTTGGTTAGCAAGGATATTAAAGGATTAATTACACTTTTAAATTCATTTAAAAATGTAGATAACATTAGAGATATATCAGTATTGTTGGAATTACTGTTACTATTTACAGTAGTAGCAATAGAGCCATTGTTGATGGACCTGTTATTATTACTGTCATCCTGATTAACTCCCTTACACGAGGAGTTGTTGTCTGCATTACCTTTAGCCACATTAGCATACGATCTATTCTTTTTAACAGTAATAGGACTAGTGTAGTTTCCATGAGAATTATTATAATTATTTATTTGAGTGACAGAATGTGATGAGCGTAAGTTATTATAAAATGAAGTCTGCTGCTTATACACTGAACATCCCCTATAGCTTGCTGGATGATTTCCGCTACATAATGCGCATGTTGCAGGTTCGTCATTACCTTTCGAACATGTTTTAGTGTCATGACGACCAGCACATTTTACACAACGAGCGGGTAAATTACAATAATTAGCTGTATGACCAAAAAGTTGACAGCGCCTACACTGTTTTAATCGCGAATCTTTCTTTGGTTCTTCCACCGTCACTATTGTATTTAGTAGTCTCGTGATCCTAAAAATTTCATCATTCTTCGTAGAGGGTACCAAATCTATGAAGAACATTGGTAATGGTTGCTTAGTTCTACTTTTAAGAATATTGGTAATCCGTGCAACCTTAAAACCTTTCGACTCCAGCTCAGTTTTTAATTCAATTAAATCAGTAGAACAATGTAAGTTTTTTAATACTACTCTGAATGATTTGTCTTCCTCCAAGGAATAAGTATAATATAAATAGTTATTTTCTTTCATTGCTTTAATAAGGGTACGATAACTTTGTGAGTTTAGCGGTTTTATTGTCACGCCTGACAGCGTTGATTTTAAAGAAAATTCTACTTCGGGTATTCTTAATAAGAATTGTCTGAAATTGGTAAAATTTTGGATATTTTTCACCATTATAGGTGGTGGCGGCTTAACATTCTTGTTAGGATATACAACATTAGGCGAAACATTTGTACTGTTAACATTAAGATCAGTGATTTGCATTTCTGCATCATTATTATTATCATTACAATTACCACTATTATTATCATTATTATTGTCATCATCAATCTCGTCGGCCAGAAATTGGAAGATGTTACGTTTAGTAGTTATTGATTTGATGCTATTATCGGGAGAATCTGTTTTCGCAATCTTAAATACATGTTTTGGTTTTTGCCAACCTTCATCACTTTCGTTTGTTGTAGTATTCGATAGTTGTCTTTTTATTGAATAATTACCAGTGGCGGTTTTACGTAATTGAACAGGGTTAACTGTTGGGTCAGATCCTGATGTGACATTATTAGTATTTCCTTTCGTATTTTTCGATATTGTCGGCAACCGTTGTGATTGTGATTGTCCACTTGGTCGCATACTGCGCGGCATTGTTCCGTTACACGGTACACAAGCAGGCTAAATGTAATTAAGCTTTAATATAAACTCTTAAGATAATTTAGAGTTCTATAACTGGCTACACTGACGAACTAAGTCGACAGCGTGCCTTTAAGTTAATACAATTATACAGAAACGAATTAACTAATACTACTATCAATAGTAATAATAATCAAATCGACTTCCGACAACAATAATAAGTAAAACGTAATATAATCGGTTAGACGAAACGTATAAGATAAGATAAGGAACGAGCTCACCGAATCAAATCGGAACAGACCGGTGTATTCTTATTTTTCTTATCTTCTCTTTTCGACGTTTTAATAGAAAAGAATACGAGCGTACGTTACAAATAAAAGTTTAATTACACATCTAATGCAACTCTTGATCAGGTAGTTTCACGAGGGGTTTAAAGCAGCAGTGAAATTGCTCTGTATGAGTTGTTCCAGCCATATTACAAACATTAAATATAATTGGGCAATTTTACTATATTTAAATATACCTTTGATGGAATGTCGTTCAGTTGGTATGTAGACGAAAAATGACGAGCGAATAATTTTGCATTTTCTTCATGACGTCGAAGCCAGCAGCCAGATTCATCCTTTAAAGGTAGTATTCTAGTAACGGACCGTTTAACTGCTTCACGAACAGCTTGAAGTTCATCATCGTTTTTAATCTTATTTTTAAGTTCATTCGTTGCTCTAACTTGTTTCTGAACGTGTTCCAATTTGTAAATTTGTGTTGTTACTAAAACAGGAATATGGTTAGATAATTATGAGTTATAATTTCTGCGTAATTTGGGGAAATTCCTTTCAATATAAACAAAACATCTGGTGTTCTATTTTGACAGGTTGGTAAATAACTAGGAACTACTTGTATCGTATCCAGTTTTTGTATATGATGCCGGCTGCAGTTACTCTTGTCGATAATCATTATTTTAGTTTTTTCTCGATTTGTTATTAATTCAGCTTGTTTACTTATGTTCTCAAAAGTTTTTCTTTTAATGAAGCGATCTTCCAATTTATCGAGTACTTTCCTAAGTATTTATTCACTATAAATGTCAATAAAATGGGGCTCAGAATACATCCTTGACGGACACCTTACTTTTCCAATGGTATTGCCATACAGCGCTTTAACTAATGTTATTCTTTAATTAATGTTATCAATGTTATTAAATGTCACGGTACGCCCATTTGTTCTAATATCTGCCATAATGTCCTCCATTGATGCTTTTGAGTATTCTATATAGCCAATGTACGCTGAAATGTTAAATTCGCGACTTTTAAAAGCATTCGCGCATTGATCCTTTGAGATGTTCTGTTGGCGACGAATGTTTCGAATCTCCTGAACAGAAAAATGAACCAACCTGTTCATTTTGAACGATGCCTGATTTGATCTATGCTTACGAGAATACAGCGCATAATGAGGTATTTCGAACACATGGTACTTAGGAACGGAATAGAAAAATTAATTCTTGAAGGGATGGTAGCAGGCAAATATATATATATATATATATATATATAAATATATATATATATAAAAATATATATATATATATAAATATATATATATATAAATATATATATATAAAAATATATATATATATATAAATATATATATATATAAATATATATATATAAATATATATATATATATATATATATATATATATATATATATATATATATATATATATATACAGTAGAAATTAAATTTTTATAAAGAAATATTGTTAAATGTAGTTGATGTTTAGTTTTGTAGCGGCATGTAATGCAATGTAAGGAATAAGTTATTCAGAATGATTATTTATAAATATAATTATGCCGAAATAGGTATGTTAGATAGTGAAGTATGTAAACGGAAAGTATTTTGTATATTGAAAAATTCCGAGTAGTTTATAAAATGTTATGTGAAGAATTGATATTTGTTTGTATAATGTTAATTTGAGCGACACAATAAAGAATAAATTAATGTTTTGTAAGATATTTGAAGAATTGTAGTTTATAAAGTGTTGTAAATGTATGTAAAGTTTGTAAAAAAAGTTAAATTGTTATGATTAATGTGAGCATAGAAAGTGGACAGAAAAACGAACCAACCTCTTTTTTGAACGATTCTACGCTTACGAGATATAGTAATACAGCGCATACATATGAGGTATTTCGGACACATATGTCGAAACGGAATAGAAAAACGGTTATGTTGATCCTAAAATATTTGTATCTAAAAATAACAGTTGGATGAAACGAACGAGGCGAAAGATTAATAAAGTTCACGCACTTTGAACACGTTCATAATAAACTCGTTCCTTAAAAAACGCAACCGAAGAAATGGTGATGAATCACCGGGTACACTACATTATTGGGCCACGACCCTTTTTGAACTCCAGCTACGAGCTGTCCTGTAAATGTCAAAATAAACGATTAGGTGGTTACAGACAGGATTCTATGGTGGCCTTTTATGATTATTATTATTTCTGGTGATTCGTTCCACCCAAAAAAAGTTACTACACGCTGCGAGTGAATGAAAAAAAGCGAAATATATAAAGGACTTATACTATAGAGTGGTGAAAAAATCGATTCCATATATGCAGCACAAAACAAATTGTGAGAGAATATCCTGTTCTTACCTAAAGAATAACAACAATAATAAAGAGAATAACAAATATAATAATAATAATACTTTTTCTGCCATAAGAATAACAGGTATATTTAAGTAATAATAATGATAATTCAAATTAAAATTTTAATTAGTTTCAAATGTAGGTTTCATTCACAATAAATTATGATAAATAAAATTAAACATCTGCGCGTAATGCTTAAGTGGCAAAATATATAACCCTACCACCTATTGACGACACAAATACGTTAATTTAACCCTTTCATCGGATATAATGGCCTGATATTTAAGTATACTATATTAATTTTGCCGTGAACATTTTTTCTCGTTTACTATTTGTATACTTCTTGTATTTTCCATTAATTTTAATTTTATTTTATATATTTTGCTTTTCAAAATTAAATTTTATTTTGATGTTACATCTATTACGTTATTCTAGCCTAGTAAATTGGTAAAAATGTTATGTTTTTGATGTACGAGTTGGAAATGTCACACCTCGGCGACATACTATATCTTCACTCCCAATCGTCCTGTGATGCTAAGTGTTTCGTAATCAGGAAGTTTATATTAGGTCGCGTACCTAATTTCAGAATTTTAGAATAAAAATTAACAAAGTTCCAATGAAAGGGTTAAATTTTCAATATCGAATTATTTTTCATCAACGAAACCGACAACCAAGTACTTCGCACTACAGAAAAAACTGCAGTTTCATGCCGTTTTTCTAAAACTAGCGTAATTTTTTGAATATTTAAGTCTATATTCATCGACGATTTGGACAAGGAACGTCCACATTGCGGTGTACGTTATCTGCCTTTTTCGTGGTAGGAAGCAATAAACCAACAGAATGCATAATTGATTTTTATATCGGTTAATTGTATAAAGTTGTTGGAAAAATTTCGGTCGATACCTAAATGTACCATCGGCGAAATTATCTACCGTAGAATCAGCGAGAACACTAATGACAAGTCACCACGGCAATTTAATGAATATCGTCAACGTACAGGTCACTTTCTTTAATTTTGTTTAGTTCCAAATGTTTCTTTTATATTACATAAATGATATATCGCTTACATTTACTAAGTTTTATTTTTATTCACATTATTTCTCTACGATTTTTCAACATTAACAAACACGCAAGTTTATATGAGGATGATATAGCAATATTTTTCAGCTCTTACAAACCAACTGCTATTAAAAATAAATTATAAATCGGTGCACATAGCATTTTAAAGTATTATCGCAAATGTCAAAATCGAAATAAATGCATTAAAAACTGAGGCCATATTTTTTATTCGTCGTCGACCAATTTTGCCATCCGAACTTCTAGTCGATGATAAAATTATAAACTGGTCGGATAGTGTACGTTATTTGGATGTTTTATCAGATAAACGGCTAACCTTCTCAGCGCGTATAAATTACGCAGCTCTAAATAAAACAGTAGGCGCAATTTACTTAATCGTAAATCGTACCTGAACGTTAATAATAAGCTCGACATTTATAAAGAGCTTATTCGTCCTGTGATAGCTTATGCTTGTCTCGCCTGGTCTTCTATCTCGAAGGCGAGCTTTAATAAATTACAATTAATACAAAATGAGTGGTTAAGATGCGTATTAAGTTCCCTAAGGTATGCCAGAATAGTGGACATTCATGAGATATTAAATTTACTTTTTATTCGGGATTTGATTAGTTTTGCTGATGATATGGCTGAATCTATAGAAGATCTGCGGCGAATACTAAATACAGTTGCTACTGTAAGCCAGGAAATGGGAATCAATATAAACATTAAGAAAACATAATTCATGGTAGCTTCCCGCCAATCAGTTACGGATAAAAAATTATTTCTCAATTGGAATGAAATCAACGAGTAAATAAATATAAATATTTAGGCAGCCGGATTACAAGAAATAGTGACCCGGGTGTAGGGATACAAGCTCGAGTTAAAATGACCGGAGATATGTTCATGAAATTCAAACGCGTTCTTTGTAACCGATAACTAAGCTTAGATATCAAAAAGAAGATTCTAGGATGTTACGACTTTTGTATGGGTATGGAACTTGGACGCTAAATATGAAGAAGCGCATCCCATCGTTCGAAATGTGGTGTTACAAAAGAATATGGAAAATTCCGTGGACAAGTAAAACAAAGAACGAAGAACTGTTAAAACCGATAGTAACTGGCCAGAAACTAATGACTAATAAAAATACGAAAAATTGCGTTTTTGGGACACCTAATGCGAGGATCAAAATATTACATTTACAATCATTGAAAACACTTTTAATGTAACTATCAGTAATGTCGAACTTGAACGTGTTTATGAAATTAAGTATCTTGGGGGGGTTCTTGATTGCAAAATTAACTTGGCATAAATATGAGTATATGTATACATATATGTTACCATATTAATTTCAACACCTTTATTTTTTATATAATAATAATAATAACAACAATAGTAATAACAATAATTAAACAATTTGTAAAAAAATAATATAATTAAATAACCCTATAAAAATAATAATAATAATAATCGTATGTGACGTCGCACGAACCCTTATATGTATTGGTAGACGGTGTGAGTGTGGCGTCGCAGTACATTTATAATATCTATATGCGCAATATTTACCAAATAATTCCAAATTTTTTTTTGTATATGCATTTATATATGAAAGTATATATATGAGTTTTTAAAAGTTTCTTTACATAATTTTTTCGTACCCGTAAAAACAAAATTAATAATTTCGTATATTTAATTCCTATACACGATATGAACGATCTTCTAGGCAACAACATTTTTCTAAACGAAAAGAAAATATTTAATATTTAGCTATACACAAAATAAACAAAGTTCGAATAGTAAATCAAATTTGGAGACAGAAATGTTAGTCGGAAAAATCGTTTCGAATCCGTCCTATAATCTCTTCTTAAATTTCCGATATCACTTATTTTTCAATACCATGATTGACCCAAATGAAACCGACAACTGAATACTTCGCAATCCAAAAAACCTGCACTTTTATCGTAATTTTTTTAATATTTAAGTCTATATTCATGGACAATGCAATTTGAACAATGAACGTCCACATTAAAGTGTACGTCCCCTACATTCTTCCTGCTGGGACGCAAATAAGCCAACGGAATATACAAAATTATTTTGATGTTGGTCAAAAGTAACATTTTGGTTACAACTCCGCAAATTAGGGGTTGGTTACGTTGAGAAATAAAATATAATTAAAATATAAAATTTAAAATAAATACTTTTAATAATAAAATATGGAGGAAATATATATATATATATATGTATGTATGTATAGTGGAGACACCAACACAACGAGTGTGTTAAGGAAGATGTTCATTTTAACGAAACAAGGGGCTACTGATTAAGTAAAATTGCCTATCTAACGGACTAGTGGGAAGTCTGTATACTTAAAAAAATATATTATGCAGTATACACTGTAACAGCATATGCGTGCGAATATATATATATATATATATATATATATCCATATATGTCGCTAACAAATTTTACAAATTTTTATGTATTTTCCTATCCAATAAACCATTTTGTTACAGATTTTTTATAGGATAAAACTACCAATTACGTCGTATAAGTTGTGCTATATACGTTGTAATAGACAAAATCGCAGTGCCCCCATATATATAATGTTTATATTATATATATATAATTTTTTTATTATATAATTTTTTATTGGATGGAAGCTAAATCGCGAAAACGACATCATACCCGTGAGATTGTTCCACTCCATATACAAATATATCTTATGTTTTTAATCAAATTCGAAAATTACTACTCACTTCATGCATATGTATGTATAAATTTTTGGATGTTTTGCTACAACCGCAATTACTCCACTTTAGGATAAATTTTTTGACATGCACATTTTGCCACCTTTTCTCACGTACAACACAATATGTGCGGTAATAAATTTTGCGGAAATATATACATGTTACACGCGCGGTTAATACAAGTACGCAAAAGTATATACATATATAATATCCGCAGTAAAAGAATGAGGTACTAAAGCATATATATATATATATATATACAGGAAGCATCGCGGCCAGTCCAAAAACCAATCAAGGGACATATTGAAAATCCAAAATTCAACTTATAATCGGCGATATCTCCTTAACGATTAACTCTTATAGGATAAATGTTACAAACAAAATGATAGATCTCCACGTCAGTTTTGGGAATAATCGTTTTAAAATTAGTTTTTCTAGAAGCTTTGAAAGAATAGGAAGCAGCGAAATAGGCCTGTATGACGAAACCAGTTCAGACGATTTACCAGGCTTTGGTACAACAATTATTTGAGAAAACTTCCAACTCAAGGGAAAATATTGGTTACGTAGGACAGCGTTATATATTTGTGTTATGAGTACAATGGTTTTACGTGGCAACTCATTTAAAAGCTCTGCTGTGATTAAGTCAAAATCCGGGACACGTTTTCCGTTTCATATTTTTAATAAGTTGCTGAATCTCGTCTGGAGTAACCGGTGTTATAGGTGGATTCATTTGCAGTGGTTTTTCTAGGTATTCAGGGATATCTGTGGAGTCACTAACTTGGGCATTCGGTGTGAATACATCGCAGAAATAACTTACAAAGAGCGCTGCTTTATCGAAGTTAGTACGAGCCCAACTACCGTCGAGTTTTTCTATCGCAGGAATATGCACAATTGGCCGTTGAAAACGTTTGGTCGCTCTCCATAGTGAGTGATCATCTTGTTTGGTCGGCGATAATTTCGATAGAAATGTTGTGAGCATTGCATTTTTATTTTCACGTAATACTTTACGCAGTTGCTTTATTTTTCAATTCAGTTGCGTTTTAATAGCTGGATTTCTCGTTGTGTTCCAAGCGTTTCGTAATGTGTCAGTATATGTTTTGGAACATTATTAAACCCCTTTGGTGGCTTTACAGTGGTAGTGGCTAGCCACGCAGCATTTTGTATAGTTTCTGTTAGGTTTTGTACCGCTTTATCAATATCGTAATTAGTTTTCAGCGACATATTTAACTTTATTTTAGACTCTAGATATTGTTTAAACAATGGCCAATTAGTTCTTTTATTGATAAGGCATGGTTCAGGTGTTTTTGTTATTGGAGAGATGCTTACCGTTAATATAACTGCCGAGTGATCTGACTGTAGGCCGAAACACGAGTCTGCTCTCATACGAAATGATGATATTCCTTTTGTTACAAAAAAGTCAAGCAGATCGGGTTTCCTTTTACGATCTTGAGGCCAGTAAGTAGGTTCCCCTGTCGAGAAGTAACCTAGATTTTGGCTGGAAATTACTTTTTCTAGAATTTCCCCCCGGGGATTATCTAAACGAGAGCCCCATTTGCGAATTTTTGAGTTCCAATCTCCGCCAGATATGAATTTCGCTCCCAATGATTTGAAATACTTGAAAAGCAGATTTTCATCTAATCGCTCATTTGGAGAGCAGTATACGGCGGAGATGGCGACAGTTCCAATAAATGAACATAATTTTACCGTACAAGCCTGTTTTCCCGAATAGTTTTTCTCTTCGTAATGCTTGATTGTTTTTTTAATAATAATTGCACTACCGCCGCGAGCTTTATTATCTGGCCGAAGACAAGTGTACACATCGTAGTTGGGAATATTAAAAACTGTTTTATTTGTAAAATGCGTTTCCGAGATGAGAAGTATATCAATGTAGTGAAATTTCAGAAAGAGCACTATTTCTAACTTATGTTGTAACGCGCCATTAGCGTTCCAAAGTGCAATTCTTAATGAAGTAGTCATTATTTACTAGTTTTATTCAGGACTGAGGACAATAAATTTAATATCATGGCGTTCTGGTTCATTAACTGTTGAAACATGGTTTTAAATCCACTCAAAAATACACTTAATAATGTATCTATACTAGTAGGCGAGTTAGTTGCGAATCGGTTATTCATTATATTACCACCACTATTTGAGGGACCAACATCATTATAGACATTATTGCCCGGATTAAATACCGCATTGGCGCCATTCGTCTCTGACGTAACTTTTGCATACGATAACAGACGTTCATGCTCATTTTGTGGGATATCATGTACAACATTACTGCAGCTTGCGGGAATATTCACTTTGTCAGGAAGCGTCTGTTCTGCATTATATTTCGCATTGTATAATTTGCGATATACCTCACATCCCTTGTAATTAGAGGGATGTTGCTGCGCGCATAATGCACATTTCGGCGGTACGTTTTTTCTTTTTTGCAATCGGCTGAATTATGACTACCGGCGCATTTAACGCACTTATAGGGACGATTACAAAACGATCTTGTGTGCTCATGCACTGGGGTATGTTCCTTTTTACGTGTGGGGCTTCTACTCTAATTTTCGAATGTAATAATAAGTCGAGATCATATATACGTTTGAGCAGTGTTTATACATAGTACTTACTCTTCGTGTCTTCACACTATCAAATAATTTTCAGAATTAATTAGGAAAGAATTTACTGTTGTTAATCTCGTGTAAACACATTGCTAATGACACCTATAAAAACAATTATATTTTTAAAAGATAATGTACGCTATTAAATATTTTTAATAAATTGAAAATAGTATCATGTTGGGTATCATTTGGGTAAGCTGTAGAGACAACCATATTTTAAAAAAGGCTCATTCCTAGCATACTTGTACAACTCAGAATCGACTGGGGCTTGGATAAATTAATGTGTTTTGCTTAACTTCATAACTCGTTAAAAATAGTAATGTTTGATATTTAAAAAAAATAAAATTTGGGATTGTACAAATATTCTAGGAATCTACCATATTTTAATTATAGCACCAATTGTATATTGACTTGTAATTTTATCGTTATTTCCATTACGATTAAGCCGGGGCGTTGTTTATAAATTGTAAGACAAAATCCATAGTATACGATCCAAATAACTCTGAAAATTTATGAAACGAAATTCCGCAAGAGATAAATAGCTGTGATTACGCATATAATTGTTTTTATTAATTTTTCAGAATAAACATGATTTTACAAATATATATATATATATATATTTATTACGAAATGGCCCTCTTATCTCGTCGTTGTCTGCCAAGTTATTACGAAATGTAGCTTAATCACGTGGTGGTGATCCAGGTTATTACGAAATATCCTTAATCCTTACGTCGTGATCGGCCAAATTAGTACAAATGGGGCTAAATTCCCTCGTGTTGATCGCCAATTTATTACGAAATAGGTGGCAGATAATTTATTATGAATTGGAGGGCTTTATTTCGTAATATGATAAAAGAATTATAAGATCGCGGTCGCCAGTGCCTAACCTGGACTGCTTGTAGAACTCGCAGCCGGTGACACACTAATACATCGATTAAAATTTAATTATTATTACACAAGATTTTAATTTATATATTATTATACATTGCAAATATCGACAAAAATGATTTTTAAAAATAAAAGAAAACCATTACTTATATTGTACAATTATTAGCCACACAAATCATTCACGGACATATAATAAGTACAATAAACAACAAGAAATAACAAATAATAAAACAAAACGTACGACCTGTGGTACCACAGTCTCCGCTGCTGCTGTTTACGGAAGGACTGATGTCTCCAGATCGTATTCCGTATGTTTTTGATGATGGTACGGTTTCCGTAAATTAAAGCGTAATTAATTTAATTTATAATTTTAAATTTATTCAGATACAATCTTATTCAGTTCGCGATTATTTATTTCTGACTACGTATTCGACTGACTAGAGAAATATTTCTTTTTATATAATAATTTTAATAGTCCTATATAAAATTTCTACCGCGTAACGTCTATGTGACGTCTTCTTCAAAAAGGCAAAACACGCGATAAAATTTGAACGAATATATTTCGTTGTTACGAATTGACTAGAAGTAACGATCTTTTCGGACCAAAAATAATATGCGACAAACTCGACACGAGGCTTAACGGTTAAAGACCAAATATATATCTATCGATAAGTCTATTCACACATATACAACACGCGATTACCGGTTCCTGGCTCTACCCGCCGTTATTCGGGGTTTTTCATTCATAACCTGGCAATTCGTATTTAATTAAACAGTACTTATTATTTCCCAGGTTATTGCTATCATCATCCTATTCATTATGGCGCTATGTTATAACTTATCAGTTTTGACGATCTAAAACTATCCTGATGGAAATACCTCGGTTATTGCCCGATATTATATTACGTTAATTATTGTCGAAATTTTATTTTTATTTTTATTTTTTTTTTATTTTTATTTTTTCCATCAGTACCCCCATCGTCTTAGATCGTCATTTTATATATATATATATATATATATATATATATATATATATATATATATATATATATACATATATATATCCTCCTCAGTAGCAGACCACTACCTTGCGTAAGGATGTTTATCCAAAGGCTAAGGGAGTAAACCCTGACAGAAAATCCTGCAGAAGGCAACGGGAAACCACTGCAGTATTTTTCCACGAACACCATTATGAAATCTACAGTTCTCAATAATGTTTTGCCATGCGATCCGGCTAGCAACCGGCGTTCCGATTTCCGGGGTCGGAATGAGAAGTATGCAACTGGCCTTGTGAGTGGGGCAAACCAGCCACTTCATGGAAAAAATATGACTGGGAATTTCGCAAAAGTAAAAACTAAAATAGCTACTTGGAATTTTGGAGTACTTTTACACACCGGCAAGCTTCGTATTGTGGAAATGGAGATAGAAAGGTTAGGAATTGAAATATACGGTTTAGCGGAAACACATTACCGACAATCTGGACATTTTGTTACGGAAAATGGAACACTTTATTGTTCGAGTACAGATACAACAAGTTTTAGTGGTGTTGCTATATGGGTATCAAAGAAATTCAGTAAGATGGTTACTGGTTATAAAACAAAGAATGACAGAGCCATAGCTATCAGGCTAGAGGAGAGACCGGTTCCTATTAATATTATTCAAGTATACGCACCTACTTGCGCAGCGGACAATGAAACAATTGAATTATTTTACAAAGAAGTAGAAGAACTTATGAATGATATATCAAATAGAGAAATTACAGTCGTAATGGGGGATATGAATGCTAAAATTGGTAGTTCATTTGACGTACAGTTACGAAGAACAGTCGGAAAATTTGGAATAGGCAACAGAAACGAACGAGGTGAAAGGCTACTTCAATTCGGGGTTGAAAATAATCTCAGCATAATGAACACAATCTTTAAACATCATATACGACGGTTATGTACATGGGAAGCTCCTGGTGATCGATGTAAAAATCAGATTGATTACATCTTGATACAAGAAAGATGGAAAACATCTTGTGATAATGTCATAGCCTATCCTGGAGCAGAATGTGGATCGGATCATAGACCATTAGTTATGACAATTCGGTTGAGATTGAAAAGCAAATTGCAATCATTATCAAGATCCAGGATGAAAATTACACATCCGCAAAATTTTAAGCAAAAATTTGAAGAATATGGACCAGACGACAATACAGACACGCAAATTCGGGAAGTTGGCCTTCTATGGCGTAATTTTAAAAATAAAACTATTTTGGCAGTACGAGAAACTCAACCACATGAAGAAGAAATGAAACGTAAACCGTGGATATCGTCCGAGACAATCCAATTAATTATGAAAAGGAGAAAACTCAGAAACAGTACTCACGCAAATGAACAGGAAGTAACTCGTTTATCGTCAGAAATTCGTAAATTTTGCCGCAAAGATAAAAATAATTACCATGCAGCTATTTGTCAAGATATTCAGATACATGCAGAAAAAAATGAACCCAGAGATTTATATAAAAAGATTTCTTTGATTACAAGAGAATTCAAGATGAGATGTTGGGCAATCCAAAACAAACAGGGATGTATTAAAACAGAAAAACTGGATATAGCAGAAATCTGGAGGCAATACTGTCAGGAACTATACGATAATACATATACAGAGGAACCAATAATGCCAAATCCGTTGTCCGAAATATACTTAAATCAGAAATAGAAGAGGCCATAAAATATTTAAAATTGAATAAAGCTACAGGTTTCGATGGAATACCGGCGGAAATAATTAAACAAATGGGTACTACAGGAATTAAGAAAATACACGAAATATGTGAAGAAATTTGGCGAACCGGAGATTGGCCACAAGAATGGTGTAAGACGGTCTACATACCTCTATTTAAGAAAGGACAAGTTACAAATTGCCAAAATTATAGAACTATTTCATTAATACCGCACACCAGTAAAATAATGCTCCGAATTATAAATAATCGATTAGCGGAATTCTCATCCAGGCAGATTCCAGATGAGCAAGCAGGATTTGTAAAGGGAAAAGGAACTCGCGAACAAATTTTAAACATAAGACTGTTGATTGAAAAAACCAGAGAACATAATATTCCGTTAGTGTTATGCTTTGTTGATTATTCAAAGGCATTCGACAATGTTCGTTGGGAAAAATTGTGGCCTGCACTTATTGAAATGGGAAAGGCATCTGGTGCATTTAATAAATCAACTATACGAACATAATATAAACACGGTACGTATTGAAGGCCATATAGAATCAAAAGAATTTAAGACGAAAAAAGGTGTAAGACAAGGATGCGTTTTATCACCGGTACTTTTCAATCTATACGATGAAT
Organism: Coronaproctus castanopsis; assembly: GCA_032883995.1. Lineage (NCBI taxonomy): Eukaryota > Metazoa > Arthropoda > Insecta > Hemiptera > Monophlebidae > Coronaproctus > Coronaproctus castanopsis. Next base: position 111,994,428 of record CM065054.1, on the reverse strand, counting down.
ATATTATGAGACAGGTTTTGAACGGTTGCAGCGTTGGTGTTTCCATTGGTGGAAGAATCATTAATAACCTACGCTTTGCAGATAATACAACGCTTATAACCAGCTCAATTGATGACATGAGAATATTAGTCGACCGACTAAATAAGATAAGTGCCAAATATGGATTAAATATAAATAAAGATAAAACAAAACTAATGGTGGTTGATCGGGGAAACTTAATACCGGAGGCTGAAACACAAATCGATGGTTACGAAACATTACACAAGTATATATATTTGGATTCTCCTATTGATGATAAAGGCACTTGAACGGATGAAATAAAAAGACGGATCCAGTTGGCTCGAAGTGCCATGATCAAATTAAACAGAATATGGCGCGACGCATCAATTACAAATGCGGTAAAAAAGAAATTAGTGCAGTGTTTGGTGTTTTCTGTATTCACATATGCGGCGGAAACATGGACGCTGAAAGCCAAAGATAGGCAACGTATCGATAATTTCGAAATGTGGATTTGGAGGCGTATGTTACGAATACCCTGGACAGCGAAGCAAACAAACGTTTCTATATTACGCAAGCTCAACATTAAGCGTAGATTGTCCAGCGATGTTCTTTTCAGATTATTATGATTTTTCGGACATATCATGCGAAGCGATGACTCCATGCAACGATTAATAATTGAAGGGAAAATACAAGGAACGCGTCCTCCTGGTAGATTACACATCAAATGGACAGACACGATCACAAAAGCGCTTGCAAAGTCAATGGCTGATTGTAAACGGGAAGCTGCAAACCAGATACAATGGAGAAGAAAAATTGAACAGGCTGTAGTATGAAAATGGTCACGACATCCCTTAGGGGGATTACGACTGAAGAAGAAGATATATATATATATATAGAGAGAGAGAAAGAGAGAACAGATTTTTTATTGTCAGTAAAAGTTCAAAATACACAGAACAAACACATACATAATGTATAAATTCACACACACATAGACAAATATACATATAGGAAAGAAAGATCAGTTTACCTACAATATATAAAAAATGTAAATGTAAATGTAAAACGCGTATATTTGGCATTATATTAAAAAATTATAATAATATTTAATAAATGTACCGGAACAAATGCCCTCTCCATTTATGAAAGTAAAAATTCTAATAATATAAACTGGTAAATAATAAATATACAAGATGAAAATAGTATTGATGGAAAAATCAGAAAAAAACCATTACAAATGAAAAGCAGTAATTTAAAAAATAAATATAAGTTTAATTATATAACGAATATGTAATATCATTTATAAGTAATGGAAACGAAAGCAAACAAATTATGACGTTATGAGAATAATACATTATGTTTAATGCGTCGATGCTTATACTTAGTATATCTAATACTTAGTTCCCTGGAATCGTAATTTCATATTGCTGGAAGTAAATTATTACGGTGCGCACTATAACTGAGAAAAAATTTTTGGGATAGTTTGAGGATATAGTCTTTTACATATGGTATCTGCAGAGCACTATGCATATATGAAATTTTAGTGTATACGGGGACATTGAGGATACATCTAAGACATCGATTTTGGACTAATTGCAGTCTATTAAAATTAGCATTTGAGGGACAAGAATATGTTAAAATAGGCCTAATGATTGACTTGTAGATTATTAATTTATCATTAATATTTAAGTGAGATTTACGTTTGAAAATGGGATAAATTGAACAGATTGTTATGTTTGTCTTCAATGATGCATGGTCAATATGCTTAGAAAACGTTAGTCCCTTGTCTAAAATGACACCAAGATAGCGTATCTGGTCAGACCATTCTATATCAACGCCACTGACATGAAGTCTGGTCGGTAAAAATGGTCTTCGACGAGTGAAGAAAATTGCATTCATTTTGGAAGGATTAAGAGCAATTTACCATTTAGAAAAATACTTAATTACACGATCAGCATCGGATTGTAACCTATTGCTGATAGTACTTGGCCTGTAGGAACTGCAGTACAACGCTATGTCATCAGCGTATAAGGCAACCTCAATGTTATTTATATGCGGGAAATCATGCATGAAAAATGTAAATAAGAATGGCCCCAGCACGCTACCTTGAGGCACGCCGGCAGAACAGGATTTGTTACTTGATTTCGCATTATTTATAATGGTATAAAATGATTGATTACTTAAGTAACTATTAATCAGTTTAATTAGATAATTGGGAAACCTGGTAGCAATCATTTTATAGATAATACCGTCGTGCCAGGTTGTGTCGAAAGCTTTTGCCACATCAAATAATACCATCCCAGTATGTTTATTGAAGTTAAAATTATCTGTGATAGAGTCGGCAACTCTTGCTATCTGTTGTGTTGTGGAATGCTTTGGTTGAAATCCAAATTGACTACTAGGTATTATATTATTAGAGTTAGTGAAGTCACATAATCTTTTCAGAATAATTTTTTCAGCGATTTTGCTAAGATTACTAAGCAAGCTGATTGGACGGATATTGTCTACCTGAGAGCAATCTTTACCGTGTTTTGGTACTGGAATTATTTTAGCCACTATATATACATATATATATATATATATATATATATATATATATATATATATATGTGTGTATATATAAAAACGGAAAAAGATGGCTTTTGAAGGGAATGGTAGAGTTAGCTGCTATTATATATATATATATATATATATATATATATATACATATATATATTACTATTCTGATGATACACACATTTCTTCGAAGGAACGAATTAAATAAAATTTATGGCGTTTGGGATAAAGCAATATATATAGCGCTTTCTATTTCCAACGAATTCCACTCGTCAACGTAATTTACATGCTCGAGTCATCCGTTGGCGAGTTCTGGAATACTTCTTCTGCCGGGTTTTCCCTTATTCTTTGTAACTACGTCGTTTTCTTTCGCGGTTATTGCTCGGGGTAATTATTCATATTTGACTATTCTCTTTGAAATATATTACTTTCTTCCAACCCTCTTCTATCCACTTCTGAACTACACACTTTTTTGATGATGATTATATGTGTGTGTGTATGTATATATATACATAGTAAACATAACGAATGTTCCTTAACCGAAAGTACCAATTGTTTATCACGTTGGTTAGCCGCGTATGCGGAAGCAGCAGCCACAGAGGTAGTATGCTGTGTTTAATACTTATTTATGTCTATGGTTCGCTAGTGTTTATTCTACATTGTAACTCTTCACTTACAGATTTTTGTGAAATACATTGTTTCATTTCAAATAGTCAAGTACGTATTTCATTTTTCCTATTTATATATATATATTGTATAATTCCTATTTATCTTACAGTATTTGTGTTATTTTTTATTACAGTTTGTACTTTTAAAAATTTACAAAATTTTAATTGTTACGAAAAATTCTATAATGATGAATATTATCAATATTTTTCTTCTCATTAATTTCGGAACGAACTATATTTTTAATAAACTTAACCATATCTTTATGCTTTTTAAAATTGTATGTTTATCTATGTGTATAAACAGATCTATACTAATGATTAATAATGAAAAACCAAAAATATATTTCACATACTCTTTAAATATTTAATGTTATATAAATACACGTATATCAATAGTATTATATCGATTAATTATCGTTAAACCGATATAAACATGTAAGTACAAGTGTACTTAAATTAGTATGTTTCTATTAATTAATTACGCTTTAACTGATCTAATTGAAAAAGTTTCTAATTTGGTATTTTAATTAATACAAATTTTTCCGCTTTTTTTTAATCAGTCCCGATAATTCCACTTTCAGTTTCTATAAATCATTATGTAGGATTAATTTATGTCTGTTTATTAGTTTTTACAATTTTTCTTTAATTCTTTAACACAATTAATATAACTTTTTTAATTGTTTAATTAGATGGAAAATATGGACACACAAAACGTAACTGTAAGTAACACATAATTCCTATAACTTACACAATACAATAATAACTACATAACACACGCACAAAATATATATATATATATATATATATATATTACATACATATATCTATAGATATATCGTTCCATTTTCATTTTTAAAATATTGTAATTTATGAATACGATATATTGAACAGAACAAAAGTCCATCTATAACTTTGTAACATAATAACATTTTTATTAAACAATTAAGTTTCAAAATCTATCAACTCCATCTGCTTATTTCAAACATTGTACACATGTTTTCTAATGTGTTCAATATCGTAATCTATAAAGGTAAATCAGAGAAAATATTAAACATTTCATTTAAAACTCTTCATTAAATATATATAAAAAAAATATACGTTCGAAAATCTTACATATTACATCATTAATCAAAAATTATGAAGAAATATATTTCGTTTCATTTTTCGAAAATTAGTCATGTATAAATTTTACGTATACACATTTTTCAAATTATTCATCAACAATTTCAAACTTTCAAATCTACAAATGTATGACATTAATTAAAATCCGATATTTTAATAAATTTAAAAAAATTAAAACATTTCGTTTTTTAGATTACTCCAGTGCATCGTCGAGTGATTGTGTTATCGTCAATTGTTTGCGATTATATATATGTATGTATATATATATATAGAAATTTAAAAAGGTCACCCCCCAAATCCTTGAATTTTTTTTTCGAATTATGACGACGACTTAATGTAATAGATTTTTTTACGTACACCTAATTAGGTAATAACGACTTTTTCACATCTCTAAACGTAAACGATTTATTCTTGGAAAACTGATGAAAGCGTTGTAGCATTAATTTTATTTTAACCGAATAGAAATTATTTTTTGCGAGGTAAAGTATGAATGATTGTACAATGTTTTTTTAAATAAATAAAATATAAAGTTTTGAATTATAAAATGTAGTAATAAAATCCGTACAGCTTCCTGTTTACGTAGAAACTAATAGAAGTTTTAAGATGTAAATATAACATTATCTTATTTATTTTAATCACGAGGTAAGACGAAATATAATCAAATTATCTAAATTAAAAATTAAAATTAAATTATGTTATTTAATCAAACGGTTAGAATTTTTTTTGTGTTTAATAAATTATAATGAAAATAAATTATATTATTAAAAAAACGTTATAATTATCATTTGATGTTAATTTTAGTTTACTGCTTTTGATCACACTGTAAATAAAATCAAAATAAAACAATAACGAAAATAAATTTTATTTTTTAGAAACGTTGAAAATTTGTTATAGATAAACTATTATTGAAGAATTAAATTTTATTTTGAATAGCAAAAGTGTATCATCGAAGTATTTTCAAACTGTTATTAAAAGTAATTTTTATATGGTCGAATACGTGATTTGAAATTTATCAGCAAATTTAATATATAAATTAATTTTTATTTGTAATTTTTTTAGAAATGTGTAAAGGAATTGAATTAGCGGTTGAATTTATATTAGATTGAAACATGGAGATTTAAAAGTTGATATATGTTTATTACATTTTAGCTCCTGTGTAAATTAGAGGTTTATCAGTTTGCACCGCGTGAAGTTATGTAGCTTCTTAACGCAGAGCCTATTTAGACATCGAAGAAAAGTGCGATTGGAAAAAAGAGTGAAAATGTATCATTATTAAGGAGAACAGGTATATTATAAAGCGTTGTAATAGATATTGTACATAATTTATGTTTAAATATTGGTTTGATTATTTGATGAAAGAAATGTACGTGAATTATATGTGATTAAATTAAAATAAAATTTTAATGTAAACTTAGGTTAACTAAAGGATAATTGTATTTGATTAATTTTAAATGATAGGCAATAAAAAATAACGAGAATTTTCAAGTGAACGAAATTTTAAATTTGAACGTTAATGTAGAAATCAATGAAACTATAAAATAATAAAGAAAAAATTTTATTTCTGAATACACTTAACATTAAATATTTTTGATAAAATTAATTATAAAATAAGTTTTATATATATTTATATATCAAGTAAAATACATGTTATAATATATATATATATGTATATTGTTTGTACAATTTTAATGTTATATATTCGTTATATTGAACGGAAATTTCAAATTTTAACGAATCGTTATTATGTTATCTGAAACAAATGAAAAAAAAAAGTACATATAAATATGTGTGTAACATGTATTGTTATTAACTTGTGTTCTTAGTAATTGTATAGTCTGAAAATAAAATTTTGAACGTTTAATAGTTTCATATTTTGATATGTATGTGTATATAAAAAATTTTAATAAATATATACTATTAAAATATTAATTTATCTTTTTCATCGGACGATGACTTAAGTTTTTTTATTTGTATGGTTAATTCCTGTAAGAAAATATGATTAAAAAACATTCAGTTAATGATAGATAAATAGTGAGAAGATCGAAAATACTAACATAAATAATACCGTAAGTAGAACACATAATTATTATAACTTACACTTCTTACATATATAAATATTTAAATATTTATTTATTGAAAATGTAAAAATTCCAAGTATTTATGTTAACCATTTCGAAAGTAACACATTTTTTTTTATAATGCAACAGACACGTCCAACAAATCAACATGTATACCGCAGACACAAAAATTTCGGATACAAAAATCATTATGTAAGTTTATTAAATTATTTATTATATATCTACATTAATCATAATCATTTATTCCTAAACGATAGGTTATTGAGGACTTTTATAATAGAGAATTATATATATATAATAAAAAAACTGTAATGTTTGTGAATATTTTCATTATAATCACTGCATTGGACTAATTTTATCACATGTAAACAGGATATCAATTTGCCTACAACATTTAGTAATGTGGTAATTTCGTTTTACAAAAATAATAAGCAATATATATAATACTCTAATAACGTACTTTAGTACACTAACATCCTGTTTTAAAAGTTACAGTCATTCCAATACATTTATTGAATTTGTAATATTAACAACATTTTTTTTTCTTTTTTAAATTATTCTTTTCTTACGAAACTTTATACGATTCGATTTTTTATTAATGCATTCTCATGAATTGACAAATAGACTTTTAAATTAATATTAATCAAAAATGGTCCTACTTTGTGAACTTCTTAAAACAATTATATACAAAACGTATACATCATATATATTAAAACATAACAATTTTTTCTATTATAACATTTATTTGCAGGAAAAGAATCGTACAGAACAAAAAATCAATGATCTGTATAAACAGATAAACATTTTGAAAAAAGTAAGTATATAAAAGATTATTATCTATATTTAATAATTTTTTAATTTTTATTTTTTCACATATAACTTTCATATGTAGTTTAATAATTGAAATACATTTAACGTACTCAAAATCACATCCATTAATAGTCATTAAAACTATACTCTATCTTTTACAATCATTGCGATGAACGTCTAAATATGATTGAATCAGCTGCTTAATTAATATTTCTATGTCCAATCGAAAACAAATAACATCAGCGACACGCAATGATTAATCAACTACAATTAACATATGAATTAAATAATTTTCACATTACTAACATATGCTTATTAAACAATTTCAAATCGTTCAATGTAAAAGTAATTTTAGTTTTTGCATCTTGAACATATTCCTTGATCTTTTTACTATCATTATAAATATTAAACTTTAGAACCATTTAATACCACTTATGCCTCCAAATAATACGATAATGTTTTAAATATAAATAACCAATTGTTAATATTTCAAATTATTTAATCATGTATTATACATTATATATACATAATGTCATGTAATAATTACATTTTGCCTTTATTTTTATTAGGATAAAAATGAACATATCACATTAGAAAAAAAAAATAACGTAAGTATATTTACAAATATTTTAATTCATACACTAACACATCTATATCTAACTAACATATATATAAAACTGTAGTGTCTGTCTAGATTTTGCGAATATTTTCATTATAATCAATCTATTTAGCAGTTTTTATTACACATGAACAGAAAATCAATTTTTAAATATTTTTCTCTATCTCTTTCGATTTAAATGACAAACTATTACAGCAAATTTATGAAATTCGCACAACTTACACCTTATAATTTTGTAACAATTGTTGAATACTCGTATTTGATATTTTATAACGAACAACGTAATTATTTTCTAAATTTTTTTAAATAAAAGAAAAAAACAGTGATTTTGACAAAAAAAAGTAATATTTTAATAAAACAAATAACTACACATGATATAAATCTCACTATTTATCTATCATTAACTGAATGTTTTTTACTCATATTTTACTGGAATTAACAATACCAATAGAAAAACTTTAGTCATCGTCCGATGAAAAAGATAAAGTAATATTTTAATAGTATATATTTATTAAAAATTTTTATATACACATACATATCAAAATATGAAACTATTAAATTCAAAATTTTATTTTCAGACTATACAATTACTAAGAACACAAGTTAATAACCTCACTGATATTCAAACGAAAATTTTAATGAACCAATTAAAAGTAAGAATAATAATATTTCACTTAGTTTTTATTACTTACATAAATAAACTATTGCATGCTATCAATTAAATACATGTTACACACCTATTTATATGTACCTTTTTTTTTCATTTGTTTCAGATAACATAATAACGATTCGTTAAAATTTGAAATTTCCGTTCAATATAACGAATATATAACATTAAAATTGTACAAACAATATACATATATATATATATATTATAACATGTATTTTACTTGATATATAAATATATATAAAACTTATTTTATAATTAATTTTATCAAAAATATTTAATGTTAAGTTGAAGTTTTCATGTGATATCCACAAATGATCAAAGCATGTAAAGCAAATGATTAGGTATTTGAGTATTTTTAATAAACACTACAGTGATTAAAATTAAACTTAATAAAATGAAATAACTATTCCGAATAGTCGGGATTATACGTTTATATTGTATTTACAAGTCGTAAATGAAATTAATTTTTGTAAATATAACGTAACGTTCATAAATTCGACGATTAAATGAAATTAATAATACATCTGTACTTGATGCATAGAATTACATAACTTGCTATTTCAGATGTAACAGATAACTTATTACATAATAAGCTGTGTAACAATTTATCAATTGTCGTTCCTTTGATATTGAAGGTACATTTACCCAAGTGATAACTACTCATTAATTTCCGATGGATTTAGTCTTAACGTAATTTGCCTAATACATTATTACTGAAATCTAAGAAGAGTAAAGTGGATTTATCTGACGTCGCAAATTACTTTGGTATTCCATAAAGTTCTGTTGTTGGTCCGGTTTTGTGGAATACTTTATATTCTACGTTCACACTAAATTAAGAAATATGTATGAAGGACTAAGATTGTATAGCTTTGGTGTACAATTAAAATATATGTTCTAAATTAACTCTTTCGACTTATATAAATAAATGTAATGAAATAATTAAGAAACTGAAAACAATAGCGGGCTCTTTAAACTTTAAGTTGAAATTAGCAAACCTCAAATTATGATTGCAACTGGCCGAAACCAAAATCTTGTACAAATTTTATGTAATAATATTAATAATAATTCTGAGTTTTCTACATCTGATATTTCTGTTATGGATTTTCACTTAAGTGATCATAAAAACTTGAGAACTAATTCAAAGGTTGTCAGTTACGGTCAGTATTTTTGGTGTGACGTGTGGGAAAATTTATAAATAACATGAATCCTGAAGTAATGTTAGATTATGACATTAAATTGAAATTAGCAAATTCCGAAAGCTTAATTTGTGATGTTTCAGAGAAATTTACTGAAACATTAATTCACTGTGTCAGTATTTCTAAAGTAAATGTAACCGTAACTTTTGGTGGAATGAACGTTTATTATATTTTAAAGTAATAGTTAAAATATTTCATAAATTAAAACGTAAAATTATTAAATATCAATTAATTTATAATGTATTATTGAATAGGCCTGGGTGAAAGAAGTGAAGAACTGGTAAAACTTCAAACCGACAACTTATCGTTCTTTAAAGGAATAACATCAGGTAAAATGGGTGGAGTTGGTTTCTTAATAAACAAAAGACTAGAAGATAAAATAATAACAATATACAGTATATCGGATAGAGTAACTAGCCTTATCCTATCAGTATCAAGTAGATATGTTTTTAATTTTTTTTTTTTATTTCTCGCCAAAAAAAACGATTTGATCGCCTATTTGGGCTTGGTACAATATAGGAGACGGTCGATGTTAAATACTCACTATTAACTCTACCGTTAAATACATCATGAAGAAACATTAATTTGGATATTTTCCTTCTGTAGTGTAAATACATAAATTTTTAAATTGACGAATATTTAAAAACAAATTTTTATTTATCTGTCTAAAGTTTATTACGTAGTATTTGCAATATTTATTAGCAAGGTGCGGATTCTTATGTATTCGTGTTTTTTTTTTGTTACTCTAAGGGATCTGAATATAAAAAATTCATACGAATTTGGTCATTCTGATTACGGTGAAGAATTTTATTTACATATTTTGCGTATTATTTGTACATTTTACGGTTTATATTCTATTTTTACTATTTCGATCATATTTTTACCCGTTTCATGAATTTGTACACATTTTGGATACTATTTTCAGTAAATAATTTTGTTTAGGCTGGGAAAAAAAAAAATACTTGTTTGTGTTGCGTGGATGCGATGCCAATTAATGTTTCTTTATTTACATTGTGTTTAACTGTTTCCTTAAATTGTTTTGTTCGACTTAATCTGGTTGTGTGGTATGAAACGCCTAAAGTAAAGTTCAAAATTAAAAGGATTATTGTAAAACCAATGAATGGGTGTTCACAACAGATGGTACTATTTTATTTTGTACATTATGGGAATATAAATTTTCATGCAACCGCGAGTCTTCGATTACTCAACATTTGTTCTGAATGACACTTAAAAATGCTGAAAAACTGCCATTGAACCAAACTAAAAGTTTTTTTATATATATATTTACAATACAATCTTAATCATACAGATTAAATAAGTATTCTTATTTGCATAGTGCTCATTTAATATACAGACTTATATACTAAATGCAAACGTGAGCGATCCTGTAGCTCAATAGCTACAATCACAGTTTTTTGAATTTTAATTTATTTTCACGACAGATCATGCGGGTGTCGACGTTTTAATCGTCTGATGTCATCGTTGGTATCCAGCAATTTAACAGCCTCAGCATTTACATGCTGTTGCAACCGCTGTTCATGTTTATTTGCGAAATCCTTGATGACTTCCTGTACGAAAGATACACTAAGATCTCGATGAATATCATCGTTGCGAGAATAGCGATATGCATCAACTATGGCTCGCAAGATCACGCTTTGCCTAGCCTGTATCCTGTTGATATTTGTTTTGCTGGCACATGCCCATAATTGAATACCATACGTCCATATCGGTTTAATAATTTGCTGATACAATAGTCGCTTATGGATGGTGCTGAGCTTTGAATTTCGTCCAATAAGCCAGTATAATTCTTTTGTTTTGATCTTCATCTGTTTAATTTTTGTCCTAACATGCACTTCCCATGTTAGTCGTTTGTCCAAGTGCATACCGAGGTATTTAGCAGATTCCGCATGCGGAATGAGCTGATTCTCTAGGTATACACGGTGCTTCAAATTGGTGTGACGATATGTAAACATAACGTGAACAGATTTTTGTTCATGAAGCTTAATCTTCCAGGTTAATGCCCATTTCTGTGTACGATTGATAGCAGACTGCAGTTTAGCCGTTGCTTCAAGCTGGCTATCACTCTGAAAGTATCGCTGTATCATCAGCAAATGTTGCAATTGTTGCTGTTTCGTCCACTGGCAAATCTTTAGTATACAGCAGATAGAGCAGAGGTCCGAGAACACTCCCCACCTGCCAGTATACAATAAAGACTTGATACAGCATTCTGATGAATGACACGAAATTGCCGTTCATCCAGATACGATTCTAACAATTGACATATATTACCTGGCAATAATCTACTCAGCTTATATCTCAGCCCCTGATGCCACACTTTGTCAAAGGTTGGGCAACGTCAAGAAATACAGCGGCGCAATATTTCTTATTTTCAAACGATTTGTTAATAATCGCTACGATGCGATGTATTTGTTCGACTGTAGTGTGCCGTCTCCTAAATCCAAACTGGTGGATCGGTATCTCATCTGCAACTAGTGGCAACAGCCGTTTTAGTATTAACTTCTCATAAAGTTTGGAAATTGCTGGTAATAGGGATATAGGACGGTACGATGTAACTTCCTGCTCCGGCTTACCTGGTTTTTTCAGCATTATAATCTGGGCTGTTTTAAAACATAGCGGCACATGTTTTAGACGCATACATGCGTTGAAGATATACGTAAGCATGATGATGCCTTTCTTTGATAATTCTTTTAATACTTGAGCTGAAATTTCATCGACACCTGGAGCTTTTCTAGGATTCATGTTTCTATCTATTTCTCTTGCTACTTCATATGGAGTGAAGAAGGTGAGCTTTTGATCTTCACGATAAGTAATGTTAGTAATTGTCGATTCCATATCGGATTGAAGATTATGCGGTTGAAATACACGCGATAGATGGTAGGCAAACAGTTCAGCTATATCTTCGTCACGTCTTACCCAACAGCCATTTTCGTCTTGTATGGGTGAGGTTCTGGCAACTGGTCGTTTTAGCCGGCGAGTGGCTTTCCACAAAGAGTATTCTTTGTCGGCGGAAGGACTAAGATTTTGTACATAAGACTCGAATGTTTTATTCTGAATTGTTTTTATTAATTTGCTGAGTTGGCGGCTAACACGATTGAAAATAGTTTTATCCTGAGGATCACGTGTGTTATGCCATGTGCGACGAGCTTTCCTTCTCTCGGTAATCTTGAGGCGAACTTCGAGAGGATACGATATATCCTGTTTTGCACTTGCTTTAAAAAATGGAGTCGCAATTTTAGCGGCTTCTCTGATTACTTCAATTAATCGGGTTAAACATTCTTCCAGTTCAGATACAGCTTTTAATCAAACCTGCAGATTGATGCGCTGGTCTAGTTCATTACGAAACATAGTCCAATTGGTATACTTATTGGTTAACGTATATTTCCTTTCATTTCGTATAACCGTTGCGCTGATTGTGAGTAAAACAGGCGTGTGATCGGAAGTAAGATCTATATAGCTTTCAACATCTATATAATTACTAGATATGCCTCTCATGACAAAAAAGTCAATAAGGTCTGGCTTTTTGCGTTTATCAGTTGGCCAGTATGTTGGTTTCCCAGAGGTAGCAATAATATATTGTGATCTTTGTAAAGCTTTGAATAATTCTTTTCCTTTAGTATGTGCAGAGGTTCCTTTGTATACGCGACGCGAACCCCACGCCTCACTTTTTGCATTAAAATCGCCGCCAATAATGCAACGATTTCCAAAAAGACTTAAAAAGTGTGTATATTGTCCAAATTTTAAATTGTGTTTAGGAGGAAAATATACAGATACAATGTTGATAACTGTGTTATTTATATTAATAGCTATGACTGTAGCTTGAGCATATTCTTTACAAAATGATTTTTCTGGGTAGTGGCTTAAGTTTTGCTTAATAATCACAGCTGATCCGCCATGCCCTCCTTCATCAGGATGAGGCGTATGATAAATCATGTACCCGCGAAGTTTAGGATTGTTTTTTGATGTAAAATGTGTTTCTGAGATTAGCGCTATATCGATTTCGTTTTGATTAAGGAAGATTTCAAGCTCCTTAAGACGATCCTTAAGTCCATTAGCATTCCATGTTATGATTCTAATTGTGGAGTCGGTCATTTTTTCTTACCTTGTTTGCGAGTATTTTTGCTACTCGTTGGATGCCGTGAAATCTGCTGTGAGATTTCCAGTTTACTAAGTCTCAGAAACGCTGGTAATTTGTTGAATGATGTTTGCAATAGAATTTACAACTTGTTCTAGGGTAGACTCAATAGTTGATTCTTGTTTTAGTGCTTGCTGTTCTGCTGTGGATTTCAGTTTTTGGAGTTGTTGCTTAGGAGTAGTTCTCTGAGCATTGCTTTGGGTAAGTGCATGCGATTGAGCTGCAGGTTGTACTACAGATGCATATGGATTTACTTTTTTTGATATTTTCTTTTCGCCGTCGCTACAAATCTAGCCGATCGTCAAAGGTGCCCATTAACGGGTAGACTACGATATGGGCCGGAAAATGGGTCGAAAAAATGTCGAAAGTGTTACGTCATCCGCAGGAGATTTGTCCTTTTCACCGAGTCAGACGCGATCTTTCGAACGGTGAAAACCGTTTTCGGCTATCTAGTAAAATGGGCACGTTAAATGGGTTCAAAAATCGGGTCGAAAGTCGACTTTCCTACCTATAAACCGGTCTAGACGATCGCCCGTTCGAGCGAACGCGTTCAGGGTGGACTTTTTCGAAAGTAAACTCCCGACCGTATAACGTTCGTAGAAGGTGATTTTTCGAAAGGTCCGACCGTTAGGCCGTTAGCAAAAATCAAATTCGAAATTTCGTTTTTGGAAATTTCGTACATTTTCCGGAAAATCCGCTTTTTCCGACGTTTCTCTTTAATTAAGCGCGATCGAATTCGTTATCAATCGAAAGCCGACTAAATTCTCCGTCGAAATGATATGTAGGAAAATTTTTGCCAAACGTCCAAAACCGACCTTTAGGCGAGGTCGAAGTTGGCCATTTTGCCTTAGTCGAAATTGACTTTTTTCACCGAAATCGCTGTAGAAAAAAAAACAGGCACTAACTCGAAAAAAGCCCTCGTCATTTTTTACCCAACCCTATCGGCTATCTTTTCGATCTCTCGGTCGATAGTCGTACGATGCACCCAACTTCCGGAACAATTCGGTTTATCCGGCATTTTCTGGTAGCGAACTATCTCCACCTTTGGCGTGGCATAGCGAGCGACGTAAACATTTTTAAACGATTCCGACTTCGGAAATAGTCGTTACTGTATAAGATGTATGGTAAAAAGCGAAAACCCCGCGAAAAAAAATTTCAAACCAAACTCGAAAATTTCAAAAGGGACCCCCTTTCGATTTCTTGGAAATTTCGATTTTTCGCAATAATTCGCGAACTATTCGTAATTTGAGAAAATTATTCCAACAAAAGTTACGGGCGATTAAAATACGCGTCTATCGACGGTAGTCGCGTATTTTTATAGCGAATACTCGTCGAGTAAATTGCGGTTAAACGGTTTTGGGGTTTTACTCCCTTTTTACCGCCCCTATGATAGATAGGCGGTTCGGGTTGGACTTAAAAGAAAGTAGACGTCGAGGTCTATAATTTATGTCTTACGGTAAATGTTTTAAAAATTAACCGGTAACGAGATATCGCGAGTTTAAAATTTGATTTTTCAACATTTTTCAGGCATTTTTGGTCGGTCGGTTAGTAGCTATATATATGTATATATATATATATATATATATATATATATCATAATTTGACCTAGGTATATATATTCATTGACCTGTTCCAGTATCTGGTCATCTAGTTTTATTTGTAACTTTTGAGGTGTATTTGTCATGATCTTCGTTTTATTAATACTGATGGTTAATCCTGCTTTTTTAGAACAGTTATGTAGGTCAGTTATCATTTCCTGTAAGGTACCAACATTATTACTAATCAACACAATGTCATCGGCAAAACGCAAGTGACTAATTTTCTTCCCATCAATATTCACACCTTTAGACTCCCAAGACAAATTTTTGAACATACGTTCTAAGGCTGCTATAAATAACTTCGGAGATATTGTGTCTCCTTGTCTGACGCCTCTCTTTAACGGTATTTTATTTGTTTTTTCCACCAGCTGTACTCGCATCATTGGCGAATTATAAATATTTTTAATTATGTTGATGTATTCATCATCTATACCATTTTCTTCAAGCGCCTTCAACACTTTCCATGTTTCCACGGTATCAAACGCTTTATGATAATCGATGAACGCCATGTGCAATTCCATGTTGTATTCTTTGCATTTAGATATTAAAATCCTCATAGTGTGAATGTGATCATGCGTGCTGAAACCGGATCTAAAGCCCGCTTGCTCGCACGGTTGGCAGTAATCTATTTGTTTCGTCATTCAATTTGTAATAATACTTATATAAAGTTTGTACATATGTGATAATAAGCTAATTGGCCTGTAATTTTCTAGACTAGCTGTATCACCATTTTTGTGTATTAGGATAACATCTGCTTCGTTCCACAGTCGTGGGATAGAGTTCTCTTTTAAACATTTGTTGAACAGATTTTTCAGCAAATCCAAAATCTCCTCATTTCCTTCTTTAATCATTTCTGGGACTATACCATCCGGCCCGCTAGCTTTGTTATTTTTCATTTTCTTTAAAGCGTATTTGATTTCACTTATTGTTATATCCGGCAGGTTTCCCTTATCCTCATTTATTGTTAATTTATCTTTCATTGTAGGATTAACTTTTGTGTCATAGAGATCTGTATAGAATCTTCCGACCTCTTTGGATAGTTCAGTTTTGTCTGTAAGGATATTTCCGTCGCGATTTTTCAAATTCGTCAGCAGCTTACTTCCCATCGACAATGATTTCTTGAATACTTTAGGCCCTCTGTTATGCTCAATTATTTCACAAATTTTCTTTGTGTTGTTTTGACGTATATCACTTCTCAATTGTTTTCTAATTAATTTATTCAATTCTGCCCACTCAGTTTGATTTTTATCTTTATCCACTTTTAGTTTCCTCCTTCGTGCCATTAAATCTTTTGTTACATCACTTATTTTACTGTTTACCTTTTTTGTACGTGGTGCAACTTTAACCGCAGCTTCTTTTATAATTTTAGTAATCTGTTCAGATTGTTTATTTATTTCAAGTGTTTTAATTTCTTCAGATTTCTGTATTTGTAATTTTAGTTCTTCTTGATATTTGCTTCTATATTTTATTAATTTATCAGGATCAACTAGTTGTGATTTATTTCTTTTTACTCTTTTTGACACGGATACATCCTGAATTTTTAATATACCTCTAACTAATCGGTGGTCACTGCCGTTATTAACACTGTTCAGTACTGTAACGTCTTGTAATATGTTTGAGCTATCAGAGATGATATAATCAATCTCATTCTTGTATTCAAAAGTTGGGCTTCTCCAGGTCCATTTTCTTTTCTCTTTCTTTTTGAAGAACGTATTCATGCAGTAAAGCTTATTTCTTTCGAGAAAGTTTGCCATCATTTCTCCCCTTTTGTTTCTTTTACCTACTCCATGAATGCCTACTGATGTTTCTCGTATGTCTTGTCGGGTCCCAATTTTGGCATTAAAATCGCCTATTATCAATGTGTTTTTGCATTTATCTCTATTTATTGTTTCTTCTAATTCATCATAGAAACATTCCAGTTCCTCCTCTGTATATGATTCCGTCGGGGCATATATTTGCACTATCTTTAAGGTGCTATTCTTACCAAACAAAAGTATTATGTATGCAATTCTGTCTGTAACGCCTACATACTTAACTACATTATTATGCCATTGCTTATTTATTAAAAATCCTACTCCGTTTTGACGATATTCGGAATCCCCTTTACAGAATAATATAGCCTGTGACTTTAGCTTTATAACACTTTCGCCTTTTCTGCGCACTTCGCTTAAGCCGATTATGTCCCATTTTATTTTATTCAATTCTTCTTCTAACTCCAAAAGTTTCACTTCGGAAGCTAAAGTCCGCACATTATATGTGCAAATACGCATAAGGCAATTCTTAGTTCTTGCATTATTCCTTAATTTGTTGGTATTTATGTCAAATCCGAGTGGTATTAATGGTTCTATCCGGTGTTTGCTTCCTTTATTTGTATTTCTACTAGGCGGTAAGGAAGCAGGAGTCAATTGTGATTGCCCATTTTGGCCTTGGCTACTACGGCCCTTCTTTTTCCTTACAGTCATATTGGGGTAATGTTGGCCTAATCTCCCGTGCTGGCCAAGCAACTTGGGAGATACATTTTATCCCTTTCTGCCAGGTTAATATTTCTATTACTTTAAATGGTCCTATTATATATTATTGTTATTATCTCCATATTTTTATTAGTTGTAATTAATATATCGCATTCAAAGATATTTTTTCCTAAGTTGTATAGTAGTAACAATACTGTAGAAGCAGGGGTGATTAGGCTGTTAATTCTGCTTCTTGTTTTTCTGTCAGGGTTTACTCCCTTAGCCTTTGGGTCAATACCCTAACCGCAAGGCAGCGGGTTGTTACTGAGGAGGTAACAATGTAAGATTTTTACGGCGACCTTAACCCGCCGAGGGAGAGACAGTCCTAGGATTTCTGCAGACTTTTAAAGGACAGGTCCTCAAGCTGTCCATCTGCATCCTCATGTCTCCTTACCCTGTCACTACTGGAATCGTCTGCTAGAGACTTTCCGCCAGTAGCCGCTCTTGGTTCGCGACTGCTTATTGGTTATTCGCAGCTGGCCAGTATATATACTGGTCGTTTCACTATCCACCACCTGTGGACGCGCCCCGTTCCGGTTAGAGCTCCGGATCCCAGAAGGTACATAGTACCCCTGGAGGTCAAATTATTACCACACAGAAAGAAACAATGCGTAAAGAAATTAAAAGGCGAACGCATCTATCGTGGATAGCTTTTGGGAAGTTGAGTAATGTCCTCAAAAATAAAGATATACCTAACAGCTTGAAGAAGAAAGTATACGAACAGTGCATCCTTCCAGTGCTTACATACGGAGCGGAAACATGGAGCCTAACGAAGTATGTTGTTAAGAAACTTGCAGTGACACAGAGAGCCCACGAAAGATTAATATTGGGCATCAAGATATCAGACCAGAAAACCAACACGTGGATAAGACAGCAGACTAAATTGTCAGATGTAGTCGGACGTGTAGCGCAGTTGAAATGGAATTGGGCAGGTCATGTAGCAAGAAGAAACGATGATAGGTGGACGAAACGAATAACAGAATGGCTTCCAAGAAAAGGACGCAGAAGTCGCGGTCGGCCGGATACAAGGTGGCAGGACGATATACATAGATCAGCCGGTGTGAAATGGATAAACGAGGCCCAAGATCGCTACAGGTGGAAACAAAAGGGGAACGCTTACATCCAGCAGTGGTTTGATATAAGCGCATCGTGATCGTGATATATATATATATATATATATATATATATATATAAATCATCAATATATATTAGGTTTTTTGCGCTATAAATCGCTTACGATTAGAGATACGAAAAAAATCGTTATTAACTAACTAATTAGATGGTCATAGGAAAACCTATTAAATAAATACATATATTTCGCCAGCCGATTAGTAGCTTGACATGTCTATATACATATATAACTGGGAGATTAGTAGCTATATATATACCTGTAGCCCAAAACGTTTGATCGATCTTTTTTTAATATATACATAGGAAACAGCAGCTGAAGAGGAATGTTTGGCGGGTAGGACATATAAACTATATACACGTACATATTAACTGTAGGTATCGCACGTACATACATAACTTTTTATTAGGCATAGCGAGCGAGGTAAAAATTTTTAAACGATTCCGACTTCGGAAATAGTCATTACTGTATAAGATCTACGGTAAAAAGCGAAAACCCCGTGAAAAAAAATTTCAAACCGAAATCGAAAATTTCAAAAGAGGGTCAGTATATTAAAATAATTATTTTTTAAAGGGACGAACCTAATCTAAATCTAGACTGGTATTGTGAAATTATCTTTTCTTTAATTCTAATTCCAACCAGCCGAAAGTCCCTAACTCGAAAAAAGCCCTCGTCATTTTTTACTAAACCCTACCGGCTATCTTTTCGGTCTCTTGGTCGATAGTCGTACGATGCGCCCAACTTCCGGAACAATTCGGTTTATCCGGCATGTTCCAGGTAGCGAACTATCGCTACCTTTGGCGAGGCATAGCGAGCGACGTAAACATTTTTAAACGATTCCGACTTCGGAAATAGTCTTTACTGTATAAGATCTACGGTAAAAAGCGAAAACGCCCTGAA
The DNA here is from genome assembly GCA_032883995.1 of Coronaproctus castanopsis. Taxonomy (NCBI): domain Eukaryota; kingdom Metazoa; phylum Arthropoda; class Insecta; order Hemiptera; family Monophlebidae; genus Coronaproctus; species Coronaproctus castanopsis. The sequence goes on along the minus strand of CM065054.1, from coordinate 111,974,422 downwards.
AAGAAATTTCAAACCGAACTCGAAAATTTCAAAAGGGGACCCCCTTTCGATTTCTTGCAAATTTCGATTTTTCGCAATAATTCGTGAACTATTAGCAATTTGAGAAAATAATTCCAACGAAAGTTACGGGCGATCAAAAATACGCGTCTAACGACGGTATTCGCTTATTTTTATAGCGAATACTCGTCGAGCAAATTGAGGTTAAAGGGTTTCGGGGTTTTGCGCCCTTTTTACGGCCCTATGATAGATAGGGGTTATATATAAATCATCAATATATATTAGGTTTTTTGCGCGATAAATCGCTTAAGAATGGGATATTCGACGAATTTAATTTATATATATAACACGCGCGTACATAAATAACGTTTTATAGCGGCGGGCGTGTCTTAAGTTCAACAGCAACTGCAGTATGACGTCATTTCGACGAATTTGGTTTTATCCGATGGCAAATTTCTATAGCAAAAATTAATTTCAGGAAAGCGGGCGTGTCTTAAGTTCAACAGCAACTGCAGTCGACGAATTTGGTTTTATCCGATGGCAAATTTCAGGAAAAATATATATAATTTAACGATATTTTTGTTTTATGTAGACTTCCCACTTGCGGAGCCCATTCAAACGGCGGGTTTGGCGAATTTTAGTCGAATTTGGGTGAAACTTTTTTTGTTTTACTCGTCAGAGCCCCTACACTATTTGAATGGTATTTAATCACAATTAATCCCCAACAGCTTCCCAAAAATAGGCACTACCCCCGTTGGGTAGCAACCCCCTTGGGTAGCAGAGGCGGATAAAACCCCTAGTTTCGCTAATCGGAAATTTACAATTTAATGATCGACGTCAAACGCTAAAGAAGATTTGTTTCCAGCTCTACTGAAATTATTAAAATAAAATGTAATTATTTTACAAAATCATTAATAGATAAATTTGTAAATATGCTGCACGCTGAATGATTTGAAAATATATAAATTTGCTAAGATTAAAATACATTAAACGAAACGATGAAACTGTCACTCGAAAATGAAACACGATTCTACTATACCTAACAACTGATCTTGTAACCCTTGCATGGTAAGTGTTAAATCTATAATAGATGCTTTTGCACTAATTTCAGGACTGTATGCCGAATTTGGTAATTTTGTAGTAATGTACAACGTAAATCCCGGTATTATATCATTTTCTTTATAACCGACTACTACCTAAAAAAAAAAGGAATATAATGAAAACAAACTTATACAACAAAAGTACACCTGGTAAAACTAAAATTTTTACACATATTTACGATTTTGTATGACGTCTTGTTGTTATACATGTATTCGAAAGAAAATATTATTAAAAGCTAATATTTCTTTTTAAATTTAAATAGTACGTATTTTAAAAATGACCAAATCCTCATAATGAGTTATATATATTAGAGAAGTATACTATAAAAAGTACTTTATATATATTAAACAGTTTACATTTATGCATGTAACATTATGTAAACGCATAAAAATACATACTTCCATAGGGATACAAACTGAAACAAGCGACAAGTTGTGGTTAAATCAATACATCAAACGTTATGAATTATTTGATTATTTTAAAACATTTATTTAGTAAATATAATTATAACGTAAAAAATAATAATTTTGTTATTTAAAAAAATTCATTTTATCCCTAGCATTAAATGGCGATAATATATATGTCTGTAAAGAAGACATCTTAGAATTAATCTATAAAAAATTTAAATCAATATCAAATTTACTTTTTCAATAGATCCCGATTTTATAAACTTATAAGGTAAAACATTATCAATAACAGGATCTCTCAGACATCTGCAGTAAGTAACGGTCTTCCAAGTGATAAATTATCTTCGAAATTATTTCGGAAATACTTGTTGTTTAAAGATATTATCTAATTACAATAAAATTAAATTTATCGGTTAGTGATTATTAAAAAACAATTTTGATTAATGCAACTGATTTTTTTAAAAACGAAATCGAGGAATATTGTACCAAGATTTCAAAAATTATGATGAAAATACCTGTAACTCATTGTTACACTCCTTATTTTTAATCCAAATTTTTCATCGATTCTGCGGATCTATTAATAAAGGATCGAACTGGATTTTGTTACAATTAGCGCATTCTACATTGTTGACTCGTCTCATTCGTCAAACCTTTTAATTTCCACTCGGATATCTGATAAACATATAATTATCTTAAAACGCGAATTTAATAAAAATTCGTAACTTAGTCTACGCGCATAGCCAGTGGCGAAGCGTGGTTCATTACAATTTGTTTCCGGTAGACCTTTCCCTTATACAAACACATTTACAAAAATTAACGTAAATATTATATTTTATATCGAAAATTATGTGGGGTAACGTGCCCTGGTCTAACAAATAAAATTGTCAATATTATATGTCTATTAAATTAAAGAAATTACATACAAAAATTTACTATGAAATAACTTAAAATAGTAATAATAAAATAAATTTTTGGCATTTATTTGTATCGTAGTTCAATTCGACGATTTTTCTCTAAAAATAAATCTATGATGGAATCATAAAATGCAGATTTTTCTTGTAAACTCTGAGTAGACATCTTTTAATTGAAATAACAGATAAACCAGAAAGCCTTGTTTGTCCCTGAGTATTCCGCTGATAAGTATGGATACGTCGCAATGCAGAGAAACTACGTTTAGCTGAAGCGCTCGTCACAGGAATGGTATCAATGAGCACAGTTTTGTAATCTCAGGCAAGGCTTCAGTAAGACCATCAGCACGCAGTTGTTGATTTACATCTAAAACCAATTTAATTTTGAATTCGGTTGAAGAATATAAATGTGAAAGTTCATTTTTCAATCGTGATACATTAAAAAACGCACCATTGGAATGGTTTATTTGGAAATATTTTTTCGTATTCGGAATACTTTTCAAAATCCAAAAGAGACCAAAATTCAAGGTTATCAATATCAGAAAACTTGTCAATAATCTGCCCTTTAAAGTGTCGATTTTCTCACAAAAAAAACGCTTGTACGATGATTTTTTATCGAGGACAACCGTGTCATTTGTCCGGTTTCTTTTCGAACACGATGCTTCTTCTAAATTATCCAATTCTTCCATTTTGCACCAAAATACATCGAAGTTTTTACGCATTTCATCTAAATAATTTAGAAAATCGTTGATTTGTTTGTAAAAAATGAAGAAAATCCAGATACAGTTTTAAAGAAAATTTTACATTCCTTTATGTATTGTTTCCGAAATTGAAACCGGTACAAAACTAGCCAGCATTGATTTACAGCTACCAATCTTTCACAACGAAGCCTAACAGCGCTATCTTCCGTAATAATTGGAGAAAAAATCTTCATCAAAAGATTGCGCCACTATCTGGCATAGAAAAATTATTATTCTTGATTTGTTTAATGAATTTTAAAAAGACAAACTTGTAACTAGTTCATACTCCATTTTTCCTGTGTTTCCGCCGGAAACATCAGCAACATGGAGGATTCGCCACTGCGCATAGCATACATTAGACACATACACAACTTAACCTAAATTTCATTTTTTAATTTACTTCTAATTTATCAAATCATAATAATAATAATATAATTATTTTCAGTCGACAATGGTTTAAATTTTTCAAACTTTTCAGAAGTAGAAAATAATTTCATCAGTAATATTTAAACAAGAGAAAATATACTAATTTGTATTGGAAAACTAGCTTATTGAAAATTGCAAAATATTTACAATATAATTTCTTTTAATCAACTATCCAATGTAGATGTGCTGGTGATATACTAACCAGACAAAGTTTATAAAGAATTTTTGTAGAATTATATTAGATCGCGAATTCGATTATTGTTGAACGTGCCACTTTAAGGACGTAAATGCCATTATGTTTAAATTATCGAAAATAGAAGCTCAAATTTTAAATTCAAAAATGAAATTGACTATATTAACTCCAGCAATGTACATATAGTCCAAGATGTTTCAATAACGACCATAGACGACTAAGAAGTAGGTTGAAAAGTATCAAGACAAGTATATACAGAAAATTTGGCACAAAATACAATAGCATTCAAACAAGCTTACAAGTTACGCTACAAAGTAAACCAGAAGCACAAGTGCAAGAAGAAGCGAAAATTATATCGGAAGCGATAATGGAATGTGCGGGAGTAAAATAACTCCAGTAGAGAAAAAAAAGCAAGAAAATTAAATATTGTTACAAAAAACCTGATGCAAAAAAGATGAAAACTAAAAGTGGATAGTTGAATGGGCAGATAAAATAACAGATGCGAAATTATATCACACAGTCCAATACTAATCTAATAAAAAAAACAGTGGAAGCAAATAGAAGTCTAAAATTCTTTAGAAGTGCATTGTCAAATGGGAAGAAAATACTAACGAAAATAAAAACTAAGCATGGGATAACGATAACAAATAAGCGAAAGATAACCGAAGAAGTGAAAAAATTACTTCACTGAAATATATGATACAAAAATAGAACCGATGGCCTCACTGAATAACTACAATGCAGCGGTAATAATAGAAACGAAAATGTTCTAGAAATAACTTTTTTTTTTTTTTTCTATTCTACAACTAGCTCTTTTTAGGAGCTAACTAGTAGATCTCTGTTTAAGTGTGAAAGTGGAGAAAAGACAAAGTTTATAATGCACTACGATTTTCAAAAACTAATAAAGCACACGACACAGACGGCATATTAACAGAAATTATTAAGTACAGAGACATTGTGCTGATAAATAGGATAGAAGGGTTATCTAATAAATTTCTGAATGGAAAAACAACACCGCTTAAGTGAACAGAAGAGGAATTAATCCTAATTAATAAGAAAGGAGATACAAACTGTAGACCAATCAATATATTAAACTAGCTGTATAAACTATTCACTCATATAATAGCAAATATAATATCAAAATGCATTGAATTTAACATCTAAGAGAACAAGCAGATTTTAGACCCGGTTTTAATGCAAATGATCACTCAATGACAATTTAACATTAATACAGAAATGCGAGGAATATAATATAAAACTGCACATGGCATATATAGATTTCGAAAAAACATTTGATTCAATAGAGATATTGGCGGTAATAAATGCATGTATAATAGTGGAATAGAATTATGGGACAGAACAAAACAAAATAGCAATGAGTATCACCAAAAGTGTTTAAGACTGTATTATAATCTATATTCAGAAAAATAAATTGGAAATCAAAAGGTATAAAGATTGATGGCAAATATCTCAGTCATCTTAGAATTGCAGATGGTGTAGTGATGCTAAGCACCAATGCCGAAGAACTAAAAGGGATAATAATAGAGTTGAATATATAAACTAAAATAAAATAGGGCTAAGAATTAATTTACAAAAAACAAAAGTAATGTCAAATACGAACAAGGAACTAAGAATAAAAATTGATGGCATAGATATAGAAACAGTAAATGAATACGTGACACATAGAAATATGTAAATGCTAGCAGAAATAAATAGCGGAATAGAATTTTTGTGCGAAGCGTTTGGAAAACTAAACAGTGTATTCAGAAACGAAAACATTGCGATAGGTTTGAAAAGGAAATGACATTAACAAACTTAAGGAAAATAAGGAAGACACAAGTAACGCGAGAAAGACAAATGTTTAACATAAAAGTATATGACAGAAAGCCAAATCAATGGATAAGAAAGATGACTGGACTCCATGATTCTGTGGAGCAAATGGCAAAAATAAAGTGGAGATGAACCAGACACCCCGAAAAATAGATAACAGATGGACAAAACGGCTGTTGGAATGGTGGCGAATTGGCAAGAATAGAAACATGGGTAGACCGCTAAATCGTTGGTGTTATGACTTGAAACGTGTTGCAGGAAGTAATTGGATAAAAATAGTTCAGGATGTAATAACTGGAAACAATTGGAGAAAACCTATGTCCAGCAGTGTACTAATAGAGGTTGAAGATAAAGATGAGAGTAAATAATAAATATCAAAATAGTAAATAATAAATATCAAAATAGTAAATAATAAATATCAAAATAGTAAATAATAAATATCAAAATAATAAATAACGTACATTTAATGATTCCGTCCAAGATGATTTTGCACGCGAAGCGCTGTTATCGAGTGTGTAAGGAAGTAATTTGCTTCGAAATAACATTAAAAAACAATCCATAATTCGCATAATAAGATGACCGGCGGACCAAGTTGTCGAACACTAGCTATGAGTGAGGGAGTCTATATACTTATAAAATATGGGTGGTTTATATGTTGAAGTAAACAAAAATATGTGGTAATAATTTAAATTTGAACTTTTAAAAATGAAAATACCGAAAATATTTATTTTACATAATTCTAAACTAAGTATAAGCGCGCTTACTCAGTTCACCTCAGTTCAAGTGGACACAATTTAATTATATTTAGAAAGAATTTATTCAGATTTAGTAATATTTCATTTTTTACCTACATCCTCAGTGTGTAAATATTAAAACATTTATAAAAAATCGTGGTTAAATGTCGATCACTCAAAATCCATAAATTTGGGAGTCATCATTAGTCTCAAGGGAAATCAACCAACTTATTTTTCATTCCATTCTAATCAAATGTGCAAAATTTTAAACGAAATATGAATTACGTTATTTACGCGTAGAATTTTATTTTAACCAATATCAGTTGGTTTTATAGTATTCAAAGCCGCCCACTTCCATTAATGCCGATTTTGAGATTTCCAATTATTCTTCTGCTACAAATTCTTTCTATATATTTTTAAAATCGCCAATAAAATTTGAATACGATTTAGAGGTAACATGAGTTGCTCTGCGGAATCTGAAAAATAGTGTTATAATCATATACAAATTTTAAGTTTTAAGTAAACATTCAATGAAATATTATGAACATCGTATTTTCCCAAACAATGAAAATTTTCTCAAATTCTGATGGTTCCAAAACCAGGAAAAGATGTTAGTAAATTAGGATCCTACAGAGCAATCTCCCTATAACCGACACTAGCTAAGTTATTTGAAAAATTAATTTATTTACGGATTGATAAAATAATTTATGAACAATCTATTACTCTCCAACATCAGTTTGGATTTCAATCTAGGTACTCCATTGTCCAGCAGCTGCATAGAGTTGTAAATCTTATCCAAGTTGGAATAGATCATAAGAAATATAATGAAGGTGTTTTTATCAACAAAACTAAGGCCTTTGATGAAATCTGACACGAGGGGCTGCTATACAATTTGAAATCCTTTCTGCCAGAGAGACTACAATTTAATGCAATCATACCTAAACAATTCAAATGTACATGTGGAAGCTTAACATTAATTCTGATAAGTCGTCTCACATCACGTTCTCCAAAAGAAAACCGCACAGCAAACGGATGCTAATCGACAATAAAGCGATTCCAAGGACCAATAAAGTGAAATATCTAGAATTTTACCTAGATCAACGGCGAACATGGAGGTCGCATTTTCAAAAGAAAAGAAATGAACTCAACATCCTAGGGAAACAATTTTACTAGCTATTAGGTTATCACTCTAAGCTAGCTGCAGAATCGTCTGTTAATATATAAAATAATACTATGTGGAGTATAGTCAAATGCAACGCAACTCTGAGGTTGCGCAAAGACGTCAAACACACTGATTATACAGCGCTTTCAGAACAAGGCTCTGCGACTAATATACCGTGTGCTATGGTACGTGTCTAACGACGTCGTTATATATCGGGATCTGAAAATCGATTCAGTGGATGAGATTATCCGGAGGCTCGCACAAAAACATGTTACAAAATCACCCAAATCAGCTGGTAGCGGAACATTCACACTCTCGACCATAATCAAGTCTCAAGCAAACCAAAAACTTAATCCTATAATCGTTTTGAGGGATTGTATCATTGGATACTCCACCTATATGTGATTATACGTATATAATATATATTTTTTATGATATTATTTACTAGGTAGCCTTACTCTTGGTTACTTATAAAACAGAAAATATATGAAAAGACAAGTGAACAAATAATATAAATATATTTTTATACTGTATCAAAATATATTTATTTAATGATAACAGTAGTTACACTGGTTACAACATTGTCTAGACTGAAAGAAAAACGAGATACGCGCCAAGCAAGTTTTAAAGAAAAGCTTTTTGATATTTTAAGTAAACATTTAAGAAAAAAATCATGACATTTTTATTCTTTTACATAAATTCATTTATAATTTTCATTTGTCAATTATCAATGGTAATTTCATAAATGCGTAACAGCTGATAACAAGTATAGTTAGATAATCGAAATCAAAAAAAAAATGCATAATAGATAACAAAGTTATTTAAAGTAAATAATTGCAGTTTATTTGTAAATTTAATAATTTTAATGGTAAAGTCCTAGAATAATAAAAATATTTCACATACCGGCGCAAAACTTTGTAAACTATTTTGCTAATGAAAAACAGATATATATAATAACACAAGAAATTTCATATTAATTTTGGCATGTAGAAAATATTCCATCATATTTTCGTTAGTGAGGGTACGCTTAGGATTTTCTATCTTCATAATCAGAGTTAATTCGGAAATAATTTACTGTTGTTAATCTCGTGTAAACGCATTGCTAATGACACATATAAAAACAATTATATTTTTAAATGATAATGCGCGCTTTAAATATTTGTAATAAATAAATTGAAAATTAGACCCCCACAATATCATGTGGGTAAGCTGTTGCACCTCCATTAAAAAAAAAATGTAGTTAACAAGTTAAATTCGCAAATTATAATAGAGATACATTCGTTCAATAACCGTATAACATTAAATTAACATAATTTGTCACTGAAAAATGAAAATCTAGAACGCGATTGACTCAGCTGTTAGTCAATTTCCGCCCAATACAGGTCAACATTGGAGAAATACTACGTACACGACTCCTTCTTAATATCATTATGTCCTCTTGAGGGATAAAGGAATTAATGAAAATGTATTCGTGTTTTGCAAGGTCCATTCAACATAATTATTCTATTATATAATCTAAATATAATCATTTGCAAATCGTAGTTTATTACACAATTTCTAAATCAAACTCTAACCCGATACATGCTCAAAATAATGGAAAGGTTTACATATTTATCATGTAATATTTCACCTCTATGTTATAACAAGTTTGAATATGTGAAAAACATGTAATTGATAATGGCGTATTTAAAAATCTAAATAAGTATGATTAACAGTAACGTAAGCAAATAATTTAAAACATTCAGAAATAAAAGCACATTCAAATTTGATAAATTTATTGTATTACAGATATCAATAACATACGCAATTTTTGAAAAATAATCTTTTTAACGTAACACTATTGTAGGTTTCCCATATATAATTATTTTTGGATAAAACTATACATTAGTTTATAAACTTGGGTGTCATTTAGTCAAAAACACAAAATTGGAAGGGTTCTAGATCCTGCAAAATGTTAATTTTTTTGTTTAAAAATCCACTTTTCGACAAAAATGAGTAGGGGTAATTTGTTTTGAGAAGCAATATTTTTTGAAAAAAACAAAATTTGAAAATTTCGGGCAATTTGCCATTTTCGTTTTTCCTTTAATTCTACTTCACATATTGACGACAAAATAAATACGGAGTGTTCGTGTTTATCGCGTTGACTTCGTTGCGGTCTTTGTTCGGCAGTCTACCGGTGAGATCGTTTTTATTTTCTTATCGCTAATAGTTAATTTTCTGTTGTGGATTCTTAATTTTATCTATTTTTATCTTTATTTTATCTTGTATTTTCTCCGTTTATTCGAATATATATTACACGTTAATTTAATTCGGTGTTGGCCACTCCGATGAGTGCGAACAAAGGAGGCCCGCCGTCGGCCTCCATAAATAACAGTCGTAGTAAACCGTCTAATACCAAGAAACCGAGTGTTTTCTTGGTATTGAAACGATTAATAAACGTAAACTCTCGGACCCTCCCTCTCATAATTCGTCAGGTTCTATCAAAGAAATTAAATTCTCCGATCCTATAACGCCAGATGCGATTAACAGTCATTATGATAATAATAATAATAATAATGTAACAGTCGAATTATTTCCTTCTAATCATAGTGGCCAATTTTTTGTGCTAATTGAAAGCTTAGACAAAAATATCGCTGGTTTACACCCTTTAGCAGTTGCGAAATTAATTTCGATCAAAACCCACGGTATTAAAGAATTTACATCTGTGGGGAAAAAATAGACTTCGTTTAGAGTTTTCCTCCTTATTAGCTGCTAACTCCTTTTTGCTTTCTCCAATTTTAAAGGAGAACAAATTAAAAGCATTTATTCCCAGTAATTTAATCCATAGGTTTGGAATAATTAGAAATATTGATACTAAAATGTCAGATAATGATATCTTGGATGGTTTGGAAACGTAGTATTCTATAAATGGCATAAGAAGACTAAATAAGAAAACACCTGAAGGTTTTATCCCTATTCCGTTAATCGAAATTAAATTTCAAGGTTCTCTGCTTCCACAATATGTCTATATATACAAAATGAGATTCGCTGTTGAACCCAGTGTTCGTCGACCACTTCAATGTTATAACTGTCTTAGATTTGGTCACGTTAAGACGAATTGTAAAAGTAAACCGAGGTGTGCTAGGTGTACAGAAGAACACGATACAAACCCGTGCCCTGCGGCCCCTCATTTTTCCGTATGTGCTTTGTGCCATGGTGAGCATTTAGCTACTGATCGTTCCTGTCCTGAATACCAAGAACAGCTAAATATTAAAAAGATCATGGCTTATGAGAATGTTACCTTTCGCGAAGCGATTGATATTAAGAAAAAAAACTTAGTCACAAAATCCCACAGTTATAGTGAAATTACTACGCGTAACGACCCTACTCCTTTAAAAGGGTTAGCTAAATTATCCAACCATATTACTATTAAATCTAAATCTAAGCCTTCCAAACGTGTAAATACACCAGTAAATCCTTCCTTTCCTAATGTACCTTCTGTTCATCCTTTCAGTGGTGTTAGTCCCATGATTAATCCTGAAATTCACACGCAAACTAATACTACTAATCCGACTGATGTTTCTCGTTCTGATATGATGGAAAATATTTACACACATCTGTCTGCTCTCTTCCATAAAGAGCAGATTACTGCGCCTAAATTATCTGAAATCTCCACCTTTGTGGAACAACTTATTACTCATTTCAGGAACGCTCCCAATGATTGTACCTATACTCATGTTGATTCGAATGATCCTGCTGATACTATGGAAATATCAGGGAACTAATTTTCCTTTATTTCATTAATGTTACGCATCATTCAATGGAATGCTAGAAGTATCATCAACAATAAATGTAATCCAGAAGGGTTCTTGTCGTTTAACAACATTGATATAATTCTTCTATCTGAAACTTGGCTTCGTCCTTCACAACAATTTAATATTAAAGGTTTTCTTTGCTATCGAGATGATCGTGCAGATGGGTATGGTGGATGTGCCATTCTCATCAAAAATAACATTCCCCATCAAACTATCAACATTTTTTCACTTTATCCGCCTTCTGATCATCCGTTTAATGCAGTTTCAATTCAGATTAATCTAAATAATTCTCCATTATACCTCGCATCTATTTATTGTCCTCCAATGCACCGTCTGCTCTCTCGAAAATTTATTACTGCTATTACTCCTTTTGAGGAGAACATTATAGTTGGCGGTGACTTTAATTGCCATCACTATCTTTTAGGTGATAACTATACCAACCGGTCAGGGAAGGAAGTGGAATATATACTAGAAAATACAAATCTTGTCTGCCTTAACAACGGTGCTTCTACTACCGTAGGCTCCCTAATGAGAAAAGTCAGCTCTGTTGATATCACTCTTACTTCGGCAAATCTTGCAGCTATTGTGAATTGGTCAGTTATTAATTCACCTCTTGGCAGTGACCACCTTCCTATTAGTACATATGCATCCATTGAACCTGATTTGATCCAAGAATATATTCCATCTTATTGTTGGAATTATCAAAAAGCTGATTGGACAGCCTTTGCTAAAGAATTAGATTCTCAATTGAGTACTCTACAAAACAATTTGGCTCCTATCGATTTATATGATCGCTATTTTAATCATCTTAACTTGGCCCTTACGTTACACGTTCCACGTAATCGAACTGGTGGCTTACCGCGAGACAAAATAAAACATTACAAGTCTCTTTGGTGGAATGCAGACTGTTCTGCGGCCTATAATCGTAGAAATGAGGCCTTCTGATTATTTAGGCACGCTAGAACAACTGCTAATTATTTATGTTTTAAAAAAGTCGAGGCTGAAACTCGTTTTTTCATCAAACAAGCTAAAAAAACAGCCTGGCATCATTATTGTTCCTCATTCAATCGAAATACACCTTTAGCGAAAGTATGGAAAATGGCTAAGGGTTTTATCTGCAATAAATTCTTAGATAAATGTTGCAATATGGGTAATGAAGAGATGAACTCATTTATAGATAACATTGCTCCTTCGTATGTGCCCGATGAATCAGAAATTAAAATTAATAAACACTCATCACAATCTACTGTAAGACATTTCCTTACTGAAGAATTTACTTTACAGGAACTTAAGCTAGCTTTAAAGAATAAAAAATCTACTAAACCCGGATCCGACCCGGTTACTTACTCTGTTCTCCAACATCATTCAGATTTTGCTTTGCAGACTTTATGCAATATTTTTAATCGCCTTTTTTCAACCAACAGTATACCTCAATCCTGGTCTGAATTTGTAGTAATTCCGATTAAAAAATCAAGATCAGCTAGACCAGCAGCTGAATCCTATCGTCCTATATCTCTTGCATCATGTATCAGGAAACTATTCGAATGTGTACTAAAGAACCGGATTGTTTGGTGGTTAGAGTCGAATTCTTTGCTACCTAATTGCTGTTTTGGTTTCAGACCAAACAAAGGCTCCATGGACTGTGTTGCATATTTAACAGCTGACATATACCAATGTTTCTTAGACAAGAAGTTTCTGATTTCTGCATTCTTCGATATTAAAGGAGCCTTCGATGCGGTTCATCTTCCGATTTTATACACCCGACTAATCGCTGTTAATATTCCGACTTCTCTGGCTGCTTATCTTTGTAATTTGTTTACTTGCCGTACGGTGGCATTTAAATTTGTTACTGTCAACAAGTTGGTCTATAGACGAGTATACCATGGTCTTCCTCAGGGCTCCGTCTTAAGTCCAATATTGTTTAACATATATATTTTACCTGTCTTTCAATTACCGATTAAAAGTATGATCATATCCTATGCTGATGATATAACAATGTATCAATCAGGAAAGAATTTATCAACTACCATCAATATGATGCAAGAAGATATTACCAAAATTATTAATTGGATGGCTGAGTCCCATCTAACGATCTCAACTTTCAAAAGTAATGTTGTTATTTTTACATATAAACGGTTGACCAACCATACAACGATTCGTTTTAAAAGTGATGTAATCACAAATTCTAATTCCGTTAAATTTCTGGGTCTAGTATTAGACCAGAAGTTATTGTGGAAGAACCATATTCAGTTACTTTGTTTGGAGGTCTTTCAGGCCTCAAACATATTGAAGATGTTACGACATACTCGGTGGGGTGGTGATCCGTTTGTCCTCAGGACACTTTATTTAACTCTAGTAAGATCGCGGATAGATTATGGATTTCCAATATTTGGCAGTGCGGCTCGAGATCATATTATTAAACTTACACGGATTCAAAACTATTGTTTGCGCTGGATGCTTGAGCATTTCCTTCCTCACCAGAAGTTGGTTTATGTTCGGAATCCTGCATTCCACCGATTCAGTTGAGAGGTCAACAACTTGCAAATCAGTTTTTCCTAAAATTTTTATCCTTTCCTAATAACTCTTTATCCTTTAAATATCACGAAATTTTTCACAAGTGGAGATTTACATCTAAATCATGTCCTTTGCTCGCACGTTCCGCCAATATATTTCTTCCATACAAATCCTTATTACTTCCCACTCCTGTATTCTCACAATTTACCTTTACTGGAAAATTTCCAGTTTCTACGGTGGATTTAGATTCCCACAGGCAGTGGCCTTATCTTGGGCCTTCTTCCAACTTCGAACATATCTTCATAATTCAAAACAAGTGGCCCGAATTTTTATATGTGTACACTGATGGATCTAAGGATGGTTTTCAAGGACTGGTAGGATCGGCCTTCATGATTCCAAGTAAAAACGTGACCAGAAAGTTTAAATTACCATCGGCCTGCTCGATTTTCACTGCTGAAGCTTTTACGATCGTCAAGGCTTTACGCTTCCTTCGCGCTTCTAATTTTAGTGACAATATTCTTATTTTATCGGATTCTCTTAGTTGCCTTAATGCTATATCCAACTTTCATGTTACCAAGGGATCTTATTTTATATTTGCAATTTTAGAAGAAATATATAATTTCAGTTTAAGAAATATTACAATCGACTTTTGTTGGATTCCGAGTCATGTTGACATTCTTGGTAATGCTGTTTGTGATGAAGCCGCAAAATTAGCAGCCTCCATCGGCATTTTGTGTCCATGTATTCCATATACAGATCTCCGCGTTTCGGTGAAAGCCCAGTTGGAATCAGATTGGACTGTTTTCCATATCAATAAAGTCAGCAGTTTTTATAAAAGCGTTAAACCAGTTCCTTCCAAAGAAGCGTGGTATTTTCCCAAAAAGTTTAGTGGACAAATTTCTCGTCACATGATTACAACATTAACTCGGCTTCGTATAAATCATTGTTGCCTACCTGTTCATTTGCACAGAATTGGAATGGTCGAAACCAGCACCTGCTCTCACCCGGACGATACCGATATGATTCTGGATTCGAATCATTTGTTTTTCAACTGTTCCTCCTACTCGGCAGAACAATCGCGTTTATTTTCTAAGCTTATATCTTTAGGCCATCGGCCTCCGTATATCTTAAGTTCATTACTTTCCTCAGATGATGCTTGTATATATTATTCTTTATTTCAATTTATTTTAGAATGTTAAGTTACTTTATAATGTTAATTTTTTTTTCTTGCTATGTTTTATGTTTTTCATGGACAGATTGGTTAATTCCAGAGTCCAATTTATAATAAATAATAATAATAAAATAATAAATACTTCTGTCTGAAATAAACCTTACCTAATATCGCTTTGAGTCTGTTTGCAAAGATCAAAATGTAGCATCTGTTTTTATTAAATTAATATCTGATAACACCAGGCAATGTCAGGTCAGTATAAAATCAATTTTTATAAAAGGATGAACCTGAATTGTTTCGTTTTTTCCAGTAATTCTAACTAGTTGGAACAAACTTAAACGAATTTCATCTAACCTATCATTACCAACAAACGAGGTTAACACAAAAACGTTTACATCCTGCAATAAATAGTTTCATTAAATATGATATTTTTTTAAAATGAGTAATATAATGTAAAATAACTTACGTGAACACCTTTATAACTTTATATTGCCGTTGTATTTCGAACATTTATAACCATTGTAAGAAATGAAACCACAGACCCTTAACTAATTTAATAAGTTTTCTATATTAGCGCATAATGTATCAAGATACAAATATTAATGATAAACATATTTAAATGTAATTAAAATCAATAATAAATTTAAAGAAATATAATAAATAAATTTAAAAACCATAAAAACGAGATTAATTTACCAAAAAATAAAAAACAGAACAGGTTGAGTTGCAAAACGCAGGAAATATATAATTTCTAACGGTCCAGAGGAAAAATTTACAAATAATTTTTAAACTAAAATAATAAAAGTTAAAGGATTATTAAAAAATTAACTTTTAAAATCATTAAATAATTTTTAAACGATATCTAAAATAAAGTATGTAACTATTAAAATAAAATATTAAATATTCGACAATATCGATATAACCGTGAAAACTGAAGTTGACCACCACACTTCTACTACAATGCCAAAATTTCTCCCTATTTTATTTTTGTAAACAAAAAGGTGACTCAAATGTAATCAATTTTAAAGTCGTTTTTTAAGAAAAGTAAGAATGTCCGCACATATCAGTGAGTAAATTTACCGAGTTAAAAGTTTATCTAAATAGTTCTATAAAAATAAAATGATTTTTTTCTTGCATGAATTAAAATGCAGTCAATCATTTTTGAATAGCAAAATTAAATAAAAAATGAAACGTAAGAATACGTTATTTAAAAAATGTTAAAATTTTAATTTAAGAATTATTTTAATTACACACCATGCCATTAGATAAATTGTTCCCCCCGGATTTTTCATTTTAAAAAATTGATGAATTTTTGAGAACCGATAAGTCAAACAAGCGGTGTTAGTTAATATCACTAAACTTGAAACAACACAAAACATCCATAATTTAATGTGAAATAAAAAGTGTATATGAAAAATTAGAAACAAACATCTTCAGATGATAAAATGTTATTTAAATATTCCAAAAAAGCTTCTTTTATATCTTGATCGCTAAATATGGATGTTATTCCTTTTCCCTCCCTATACTTTGAAAGTACGGTATAACAATTTCAAA
This sequence comes from Coronaproctus castanopsis, assembly GCA_032883995.1. Taxonomy (NCBI): domain Eukaryota; kingdom Metazoa; phylum Arthropoda; class Insecta; order Hemiptera; family Monophlebidae; genus Coronaproctus; species Coronaproctus castanopsis. The sequence continues at coordinate 111,957,891 of CM065054.1, read as the reverse complement.
TCTAAGAAGTTAAAATCAATAATTGGTTATTCATTTACTAAATGCAACTACACTATATCGAAATTCAACGTAAATTATATGAATAGATTATACGGAAATTAAATGAATAAGTGTAATGTTAATAACATATTCAAAATTGTTATTTAAATAATCATGACGATTAACAATATATTATTAATCAACATTTAAACTTGAATAAATGCAGGACTGATTTCATGAAACTAGAAATGATACAAAATGAAAAGTAAGAAAGTTACAATGCACATTAAATAAAGTATAAAATTGTGAAAAATAACTTAATCATGGCTATTGTAAGTATATAATTGAAATATGATAATCAAATATATTAAGCTAATTATAACAATTTATATTTAAAAATTGTTCGATACCCAACCAAAAATGAAATTTATTAGAACATTATATAACCAGAAATTTTAAATCCTCTTCAAAACAACGTAATGAGTATTATTTTATTTAAATGAATCTTTTAAAAACTGTTTTACAAACAAATTAATTAACTTTGATACTAATGTAGGGATAATTGCAAAACGACTATGTTAAAATTAGCAACTTTTAAAAAATCACATTTCAATAAAAATGACAAGTAGTAATTTTTTTGCGGAAACTGCAATTTTTCAAGAAAATCTAAATTTAGAAAAAGATCGAAGTGTAAATTTGAGTAATTTTTAACCCAAAATAATAAAACAAAGTTCTGTAAAAAGTTTATTAACAAAATAAACCAAAATTCCGGTCTGTCATGTTTGTAAACATACAAATAAGTAAAATTTTAAAAGGATGTAATCAATTTTAAAATCGTTATTTACGAAATACAAAAATTATTTGCAGTAGGTATATTTACCTATTTCTTTATTATTAATTTATTTACAATAATTGGGCTTAAGTCTAATAACCAAAATTACCCATTGTGTGCACTGTTTAAAATTCAAAACAAAAAAAACATATTCAAAAATGAAAAGAAAAATAGAAAAAACGACTGAAAGACTAATTTTAGAAATAAAGACGTAGGTGGCCAGAGCCGTGAGGATATCGTTGTTATTCAGGGTCAATAAGTAAGCCACCGAGAAGGGGTAAATATTTAATTGTAACATTTTTTTGATAAAGGTATCTACCTCTGGAATACAAATCACAAGCAAAAATCACATGATTAGCATCGGCTATATTTCCCGCATGCACAGGGCAGTATAAAGATGGAGTGAGATTGATAAAGTATAAATGGCTAGGAAGGCAATTGTGGTTGGAACGAAGTCTGACCAGGATTGAAAAGAAAAGTCGAGCTGAGAGATTTTTAGGAGGCGTAAGAACGAGAATGGTTTTGGAAGGGAGGTTAGGTTGGATGGATCTATAAAAGTCAAACCGTCTTTTACAAAACATAGACTTCCATCGATGAAGAAGGTCTGCTCGAGCGGATGCTACTAAACAGGAGGAGGGAACCCTCGGAATGAGAATACCCTCCAATGCACCAAGTGCCCGATCAAATACTTCATTACCCTGAATACCCTCATGGGCGGGAACCCAAACGAAATATACCAGGGCATGGTTATTGTATAAATATTTACCTATTTAAAAGTAACTTTTTAATAGTTTTCATAAAATAAAATGGTCATCTAAACTGCACAGTCATGTTTTAGTGTTTTTAAAGTACGTTTATTCTGTATTTGCAAATATCAGTTTGATGTTTTAATATAATATTAGATCGTATAAATTTTTGAATTCTAGTTAATGGTGTTGAATAACACATTTCCAATCATTTTACTATAAAAATACTTGAATTGTGAATTAAAAATTTGTAAGATTCCACGTTGTTGGTTGAAAACAGTGCATGTAATGATTTTTTTATTTAAGTAGAAGAATATTGATAAATTAAGCTTCTACAATATGTTTTTAATGTATATTTTATTAAATATTGTTACTGTTTATGAATATGTGAAATTGCCAAATATGAAAATGAAAAAACAATACCGATTTATTTTTTTAGCATACACGACGTGTTAACAAGATGTCAAAAATGCAATCATTTAAAAAATATTAAGGAAATGTGTAAATGATACATAAGCATTACTGGTGTATTAAACAATCATATATTCTACATTTATGTTTTTTGTTTGAACAAATAAAATAGCGATGAAATATGATGAACGTATTAAAAAATAGTACGAATTTAAAGGTTTAAAAATGTATATAAACCAAGATTACGTTTATATTTGTGTAAATATTAATTTACCTTTATATAAACATGAAATTTATAATTTCAAACCAAAGGTAATAAAATTCTCGGCATAAAAGTTAGGAAGCGGAATATAAGTCTAAATTAATCGCTGATAGAGTAGTAAGCTTGTACAACAGTTCTCACTATTGTATGCAAGCGAAAAATATTTTGACATAAAAAAAATCCATTGAGGACCTCACGTATACAGACACACCTCGCTTGATGTATTGATTATGAACTTTCGAAAGAGCCCGTATAGATCGAATTCATAAAAAATTATTTAAAAATATGTGAACGTTCGGTGATTATAGTATAATTATAAAATTAATGTATTATAAAGAACTAATAATTCATAATATATACATATTATAGTCTCATAAATTTTGTGAAAACATTTACTCACATATATTTAGACGGTACGTAATAAAAGGAGCTATTTCCTTTAAAAAATAGTTGTATAGTTACGAGTACATTGATTGGAGAGAATAACTGATACAATCTATAAAAATTAACCATCACCTTTGTTATAGAAATACGCATAATGAATTTATCATATATGAGAAATTAGATAGGAATCGCTAAAAACGGGTATATTTTATTAGTTCATTTTAAAGATAGGATTTACTTTAAATATTAAAAAAAACAGTGTTATATAGATGATTATAATTTAAAAAGGAGTTGTGTAAGTGAACCTAGTACATGTAATATATAAATACTCTGGTGGAGAAACGATAAGTAAATCCCAGAATACTAGTTTGATTGAACTGATATTGGAATCGGTAGATCTACTTAGTTGTTTCTAAAAAAAAAAGTTTTGACAGAATCGTTTTCCTTTATAGGTAGTTTCTTCAAAACGCTATAATTAAAATAATAGTTTGTCTGCCGGGTCTTAGAGAATCTAAATAAATAAAATAATGAAACATCTCTATAAATGTTAATTCAATGGAAACATATCCAACCAGTGACGAATCCTCCATGTTGCCGGTATTTCCGGCGAAACACGGGAAAAATGGAGTATGAACTAGTTGCAAGTTTGTCTTTTTAAAATTCATTAAACAAATTAAAAATAATAATTTTTCTATGCGTGTCATGTGGTGTTATCATTGTCTCTTGCGTTTGTTAATTGATCTTTGGGTTTTGCAAACCGTATTTCTTTTTTTCAATAATCGCGTATTGTATATGTCAGTTCACCACCTTTTTTTTCTTTAAATATATTTTGATATATATACACGTACTGTAACAAAAAGTTGAATTTCATAATGTCAAATTATTGGATATTTTAAAACGATCTTTTGGATCTCGTACCTTCAGGGAAAAACTGGATATTAATAAAGATAGACATACTCCTCAGCTGCATGGATTGAAATCGAAATCGGAAGGATATTATTGTCATTTCAATTCTGCGTGGTATACAGAATATTCTTGATTGTGTGCATGTTCAAAACTAATAAAACTGTTTTTGGCCGTGTCTTTTATTTTCGCCCGATAAAAATACGTGGAACAGCAGTGGTGTTAGTGATATAAGTCAGTTTAGAACTTTGCGTAGCCGCCATGAAAATTCAAAATATCATATTTCATCACTTTGCGATTTTGTCAAATTCGGAAAAACGAGAATTGATTTATCTTTGAGTACAGTGTTTAAAGAATCAGTAGCACAGTACAACAGTAATGTCAAGAAGAACAGATATATAATGAAGCGTTTGATAGACGCTGTTTGTTTTCTAGCTGAACACGAACTATCTTTTAGAGGTCATGACGAAACGTACGATTTATCAAATAAAGGTAATTATATAGGCTTGTTAAATTTGCTCGCCAAAAATGACATTGTACTGAATAACCATTTGCAAACTTCTACTGTGTTTTCTGGAACATCTAGTGAAATTCAGAATGACATTATTAGTTGTATCTCCCGTTTTATAATTAACGAGATAAAAAATGAAATTAAAAATGCTCACTTTGTCGCGGTAATTATGGATGAAACAACTGACATTTCAAATAAATCCCAATTATCGACATTATTTCGCTACATAACTTGCAATGGAAGTGTAAAAGAAAGATTTGTGTGGTTTTCAGATGTAAGCGATAATCGTACAGCAGCTAGGCTATCATCTATTTTATTTGAATATGTAGACGATATTCATTGTGGTGAAAAGTTGGTTGCACAAACGTATGATGGGGCTCCAGTAATGTCTGGTTCGGTCGGTGGTCTGCAGACTTTGGTAAAGCAGAAATATTCTGGAAAATAAATTATATATGTACATTGTTACGCCCATCGTCTCAATTTAGTTTTGGAAAAATCAGTCGACTCAATAAAGGAATGTAAAATTTTCTTTAAAACTGCATCTGGATTTTCTTCATTTTTTACAAAATCAGTTAGCAGAACTAATGCTCTTGATCGTGAAGTTAAAAAACGTCTCCCAACAGTGTCCAATACACGATGGAATTATAGAAGTCGTATACTTGATGTCGTTTTCAAGTATAAATCAGAACTTGCAGCATTATTTTTATTAATGGCAGATGAAAGCAATGAATGGAATGTTGAAACTCAAGTTTGTGCGAGCGGTTATTATCATAAATTAATGAACTTTGAATTCAATTTTTTGCTGGAAGAATTTTCCTTAATTCTTCCCAAGGCTGATATTTTATTTAATATTTTACAGAAGAAGATTTGTGATATCGGATACTGTAAAAAACAAATCAACGGTTTTCTAAATTATTTAGATGAAATGCGTAAAAACTTCGATGTATTTTGGTGCAAAATGGTAGAATTGGATAATTTAGAAGAAGCATCGTGTTCGAAAAGAAACCGGACAAATGACACGGTTGTCCTCGATAAAAAATCATCGTACAAGCGTCTCTTTTATGAGAAAATCGACACTTTAAACGGGCAGATTATTGACAAGTTTTCTGATATTGATAAACTTGAATTCTTGTCTCATTTGGATTTTGAAAAGTATTCCGAATACGAAAAAGTATTTCCAAATAAACCATTCCAACTTTTATAAAAATACTATGGTGTTTTTTAATGTATCACGATTGAAAAATGAATTTTCATATTTATATTTTTCAACCGAATTCAAAATTAAATTGGTTTTAGATTTAAATCAACAACTGCGTGCTGATGGTCTTACTGAAGCCTTGCCTGAGATTACAATACTGTGCTTATTAATACTTACCATTCTTGTGACGAGCGCTTCAGTTGAACGTAGTTTCTCTGCATTGCGAAGTATCCATACTTATCAGCGGAATACTCAGGGACAAACAAGGCTTTCTGGTTTATCTGTTATTTCAATTGAAAGATGTCTACTACAATGTTTACAAGAGAACTCTGCATTTTAGGATTCCATCATATTATTTTTAGAGAAAAATCGTCGAATTGAATTACGATACAAATAAATGCGAAAAATTTATTTTGTTATTACTATTTTAATTACTTCATAGTCAATTTTTGTATATAATTTCTTTAATTTAATCCACATATAATATTGACAATTTTATTTGTTAGACCAGGGCACGTTACCCCCACATAATTTTTGATATAAAATATAATATTTGCACATGTGTTTGTATAAGGGAAAGGTCTACCGGAAACAAATTGTAATGAACCGCGCTTCGCCACTGTATCCAACACACAATATCTTGTAGATGCGTGAGTGTTTTAATAGATATTTGAGGAAAACCTCATTTCGTTAGACGTTCATTTTCAAGGGTATTATACATTTATACTAAGATTTTATACTGCTTTTGGAACTCATATGTAAATATCATTATGTGTATGCATGTATTTTATTTTATTTTATGTATTTTAATGGAAAAACGTGTTATTTATCGAAAATTATATTTAGTAATTAATTGTAGACTTACTTCACCTAAATATAGGCATGTTTGTAATCGATACTGTACGTCTGTATATATACATGTTTATGTGAAAATTTGTTATGATAATAACTTGATTATTACCGTTTATTTGTAGTGGAATTCGATTTTAGTTTTCTATTTCTTTACGTTATTCTTAAACAAATGTAATTTTCGTTAGACGTCCATTTTTTTCTTTGCTGCTATTCGCGCGATTTCGTGCATATGCAGCGTGTATTATTCTTTATTGGTATTATCTATGTTTTTGGTAAATAAAGATCATTTGATTTGAATAATTTATATTTTTCTACCACAAAATCTATAGTAACACATTTTAGTCGTATTCTAAATTTCACAAATTATAAATAAATATGTTTCGTTTATTGGTTTTTGAATTCAGAAAATATTCGTCCAGGATCAATTAGAAAATTACTTAATATTTCATTTGTTTTGATTTTAATTACAAATATACAAAAATTTAACTAACACGTTCAAAAATACTTACTTTTTTCAAATGCATTATTGCATCCGAGAAAAATCCATCTCCGCGCTATTTAACCATTTCATTATACTGATATAGAAACATATCTAATCGTTCTTTTAATTATGCCATTTCGTAAACAGGTTCATATACTTTTGGTAATTCTTCTCCTACTTTACCCGTTGGTTCCGGCGTATCCCTAGTAAATTACAATAAACTATTTGTAATCATCATAATTTGATTATTGTAAATAACTACTTTTGAGAATTGTGGGTAGCTACCCCAGCTAATTATGACCTCTTTAGTCTCTGTAAGTGGGAAGTCTCTATACTAAAAAATAAATTTTTCATGCGCTTGCATACACTCTTAGTACAAAGCATGACATAATTTCCTACCAGGCTATGCAAATTGTATACGATAAAAAACAAAAGATCGCTAATGTCATACTGATTTATAAATACACACTATTAATAGTCCATTAATAATTTTTGTTATTAGAGTTTTTTTAGCGGTGTAAAACTAAAGCTATTAAAATTATATTATTTTACATAATTAAAGCGTTGAATGTGCTACAAACAATTCTAAAGCCACTATATTTAATACCATATAACGTTTGATGTGTCTACACATATATATATGTGTGTGTGTGTGTGTGTGTGTGTTGCTAAGTGCGAGGTAACAGAAAGCGCGTGACGATGAGCGCATACATTTAAAATGATTTTTTATTAAATTTAATATATATATACATATATATTTTGATACATTTTACATTTATATATAATTCTAAAGACAAATGCAGCATTGAGAGAGGGTTATGCAAGGATAGGGTAAAATAACAAAACCGATTAAAGGTAGGAGCCATATTTATTTCGAACATTTCATTGCTTAGCGCTTTGTTTACTACAATTTCGAGATTATAATTCAAACGTATTATGGTGCTGTGGAACTCCAATTTTCTCCAGTAATGGAAATAATTTTCCCCATCGCACTCCGTCGAACGTTTTATAGTAGTCAATAAAGCAAATATATACACTTCGACTGGAATCTATCATCCTTTCCGCCGCATTACGTAGTACTGCATGCGCCTCTAATGCTTTGTTTATAATCAAGTGTGCACAAGTCAGTTTTGACAATTTTAATTTAGAACACATTGTTTCGAAGGAGATTGAAACATCCTTTTAAGATGAATGAGGTAAACCATAAACTTTTGTATTGAAGATGTACATTTTAAATAATATACATGTTTTTTAATGTGACGATCCGTGTTTTCTATCTAATATGTAAATAGGAACATGAACACTAGGATTCAATAATGGTAATTGTGAAAATAGATAATTCTTATTATTATGTATTTATATATAAATTGTAGTTTATACTTACTAAAATAGCGGAAGAAATTTTTAACTGTTAAACTTTTACCACTGATTTAAACGAAAATAATTGCAAATGCGATGTAAATATTATGTACAAGATGCAAAAACGAAAATTAGCTTCACAATGACCAATTTGAAATTATTTACTGAATATTTGTTATTAATGAGAAAATGATTTCATGAATTTGTGAATTGTAGTTAATATGTTATATTTTAAGTTAAATATGTTGTGTTAATGCTGTTGTTTTTCTTAATTTCATGTTTAATGTTTGGGGCGTCGCTGATTTTGTTTGGTTTCAATTTATATAAAACTTGCAGTAACTGATTTAATCGGATGTAGACGTTCGGCGGATTGATTGTAAAATACGCAGTGAAGTTTTAATGACGATTGTAAATATATCTATCAGATGTGATTTTTAGTATGTTAAATATTATATTTTAAGTATTTTCAAAATAAGTTTTTATTTGATAATGTAAAATTATATATAAAATGGTTCAATTAAAACGATTTGAAATTATAATATATTTGTATGTAATTATTAATGAAAACGCGAAATATATAAATATGAATAATTTTTATTTCGACAATGACTTGAGAATAGAATGAATTTTAATATATTTTATATATATATATATATACACATATACCAGTCAAATGACTGAAACACCCATGATGATGATGATGATATATATATAATATATATATATATAGATTGTGCGTGTGCAATAATATATTTGATGAATTTTTTTTAGTTACACTGTCGACGAAATGTAAAAAAATTATTTACAAATATTTAAAAACAATAATGAAAATAAATAATTTATTTTGAAATGGTTAGAATTATTTTAAAATAAAATAGATATATTATTATCCGATCCGTCGAGTTTTGAAAGTGTACCTTTGATCACATTGTAGACAATAGACAAGATAAATACAAATTATTTAAAAACAATAATGAGAATTGAGAATGAATATCGAAACGTTTAGAATTATCATCTGATTGCATTTTTAGTTTACTATTTTTGATCATACTGTACACGAAATATAAACAAAACAATCCAAATAAAAAATTATAGTCTTAATAATTTTGCAAGTTGTATTGTATTTTGTTTGTTACTATAAGTGATTCAGAGTTAAAAGAAGACTAAATTTTGTTTTGTATTTGGTAATGTATTAGTAAAAAATATGTTCGTAATTAGTGTGAAATAAAAAGATCGTTTTACAGATGTTTATAGATAAACTATTCTTGAAGAATGTAATTTAATTTATAGCTAAACTGGATTGTAATGAAAAAACAAAAATTACGATTAACATAAATATGTTAGTACTGAACAAAATTCGATAAAAATAATTTTAATTGTTTTCAGAAATGTGTAACTGTATTGAATTAGCGGTTGAATTTATAAGAGATTAAAATAGAATTATTTTCTTTAATATACGGTGTTTATTACGAAAAATAAATGAAACAAACTTATAAAATAATTATGCGATTGTTGATAAAAAATAAAAATAATAAATATGTTGTAAATGTTGCATAAGTATAATCTAATGTAATTTAGGATACAAGTGTACATGCATATATTAAGCTCACCCTGGCAGTTTCAAATGTATATACACACACACCGCCGTACTCAACATATGCATACACTTAAATTTTGTAGAAAAACCTTAACGCTAAAATCCAACCAAGTTCTATTTTACTTTTTATGTGCCTCATTAAATGTTTGCGACGTTTCTTAACATTTTTTAAGTCAGTTTTTACATCCATGGGAGCACCTTTATATATAGCTGGAATTTTGAACTTCGGTATTTATACCATCCACTCTCGATTTGATCTCGTAAAGTATTCTGTGATTGGCAACATATTGGTAAGATTATTCTTGAAGACATATTCATACAATTGTAATTGGTATATCTCTTGAATATTTATGATATGTCATGAGAAGGATTTTTTTGGGTAAAATAAATTTTACCAATCTTTTTTGCAGCGTTTGAATTGACTTAATATGTTGTTCGCCCCACCCAATGAGAAAAATATTGCTTTAGGTACCAGAGAAAAGGTAATTTAATTTCCTTAACTTTTTAGCCATGTACAGAAGATGTTTATATCACGTCAACTTAATTGAATCTCTGAATATTTCACTTCATGCGTTCTTTCTATCTAATATTTATCGTTTACTTTCATACCATTCCACAGATGAGGGGATTGATAACTGTAAATTATATATTTTCTTTTCGTTAATGATTTCGGTTTCATTTCAGCCATCCAGCAATTACATTGACATCATCTTGCGCCATCTGTTTTAAGAGAATATTTTAGCGACGAGAAGTAATCACTAATGCAGTATCATCAGCGTAGCTAAATATCTTGCCGTCAACCGTAATATTACACATATCATTTATATATATTAAAAACAAGTAGGGACTTAATACACTCCCTTGTGGAACGCCAAGTGTAACACGTTCACTTCGTACATTATTTATCTCTGTAACATAGCGCGCCTGTTTTCTATTTATGTTTTAAAAGTATGAAAGGTATGAAAGGTATTGAAAGTTATAATTTAAGTGAATAAGGTAAAATAGAGCCTATCCTTATTAAACATAAAAATATATTAAGCAAGGTCGATTTAAAAATAAAATTAACATAATACAGCATACAATTTTTAAACACAACAGGACATATCCAATCCCAATGAGTAAATGACACACGGTGAAAGAAGAAATTAAAATAATGTTAAGCGAAGGAATAATCAGATCACCAGATTCTTGTTACAATAGTTCTTTAGTTGCTGTAATAAAAATAAAGATTATGCCTCGATTCAGGAGAAATTAATAAAATAATTCAACTAGGCAATGAAAAAACGAGAAATCGAGACAAGAGATAGTATAAATATAGTGAGTTTATATAGTTAGTTAGTTACCGGTTTACAGGTGCCTCTGGATGAAGGGTCTGGAAAGTATACCGCCTTAGTTTGAATGAAGAAATTATGAATTAACTGTCATACTGTTTGGTTTGTTGACAAGTATGAGTACTTGAAGATAAATGCGAGTCCTTTAAATTAATTATGTCAGTGAACAGATTAAAACTGGAACCAAATTTACAATGAAATAATTGTTGAAGTAGCAATCGAAAACCGGAGTAAGTATAAGAAAGTAAAAACAAAACTAGCGATTGGAAAGATACAATAATACCAAGATAAGGAAACAGGGTAATTTCGGATAGACTAGTAATGTAATATATAGCTGAACATTATAAAGGGATCTTTAAGAATACCCACATTCAGAAACTCATCTTAAGCAATTTTAATGAAAGAGGTAACATATGTGCTAAATGGAATGAAAAATTGAAAAATGACGGGAAATGATGCAGTAGTTGCTGGACCAGAAACATGACACCCTACAAGATGCATCATACAACACCTGTCTAAGGAAATGTAGCATTCCAAACGCTTGGAACAATCCCACATTATACTAATCTCTGAAAAAGAGGATTATATATTATAAGTGAATTAATGAAAATATCATTTCAGCGATGGCAATCCAAAATTTTTTTCGATTATCATTCAAATCGATACGGAAGATTTATGTTTTGTGAAAAAGGTGTCCTCCAAAATTTATCGCTCTCCTCTAACGGGGCAATCTTCAGCTGATTTTGACTGTAAATTAGGTTGATTTCTTTGCAATATTCTGGTCCGGAGCTAACGAATCATTTTCATATCGGAATGATGCTAATAACTGTAATATTGGTTATAAAATCTCAATGATCTGACGTTCCGTCGAGGAACCAGTTGTTTCATATTTTTTTTCTATTGCTTACTTCACGAAATCCTTAAGCCGCATAAAAAAATAATTCAGTGGACCGGACCATCATGTTTACACGTTCAGTTGTGAAAGGTATTCATTAACACTGGACTTACACTGTTTGCAGCTATCAGAAAGGCAGCATGTCGGGAACAGTGAAGAAAGTAGTCCATACAAAGGACAAAAAAAAATTAACTATGTGCCGAAAGACGCACAGTCATCATTAAAGGCCGTCTCCGTATCATAGGTAGGCGTCTATTTATGTATACATATTTTTTGTACAGTGTAAGTAGCGTACAAACCATCACACGACGTTAGCGCAGATAGCAGACACACACACACACACACACACATATATATATATATACACTCGGAGAGACTGATTTTAATCTCTTTGTCACGTTGCAATGCAGCTCCGCGTGTTTTTGTAATATTGTTACCAGCTTGGCATATAGTGTTGTGCATAATGATTTGCCATTGTATTCCACGAGATAATATTAGGATTATTTATATTTTTATTTTTTTATAATTTTTGTGCCGCCCATCGCATTCGATATACGTACCTTCCGTATAAAGCCCGTGCACTGGCCACTAGGCTCTCCCGACGACTCAAAAGAAGCTATAAATAATTTTTCGACAAAAAATAATGAGACTGACGATATTATAAAGTTGAGAACCGACAGAAATAACAGACCTGTTATAGTGCCACTTAGCAGAAATACGCGTAATGTATACAAATATCAATATTAAACCAATTTCGAGAGTAATATCACCGACTGATGTGTAATATCGAAATGACTGCACGATGCTATGTGTAGAATAGTAGTAGTGAGGAGAAAGTAATATAGAAACGCGGAAATCTGTAATCCGTTGATTACATTTTAAGGCGCTTGGATAAGATTCGGTAGGAAAAATAATATTATTACAGCAATATAATTCGAGTACGAGTTCGAATTAAAATTAAAATAAAATTTTATATCAAGTTGATTCGCAGTAATTAGTAAATTAATATACGTAAAGTTAAACGCCTATGCGTAATAATAATACATTTATATACACACACTTCAAAACTCTGTGTACAGGTACGGACAATATTTTCATACATGGAAATTATACAACAGGTAGCACATTATGGAACGAAAATCCGTAAAAACTATATTTTCTTACCACAGTTGTGTTCGGAATTCAATATCTATCACCACTACTATTAAAATCTTTTACATGACGCTATTTATGTGTGCGTTATTGTCGTTGCCGTTTATATCTACGTACGTTTCCGACATGTATATGTCGATTATCTCGGTCCTTTTGTCTTTTATTGCTACTATTTTATCGTAATTTTAATTTTTGTTTGGAATTTAGTTCCATATATTAATTCAGTATTATTTATTATTAAATATCTTATGACGGTAATTTTATAAATAAATGTTAAGGTTACGTATTTACAATTATTATTATCTACATAAACGATCTATTTCCAAGAATATCTATATCTCGATATTTATGCTATATTGCGACATATTTTATTTCGCGTAATTCGTAATTTTAACTTATGTTTGGAATTCAGTTCCATATCTTAATTCAGTATTATTTATTATTAAATATCTTATGATGCTAATTTTATAAAATAGATGTTAAGGTTACGTATTTACAATTATTATTATCTACATAAACGATCTATTTCCAAGAATATTTCTTAATTCGCTATGTTACTAATACGATCTTTATTTATTATTATTATTATTTTTTTTTTTATTTTGTGACGACCTGTACGATATATATATATATAAATATATATCTCCAGATCGTTAACATATATATATATATATATATTTATATGTTTTACGTTACGTTATATTTAAATATTCAGATATAAATATTAAAAATACATAACGTTACCGACTTTCTGATTTTGTTTTCCTTGAGGTATGTCCGGGATGCCACGTGGGTTGGCCCACGACCGTTAATATAATAAAATAAATTAATAATAAAAAAAAACCGCGATTTTTATTTTATTAAAAATTTATTATATTTTGAAAAGAAATAAAAATGAATTGCGATTTCGAACGCGCGCGATTTTCGGCTACGTTTATACGCTTACTATGTTATTTTAAAAATATAAGTTAGGGAAAATAACATTCATATAGTTGATGAAACTTTCCCTAGCCTGGATGGACAAGCTTCACGGTCGAAGTCCCGACGATCCATCCTAACTTCTTCACACGACCAACTATTCGACTTAACTTGACTCAACTCAAACATTGACTGACTAAATTCAACTGGCGAAACTGGCGAAACTGGCGAGACTGGTGGACTAAACTCCGACAAAACTCGTATTTTTATTACTCTCCAGGACTCCGGAAGCAACACAGGTATCTTATCATTATTATACTTATTATTTTCTTTACTTTTGACGAAATGCCGGTTTCTTTACATTTATATTTTCTCTTTTTTACATCTTTATGGTTTTTGTCTATTTTGGACGAAAATAGTTGAACCAAGGAAAAGTTCCATTGTCCCTTATATTTTAAGGTTATATACTTATATATATATATATATATATATATATATATATATATATATATATACATAGTCTTATACATAGTTATTAGTACGGCAGCCAGCATCAGGTAACATAACATACATATACACATATACTCAACATACTTGCTTTTCCAGGAATTCTATAGATATTAGAAATTCCCTAAATTGACTGTTTTCGGCGGAACCCTCCGATTTCTCTTTTGGGCTAGCCAATCAGAAAATTCGGAGCTGTTTCTTTTAGTCTTTGACCAAAATACCGACTGAGCCCATTTTATGAGGTATATTTACCTTTTTTTGTCTGCTCTTGCCATGTCAATCTTTAATTTATTATATATGTCCTTTCGGCATTTTTTATATACTAACTTTGACGAATCTTTTACAATCCTAATCTTACCAGCGCCAGTGTGCTTTCCCCAGTACATATATATCTATACTTATATCACTCTAACTCCATTCTATTTCTTTTTTTATTATATTTCCTTTTTACTATCTTTTCTTTGGGAAAGTCACGTTCGCGACGCCGATCAGATGTACATACACATATACATATATATATACTATTTCTTTTTCTTTCATCATCTTCACGTATATATATTTAATTTAAACTTCTAAATATAAATTTTTTAATTCTCATTTTAATTTATCAACTTTAATCCCTCACTAATACTAACAATGTAACAAGCATGGTTGTTACAATTTATACTATATTCCATATCTGTATTATTTAAGTTATTTGCAATATAATTACTTTCTGTTAATCCAAGTATTTTGTTTAATTTCCAGTCTGATTTAAATTTGGATTTCCATGTGGGTTTTAGTTTTAATCCTAATTTATAATTATTGAGCCATGACATACAAAAATTTTCATTGTTAATTAGCTTTATTAATATCTTTAACCTTTTCATCTTTTACATAACTATTATTTATATATATATATATATATGTTATGTTATGTATATATATATATATATATATATATATATATATATATATATATATATATATATATGTTATGTATATATATTTACGTTTATTAAGAAAAAAAAGATCGAGAGAACAATATTTTCCTGAAATTAATTTTTGCTATAGAATCGTATATGCATTCGTTATCATTTTTACATGTTATGTATAATGTAAAATATAAAACATATTATAATCTTACTAACGTCTGACATACATCTAAACGCACAACTGTTAAACATACATATATACATATATAGATAGATAAATCTAAATGCACAACTGTTTACATACATACATACATACATACATATATATATGTATAGATAGATATAGTGTCCTACCCTAAGAAAATTTGAAAATGAATATGAATTGAGATAATAGGATGACAAAAAAACCACATACCTGCTATTTATTGTACATAATAATACATCAACCACATCTTGTAATTATGTTCTACATTATATACTCATTCGAAACGTTGACAGCTTTCTGTAAAAGTGTATGTTATTTATTAATTGACTTGTTTGAAATGTGAAAAAATTAACAAAGAATGTAAGTATCCCAATTTATTCGTATATCGTATTCCGTATATCGTATTACACATAATTGTTCATTTCATATTTTCATATAAACTTATTTGCATAATTATTAAGGTTTTTTTTATATTGGTCAAACTTACACCTCCAGCCATTAATGTAAAAGAAATATTTTAATACACGTCGTTATAAAAAAAAAAATTATACTTACATAATACAATAATAATTACATCACACACGCACAAAAACATACACAATACAATAATAATTACAGCACACACGTACAAAAACATACATGTTAATTTTATAATTTATATATTTTAAATATATATGTATATAGGTTCAAATTATCAAGAAAATATTTCGTTTCATTTTTCTAGCAATCGTCATCTATATGACATCAAACACTATGTAGCTTACAATAACTCTTCTGCAGCAATACAGATCGCATCAATAACATTCCAAAATACAATTTTTGATTTAACACTAGCTGCTATGTATTGCCTACCACGTTATGCTGTTCATGAGTATAATTTTAAATATCATTTTCTGAATCTAGGTCGTAACTTCATATGCGGAGTGGACTTTAACGCTAAGCATACCCTATGGGGTTCAAAACAAGTAAATCCTAGGGGCAAAATACTAAAAAAAGTTATACTGTCAGAAAACTATAAATTTATAGCCCCGAACGAACCAACATATTGGCCTTCTCATAATAACAGACACCCGGACTTACTTGACCTTTACATCACAAAAGGAACTGAAAAATTATATGTTTGCAAAACGATGCCGGATTTGACGTCTGACCACGATCCAGTTGTCCTTCTGTTGGATACAGTCCCACTACAGTACGTTAAAAACATACAGCTGATCAACAAAACAACAAATTGGAATTTATTTCATAATCTCCTGCAGAAGTGTTCTGAGTTCAAAACTCGGTTAAAATCCCCTACTGATGTAGACGCACATATCGAAAATCTAACAACAATGCTAAAAAATTGCGCTACCAACACTACATCCTATTCCCATTGCGAAAGGAAACAAAATTACCTTCCATTAAGGATTAGAGAACTAACTACACGTAGAGCGCGTAAATTATGGCAGCGCCACAAATATCCTTGCTTTCGTGCAGAATATGATCGTATCAGGAACAAGATGAAAGCAGAAATAAGGTTGTACAAAGACAATGCATTTCAAGTATTTTTACAAAATCTAAATACAACGGATAATTCCCTTTGGAGAACTACCAAACACATCCTAAAGGAGCATACTGTGACTTCACCTTTACGAAATCAATTTGGAGCATGGATAAAAAGTGACGCTGACAAGGCTCAGTATTTTGCTGAACACCTAGTTAAAGTTTTTTCACCAAACACAGATATTGAGGATAAACAATTTACTGAACACGTGTATAATTACTTGAACACCCCACTACAGCTTTCTCTTCCTACACGTTCCTTTTCACCAGCAGAAGTAGAGCAGGAGTTATAAAACGACTGCCTACTCGCAAAGCTCCAGGTCATGATTTGATCACAGGAGATATATTAAAACATATTCCACGGAATACAATTTTACAACTTACGTACCTATTTAATGCCATTGTTCGTCTCTCTTATTTCCCCGAGGCATGGAAGAAATCCACCATAATCATGGTTCCTAAACCGAATAAACCTACTTCTGTTGTAACATCATATAGGCCAATCAGTCTTCTGTGTACATTATCAAAAGTCTTTGAAAAATTAGTACTGCGTAGAATTTCTGCAACCCTAGAAAAAGTTAGATTTGATCCCTGCCCACCAGTTTGGTTTCCATAAAACTCATTCTACTATACACCAATGTCACCGGGTTGTTGATGCTATTTCCTCCTGTTTCCAAACAGGGCGATACTGTCCTGCTGTCTTCTTAGATGTATCGCAGGCCTTTGATAGAGTGTGGCATCAAGGCCTGCTATATAAACTTAAAAAGTTCTTACCAGCGGATTATTACTTGATCAAATCCTACTTGGAAAACAGGACATTTCGTGTACGATACAACTCTGAATACTCTGTTTGGTATCCAGTACAAGCATCTGTGCCACAAGGAAGTATTCTGGGACCTGATATTCACAGCCGATATGCCTACAACGTCTTACACATCGATATTCACCTTCGCTGATGACACCTTGATTATAGCCGCCGATGAAAGCCCGGTAGTTGCATCCCGTTCTATTCAACTTCACCTACAAGAAGGAAAGTGGTGCACTAAATGGAAAATCAAGATAAATACCGATAAATCGGCAAATGTAACTTTTATATTACGGAGAGGTTCCTGTCCTCCAGTTTACACTATGAACAGCAACAAATTACTCAGACTAATACTGTAAAGTACCTCGGCCTTATTATGGATAAAAAACTTACCTGGACTCCGCATATATTGCAGCTTAGAAAAAACTTAGATATCTCATTTCGGCTATTATATTGTATTATAGGAAGAAAAGCCAAAACTTCATTAAATAATAAATTGCTGATCTACAACGCACTTCTAGCGGCGAAATGGAAGTATGGAATTGAACTATGGGGCTCGGCTACAAGTAGTAACGTCCAATGTATACAACAATTTCAGTCGAAAGCTCTAAGAGCAATATGTGACGCTCCTTATTATGTCAGCAATGATACTCTACATCACGACCTGCAAGTGCTTACAGTTACACAAATTTATCAATATAAATATCAAAAATTTTTCGGTAAATGTTCCAGTCACTCAAACCCCCAAATTCGGCGAATCTACATGCCAACACTTCCAGATAATCCTGTTCGAAGGCTTAAACGACAAATGCTCCGGGACGTACTTTCAACTATTGAAAAATGATGTCATATAGATCAAGACATTGCTGCTGAGGCAAAATTTTAAACTGGTCGGCTGTTTATTGTAACAGCGGCTGTATGGTTAATGTATTTGTATATAATTTATTTATTTATTTAACTGAACTCATGTGCTTATTGTTAAATTATACAGGTGCACATTATAAAAAAAAAAAAAAAATTTACGAACACAAATTTTCCCATTTCAACTTATTTATCAACAATTTCACACTTTCCGATCCGTAAATCTATGACAACGAAAATTAATTAAATCCGATATTTTAACGAAAATTAATTATTAAATCCGATATTTTTTTTAATAAAAAAAATTTTAAATTTAATTTGAAAAATTCATCCACTCATGTTTTATATATATACATACATACATACATACATACATATACACATACATACATACATATATGTATAACACAAATAATATCACACGTTTTTTGTTTTTCTTTTTTCTAGATGGAAAAGATGGAGAGTACCAATACTAATAATCCCGTAAGTGCCACACATAATTATTAAACATTACATATTACATCATTACATCATTAATCAAAAATTATCAAGAAAACATTTAGTTTCATTTTTTGAATTATCAAGAAACTGTAAATTTTACGTATACAAATTTTCAACAATTTCACACTTTCCGATCCTTAAATGTATGGCATCAGCGAAAATTAATTATTAAATCCGGATAATTTAATAAATTTTAAACGAAAACCACTTTCTTGAAAAATTCATCAACTTATATTTATAAAACACAAATAATATCACTTTTTTCGTTTTTCTTTAGTTTCTGATGGAAACCACCAATGTCAATCCTGTAAGTGCCACACGTAATTATTATAACTTACATTTCTTACGTATATAAATATTTAAATTTTAAATATTTATTTATTGAAATTTGAAAATGAATAAATAACTACTTATTTTTAAACATTTTTAAATTTTCAATTTGAAACTCACTTTTTTATTCATAATAGATCCTTATGGTCACGAAGAATTACACACATCATTATGTAAGTTTATTCAATTATTTTTTCTTTTTATTTATTATACATCTACATTAATCATAATTAACTTTGTTTTATTTACAAAAATTAAGAATATATTTTACAAAAATTAATAATATATATAATACTCAACGTACATTATTATAACACTAACACTACTGTATTAAACTTTATAGTTATTCCCATACATTTATGTATTTTTGAATATTAACAAAAATTGAGAAATCGAAAAATTTATATAACGAACAGGTAGGTTTGTCAGATTTTACAATTGTTTTTTTCCTTCGAATCTTTTATGATCCAATTTTATTTTAATGCATTTTCATGAATTGACAAATCTAGTTTTAAATTAATTTTAAATCAATCAATAAATTAATTTTAAATTAATCAAAAATGGTCCAATTTGGCAAAATTTAATTAAAATTAAAAAAATATATACAAGAATAAAACAAAATATATACATCATATATTTTTTAACACAACAATTTTTTCTATTATAACATATTTATTTGCAGGACAAAAGACGTACAAACAATAAAATAAATGACTTATACAAAGAAATAAAAATTTTAAACAAAGTAAGTTTTGATTATTATTTATTATGTTTTATAACGTTTTTTTTTATTATTATTTTACACATACAGCTTTTATATGTAGTTTAATAATTGAAATATATTTAACGTACTCACATCCGATAATGGTCATTAAAACTCTACTCTGTATTTTACAATCAATTCGAAGAACGTCTAAATTCAATTGAATCAGTTAATTCACATTTCAATGTCCAATATCACAAAAAGAAAAAAATTGGCAAATGATACGATATTTTAATTTAAATATGAATAAAAATATTTTAAATATGAATAAAATAAACAATTATTAATTTATTTTGTCTTTATTTTCAGGAAAAAACGATCAAAAAAAATTGTAGAAAAGAAAAATATCGTAAGTACATTTACAAATATTTTAATTCATATGATACACTAACACATCTATATGTAACTAATCTATAACTGTAAGTATCTAAAATATTTTCATTATAATCACTGTATTAGGCTGTTTTTATTATTTTTATTTTACACATGAACAAAAAACAATTTTTTTAAAATATTTCTCGATTTGTTAAGATTTAAGTGAAAAAAAAATTATTAAAGTACTATTTATGAAATTCGCAAAACGAATACCTTATAATATTGGAACAATTGATGAATACCTATATTTAATTTGGTAGATTATAAATAAAATGGCGATTTAATTATTTTCTGGATTTCAGTAATATTTTATTAAAATGATTAAAATGATATAAATCTCACAATTTATCTATTAATTTTTTATTTTTTATCTACTATTAATTGAATGTTTTTTAATAATCTTTTCTTACAGGAAATACAGAAATTAAAAATAAAATACGAAAAAACACAAACATGTGCGGATGAAAGAGAAAAAGTAATGTTTTAATAACAAAGATTTATTAAAATGTTTTATTACACACATACAAACTATATTTTATTATCAGACGATCGATTTATTATCGAAACAGGTTCACAACCTGACAAATTCAAAAATTCTGATGCAACAATTTAAAGTGAAAATAATATTTTACTTTGTTATGAATGAATGAAATACATAATTACACACATATTTATATTTTTTATATATTTATATATATATTTTATATTTGTTTCAGATTTTATATATACCTTTTTCTTCATTTGTTTCAAATAACGAATAATTAGAAGAGATCTTTTATATATATATATATATATATATATATATATATATATATATATATATATATATATATATAAGAATAATTCGATCATCCGAGTTTCATATTATATGTATGTGCGCAATAAAACATGTTATATGTTATTAAAATTTCTCTTTCATCCGCACATGTTTGTAATAATTAGAAGAGATCTTATATTATATTTATATATTTATATATATATATATAAAATTACGTGTGTGTGTATATATAACATTACGTGTATATATATATATTCATATATAATTATACAAACACACACACGCATATATATATATATATATAGATATATATATAACGAATAATTAGAAGAGATCTTATATTTTATTTTATATATATATGTTATATTTTATTTTTTGCTACATTTTAGCTCCTCTTACGAGGATTATCAGGTTGCACCGCGTGGATGTATGTAACATAACAACCCGAGCCTAACTAACTAATAATCACGAAGTAGTTAGACCCCCAACAATAACAGAGATTAAGAAATGAAGTTTTAATAAAAGATTTGAATTTTATTTTATTTATTATAAATAAGTAAAATAAATAAATAACTGATGGAATGAAATAAAAATGAAATGAAATGAATTATAAATATATATATAAAACATGAAACATTTCAGACACACAATTCAAATAGAATAATTACATTAAAATCATTCAAAGGTTTTGCTATAGTTTTTTTCTTCATGTAATCTACTTTTTTTACTCATAATTGCAAGCTGTAACGGAGAGAAAAAAAAGTAATAAAAAGATCCACAGCTAAACCATACTAATGTATGGATAATACATTATTCTGTGCAATATATAGCATAGAGTAAATATAAAAACCCTTAGGTAATTTAGGTAATTATTAGTAAGCAAAACAATCATTGGAACATTTCTTATTTTGTGTGTACGCCTGAAAGAATCCATTTGACACATTTTATCCCATCTTATGGGGATTATCAAGTAGCACCACATGAAAGTATGTAGCAGCATAACAACCTGGGGTCTAACTAATAATCGCTTTTAAATTAAAAAAGATTTGAATTGGAAATTTTACCAAATTCAAATGCATATAATTGGTTCACTCAATTTTGAATGATGAATTATAATCAATGATAAAAATAAACAAACATGAAAAAAAATCGAAAAATTTGCTATCAATTTTAATAAATGACATTACATTAAAATATTAGAACGAAAAATTGGCTATATATTTTTTCATATTTATACACAAATTCCACAAATTGCTCCCATAAGCTGTTTGCATCATTTATAGCATAGCCGGACAGAAGAATCTGCATGAACAATTTCCTCATCAGCCGCGGTGATAGGACACGAGCACCTTCTAGTAATGTGCGTTCCCACACCAGTTGATTTTCAATTACACCCATTATTATCGCGGCCTCTGAAAATCTCATAAACTGTCCCCCACCAGTTTCTGATGTCATCAAATCATCAAAACTGCAAGGACCTCGTTTATGGAGCACCAACTGATATAATGCGAACAACAACTCGTGGTTCGTGGATGCAACCGGGTATTGGATGCAACCGGGTATACGTCTAATCACTTCCAAGATTTTTTTCACTTTTCCCATACATGGCTCTTCCGATTCCATCTAAATAGTAATTTCCGAATGTTACATTTCTCCTTCTGTCTCTTCTCTTCATGACATTGGCGCATAAATTGCTCAATTTTAGTTTTTCCTCTCTGACATTACCAGCCACTATTTGTGATTGAGCATTCAGGTGATAATACTGACGCGCTTGTCCAGGAAGGTGTACGCTCAACGCCAGTACATGATACAATCTTTTGATCGTATAATCTAGCATGCGCTTCATGCAGGGAACGGTATTCCATCTTCATAATCGCTTTCGCCTCATCATAGTCGACCACATTAGTATTTGCCTGTTTTTGCTGCACATACGCATAACTACCTCCTTTGAAATGACACTTTATCGCGTACTCACAGGCTAATGTGCCATAACAAAATTCAACATTATGATTGGCATCCCACATTAGTAAATATCACGGATTATATGGGATTATATCGGCGTCGGTAATTATTTTACCTTGTACTATAACACGTTCATCACCTTCATCCGGTAATAAATGTTTATATATAGTCGCCTTATCGTCGTATATAATCGTTTTCTTCAAATACGACTTGGGAAAGCCTCGTTTGCACTTGCCTTTATTTAGACAATGCTCGTTGTGAGCATATGCCCTTCCTCAATTCACGTTGCATCTTCGCCAACTCAATCGCCTTTTTCAGGCAACTTTGGAATTTGCACGCTTAGCTTATGTTATCTACATACGCTGACATACTTCCAGCTCTGCGCACAGTTATCAGCTTATGCGTATGAGGTGGACCTCGCTTCTGATACTCGAGCGGACTCTACCATCGCCTCTACAATTCCAAAGTAATTTTTCTTCTCGATCAAATTTCTCACGTAACGAATTTTATCGAAAAAGTTTCGATTCGTTACAGAAGCCTTTTCAGCTCAGGCCAATTAGGATTCGCAGTTGACGTTATCATGAATGTCGGTATTCCTAATTGGAAGAACAACGCCATAGAATCTTGAAACTTCTTCTGGTAATATGCTGGCGAACCAACTAATGATACTGGCGAACCAACTAATGATACTGGTGAACCAACTAGTGATACTGGCGAACCAACTAGCGATACTGGCGAACCAACTAGTGATACTGGTGAACCAACTAGTGATACTGGCGAACCAACTAATAATACTGGCAAACCAACTAATAATACTGGCAAACCAACTAATAATACTGGCGAACCAACTAATAATACTGGCGAACCAACTAATGATACTGGCGAACCAACTAATGATACTGGCGAACCAACTAATGATACTGGCGAACCAACTAATGATACTGGCGAACCAACTAATGATACTGGCGAACCAACTAATGATACTGGCGAACCAATGATACTGGCGAACCAATGATACTGGCAAACCAATGATACTGGCAAACCAATGATACTGACAAACCAATGATACTGGCAAACCAATGATACTGACAAACCAATGACACTGGCAAACCAATGATACTGGCAAACCACTGATACTGGCAAACCAATGATACTGGCAAACCAATGATACTGGCAAACACATGATACTGGCAAACACATGATACTGGCAAACCAATGATACTGGCAAACCAATGATACTGGCAAACCAATGATACTGGCAAACCAATGATACTGGCAACTGAAAAACATATCCCAATTTTTGTACATGTTTTAATTTAGCCGCAATTGCCTTCTTCACCTCTTCCGTTGTCAGGCATAATAATCCTTGTTTGCATTTAGCGCGCAAATAGTTGTACACCTGTTGATCGACTTATAACTCTGGTCGATCAGGTACTCTTGCACTATTTGCCACGCGGCCATAAATAGTCTTCTCGTAGAGAGCTAAATAGTATCTATAAAATTCCCTTATAGATATAGTAACTATTTCCATTCGTCGATACTTACCTCTACATTTTCATCCGGATTATTAATTTCGTCGATCATTTCGTTTTAGCTTTAACCGAGAAACTCTTTTGATTCCAAAATGAAAACCTGCATCTCCATACGGTAATAGCAATGGATAATATGCAGCAGCATCTGTGAGTCTGTCAAATGTGCCTATGTCACATTTTTAAAACCTTTCGTTTTTATTATAAACGAATACCTCATCGGAGATATCTCAACATCTTCCATTGCGTATACTGCACACAGTTCATTGCAGTGCGGCAAATTTACCTGCCTCGTATGCATATCTTTATCACGCAACGCCGCTGGTATATCTTTTTGGTCTATTAACGCTAACGTTAATTCTGAGCGCCTTCTATGCCATTTTTTTTGCGTTCTCTATTGACTTTTCATACTCATCAATTAAATGGGCATATGTTACACACAATTTGCCCAATATTTCCTTTCGTATAAATAGGGTTACTTTGCACGGCATTTGCAGCTTCTAATGGGTCAATCACATACAGATGACCGAATGCCGGATTATCCCAATGCTTAATAAATACATTATGAATGAATCTCTCTGGATCTCTCCATTCATCAGTATAAGGAGGTCCTCGTTCAGGAGCTTTCATCCTCCCCATCTCGAAACTGCCAAATCGCAGTGCATTATTATAAAGGCGGAATAACTTCTACTTCTTTATTCCACCTTTTGCTTCAGCAGCATTCCAATTTTCTGTAATTCTTTAGGCATTTCTAAAATTCGTGGCAATACCACTTCTCCATTGTGACAACATACCAACATACACTCGATGTTTCGCTTGCTAATAATAATGCACCACAATATTCGCACACATTGTCGCCAAAATTACCGCTATCTCGGTTATTATACAAATGCTTACCATCAATAGAGAAACAGCCAAAAACACCATGTCTTTTATGACAATAATATATTTTGGTTGGTTTTTTCTTTTACTCGAACTGTAAGAAATGACGGACTTTGTACGAGTTAAACAGAACTGTTAGTATTCTCTGATACAGACGACCGCACAGAAACAGTTTCACATTCACTACCTGTTTCATCATTTGCGTTTTCCTTGTCTCTTCTTCCATATCATTTAAATAATACGTATCCCGAGGCACATACTCTGGTATTCTACCTACTGTCAACTCAGTCAAGTAGTCCAGAATTCGATCGCGCTCCAACGCAATCGAAAATCCATAATCGCTGACTTTAAACGGACATTTATACTTTCATCGTAAAGTCGATCCGCAAGCAGGGGGTCGTAAAATACTGTTTCATTCACTTCTTTATAATGAAACAGTATTCCGAAGTGGCCAGGAAAATACACCGGAATTACTGCAATATCGAAATTGTCGGTATAATTCCATCTCTAAAGCCGATAAATTTTTTCCGTGCGGACACATATATTTGGTAGAAATCACAGTTACGTTCTTCTGAGATATTTGGCCAATGTAGCACAAATATCCAAACAGCGTTTCCACATCCATCTGTTCGTACGGTGCACTCTTCAATTCTACAACCGCACTTTTAATCATTATTTTATAATAATGATCCATAGATGTGCTCTTTCGTTCTAATTCGTAAAGAAAAATATCGCCATCTACACAACTGTAATCAACATTCATCTGGCTGATCAATTCATCAATCTCTTCTTGCCACCTCTGGACTTTCTCATCAGCTATAATGGAAGATTCTACAGAGAGCTGATTATCCGATGTCTCCTTATTGGATACATCAGGACATTTCACTTTTTTCGGCCGGCCCCTTTTATTTTTTTGTGTAACATTTTCCTTTGCAGCTCCCTTATTTACTTTCCTTATTCGGGGGTTCTTCACTGGTCGGCCTTTTTTTTTCGTTGGAGGCGGCATCAATGTCTGGGAATTCTTCCCCTTAGATATCTTCTAAACAAATTTGACATAAAAACATTTATATATATATAAAATTATTATTATTAAAAAATTATTTTATTATTATAAAAAAATATACCTAAATATTTATCATTATAATAAAAAACATAAATATTTATTATTATTATTATAATAAAAAATTGACAAAATTAATATCATACACTCCAATCACACTTCTGAAATACCGAAACTTTTTTCATTTTATACATATTAAGTTAAAAAACACTTACGACCAACAATAATTTCTGAGAATTCACAACCACAACTTTATATATTTCCTCTGATCTTGCAACTAATTCGTCGCTTACTTCCCTTCTCCTCTTGTTCTTCCTCGTAGGCATCTTCTAAAAAAAATTTTATATTAACAACCATAAAAACGACAAAAAAAAATTAATATATACACTCCAACTACTACATTTTAAACAACACAAAAAAACATTTTCTACATTCCCGATGTAACTAAAAACAAAACAAAAAATTGCATAACATTTTCATTTTATTAAACAACATATTACACGTTAATTAAAAAACACGATCATAAACACAGATTTATAAACAACTAAAACTAAAACAAAAAATTGCGTAACATTTTCATTTTAACATATTACGTTCATTAAAACTCAAAAAATTTAATTTATCGCCTTAGCAACAAGTGAGTACTGATGTGTAACTGTAATTATTGATGTAGATAATCAGCATACGAGAATCAGTATCAAATGTAGACAAAAATTATGAAATCCTATTAGGATTTCGAAATTGCAATTGGAAGTAGTTGCTTTAAACCATTAAATTTTAAAATAATATATACTGAAATCATTCGGTTGATCAACAATGAACCTCGGCATGTAACTTTTCTAACGGTTGCGTCGAGATTTCTGTACTTCTTTTGCTTAGTACGTTTTAGCGAATGTTGGTGAACAATATATATGCAGCACTTTCCATTTTTTTACTATGAAACACACAAATCAATGTAATATAAGGACTAAAACACATTAAGCGGTTTCGACCGAAGCGTTTCCTGAAAGTAAAACCGAGTCGGTTTCAGATAAATACATTTCTTATGGTGTAAACACACACAGCGGCGAAACCGCCTGTCGGTTTTAAAACCGACGCGTTTTGCGATTGTCTGGCGTGAAACGCGGCGTTTTATACATTAGAAGCGTTTCTCGTTTGTATTCATTCAGATGTATTAAACCAAACACGGTGTTTTTCAAAGCGGTTTTTGTTTCTGTATTCGTTCATTTTATATTCCGTTTTTCCTGGTAAATATATAAAACGCCAAGAAACCGACAGGCGGTTTACGCTTTAAAAACGCTAGAAAACCGACGAATGTGTTTTACGCATTTAAAACCAACTCGATAAACGCGGCGGTCAAACCGCTAAGTGTGTTTTTGCCCTAAGTTGGACACGGACATGCGAGATAAACATAATATGTGCTATTTGCCTCAATAGGAATTAATGTACTTTATATTTTATATACACATACCGATGTGTTTTAGGAACAAATCAACGTGTAAACTAAGCGAAAAAAATGCGAAACATATGCAAAAAATATGCGAAAAATATGCGAAAAAAAAAGAAAAAAATATCCCACGAGAGAAAAGAATTTTCACAGTATTCAGTTAAAATGCGTTACACGATGTAATGGAAAACAATTTTACATTATAAAAAAAAAAATAGGACTAAAGGGGAAGTTGTTTTTTCATTCATCATGTTGAAACAATCATCTAGAAAACTAAGGTATATGTGTCCTTTTTATGGGACCGGGACACCGTGGCATACCCGACAATAAAATTGTAGATTAGCTAAATGGGATCTTTCTAATGGTGAGTTTGTGCACTTGATAAATTTTATACAGTCGGAACAAAGTCTGGGAACAGACATATGCGAAGTATATACAGTAGTCGCCTCTTACTAAGTATTATCAATGGAAATCGTCTCTTCCTAGATTTCCATGATTCTATAAAAACATTACGCGGAAAGGAATTGCACTTATCAGCAAATTGCGATTCGAGTATTGCTTGTTGCCGGGCGGCGTGTTCTTTACGCATCTTAGAGAAACTCCTTAGTACCCTCTGCATGCTGGACGTGCAATTTGCAACCCTGATCACGTGTAATCGAATGCCCTTATTTACTAAACTATACCTTAAATAACTGCACGAGTTTCGTAACGGTCCTCCGTAGAACGTACTCTGAACTCTTCAAGTTGTCCGAGTTTATAGAAATATGAGTTAACCGTACAGTATCACGTTGGGTAGGCTGTAAAGGCACCCTCCTTTAAATATAAAAAAAGAACGGACAAAAAATGCAGAATGACAATATTGATCGCAGATAGTAGAAATAAGGCCCAAAGGAGAACGTTAACATATTGAAAAAACCATCAGATGAATGATGGTAGTTAAAAGGAACTGGGGCAAGCCAACGTCCAGTAATTTTCTACAGAAATAAGTAAAAAAATAAAAATACTCCCGATACTTGCTTAATAGAAAACTTACTGCTAAATATATTATCAATAATAACAATCGTAAACATACATAGGTAGATTTTATTTAGATGATATACTTTGTTGTGAAAAGGAAAAGAACTGATCCTTCATATTTTTCTAACCATCTATACATAATGCACATTCCCATCAAGCCAGCTAACAAAGAGTTTTTTCATTCCATCGTAAGACTCGATGTTTAATATCTTCGCTTTATCGTTTATTTCTATAGCCAAACAGAACTAGTCGACATGTGGTATAGAACATAATTGTCGTATTTAATATATATATATATATATATATATATATATATATATATATATGTATGTATAAATATATATATAATTACACGGATATGAAGTCGTCAACGAATTTGAATATGTAGGTGTTCGGATCAACAATAAAGGAGGCTAAAGCAAAGAAATAAGGAGACGATCTGCGATGAGTCTAAATGCTATGAATAAGTTGCAACGTATCTGGGCGGGATGGAAATATCAATTATTCTACAAAAATACTTGTTCGTTCCCTAGTGTTCTCCATCTTTACCTATGGCTCCGAAACATAGGTAATAAACTCCACGGATCAGCAATATATTGATGCATTTGAAATGAAATGCTGGCGCATAATGCTGGGTATAAAATAGCACGATAAACAAACGAACGTCTGGATCATTACAAACGAACGTCTAGATCATTAAGCGTCTTAATATAGATAAACGATTGTCAAGACATAGGCGATAAAATGCACAAATTGTTCGGTCGTATAATGCGTGCACGAGACCTAGAAAGGACAGTCACACTAGGAAGAATGAACGGACATAAAAGAAAAGGTCGGCCAATGACCCGATGGACGAAACAAATATGCCGACGTGTTAAACTGTCAATACCAGATTTGGTACACTCGGCAGATGACCGACAACTGTGGAGGAATTTGATTGCTACATAATGGTCACGACGGTTAATTATGATCAATATACGACTGTAGTATATATATATATATATATATATATATATATATATATATATATATTATATATATATATATATATATATATATATATATATATATATATATATAACAATCGAAATTGCAACTAAAAGAAATTTGAAGCGATTATTTCTACTAGAAGAAGCCCACTATTCCCACCAGTGACGGATAACACTCAAGGCCAGCGAGGACCAGTCATAGGGCGGCATGATTTGGGGGTGGTAAAAAAATTTTAGAGAAAAAAGAAGTAGTCTTCTTTGAAATTGATATACGATTGTTTTATAAAATTTTTCTATAGCATGTGTAATATTTAAATTTTTTTACTTACTTTTCAATTTGTGAACAAGACGTTAATTTCTTAATAGACCGATCATGTAATGCAGCCTCTGCATTTACATACCATTGCGTTGCATTATAATAAAAATAATTATGTACGAAAAACTTGAACACGAAAGAAAATGCCGGTATACAAAAATCGTTTGAATTAAATTAAAACAAAGAACTTAATTTTGTATGCAGTAATTGAATGAAACATTATTGTAAAACCAAAGACGAACACTTCTACATATACATATAGACATTTATGTATATACATAAGTGAAAAATAAAATGAATAATGAAACAACACAACGTACAAACATCCTAACATCATTTCCAAAACACGTCTTGATCGCGAGACGACTTCGAACAGACTGAATTGGAAAATGGTAACATTAAGACTTGAGATTATCAGTCAATGAGTCAGAACCCACAGGGAGTAATCTTCTGATTAGATGGCGTGACCTGTAAGAAGATATCTTACTGGTTAAAGGATGATGAATCAGAAGCGGCTGAATCAGAAGCCGCAGGAGAAAATCTCTCTGATATAATATGAACTTTTAACAACGTCACCGTGTAGACGTCATACTTTTCAAACACACACACACACACACACACACACACACACACATATATATATATATATATATATATGTATATATATTTAATATATAGAAGGGGTAGTTAAGGAATTAATATTAATTATATAAAAAGAAAAGATAATTTAAAAAAAATAAAATATTATTATAGTGTAGGGTATTAAAGCTACATTATGTCGAACATCGATATAATTAACAAAGTAATAGTTACGAAAATGACCCGAGACGTGAATATAATAATAATCAGTACAATGACGAGAATAATATCTGAAAACACATATAAGTCGTAGATAGATGCCGTCATTGTACTGGGGAATTTCCGAAGACTAGAGATACGTGTAAAGCCGCCAACCTCGTAGCTTGTTAATTATTATCAGTTATTCGTTCGGAATAAGACAGAGGCTAGTATTCGATATAATCGATCGGTAGTAAGTTCGTAAGAGATAGTCTAGTCATTAGAATCGTTAAAACGTTAGAGAATCGACATATATAATATATATATATTTTAATTTTTATGATGTAGAATGTAGTGATTTATATATATATATATATATATATATATATATATATATATATATATATATATATATATATATATATATATGCATTCGACATATGCGAGCTGATCGATTCGTAGTATGTTGAAATTAAATTTATCGCGTGTTTTCGAATAAACCATTAAAATTATTACGTAAAATTTAATTCTAGTCGATTAAGTATGATATAATACTTACAGAAAATAAAATAAATAACCGCGAATATATTAAGATTATTACGAATCTGAACAATAATAATAATAGTAATAAAAAGGAGAACGGAATTGAGGACAACAGTGAAATTCGGGAACAGATGACACCTTTAGCATCCGGCGTCACCATTGGTCCTACCTGCGGTATACCTCAGGTCGTACAAATCTTACTATTATTGTTTATAATTTTTTTTTTTTTACCAACACCGGCCAATCCTGGTCATAATTGGCACTTTTCACTTATATTATATGATAAAATAAAATAAAATAAGTATTGTCTCCTCTCCCAATGGATAGGAGCCAACCGATAGATAGTACGTTAATTTTTAAATATAATAATTAAGCTAGACGTAAATGTTTCTTTAGACTACAATACTGTTGAGTTATATTATAGCCACTTATCTTTCGGATACTTGGGAGCCATATAAATATACGCTCCCTCACTACTCGTGGGAATTGATCAATGGGTGTCATCTGTTAGATAGACATAATCGTCATGTATTGTTACGAATGGTACTATTGTTGGTAGGAAGAGCGTCCCGGCACCATCTTCTTTTTAGCCTTCTTCTAGGATTTCCCGGCAACGTGTTTCTGGACATACGAATTATATTCGGGTTATCACTAAGACGCAATTTGTCGAAGAATCTTCGATATTGTTGCATATGCACGTCTTTGACGAATGGAATATTGAGATCATTGTGGAGAGTACGATTGGAAACATATCTAGGAGCGGAAACCATCGAACGCAAATATTTTCGATTGTCGTCTTTGTTATTAGTGCCATGTTACTGGCTTTAGAATTGCCGTACAGTTCAATCCCATACTTCCAGATTGGAGCTATAACTGTGAGGTATATCCGTCTTTTAAGATCTAGACTAAGATTTGATCTTCTTCCTAGTAGCGAAGAAAGCAAATTGGCTCATACTGAGACCCTTTTGCTAAACCCTTTTGCTAATTTTCTCTATATGAGAACGCCAGTTGAGTCTGCGATCCAAATATATTCCCAGATATTTCACGACGTAACCTGTGGTATCTCAGAATCATTTATGATTAGCTTTGTACATGTAATAGGTCTGTTGGTAAAAGTTATGTGTTGACATTTTTTATTGTTGAATTTTATTCTCTAGTTATCGGCCCACTTTTTGGATTGCTATATTTGCAAATTCTGGGTTATCATTTGAGCCCATTATCGCTATATCATCTGCAAAGGTGGCCAGAATAGTCTGATTAGAAGCAGGCATGTCTGCAGTGTATATTAGAGTATTGGTCCCAACAGACTTCCTTGAGGAACAGAGGCAGAAATTTTCTTCTCTTCAGAAGTGACCTCATTTATTTTGACTATGAATGTTCTGTTTGTTAGATACGACATAAGTAGTAGATACAGATCCGGTGGAAGTATTTGTTTCAATTTAAATTTAAGTCCCGTATGCCAGACACGATCGAAGGCATGTTCAACATCTAGGAAGACTGCTGAACACACTTGTTTTTCTTCGAGTACTGTTGATACCGAGTTTACCAATCTGTGTGGCATTGTTGAATGGTAGAATGTTTCGGCTCTAAAGCCAACTGATTTGGAATCACCTTTTTGTTAGTTACGATCCCCCAGATTCTTTTTAACAACAATTTTTCAAATACCTTGGATAAAACACTAAGTAAGCTTATTGGGCGATAGGAGCACAATGAACTTTGCGGTTCTCCAGGTTTTAGCACCATTAGAATCATTGATTTTTTCATTGATCTGGGTAGTATCCTTTTCGCAATATAGAGTTGAATATATAACGGAGTAACATAGCAGCTTTCTGGGGCAATCTCGTTAGTATTTCTCCCGTTAATTTATCCGCTCCGTGACTTTTATTGCGAGCAGTTGATTTTAAACAGTCTGTTACCTCTTTAGGCGAGAATTACTTAGTAGGGAGCTGCATTTGTAACGGACTTTCCAAAAAATTTTCCGTGTAACTGGTGTGCGCGATATTTAAATTGTCATAAGGAGTAAAAATTTTTTCTAGGTGATCAGCAAAGGCTTTCGTCTTTTGTTTATCCGTTTTTGCCAATTCATTATTATCTAGCTTGATATTATACTGTTCTTTGGTTTGTTTAAGTAATTTTTTTGTATTAAACCATAAATAGTTATCTTTTATATTTAACGAGTTTAAATACTGCTCAAATGATTTATTTTTATATATAGCTATTTCTCCTTTCAGCTTGTTCTGTAACTTATTTATGTTAAATTTTATGTCTTTATGTTAAATTTTATATGTTTAGATGAAGTAAATACTCGCTTTCTGTATATTTATTCAAAGTTAAATGTCAAGAAAGACAGAATTAAAATATACGTAAAATTAACTTGAATATCTCTAATCGTGTAATTGGTAGTTTTACATGAGTTTTTTTTTAGATCTCTTTTGGAATTAATAAATTATAAAACTTGATAATAATTGACAATATTTCAACTTGGGCTCATACCTGGAAAATTAAATTAAATGACAGCAAGTCAGTACGAGTGGACTTTTCTCTCCGACACCATGGTTACAAACTTATTTGGATGGTAAACCGGTTCCAGTATCTAACTCTGCTCGCTATTTAGGTCTGCATCTTGATTGTAAGCTTAATTGGCACGAGCATATTAGAAGAAAACGGAAAATGTTGGACCTTCTGCTCTCCAACTTTCGATGGCTCCTTCAGCCTAATTCTGAGCTTTGTCTCGAAAGCAAGCATCTTTACTTCAATTTTCCGACCAGCATGCAGCTATGGTGCAGAGATCTGGGGATCCGCAGCCAAATCTAATCTCGAAATTCGAAAAATTTCAAAACAAGTTCATGCGTATGATTTCAAGAGCACCTTGGTTTGTCTCGAATGCCCAACTTCGTATCGATCTCAAAATCGATCCAGTTCCTGTTATTATCCACCAGAAGTTAAACAGCTACATTAATCGCCTTCACCTCCATCCGAACGTTGAAGCAATCTTACTATTAGATGATTCTAATGATACCCGACGGGTGAAAAGAAAACATCAGCTGGATCTTATTCATATTTAATTTTATTATTTTTTATAAAATAATTTAACTACATGTGAAATTCTCCTATAATTAGTTATGGTAAATGTAATTAGTTTTACAGTTCCAATAAAATCTTTATAATAAAAAAAAAAAAACTTCATAATTGCTAACCCTTTTAGAATATAAACATAAGGCGACCACGAGATTAATACAATATCACGACTTTCTTGGGATTTCCCATAAACGTCATAAATTGGCTCCACACAACGTAATATACGATGCATGTAGATAACAGTTTCGTAAGGTTGTTATTCTGTGTGTTCTTTTGTTCTGTCGTAGTGTCAACGGAACGAATTGTGGTTTATTTTTTATTATTAAGGTTTATTCCTTTTTTTCTCTTTTATTTATTTTATTTTATCTCATTATTAACTTATTGAAACTTTTATTTTTTTCTCTCGTAAACACCGCCGAATCGATCGACAGAGGTTTATTTAAATGGACGACGAGGGTGGAGGGGGTATTGACCCCGACGGTTTGTTACACGTTGAACCAGGTAATAATAAATGTACTAATGATAATTTTAATTCCGAAGAAAAGATAGTTCCGAAAGAAGATAAGAGCACGCTTGCCGTTAACAATATTAATTGTACTCGTGGTGTTGATAGTGGTAGTAGTAGTTTATAATAAATTGCCCGTATTGTATTACGATAATTACGACGATTTTAATGGCGTCACTTGAGCACACTTTGACCTTGAGATGTGTGCCGAATTAGTAAAAGAGTTCTCAATATTAAATAATTTTACAATATCCGAAATAATGTACCAGAAAACTCATCTACATTATCCTAGTAATATGTAGCAATATAAACTTTAATTGTAAAATAGTTTGACTAGAGAACCGCAAATGTAATTGAATGGAATCTGGTCAGTACATTTTTTCAATTTTTTCAAATGTACTTGTATTACAACGTTTATAAATAAACTTACCCCATCCTATTCCACGAATTGGGGACCAAAAAAATTTCATAAAAAATAACGGTTTTGAACACTTATTTGTTGGAAATTTTAATTTCACTTCAAATTCTATATCCGAGCTGGAAGATCAAAAATAGATATGTACCAAAAAAAGAACACTAACATACTTGTATACCGGAACCGCGTACGGAACAATCAATTTATTTCCAATAATGTACAAAAATTATAGTAAAACAGAAGATGAACACATACATATAAACATATATATATAATATATATAAATATATATAAATATATATATATATATATATATATAAATAAATATAAAATGGCGTTGAATAACAGAGATTTGAAATAACTGTGTTCGGAAAGCTGTGTGGATGATATATAAAGACTGTGACGCGTTCTTTGCATAAAATGAACAGAAACAACTGATTAGCAATGCTGACTAGGGCATGTTTTAGGTATGAACGATAAAGGAATAATGAATAAACGGCAAAAGAAAACAAGCTTGACCTGGAAGGCCTTTAAAAACTAAATTGTGGAAATGAGAAGTGATATTTATAAATAGAAGACGATTGGGAAGGGAAGGATTCCAAAACAAATTGTTGCAGTAACATCTGCGTAAGCAAACTGAAAACAGTCGTAATGATTACAGCGGCTAAGAACAAAGTAAGTTATTCATTAATATCTTTAAGATTCTATTTTAATTCCGTCTTTCGCTCAAAATATTTTAGTTGAACGATCTCTTTCGGTTCTTTAATATAATAGACACCTTCTTCATACATACACTCACATACATAGATTATTATTACAATTATTCAAGCAATCTTCTGTAGATAATATTTAATATACGTGTCCGTCAAATTATATCACCGGGTCGTCTATAAGAAGGTTCTCGTATCTGCCTATGGTCACCTGTTCTATTATATCGTTTATACACCTTCTGAGAATTCCTCCCCGTTTATAAGTTCACAAAATTTTGCGCTTCTTTTATTCATCTTTCGTCTGTTAACACGTTTCGGAAACATCGTCGAATCCGATCCGCCATCCCTAATGCAATGGTTTAATTTTATTCCCAGTTTCCGCCTTTCTGATTTTATTTGCCAATTTCTTTGTTTACCCTAGCTTTTTAAAGATATACTGTTATATCTAACACTTAGGTTACATCTATCAATTCGAAAGGACTGATAAAAATTGTTTATCGTACGACTTACCAAAATAAATTATAGTACGGTTTCGTGTCGTAACTTTGAAGTATTCTTCCAAAAGAAGTAAATTTACACACTCTTATATATATATAAATAATCAATCAATGGAAAAACTCATGAACAGTTTGATTCTGTCAAATATTTAGGACATATAACAGAAAACGTACATTGTAGCAAAAAGATCCAGTGAAGAACTGAAACGCCTAACGAAACGTTTAAAAGAAAGAGACATGTAAGTAGAATATGCAATACAGGATTACAAAAACGTATCATCAAGTCGTATATATGGGCAGTAGGAGTGTACGCGATAATAAACATGCACTTTAAATAAAACAGATTTACAAAAAATAAAGGATGTTGAAATGTGCTGCTGGAGACGGATGCTAAAAATTACTTGAGTTGATAAAATTAGAAATGAAGTTTTTAACCGAGTACAAAATGAAAGGCCGCGTTTGGAAATGATTAGAAAACCACTAATGAAACGAATAAGGCTGGTATACCAAGACGGATATAGATGGCCATAATAGAGAAAGAAGCGAACATCAGCAGCTAAATCGAGTTGGATAGTCGAACGGAATGAATGGAGGAACATTGATGATAAGGGTAAAACAGTCCAAGACTGATACACTGATTGATCGATATGTAAATAATAATTCATAGTATCTGGGCCATATAATTACGTTGAGCTTGTAAACAGGTAACGTTGCAGTATAAATATCCACCGATTTATCGTATTTCAATCGTTCTACCATAGCATCGATTACGATGCCAGTGTACAATTATCGGTGACATTGGCCGGATTAACATTACATACTCGACGAAGTAATTGTAAAAATTGCGCCGGATGATCAGGCACGCCGTGATCCGGCCAAGCATTGCATTGTAGTTGTTTTATTCCACGACGCTTGTTATATACTCCCTACAAGACATGACGTTAATACGTTATTATTATTACTATTACTATCGTTCTTAGTTACTATGCTGTTATATTGACAATTATACAAATTAAAAATCGCCGATAAAATATAAATAACGTCACATTAAAAAATATATATATATTATATAACTTTTTAAACTATTTTCGCGGTCGATATTCACAATTAGATAAAATAATTTCGGAATAACCGCGTACAAATTAGAAAAAAAGATTTATTCATAATAAAATAAAACAATATATTAATATTAATAAACCCGAATTTACGTTTCAACAAATTACTTGCTGGTTCAGAGAGGTCCTTCTTGAACTCTAGCCTTCTGAAGCTGCTAGATAGTAGTATAAATCAAGCTTATTATGTGCTGTGGAACTCCAATTTGCTCCAGTAATGCACATAATTTTCCCCATCATAGTCTGTCGAACGCTTTATGTTAGTCAATAGAGCAAATGTATACACACTTCGACTGGGAATCTATCATCCTTTCCACCGCATTATGTAGTACTGCTACCGCATGTCTTGTAGCTTTATGTTTTCTGAACCCAAAATTGATTTTCATCTAGATATTGCTCTGCATGCGTCTCTAATATTATCTTTATAGTCAATTGTGCAGATGTCAGTTTCGGAAATTTGAATTTGGAATACATCGTTTCGAAGATTGAAACATCATTTTAAGATAAATGAGGTATACCTTATGTATTGAAGATGTACATTTTAAATAATATCAGTGGCGGCTGGTGAGTCTTAAAACCAGGGTTTGCACAATTTTTCTCCTAATTCTCTTTATATTAACATATGATTACTGATCACGAACCTATACCTAATTATCTTCTCCAGTAATAGTTCCAGTATCATATTACATAATATTCAGATTATTCTTACTAAAACCTAACAAGTATTACATACAACCTTGTATCACAGTGTTTCATTCAAAATCTAAAGATATTAAGGGCAATCTAACATCTAAACCACTTAAATTTGCCACTGCTTTAACATCAGTTCAGTGCAAGAAATAATACATACACATAAAATAAATACGCTTCAGTCTGCAGTGAAATTAAGTAATAAAATTTTAAATTAATTGTATATTTTAAAAAAATTAATCTTACCATTGTTATCATTTAAATGCAAAATCCATACGCCTTTGCTTTTGGGAAACAAATTTTTCTACTAATCTCTCATTAAAATTTACCATATCCATAATTAAGTTCTTCTCTATCGATAGCATAGCTAAAACTGATTATCTTTCTGTCGACATTGTATTTCTTAATCCGCTTTAAATTGGAAAAACATCGCTCCGCTTCCACAGAGGTCATTCAAAATAATATTAAGTAATTTTAAACATTCACTGAATGTTTTATGTAAATTGTTCATTACAATAAATTCACACAAGCTAACGGATCCGGACAGAAATCTAAATTCTTCAGCATTATATATAGCACACAGTTCATTTTTGAGTTGTGCTTCATCTAAAAATGGATACGATTTGCATATTGATTTCAAAATTTCATTTGGAAATTGGATAGCATACTATTGAAACATTTCTGGTAAAAATAAAGACGAGGCTACTAAATGTCCAGTGAAAATAAACCTGTCCTTTATTTGGGAAATTATGACATCATAGACTTCCTTTGCTTCTCTTTTATATCCAGCATAGTCAATTTTCCTCTGCTCGGTTTGTGAAGCATCAAAGTCTGTATCAACACTATCCCTAATTTTATTTATATTTGCCTCAAATAATGTAATTGCTTTTCTTGATAAGGCAACATTAACATCCCTACTTTGCAACTGTCCAAATAAAAAAAATTTCAATATAAGGCATGATTTTACCAAAAAGTGAGAACCAAAATGTAAAACTGTAACTTACAAGGATTTTCAAATGGCCATTGACCTGAGTAATTGTATTTTAACTTTATTATGCTTTCTCTCGTTAGGTAGACCCGAGTATCTATGGGACTCCCACAAGAACGTAATAAGATCAATAATTAAAAACAAACTATATGGTCGCGGTCTCCATATCATGCACAGATTAAATTGCTAATAATTTATTTTTTTTATTTATTCTCACTTTTTTTTTTTTTTTATGTATATATATATCGGAAATTCTATAGAGATTAACTTAGCGAGACTTAATTTCGTGCCTAAACTGAAACTCTGCGTGTGGAACCAGCAGCCGGTGACACTACAGATTCAATGAATAGAATATATTTTAATACAATACGATATATTTTAATTAGTGTCATTGCACATTCCAAAGATTAAGAATATAATTTTAAACAGATACTTATATGAGATACCATTACAAAGCAACACGAATCAATCGCAAACACATGGATATTATTTATACATAGAATTGACGACATATAATAAAATTTAATAAAAATAATAATAGAAAAAAGAAAAAAACGTACGACCTTGTGAGGTTTCGCCGATGACTGTTTCCGGATGATGAAAATATTTCCTGTTCGTATGCAGGCGTTGTAACTCTGTTCCTTTACTGTATCTCGGTTTTGATGAATAGATACGTATTTGATTAAAATTTATTTTTAAATAATTTTTATTTTTAATCGGACAACGGTATTATTAGGTCCTAAGAAGTTATTTCGAATATTCTAATATAAACTCGTAGCACTCCTTCGATAATACTTTTTACGTTCTTGTCATGTACGAGCGATACTAATAAGGAGACTAGATATCACCGACAAGCCGCTACGATGTTTCTTCTGGTAAAGTCAAAAGTAGACTAGACACTTGCCTTATCGTTAAGCAATACGTATCGATATCGATATATTTATATACACATATACAATCACGCGGTCACCAGTTGCTGGCTCTACCCGCCGTTAATCACCGAATTTCCCCTAATAACCTGGTATTATTCGTATTTCACTTAAATGTACTTATTATTACCCAGGTTATTACTAACATCATGCTAGTTATTACGGCTTTTACAATGTAACTTTATCAGTTTTGACGATCTAAATCTCTTATGATGGAAATACTTTACTATAAATGGATATATTATGTTACGTCAAATGTTATTAATT
The DNA here is from genome assembly GCA_032883995.1 of Coronaproctus castanopsis. Classification (NCBI taxonomy): domain Eukaryota; kingdom Metazoa; phylum Arthropoda; class Insecta; order Hemiptera; family Monophlebidae; genus Coronaproctus; species Coronaproctus castanopsis. The sequence continues at coordinate 111,916,786 of CM065054.1, read as the reverse complement.
TTTTAAAATTTATATTTATTTTATTTAATATTTCCTTCGGTATCCCCATCGTCTTAGATCGCCATAATATTTATATATAAAATTCTTCTGTACATGTGTTAGTTCCCATACTACTTCTAAACGGCTGCACCAATTCTCATGAAATTTTGTGTGCATACTTGGTTGGATCCGCGGAAGGTTTATATTTATAATTTAACCCATCAGGGTGTCACAGTTTCCCCAGGAAAAAGGGAAAACTTGAATTGTTTTGTTTTGCGCGATTTATGATATGTGTAGCGCGATCTCTGAGTTGTTTTCGGAACTGTTCTGTTTACAATAAGGAAAAAAAGAGGGTGCTATAAAACAGGTTCATTTTACGGAAGCCATCATCGTCGACGAAAAATGTGTTTATTGTAATTTCGATGGTTCGAGTGCGTTGATTTTTTAAAACAGTCTATTGCATCACCCATTAGTTATTACGGTAAGTACTATTTTTATTGTATTTGTTAAATTTTACGTTTTTTGTAATAAAATATACGCTCACGTAAACATATATCGAATTTTGCGTAAAGTAAAAATTATAATAGATTACTAATTGTTTATGTATACAATGGCAATAAACACTATACATAAATGTTTAATATATATTATTATTTTTTATCAGCGAAGAAAATATTTAATACAAAGTATTTTATATTTTTTCTTTTTAACATACGCCTATGAAATTTGGTTCCTTTACATTTACTTTCATATATCATACATTTTTTTAATTTTTTTTTAATACGTTTTTAAAACATAGTATTAACGAAAAGAAAGGAAGAAAGAAAAGAATATTTTATTCTCCATTATCTATACATATTCATTTCATATATTTTTATCTGTAGGTATCGTACAAACAGCAGCTCAGTTATATGCAAGGAAGGCCATACACCAATTTTACATTTTCCGAATATTTGTTACTGTTCAGTATGTACACGAAATAGTTACTTACGCGTATTATTTGAAGTCCAATGAAAACCAGTTTAATATATTGTTTTTATGTCAAAGTTCTAATCAAATATTTTTTCCTATTATGTATTTTTCAATTACTGCGTTCTCTCCGTTGGAATATCACTATGATTTACTTTTGTCATACAAATACATTAACTCATTTTGCAATTGTGTTTATTTGTTTTATTTAATGTATTATATTCATTTCATTACGCGCATTTAAATAAAAGAAAACCGTGTTTATATATTAAACTGAATTCTAAAATTAATTCTGTTATGATCTTTTAATTATTTATTATTTCAAAAACATTCAAGTAATCGTATTGAAATTTAAAAAAGAAATTACATGTTTATATTTTCGATTTATACTATGTTACTTTATATAATGTATATCCCTTCAGTTAATTATAATTTTAGGTAGAGTATACATCTATACAATTATTATTTAAATAAATACAATGATTCATTTTTATTAAACACTCCACTGGCAGTTTGAAGCGTTTGGTGAAAATGAAGGTGTAACTGTACATTAATCTATTCATTAATGATTTTATAAGAAAACTATAATAAAAAAGAAAAGGGTATGAGAGAAGGTTAGAAGTGATTTGATCATATGCCGTTTATATATATATCACATTTAAGTTTGCACAACAAATAATATTAATAAAATTTAAATAAAAGTTTGTGTGATTATTAAAGGACAATGCCACGTCTTCGTAGACGCGGAGGAGATATTGGTGGAAGAACACGAAAATCACTAGCAATTAACAGCCGTCGGTTAAATAGAACGACAGAAGATCAATTGAGAGACAATTCAAAACCAGAGAACTGGTGGCAAACCTGCGTAGGAATGAAAACAGAGACCAACGCAATGAACGCCTTCAAGCTAATGCTTTGAGACAAAGACTAACGCGTCAACGAACCACTGACGCACATAGGGAACACGAGCGACAACGATTACAGGTACATCGTGCATTAACACATGTATCACTTCTCCGCCTTGCGTTTGAATATGAGCCGGACATAAACTATTCATTACACTCTAGCATTGTCATCGGTGCTATGGACAAAGAATGCCAATACTGCCATGCATTCAAATACAAAGGTGAATCGAGTGGTCTTTGCTGCGCTTTTGGAAAATTTGTACTGCCACAACTGAATCCGCCGCCAGATCCGTTGAAAACACTTTTAACAGGAATGACAAGTCAATCAAAATTATTTTTGCAAAAAATTCGTCAATTCAATCCTTGCTTTCAAATGACTTCATTCGGAGCAACAAAAAACGTTTAAAATGAGGATGGTCGAAACTTTCAATCAACGTTCAAGATTCAGGGCCAAGTGTATCATCAAATTTGTCCTTTAATTCCAATGCCAAATGAGGACCCAAAATTTTTATAAATTTATTTCATGGGCAATGAGGAGCAACAAATAGACACACGATTTAATTACAACCACATTGAAAAGATGGAGGAGCGAGAAATTGTGGCGATTTTGGAACCATTTTTACGAAATCACAACCAGTTGGTCCAGTTGTTCAGTACCGTTTCAAACGGACTACAAAATGACAACTACATGATCGTCATCAAAGCAGACAAAGTACCATCTGGAGACCATGCAGGCCGATACAATACACCAACTGTTAATGAAGTTGCAGTTGTTATGGTTGGCGATGCATGCGAACGGCGAGATGTACGGGTCAAACGTAGAGATAACACGGTGTACACAATTGCAGACAGTCATCGTTCTTACGACGCTTTCCAATATCCATTGATATTTTGGGAAGGAGAAGATGGATACCATTTTACCATTAAACAAAGAAATCCAATGACAGGTACGATTTGCAGATTATTTTCTTTTTCTTTTCTATACGGCTATTTTCTTTTGTCCTATTTATATTTATAATTTACAAGTAAATCGCACATTAATACGTGCATTATTTCTCCACCTTGCATTTGAATATGAGCTAGACATATTCATCTCATTCGTTGCTATGAAGAAAGAATGCCAACACTACTAAGCTTTCAAATGCAAAGGGAAATCGTGCGCTCTCTGCTGCATGCCTGGAAAATTATATTGTCACCAGTGAATTTGCTGCCATAACCGTTGAAAAAGTATTAGTTCTGGTGATAAGTTGATCAAAATTAGTTTTACATAAAATTAAAAAATTCAGTTCTTTTTTCAAAAACGCATTATTTGAAACAACAATAATCGTTCAGAATGAGGATGATCATAATTGTAAATCAGTGTATGATTAATTTATTTTTGTCCTATATATATTTTTAATTCGCAGGCGCAGAAATCAACAAGAAAGTGAGCGCAATGAACTTCTATGCATATCGGTTGATGATTCGTGCAAATGAGGACAATAACATTCTCCGATGCCGCCAACTTTTTCATCAATACATTGTTGATATGTATGCGAAGATTGAAAGCGAGCGGTTATGGTATATCAGGTATAACCAAGCAAAGTTGCGTTCTGAGGAATACATCCATTTGCGTGATGCTATTATTGGCAATGTCGATGAAACAACTAATATCGATGACATCGGTACAGCATATATTCTTCCATCAACATACGTCATATGGAAGAATACATTCAAGATACCATGACATTTGTGCGTGCATAGGGCCGACCAGATTTGTTTATTACATTGACGTGTAACCCAAATTGGGATGAAATTAAAATTTTGTTATTACCGGGTCAAACAGCAATGCATCGCCATGATATCAATTCATGCATATTCAAGCAAAAGTTGAAATCATTGATGGACTTAATTACACATTACTCTATATTTGGCGAGACACGATGTAGGGTGTACTCTGTTGAATGGCAAAAACGAGGTTTGCCACATGCACATATTTTGATTTGGTTGTTAGAAAAAATACGGTCCGAAGAAATTGACAAAATTATTTCAGCAGAAATTCCAGATCGAAGTATCGATCAAGAGTTGTTTGATATTGTTACAGCTAATATGATCCATGGTCCATGCGGTACTCTAAACATGACGGCACCATGCATGGACAACGGAAAATGCATGAAGCGGTTTCCAAAAGAGTGTGTAAATGATGCTATCACCAATATTGATGGTTATCCATTGTATCGTCGTAGAGACACAGACAATGGTGGCAAATCATATCAACTACGAATGTCAAATGGTGAAACAGTTGATATTGACAATCGTTTGGGTGGTTCCGTATTCCCCATTGCTATGTAAAGTGTACAAAGCACATATAAACGTAGAGTTATGCAGTTCAATAAAATCCATTAAGTATTTTCTGTCCAAAATGTAAATGAAAATGACGAAATAACACGTTATCAAATGGGCCGATACATCAGCAGTAGTGAAGCAATTTGGCGTATTTTGAGTTTTCCCATACATGACAGAAACCCTGCTGTTGTACATTTAACCGTACACCTTGAAAATGGACAACGTGTCTATTTCTCCAAAGAGACTGCTGTACATCGAGCATTAGCTGCCCCAAAAACCACACTAACCGAGTTTTTCGAATTATGTAACCGTCCAGATATTTTTGGTCAATTTGCAAAGTCATTAATATATACTGATGTTCCACGATTTTTCACGTGGGACAAACAGTCAAAAAAATGGAACCCACGAAAGCAAGGCGTTCCAGTCCAAGGATACGAAGGCATATTCATGGGAAATACATTAGGCCGCTTATACACAGTTAATCCGAAACAACGCGAATGCTTCTTCTTGCGTTTATTATTGGTTAACGTTCCTGGTCCAACATGCTTCCAGTACTTGCGAACAGTCAGTGGTATTTTGTACGACTCATATCATGATGCATGTCGCGAATTGCATTTGCTAGAAGATGACAATCATTGGGATCTTACACTTGCAGACGCTGCACTGAGTTCGTCTCCTCATCAAATTCGACAGTTATTCGCTATATTGTTGACGACATGTTTTCCGACTCAAGCCTCTGTTCTATGGGACAAATATAAAAATTATATGAGCGACGACATTCTGTATCACACTCGAAACGCTAATCAAAACCAAAATATCGATTTTTCTCCAGAAATATATAAAAAAGCGCTAATAAATATTGAAGACATTTACATTCTCATTTCGAATATGCCACTCATTCATTTCGGTATGCCATCGCCTAACCGTCCACCAACAGACATCAATAACAAAGATGTTCAGCGTGAACAACAGTTTGATGTGGATTCTTTGGCAAATTTTGTTGCAAATAATGAGCAACGGCTCACTGTTGAACAAAGAAACATATATGATCAAATTAATCATTCAAACGAAGCACAACAAGACGGATTTTTTTTTTGGATGCACCAGGCGGAATCGGCAAAACATTCCTCATCTCAATAATACATGCGCACATTCGGTCATAAAATCATATTGCGTTGGCAATTGCTTCATCAGACATCGCGGCGGCTTTACTGGATGGTGGACGAACTGCACATTCAACACTGAAGTTACCATTGAATATTCACAAATGTGCAATATAAAAAAACATTCTGGAATGGCTAAAGTTTTGCAGAAATGTAACATTATTATCTGGGATGAATGCACCATTGCCCACAAGCATTCACTTGAAGCTCTGGATAGAACGATGAAAAATCTTAACAATAATAACAGACTTTTCGGTGACGCTCTACTGTTGCTGTCAGGCGATTTCAGGCAAACAGTACCGGTTATCCCACGCGCTACATATGCGGACGAAATTAATGCATGCTTGAAGCAATCGTATCTGTGGCAAAATGTTATTACATTACGCCTCAATATAAATATGCGTGTCCAACTACAAAACGATCCTTCAGCACTATTATTCTCTGAACAATTGTTAAATATTGGCAATGGATAAATTTTATTACATGAAAATACACCATGCATCAAATTGCCAGACAATTTTTGCGTTTAGTATCCACAAAAAATGATTTGATTAAAATGATATTTCATGACTTGTGCACTAATTACGTTAATCATGCGTGGTTACGCGAACGAGCTATTTTGGCTGCAAAAAATAATGATGTTGACGCTATTAATTTTAAAATACAGCAGTTATTGCCTGGCAGTGAGATGTTTAAATCGATTGACACTATTGTTGATCCTGATGAAGCAGTAAACTACCCTATTGAATTCTTGAATTCAATGGATTTACCAGGGATGCCACCGCATAACTTGCGATTAAAAATTGGTTCACCTGTTATTCTACTACGAAACATAAATGCACCACGGCTATGCAATGGTACAAGATTGGTCATAAAAAGAATTATGGGCAATCTTCTTTAAGCTACCATTTTAAGCGGCAAGTTTCATGGTGAAGAAGTTCTCTCCTACCGCGAATCCCAATGATTCCATCGGACTCACCAATTTCATTCAGACGCTTACAGTTTCCAATTCGTTTGGCATTCGCAATGACCATTAATAAGTCACAAGGCCAAACAATGTCCATTTGTGGGTTGGATTTAGAAAATCCATGCTTCTCACATGGCCAGTTATATGTTGCGTGTTCGTAAACCAACAAGTTTATTTATTTATGCACCTCAGGGACTGAAGAAAAACATTGTTCATCAATTAGCATTAAGATGAAAAATTTTACTGTGTTCTAAAATGTTTAATATTTTATGCAAGCGTGCAATTCGTCAGCAGGTGTTGAACGAGATATCAATGAAAACGGTTGCCTAAAATCACCAGGTAGTGACAACAATGCTCTATTAAATTGAACCTGATCATTTCGCAAGTCATTCAACTTATGGTCTACATTTTCAGGGAAACGTTTTTTCTTTATTTACTTTTATATCCATTTATATTCTTCCCTTTACAATTCGCATTAATATAATTATACCTATATTATTTTATCGGCTTCAAGGTTTTTCTTATGAATAAGGTTGTTCTCATATGCATACATATTATTTTTGAAGTAGCTACAATAAAAGTATTATTTGCAATTACATAATCGTAAATTTTATCTTCATTTTTATTCGAGTATTTTATGTTACTTTCGCGCAATTATTTCATTTAATTTTGTAATTTTGTATATAATTTCGATATTAATATTTCTTTCCGCGTGACTGTTTAATTTAATTTTGCTTCATTGTGTTCCTTTTGTACATAATAATTCCAATATTTATTTGTAACTTCTGAATTAAAATGTTTGCATCTCGGGTAACTTTACACATTGCAGTCAAAACGTGTAATAATATACAATGTTTCGGCAAGCAACGTTTGCCGGGTCAGCTAGTATATATATATATATATATATATATATATATATATATATTATATCCATATTATATTATATATAAGTATATATATATATATTATATCCATATTATATTATATATAAGTATATATATACACGTGTGTATGTGTGTTTGTTGTACCCGTTGAGTGTGTTTTGAAAAGTATGACTACAGACTACCGGGTGATGTTCAAGGTTCACATTATTATTATTATAGTGGATTACCCCCTGTAACAACTGATTCATTAAAATCTGATTCATTATTTAACCAATAAGATATATTCTCACAAATCAGGCCATCTCTTCCGTGAGATTACGTCAGATCAACTACACGTCGTTCCGTTTGATCAGTCTGTTCTGAGTCATCTCTAGTTTAAGACGCCTTTCGGATGTTCGTTTTTCATTGTTCATTGAGTTTTTAGTTTATATATATATATGTACATATACACACATATATATATATATATATATATATGTAAATATATATACAATATTTATGTTGGCGGTAGATGAAAGTAGACGTGGAAATTAATCACTCATATAAAAACGAATAAATTCTGAATTTCGATTCTGAAAAAACTTTCCAGCAATTTTTGGTCGGCTTATTCTACAATGCTTTTGGGATGGGATGTGATCTATCTCTATAAAAATATATATTGAATATATACACTGGGCATTCGGTAATATATATCATACGACTAATCCTTATATATATATATATATATATATATATATATATATATATATATATATATATATATATACATACATACATACAACTTGCATTCTGTAAGTTTTATATTTAATGCATATATCTTTATATATACAATTTTGCGCGTGTTTGTCATTGAACTTCTAATGCCTAGAACGATTTTAATGAAATTTTTGGTGTATCTTCAGGTGAATTCAAGAATGGTTTAGATTTAAAAATTTCAAAAATTACACACACACACCTATACATTTTTTTTTCAAAATTCGTCTTTCAGAACTTACTGCCCTGTTTTTTTGGAGGTCGTGTGTTTATGTGCTATAATGTAGTATTCAACACATCAACATATTTGGAATGTTTCTCTGAGTCACACGCAGGTGTCCTGTTAATTTGTTATAGTTTGTTGTAGTTTGTTTTGTTTGTGCTTCGTGGTTATTTCTCGTTAATCGTTAATGTGTTTTGCTGCCTTTCATTTCATTCCTTCGCTGTAACTTTCTAGGCCGTCATTTATGATATACTATGTTATTTATCAAAATTTTATATAAAATACTTTTTTCGAAAACATTTTATTTTTTCTATTGGGTAAGTAAAACAAAAATGCCAAAAGTTCTGAAATGTAAAAGAAGTGCAATGTAGACATTTTTTTAGGAAGTCGATGATAGTTCTGCAAATTGTAATTTTTGTTCTCAGAAACTTTCATTTAAATGTTCAATTTAAATTTTCATATCTGGTTGAAACATCCTCATATTAATAATATTAATAATATTAATCCGACTGTGCTAAGAAGTACAGGAAAGTCTAGAACTTGTACAACCATCTCCCAATGAAGATGAATGTCTTTCTAAATAAGATAGTACGAGTAATGTTCCATCCAGTAGGATTACTAATTTTTTTTTTAAACTGAGAAAACTGGATTTTCACGTTGCAAATTTATACTACGTGTTTCGTGTTTAATTTAATTTATTAGGTTGTTGCGGAGTCAGTTGTAGGTAAAAACAGGAGTCGTCCCATGCCGCCCCAGAGAAGCACCATCGGTCGTGGTGGTGGTTACTACATATAGTTGGAATAATAATCTTGAAATTGGTGGAGGTAACAATAATAATATTATCTATGGAAATAATGATAACGATAATAATAATAATAACAATGATGATGATGATAATAATAATAATAATAATAATAATAATAATAAAATTAACCGTAGTAATAGCAGCTATAATAGTAGCAAAGATGGCGGTGGTAGTAATTGTAATAAGTATTATAATCCAAGTAATATTAGAGATAAGCAATCGAATCTTAATATTTCTAACGAGAGGCTATTGTAACATACGAACAAAATTACTTCGATAATATTCCCGTAGAACCGAACTCTGAAATTGTTACAGATACGTTGTATAATATTAATACGGACTATAAATAACTTGAAGTACAGGTTACGATATCCCCTCCATCGGTTTTTATTTTTCCGAACGATTTTCAAGGGTCTATTATAGTTCTGATAGGCGGAAACAATAATAATGTAGGCAATCTTCATCCTATAAATTCGATTTAATTTTATTTCTCTCGTTATCAAAATAGAAATTATTTAATTTTTATCATCTTCTATTACTGCGAATGATAAGAAATTAAAATATCGATATTGTTTTTCTCGTGTCGAATAATAAAAACGAGATACTTGGTTAAATTTATTTTAAAAATTTATCTCGGGGGGGGGGGAAAATATATTTTTATGTTCGTTGTTTATATCGGCGGCGAAAATTAATCGCCGGTCAAAAATTTTTTATCACGGCGACGACGATTATAATTATTTGGATTAATCGGAATTTTGAAAAAATGAGCTCACCCAATAAAATTTTATATACCGGAGTATTACGCTTCATCTGTTTCCCACACCTTGTTGGAAAAGCGTTAACAGGTACGTAGAAAAATTGAATATTGTAGAATTTTATCATACTGTAAGATCTTAGTTTTCTAGAATATTAATATAGTCGCAATACTTTTCCGTAAAATTTTTCAGAAATGTCTAAAATGTAAAAAACCGACAATCTATAGGTTTATCCTTGTACGAATCAGTTAAAAACGTTGATTTTTAAAATACGCGATTTTGTTTATAATTGTAAACTAAAATAATTCAGTTTTTTAACTAAAACGATATAACTGTAGTTATTAGAAGTTATATATAGCGGAGAAACTTCGAGTTGGTTTGTGAATCGGCTGGATGGGAACAATATGGGGAACTGGAAATCCCAATACAAAACATGTGAGCCGGAAGACGATTGTGTCCAGAACGTAAACGGGTGATGGCTTAGAAAAAATGTGGTACAAGCTTTTGTTTGCACCACTGTGCATTTATCTGTCCCCAAGAATGTGAAGGTGAATCAAACAGGGAAAATAAAGATTAAACAAGAAGAAAATGTTTTTTTTAATTCACTAACCCATAAAACTAACTGTACCTATTATGATGCTAACATTGAGTTTTTATTTATATATATATATATATAAATCTATATATAAATCTTATGTATTTCAATACGTTAATTCTTTTGTGATCCATGATATATATCCATACTATTGAAAAAATTTAATATTTTTATTTCGACTATAAATTATATTTTTATCCTGTATCTGATGGATACAGCGCAACCACATTTGTTTGAAAATAACACGTGACTAGCTGAGTGTTAATTCATGGAGTAAATTTTTTTCACGGCTGAGACGTAATATATCTGATGTAATCCACGGCGAACGTTTACGGTTACATCGTTTAACCTTCATAGATTTTTTACTAACTTCTATACTATTTATTATTTGTGAGATGAATCAACAAAACTTCTCATCCAACGAGGCTCTGCTGACGTATAAGTTTGAAACAACAATTTCGTTCAAACGGTGAAGAAATAATTTTTTATCAAATAAATATGACTCCCTTTTTGCTGATGCTTGTAATTTCGAATGTAATGCCAATGTTATATTTAAACCTAAATGATCGAAGAAATTTAAGTATACTGTATTATAATTTACGGCATTATTATCTAATCCACGAACAAAAATGTGATCAATTGAATCAGATCGACCGAAACAAGTTTGGTTGATTAACAACACTAATCGTATCGTATCGTATCGTATCGTATGATGTTGATTTATAGATCGAGCTCTAAAAGGGAAAGCCAGTCTAAACTCCCGCCGCGCAGATGATGTACATCTTCAACCGTAATCCAATTTTCCGAGTATACTTCACATTCTTCGACGATGTGTTTTATTGTTTGTTTGGGATGTCCGCAACAGCAACTAACCGAATCAGAAATACCCCACTTCTGCAGAAGGTGACCGCATCTACCATGACCAGTTCGGATTCTGTTCAAGAGTCGCCACTCCTTTCGTCGAAGTTCCATTCCTAGAGGTTGCTCCGAAGGGTTTTCGACGAGGGATCCATTTATGAACGAATTACGCACCGAATTCCATTCCTTGGTCCATTGTTCTTTCCAATCGAATGCAAATCGTGCTTGATCCAAAGTTGTCCATGGGGATTTCCTAGATTTTAATCTAACTTTAGGTGCTTCTCTTATAAATTTTGTAATTAGTAAATTTTCATTTTCTTTGAATTTTGCTGAGTTCTTTTTCAACGAGTCGGTTCTTCGAATATGAGGCGGTTGAATGTTCGTAAGAACTGGAAGCCATGCAGTTGGTGTGCTGCGTATCGTTGCTGAGATAATACGCATTACTTCTTTAAGCTGAACGTCCACTTTCCGCACATAACAACTGTTCATTGATAAAGCGGATATGCGCAAAGTCTTAGCTGTTGATCCCCACGACGTACCAGCTAATCTTCTTATGATATTTACGCGTGTTCTAATTTTCTGGCTTAGGTTAGTTAGGTGTGTTTTGTACGTGAGCGAACGATCTAACGTTATTCCTAGATATTTTGGATTCTTCGTGTTATTAAGTTGCGTTCCATCTATTGTCAGATTTAGTTGTGTATTTACTAGTCTATTATTAAGGTGGAATAGGGCAACTTCAGTTTTGTTCGGATTTGGTCGTAAATTACATTTTCCCATATATGCACTTATTATGTTTAATTCCGTCTGTAACTTCCTTTGACATTCGGCAATATTGTTATCTTGCACTGCAATTGCAATATCATCAGCGTATTGAAATACTGTACTATTCAGTATGTTTGGAAAATCTTGAAGATATACATTAAAAAGCAGTGGTGCCAAAATGGAACCTTGAGGTAAACCATTGTTTATTCTTCGCCATCTGCTACTTTTATCTCCGAGGAACACGCGAAAGAAACGATCAGCCAACATTCTGTTTAGTAAATTTATAATTTTGGAACAAGGTATTAATTTTGACAACTTAATCAACAAAATATGCCTCAAAACTGTATCGAATGCGGCTGTAAGGTCTAGGAAAACAACCGCTGTTTTTAAGTTTTTCTGGAAACCATTTTCGATAAATTGTGTTAATGCAGCTACTTGATCAACACAAGATCTGTTAGTACGAAAACCAGCTTGCTCGACAGGTAGGTATTTTTCGATTTCTGTGGATATTCTGTTGTATATAATTCGTTCAAAAATTTTATACGGGATAGATAGTAGAGATATCGGTCGATATTCCGCCGGGTCGTTCCCATTTTTTCCCGGCTTTTTAATAGCAATTTTTGCTTTTTTGAAATCCCTGGGCAATTGACCGCCATCTAATATTTCATTATAAATAGTGATATTGAATCTTTTTGCTGTTTCTCCCAAATTTTTCATAAATTCTGGGTAAATTCCGTCTAGGCCAGCGGCCTTGCCACTCTTGGTAGATTTTAATGCCGCTTCTAACTCATTAATTTCAATATTTTTTGAAAAGATATTATGTGGTGTTAGGATTCTTTTGAGGTTATACAATTGTTTCTTAATTTCTGAGGATACTTCCTTATCCATTTCGTATTTACTTAATTTTAAGAGTCTTGTAGCTATTCTATCAGGTTTTAATTGAGCCTGAATTTTACGCGTGTTCACCGGATCTGTCCCTAATCTTCTAAGAAGACTCCATGTCTTCCGACTACTATGTGTGAAATCGATGTTTTCAACTGTATTGATCCATTTTTGTCGTCTTTCGCTATTCAGTTTTGTAAGTAGTATTTCTGCCGTCTCCTTTTCTTGTGTATGTCTAAACTTTTGCAGTAACTGTTGGCATTCGGCTGACCAACCTGGAATATACTCTTTCCTAAAACCACGAGGTATACTATATCTGGCTGCATCTTTAACTGCACGGTGGAATGAGTTGTAGTTTTTAAGAGAGGGGGTAATATTTTTTAGTGCATTTTCGATATGATCCCTGAAATTATCCCAGTTGGCCTTCTTGAAGTTCCATCTCTTTTTTGGAACTGTGTTTATCACTGGTATGCCAGGTGAGATTATTAACATAACTGGCCGATGTTGGCTGTGTGGAAAAGCATCCAGTGTTATCCTTTGAGGTTTATCAATACAGTCTACCGTGTCGTTTGTAGAAACAATACACAAATCTGGTGTATATGTCTTGTTCCATCTTGTGGATCTAAAAGTTTTGTCTTTTGCATTATAGATCAGTTCCATATTGTTTAACTCTATCCAATTATTAAGCATCTTTCCGTTTTCATCTTCATTGGCGTATTGTAATCACCAATATAGTTCGAAGGATATTTAAATATTGGAAGTATTTTGGTTTTCCACTTAACATTAGAGGGTTTATAAACATTCGTTATAGTCGTGTTCGATATTTTAATTACTATGAAAAATATGTTATTCCGATCTGATGTTTGAATTATCCTCGTGATTGATTGAAGATTATTACAGACGTATGTTGCTATACCATATTTTCTATGTGGGATATGTGCAGCTATTTTATAACCGACCAAATTTCCTCTTCGCGTTATATCTTCATCAGTGATGGTATGAGTTTCTTGCGGCGTAATTATATCTATATTGTGTTCTTGAATTATCCGTGCAATACAATCCGTTTTGCTCTGGGATAGACCTTCTATATTTAAGCTTAGTATTTTGAAAAATCCTTTACTCATATATAAAGAGTTTTTAATGTCGTTATCATTGCGGGAGTCCTTAAAAGGACTATTTCTAAACTTTCCAATATGAGCATCTGTTATTCTCATCATCTAGGAATACCACCGTCGATCGATAGAGAAGTTGTTTTATTATTATTACTACTACTAGTAGCAGTAAGAGCGTTGGTGTTGGTATTACGATGATCGATATTATTTAATCGTTGTTTTAATATGTTCATATTCGTTTGTACGGTTTTGATGAATGTCGTATCGTCGTCGATTATTTGATAATCTTTCGTACGACGACTAGTATCGTTAAATCGTCCGTGTCGACGATGTTGTCGGTCGTTGATTGATAAATCGTTAATCGCGTTATTACGACCGTTGTCATCGTCGTTGTAGTCATTGTCGACTAACGAATAGGTGTATTTTAAGAGACTGATATCGAATTTCGGTACAAACGACAAATCGATCGTCGTCGTTACATCGTCTAGTAATAATTGATACGGTCTGTCGAGAAAAGCGTTGAACGCTAAACGATCGTCGTAATTCGTCGACTCTGTAAAGCGAGTCTTACACGCCAATCATCCTCCGCTACGTTAATTACGATTTATATCATACGATAGTAAATGTTCCGGATGAGTTATTGGTCGATCGAACGACCGATGATTTTGTAGAAGCGCAGCATTTCGTATGTTGTCGTATAAATGAAAATCGATCGTTATATCGATAAGGGTGCGTGATTATTCTTTTAGCGTTTTCGCCGAATAGAAAATGTTCGAATCGTTCGACTAACACGCGTCGATCTTCATCGATAGCGTCGTCATCAGCGTAAGCGGACAATTTGGTCTGTATCGATAGGCGATCGTTGTCGCTCGATGTTAACGGTAATAGCGGTGTTTTCAACGCGATCATCGTATTATCGTTTAAAAGTTGATCGATATTTGTGTTATACGTCGTATAGATTAACGGTAATTCCGATTCGAACGATCTCGTATTTAGTAGATGCCAAGCGGTATGCGTATTTAACGGTCGATGTAATCGAATACGATACGACACTACGACGTTACGATGTGGTCGTAGCGACAATGTCGACGACTTGTGTGTGAAATGTACATCGTCGAATGTTTGGTAGTCTGTACGATTTCGTGTAATCGTTCGAAGTGATTATTCGTAAAGGGTACGAGATAGATGTTTACATTTTCGAAAATAGCTAATAATTCTCGTTTTCGTTGTACGAATTTCAGATAATCTAAATAATCGAATTACGTATAACCGATAATGGCGGATGTTTGTCGTTTGATCAGTTCGATATCGATAATTGTCAATTCGGCGTACGGTTTAATCGTTCGTCGTCGATTACAGATAATGCGCCAAATTAATAATTGACGACTATGTTCGACGTCTAATAATAAATCATCTCCTCCGTTATAGTCGTCTCGACGAACGAATAGTTGATTATAATCGCTACTACTATTACTACTACTACTACTAATACCAATACCGTGTTAGCAAAGATTATGGAAAAGTATGTAGCGAAAAGATTAATGAAATATCTAGAAGAAAACAATATAATAGACAAAGAACAGTATGGGTTTCAAAAAGGAAAGTCAACATCTATGGCATTAGGTAACTTTGCAGAGGATATAAAAATAAACTTTGAAATTAGAAATAAGGTAATAGTAACATTTATAGACTTCAAGAAAGCTTTTGATACAGTTGATCATAACATATTAGTAAATAAATTACAAGAAATAGAGATAACTGGCAGGGAACTAAGCTGGTTTAGAAACTATCTCCAAGATAGGAAAACAATAGTCAGTATAGATAAAATTCGAGGAGATCAAAATAATAAAACAATAGGAATACCACAAGGTAGTAATTTAGCTCCAATATTGTATATAATATACACAAATAGTCTAAAATACATTATGAATTATAGTAAAGTATACGCTTTTGCAGATGATCTAGCATTAATGGTAGTACACAGAGATATACAAACAGCCGAAAAGTTCATGCAACGAGATTTGATAGAAACTAGTAAATGGGCTCATGACAATAGGTTAATAGTTAATACAGCTAAGACAAAAAGTATGTTACTAAAACCAAGGGGGTATAATGATATATATAAACCCAAAATTATAATACATTTTAATGAATGTGCACATTATATGATAGATGCTAACGAGTGTTCATATAAAAATTGCAAAAGAATAGAACTAGTAAGTGAACGTAGATATCTTGGTATAACAATAGACAACCACCTGAGATGGAATCTACATATACAAAAAGTTGAAAAAAAATTTCAAGCAGTAATACCAGCACTATATACATTAAGGAATTATGTCAGTTGTGATACATTGAGAACTGTATATTTTGCATTGTTTTGAATCCAGATTAAGGTATGGAATTCAAGCTTGGGGACTAGCATCAAAAGTGTACATAGAGAAAATAAATAGATTACAAAGAAGATGTTTAAATTTAATAAATAAAGATAGACACGAGGGTAAATCATTACGAGATTTATTAAAACAACATAATGTATTGAACGTTACGGGGGGCTCTATTTGTTTATTAAAGGAACATTTAACGAATAAGAATTCTATACAGATTAAGGAACATACAGTGAAAAAATATGAATTGAGAAAAAAACTAAAATATAATTTACCATTAACGAGATCGAAATTCGGTGAGCAAACGGATACATTAGTTATTGCAAAAATGTTAAACCGATTACCGGATTATATAGTTGCAGAGAAAAGAAGGGGAAAACTAGGATTGAAAACATGGTTGCAAGATGAAAGTAATGTAAACAGCATCACAAATATTGAAATTTAAGGTATCAATAAAGTATGACGGCGAGCCATTAAATAAGCTAACAATGTGACCTACTACTGCAATTGAAGATATCAGATAAGTAAATACAAGATAGAAAATGTGGGAGTGAAAATGAGAGAGCAAATGTATATGCAAGTGGGGTGAATGAAATTAATATATATATGTGGGCGTGTGGGTGTGAGTGAATGATAACAAATTGGTATATGTATATAGAAATGTATTATAGAGATTGTATATATTTAAATTTCTGTGGAAATATTCGTCGACAAGCAAATTGCTTGACGAAACTATGTATTTAGAAAATAAGGAATTTTGTAAATGTTCATGTTTTATAATTTCAAATATATATTTTAAAAAAAGTAGTAGAAATAATAGTAGGAATTTTCGTTGTATTCTTAATACGCGTATTAGACGAAAGACCATCGGTAGTATTAGTACTACTCTTACCGATAGCGGTTAATGTTTCCGAAAACATTATTTATAATTTACGAATGTGTATATATATATATATATGTATACGAATTTTTTTCCAAACACATCTATCTATTAGAGGAACTACGATGATTTAGAGTAGCGTGATAATATAATCGTAGTCGAAATAAAAACGAACGAATTAAAATACGGAAAACATTCGAAAGCAGTTAGCTAGGATATCGTTTAGTAATGATAGATTGCGAAAAAAATTGCAAATTTTTTTCCATACACGTATATAGAAACGTATATATATATATAAAGAATCGTCGTCGTCATCGTTTATACATATAGTGTAAAAAAGAGGTTTTTTTTTCTTTAGTTAATACAATAAATAAATAATTAAAACTCCTACGTACGCATATTGTCCATGATGAATAATTATTAGTTGTTGTGTACGCGCGTGTGTATTACTCATTGTAATATATATATATATATATATATATATATATATATATATATATATATATATATATATATATATATATATATATATGCAGGCGCGTAAACATTATAATGATTGTCACGTTTTAATAAGTATAAATAATAAATCGTTCTCTACTTCGGTGTGCATATATATATATATATATATATGTATGTATAGAATATCTAATCGAAAGTGTATAGAAGCGTGAATGTTTATGTGTGCGTGTAAAGACGTGTCTATAATCGTTAAATGTTATTATCAGTAAATATATATATATATACGCACGTATATGCAATTTACGCGAGAGTATTGATAATAAAATTATTATTTTATTATCTATACATATAAATTAACATTGATGATTACTGACCAAAAACATTGGCGTACATATTCGACTGTTGTTTCGATTTTCTATTCAAATAGAAAGATGTCGTTTACGGATACTAGTTCGATAATTAATCGCGACGCGGGTTTTGCGAGTTTATACGATGTTAGTAATAGCGATATGTTTGAATCGCAAGCGAACGATACACGAGTGCGATGAATTTCGCAATAGGGACGACGTAGATAGTCGAAAGAAGTCACCGATTAGTAATTCGTGTCGAATTGCGAATAGTAATGCTATTAATTGAACGTATACGAGCGTCGTTAGATTCAACGTTGGTTTTCGTGAATTACGAACAGTTACAACAAGATGCAGAATTCGTCAAGTTCATTTTATTATTTATAGAAGAATTGAACGATTTTTTCAATAAACTCAACGCGAACCTAACCTTCGCAACCGCTATCACCACCACCACCGCCGCTACTACTGATAATAATAATTCGCAACAACGAGATGCGATTTATTTTCAACGAGTCGTCGATGGTAAAGTTCGTATATTAAATTCGCCGTTTGACGCGTTTGTACGTGAAAGCGTCTTTAATAACGGTACGTGGAATTTACAACATTACGTCGTAGCGTTAAATAAAATCGTCAAGGAAAACTACGACGAACAATATAAAATGGCCGAATTTAAAACGTTCATTCGTACATTATACGAAAACTCGCATAACGGTTCGCAATCGGTACCAGCGTCGGTGTTCGAATTTATCGATAATTACCGCGTCGAAATACCGACAGCCTATCCGACAACGATGGACGATATTATCAACTATATGGGTGTTTGCGTGCGTAATAATCTGACGGTTAATATGAAGGTTTCGGAAATTTTCGAACGAGTTTTCTTGAACGTGGTAAATATGCCGACGATTAAAGATTACGTTAATAGTATTCGCGATAAAAAAGGCAGTAGTATTTCGTTGGAACGATACGACGAATGTCGTTCTTTAATCATCGCTTTAATAAAACAATTACGAGTTCTGGTAGCCGACGGATTTAATTTCTATATGCTCGACAATCATTATTGGATTTATACTACGGGCGTTCGTCGTAACAACAGGGTATCGTTATTCGTATCGTGGCCGAGCGATATCGGTAATCGATTGACGAAAGATATATCCAAGTCGGAATTTCGAGATATTTTTCGCGTACAAAATTTCAAACACGTTATGCCGTTCTTTATCGCTACCGAGTGCGGCGTTTTTAATTCGATCACCGGACAATACGTTTCGCATACGCCGCTATTGACGTTTGTCAAATATCGACGCTACACGCTCTATCCGACGTTGACGGATAAAGTCGTCGTTACAACATCGCTCAATGAAGATTTGTATCAATTTCGTCAGAAGTATATGAAATTTTTCTCGTAATTAATTACCGAGAAATTTCATCTATTCTACATTCATTACATGTTCATACCGGCGGTCACTTCGTTAATGTACGTCCATCAAATAGACTCGGAGACGATTATCAAATTTTACACGAACGCCTTTAACTACCCGTCGTTAATCGAAGCTGCGCCTGTAGTCGAATTGTATACGTTTAATCGAAATTTAGTCGTGTATGTGTTAAAATTACTCAACACTTACGGCATTCGAACATTGTGCGATTATTCGAAATTATGTTCGACGTTATTCGATCGACCTGATAGCGATCAGGTTATCCCAATCGACTGGTTACAACATTACACGACGATAATGAATGCGGATTATCGAGCGGAATTATCGGGTTACGCCGATATATCGAAATACGACGGTTCTCTAACTTATATCGATAGTTTAGTCGGTTACGATGACGACGATTGCGTCTGTATCGGTGTGCACGAGTGCGTCATCGGTGTTACGCTATTAGCCGCTTTATATAAAAATCCTTCATTTCGCGCATTTTTCAACGCGTTCGACATCAAGAAATTACCCGGTACGAGTAAACATATCGCCATCGACGACTGGAACGATCCGCTACAGTATAAACCGACTATTCAGACGTTCGGTAAAATTACCGAACGATTATTAAACGTTGTACTGGCCGGTCGTGAACAAGACGCCATCGAACGCGTTTTCTGTAATTTCATCTTACAATTGTGTTTTTGCGTGTCGTTTAATCGGAAAAAATTCGAAGAATTACTCAATATTATGAGCGTTACGATGGTCACTAGTAATTTATTGAAAATTATGCTCGTACTACACGGTAGCGGTAATTGCGGTAAATCGTTCATTCTGGATATTCTATCGCACGCCGCTACACCTTACGTATTTTCTACGTCGAAAGGTTTAAAACGACAAAATGAACTCGGCGGTGTGATATCGAAAAATTTACTAGTACGTTATAACCAATTGTACGCTATCCATCCGCAACTATTAAAAGCGTACACCGATGAAGATGCGACTAGTAATGTCACTTTCTACGATCAGCGTTACGAGTACATGCATACTGGACACGCGTTAATTTACGTCGGTACGAGTTACTATATTAAATTTGGCGACGAAAAACGTCGAACGCCGATCGATCCGTCGATTATTAAACATTTGCACGCGATTTCGTTTACCGGTGAACATTGGAATACGGTCGACGTGTCCGAAGGAAAATCTTCGTTATTCAGTATGGTCGCGCATAATAAATTTTTCATCACCGATCGCGATATCGGACAACAACATTTCGCCGCTATGTGGTTATTGTTCGATAATTACGCTCGAACACGTAACCCGATCACGAAATATCCGACGATTGATCGGAATTTCGAAGATTCGATTAATTACCGGCAAATCGTCTATCGTCAAACGAGCGAATTGTACGCTTTTTTAACGAAATGCGATCTCCGTTACGTGCCCGGATTTAGTATTCGAAAATGCGTATTTCTCGACGTTGTTCGAACATTTTTCTCCGACAATAATAATAATAATATCGAGAAGGCTAACAACGATACGCACGCGCATTCGATGAAATCTACTCAATTTTACGTAGAATTTAGGCAAATGTACAACATTTTCATACCGGATTTAGCCGATGACGATTACATTCCCAATTTTCAATTTACCGCGTTGATTAAACGAATTATTAAAGAACTCGAAGTCGAATACGCCGTCGGTGAAATCATCACCGGTGACGATCTCGAGCAACAAGTCGCCTCGTACGAAGATGAAGATGAAAATAAAGAAGCTATCGAATATTTCCAACGAGCTAACGTTCAATTTATTTACGATGAAGAGTATCAAAAACATGTCTTAAAAAATTATCGATTTACCTATAACGCTAAACGCTGTTCGGAAATTCACGACTAAAGATAATCATTCGACCTATCAGAATGTTTTCGTCAACGATTCGACGAATCCATTAAACTATCTTTATACGCTTCGTCGTCGTCCTCGTCGTCGATTATGAATAATAATAACGGTATGAATAACATTCGGTCGACTTTAACTACCGCTATTAATAATTAATAATAATAAAACGAATTCGATCGTTGATCGTCTTGCCGTATATTCGGCTCGTTGTTCTTTTTCTTATTATTACTAATATTATTATTATTAATTATTATTATTAGATTCGTGATAATCGTATTATAAGTTTTCATTTAAATATGATCACCGATCGATCAATTTATCGTATTTTATTTTTCGTCGATAATGTAAAAAAATAATTATATATATATATATATATATATATATATATATATATATATATATATATATATATATATATATATGCATGTGATGGTTTATAATAATAATTCGTTATATTACGTATTTTTTAATCATTTCGAATATTACATCTTTATATATGATAATATCGGCGTGTATTTGTTCGTTCAACGTAAAATCGTGTAATAAAGCGTTAATTAAATGGTCGATAGAGAGATACGTTAGACAGGTAATCGAGTGTACGTAGTAAGAATCGAGAATTTTTAAATGTTGTCTTCCATTAACGTGACAATTCGGATTATTTATAGTAATGTGTAGAAATAATTCGTTTAACGATACAGTATTATTCGAAATCGAAAGACTAGTAGCAGCAGTGGTGGTAGAAGTAGTAGTAATATTACCGACACCATTAGTAGTAGTGATGATTGACGTATAAATTTTGGAAAACGTCACATTATTACAAAATGATAGATCTCGACGTCTACTTTCGCCTAATGTCAACCCGAAACCTCTATGTATCATAGCACATTGAAAAACAGCCAAAAACCCCTAAACCCTTTATGCGAAATTTTCTCAATTGGCATCATGTATAAAAATACGACAATACCATCATTAGACGCGTCTTTTAATGCTGCGTAACTTTTGTTTAAACAATTTTTCAAAATTTCGAATCGTTGGCGATTTATCGAGAAAAAATCGATTTTTGAAAAATTTAAAAGGGGTCTGTCGAAATTTTTGTGTTTAAATTTACCCACCAAACGTTGGTCTGCAGCTGATGTTTTCAATATATATATATATATATATATATATATATATATATATATATATTGATTATGCACACGTATATAATATATTATATGATAACAAATTTAAAAAGTGAATTTTAAATAATTACCCGCGGCGTCATATTATATATAATATATATAAATAAGGTTACCAAATAAATGGAAATATGCGTACGTACATAATATATTATATCACATATATATTACAAATAGATCGATCGGGCTACCAATGTATATAGCTACTAACCCGCCCGCGATATATTGGCAAGGCATAGCGAGCGACGTAAAAATTTTTAAACGATTCTGACTTCGGAAATAGTCGTTACTGTATAAGATCTATGGTAAAAAGCGAAAACCCCGCGAAAAAAATTTCAAACCAAACCCGAAAATTTCAAAAGGGGAGACCCCGCTTCGATTTTTTCGAAATTTCGATTTTTCGCAATAATTCGCAAACTATTCGCAATTTGAGAAAATCATTCCGACGAAAGTTACGCGCGATTAAAATACGCGTCTAACGACGGTAGTCGCGTATTTTTATAGCGAATACTCGTCGAGCAAATTGGGGTTAAAGGGTTTCGGGGTTTTGCGCCCTTTTTACGGCCCCTATGATAGATAGGGGGTTAGGGTTAGACTTAAAAGAAAGTAGACGTCGAGATCTATACCGGTAACGAGAAATCGCGATTTTAAAATTTGATTTTCGATTTTTAAAAAATTTTTCAGGCATAATTGGTCAGCGGGTTAGTAGCTATATAATATATATATATATATATTAATCATCAATATATATTAGGTTTTTTGCGCTATAAATCGCTTAAGAATGGAGATATTCGACGAATTTAATTTATATATATAACACGCGCGTACATAAATAACGTTTTATAGCGGCGGGCGTGTCTTAAGTTCAACAGCAACTGCAGTATGACGTCATTTCGACGATTTTGGTTTTATTCGATGGCAAATTTCTATAGCAAAAATTAATCTCAGGAAAGCGGGCGTGTCTTAAGTTCAACAGCAACTGCAGTATGACATCATTTCGACGAATTTGGTTTTATCCGATGGCAAATTTCTATAGCACAAATTAATCTCAGGAAACATATATATAAATTAACGATATTTTTGTTTTATGTAGACTTCCCACTTGCGGAGCCCATTCAAAGGGCGGGTTTCGCGAATTTTAGTCGGATTTGGATGAAACTTTTTTTGTTTTACTCGTCAGAGCCCCTGCACTATTTGAATGGTATTTAATCACAATTAAACCCCAACAGCTTCAGGCACTACCCCCGTTGGGTAGCAATCCCCTTGGGTAGCAGAGGCGGATAGAACCCCTAGTTTACGCTTAATATAAATTTTTATTTTGATTACATTTATTATATTGATTTCTTTAATTACCGTTTATTTATATAATTATAACTCATTTACACTCTCATGTACTCTCTAACTTAACTGCCAAACTGAGCTTAAGTACTGATCAGTACCATGCTCACACACACGCATACACACATAGAATACATGTATAGATCTGTTAGAGTAGTTTTAATTCGTATTACCTTTCAATTTGCAAACAATATATTTCCAATCTAATCATCCACACCAAAATTTTAATCTTCCAATCGATAGTAGAACCCTGGCATCCGCATTGTATCATATACTATATTTGTATTTCATAATCCTCGTAATTTCATTATTCTTATAGTATTTTATCCACATTTTCCTTATTTTGTAACCATTTTTTTAATTCACCTTTTAGTTTCCCCTCCGCCCTTTTTTTCTTCTGGTATCATGTTCATCATACGCGGCAGTATGTACACATTATGATTTCCATGCTTCGATTTCGGTATTTGAGTATGATATTTTTGTATCTTCCTTAGATCATATGTTATTTGTTTTCTTTCACTAACTTTTACAGGTTTCGTATTTCTAATATAATCCAACATTCTAACCATTAAGCACAATCCTTTTATATCCAGCATGTTTTCCTCCTTCGAAAGTTTATGTAATTCACTATCATTATCTCTTGTAAAATTAGCTGTAAGGATTTTCTCTGTAAACGATCGATACGTACAGTATAATACTTCTTAGCTAAACCCCATGCCTGCACACCATATCTTAATCGTGAATCTATCAGCGCATATTTTTAATGTTTCTTTGCTAACGTAGTTTTGTAATGTATACAATGCTGGCAATGTTGCTCGAATTTTTTTTTCCAACAGAACTTACGTGTTTATTCCATCTTAAATTTTCGTCAATAATTACACCAAAGTATCTGTGTTCTCGTACCATTTCTATTTGTTCGCAATCTTTGTTACTGCACTTATTGTCCTGTTTCATGTAATGGGCACAATCATTCGAGTGCATCTGTAATATAGGCTTGTATCTTTCTATATCCATCATAGATTTGAAGAACATACATTTTGTTTTTTTAGTATTTATTATCAGGTTATTGTCACGGGCCCATATGCTAATTTGTATTAAGTCTTTCTGCATATTTTCAACGGCTATTTTTATATTTATATTTGTCGTTATTACCGCTATGTCATCGGCAAAAGCATATATTTTACTATAATTTAAATATTTTTGCAGACCATTTACATATATATTAAATAAGATACACCATTTCTCATTTTAAATTCAATTCCTTTTACTCCGGATATACTTAGCTCTTTCTATCACTCGGATGATTTTTAAACCAATTCCAGACTTTACCCGTTACACCTATGTTATTCGATTTTATTAACAATTTATCGTGGTTCACTGTGTCAAAAGCCTTTGTTTAGTCAATGAACGTCGCTATCACTTTATTTCGCATTTCCAGAGTTGTCCTTATCTCTTCAGCAAAGTCGCCAAGTGCTTGCGATGTTGATTTGTTTTTCTGAAACCCATATTGATTTCTATCAATAACATCGTTTTCCTGTAAGTATTTTACTAAATATGATCCTACATACTTTTCCGTTATTTTTGCTGTAACATTGTTTATTGCAATGGGTCTATAGTTTGTGACTTCGTTATGTTTTCCTTTTTTATATATCGGTCTTATTAGTGATGTTTTCAATCCTTGCGGTATCATTCCATTTTCTAACGTTTTATTCATTAAGTTTGTTATTTTCTTCGATATTTTATCCTTCGCCTATTTCATATCCTTAATTCTTATATTATCGTTACCAGAATATTTTTCAGCTACTACTAATTTGTCAATAATGTATCCTACATTTTCTACCGCTGCTTTAGGAATACACATATTACTACGAGCATAACATTCGTTTTTTTTTTTTTTTTTTTTTTTTTTTACATTATACCGGTACCAATTACCATAAACAACGGCGATCACAATAAAATACGTATTAATTTAATGTCTCCAACAAGACATTAGATTGCGATAAGAAGATAATGAGTAGGTGTGGATAGAAAATTAAAATTAAAGTGGATAGAAAATTAAAATTAAAATATTACGATACGAACAATAAGATAGATAATATAAATAATGATTTAAGAATGTGATTTAAAAGTATAAAGTTATGTACGATTGATAAAGAATATATCGTGTGAGATAGTTCCCGGTTACTAGGTAATCGGGAGAGCGTCTCGACACCATTTTCGTCTGAGTCTTTTAGCTGGATTGCCTGGAAGTCCTGATGAGTGCATTCTGGCGATATTGGGATTACTGCTATGTTTGAAGTTGTTAAACAGTTTTTCGTACTGGCCAATGTAAATATCCCGAACAAATGGAATGTACAAATCATTGTGCAGAGTTAAGTTGGAGACATAGAATGGCGCGGACGTAATTACGCGAAGTATCTTCGACTGCTGTTGCTGTATTCTGTTCAGATTACTTGCGCTGGTCGATCCGTATAATTCGATGCCATAACGCCAAATTGGTGCAATCATTGTTAGATAAATACGCCTTTTAGTTTTTAAATACAAGGTTGACCTTCGTCCCAGCAGCGGATGTAACAGCCTGGCACGGGCAACGACGGCTTTACGAGTTTGCGCCACGTGAAAGCGCCATGTAAGCCTTCGATCCAGGTACATTCCGAGATAACGTACGAAATCAACTTGTGGGATTACGTTATTATTAATTATTATAGGTGTATGTAGCACCCACAAATATTGAACAAACCCTAAGTGCGTTTCTAGTTGAAATAAAATCTTTATTCAAGGAAATACTCCAACAGCAGACAGAAATGATAAATAATATAATCAGCACCATCATGTCTGCTCTTGTAAACAGGAGATGATGGATAACAAAAACAATAAAAATCAGTCATGTTACAAAATTTCGCTTTGGAATGCAAATGGTTTACTACAGCATCGATTAGAACTCGAATTTTATCTAAAATCGAATAACATCGATATAATGTTAATCTCTGAAGCTCGCTTTACAGAAAAAAGTTACATTAGTATACCAAATTATAAAGCCTACTGGACCTTGCATCCGGATAAGAAAGCACGTGCAGGAACTGCAGTCTTAATTAAAGATAGCATTTTTCACAATACTATGGAAAACTATCAAAAAGACTACATTCAGGCCACTCGCATTACCATAAAACAGGGTTCTAAGGCGATAAATTTGGCAGCCGTATACTGCCCTCCCAAGTATAAATTAAGTCATCAAAAACTTGCTGAATTTATAAAAACAATGGGAAAACGATTTATTATAGGAGGAGATTATAATTCGAAACATACCCATTGGGCTTCCCGTTTGATAACTACTAGAGGCAGAAATTTGAAGATGGCTATTGACACGGAAAAATGTGATACAGTCTCAGGAGGCTTACCCACCTACTGGCCATCTGATCAAAACAAAACACCAGACCTGTTGGACTTTTATATTATAAAAGGTATAGCAAAAAATTATATCAGAGTTACCAACGACTTAACTTCCTGTCTTCTGATCACTCAATCGTTACATTATCAATAAATGAACAGGTATGGCTGAAGGAGCATAAAGCAGCACTAAGCATCAGAAACACAAAATGGGACACATTCAGAAATCTACTAGATGAAAATATAAATCTATCAGTCAGATTGAAAACAGAGACAGAACTGGACGATAGTGTTAACCTATTCTCTACTCAAGTTGTACAAGCAGTCTGCAGAAGTACTCCATCACCAACTCAAAAACCATTACAAACCCAGGTTTTTCCTGATTATATAAAAAAACAAGTGGCAATCAAAAGACGGTTGAGAAAACGCTGGATGCAGTCAAGAAGTCCAGCTGACAAGACGGTATTAAACAGACAAACTAGAAAACTCAAAGATCTTCTACAAAAATTCAAGAACACATCCTTCAATGAATTTGTTTCTAATTTAACAACATCAAAGGAAAGTAATTATTCATTATGGAAAGCGGTTCGCTACTGTAACAAGCCAGAACCTAGAAATAACCCACTAAAAAGTGAAAATGGAGATTGGGTTACAGATGATGCTACCAAAGCAGAGTTGTTTGGAGTACATCTGTCCAACACTTTTCAAACAGAAAGAACTAAATCTGCCATTGAGGATGATATCCAAAATTATTTAAAACAGGAACCAAGTAAATCTGATACTAAAATAAAGATGTTTTCACCGAAGGAAATAAAAGAGGAAATAATGAAGTTGAATAAAAATAAAGCGCCAGGATATGATCTTATAACGGGCCAAATTCTGAAAGAACTTCCGCAAAAAGCATTAATGAATCTAACTTATATCGTCAATGCAATTATGCGAATACAATACGTTCCTTTATTATGGAAGTTCGCAAATGTGATTATGATACAAAAACCAGGAAAGCCCCCTGAAAAACTGTCGTCCTATCGGCCTATATCACTCTTATCAATTTTGGCTAAACTATTTGAAAAACTCTTAAAGAAAAGAATTCAAAAATTCATTGATGAAAACAAAATAATCCCCAACCACCAATTTGGATTTAGAACTGGCCACTCAACAGTCCAGCAAGTCCACAGGCTCGTTAATCAAATCGAAACAGCTTTTGAGGAGAAGGAGGTCTGCTCAGCGGCCTTCCTAGATATTCAACAAGCGTTCGATAAAGTCTGGCACACTGGTCTACTATACAAATGTAAAAGGGTCCTGCCAGTACAATATTATAATATTATAAAATCCTATCTAGACGAAAGATACTTTCGAGTCATAGTAAATAATGAACAATCTCAAATTCAAAAAATTAAATCGGGCGTACCCCAAGGAAGCGCGCTTGGTCCCTTGTTGTACTCGATATTCACTTATGACATACCGGTACCAAGGAATGCGAGTGTAGCAACATTTGCTGATGACACGGCAATAATGGCTTCACATAAGCTTCCGCAAACATCAAATAAAATATTGCAAAGTGCAGTCAATGAAATTGAAAATTGGTCGAGCAAATGGAAATTGACAATAAACGAGTCCAAGAGTACCCACATTATATTTACTAAAAGGAGAATTGTTCGCAACAGATATAAAATCTTTATCAAAGGTAGGAAAATTGAACAAAGTCGAGCGGTAAAATATCTAGGAGTTCACCTAGACCAAACTTTAACATGGGCTCAGCATATTAGAGCGAAGAAAATGGAGTTGAACATAAAAACTAAACAGCTGTACTGGTTGCTTGGTCCACATTCACAACTTCATACTTTAAACAAATTACTACTGTACAACGTAGTATTAAAACCTGTATGGCTATACGCAATTGAGCTGTGGGGCTGTGCGTCCAAAAGCAAAGTAAACAAAATTCAGACGTATCAAAACAGGGTATTACGTGCAATTGTAGGAGCACCGTGGTACGTCTCAAACCGTACGCTACATGTAGATCTAAATATAAAGTACATAAACGAGGTAATTCAAGAAGCAATTGAAAAACATATATGGAGACTACAGTACCACACAAACCCACTAGCAGATAGTTTGTTGAAGAAACCAACAAAGGCCAAAAGATTGAAAAGAAGAACGATGATGGATTGGATATAGCCTATAGCCATTTCAAAATAAATTGAGACCTTGCTAATGGGCATATTCTCAAGAAATCAAGTGCGTTCTCAAGAGACAACATCCGGTTGATGACATAAAATTGTCAGTACCTGATAAGAAGAGGATTTAAAAAAAAAAAAAAAAAAAAAAAAAAATTGCATGTAAATGTGTTGGACATCGAACTACTCGTCAGTACAAAATATATATCGCAATTTTTGTGTGTTTCGTTGTAAAGGCCGTTCATATTGAAATCGTTTCGGAATTGAGTACAAATAAATTCTTGGAAGCATTACAGCGGTTTATTTCGCGAAGAGGAAAGCCATCAAAGATTTATTCGGACAATGGTACCAATTTTGTTGGAGCTCGCAATTTTTTTAAATTGAATGAAGATGAAGTCAAAAAGTTCGCCTCTTCAGAAGAGTTTTGCTGGGAATTTATTCCACCGACAGCTCCGCATTTTGGTGGTATTTGGGAGGCAGCGGTGAAGTCTGCTAAAAAATACATGATTCATGTTACAAAAGGAAATGCTCTAACGTTCGAAGAGTATAATACATTGTTCGCTCGGATCGAGGCTGTCATGAATTCGCGTCCACTTTGTTATGGTCAAGTGAACCAACATGATCAGGAAGTTATAACACCAGCTCATTTCCTGATTGGTGACTCGTTGTTGTTTGCGCCTTCGTTTGATTTGTTGGATGTATCCTTACCAAAGCGGTTGCAGATGTTGCAAACACGACTCTCGTCGTTTTGGAATTTGTGGAGTAAGGATTATTTAAACCAATTACAACAAAAAGTAAAATGGAAGGCTACTGTCAAAAATTTACATGTTGGCCAAGTTGTTTTAGTAAAAATGCCAAATTGTAAGGTATATCAATGGCCACTGGCAATAGTTGTCGCTGTACGACCAGGCAAAGATGGCATTGTTCGTGTTGTAGACATAAAATTAAAAGGATCCATTTATAAGAGACCAATTTCATCATTAATAATTTTACCCACCTCTGAACAATAGTTCAGCCGGGGGAGTATGTTATGATTAATTTATCTGTTTAAAATTTAATATTTAAATCTTATATTTAGAATACTACTATTTTATAATTACATTGTGGTAATACTGATAATTGTCACGCGTTGTAGTTAATTCGTTGTTAACCTTTAAGATAAGATGGAGGTCGTTGTATAATGTGTCGCTGGTTGTTCGTTTTATGTCGTGCTCGTTTCTTTTTCCTCCTCGTTTTAATTTGTTCTAAATGTCGTTTTCGTAATTAAATATAATTAAACGTTTTAAATGTCGTTTTCGTAATTTAATGTAATTAAAACGTTTATTAAAATGTCGTTGTCATAATTTAATGTAATTAAAATGTTTATTAAATGTCGTTTTCGTAATTTAATGTAATTAAAGCGTTTTAAATGTCGTTTTTGTAATTTAATGTAATTAAAGCGTTTTAAATGTCGTTTTCGTAATTTAATGTAATTAAAGCGTTTTAAATGTCGTTTTCGTAATTTAATGTAATTAAATGTTTATCAAAATATTTGTTCGTAAATTAATATATTTTGATTGTAAAACCTAATAATCCATGAACAATAGGTGTATACTTAACTGATCTATTTGTAAACATAATATGTTGACTTTTGTATGAATTAAACTGTATTCGCCAACACTGGGCCCACTGAACTATACGATTTAAGTGGTTCTGGACAGCAGAGTTCGCATGTCTGACATCTGAATTCGATGCGAGGATGGCTATGTCATCAGCGAATGTGGCTAGTATTGTTTGATTACAGGTAGGCAGATCTGCTGTGTATATCGTATATAAAAGGGGTCCAAGTACACTACCTTGCGGAACCGATGCTAAAACTTCATGTTCCTTCGAATAAGAGTTGTTGATCCTGACTACGAATGTTCTGTCAGTTAAATATGACTGAAGTAACACGTAGAGATCATAAGGAAGTATCTGTTTCAACTTGAAGAGTAGTCCAGGGTGCCACACTTTATCAAACGCTTGGGCGACGTCCAAAAAAACGGCGGAACATACTTCTTTTTTCTCTAGCGTCGAAGAAATAGCATCGACCAGCCTATGACACTGCTGGATCGTGGAGTGCTATTCGTTTGACTTTAATTTTAGTATGTTACACTTGTGTTCTATTCTTTCTATATTATGCTCAAATTCCTCACTAAATAATTTTATTATGTATATCATTCTTTTTACACAAGTATTTTTCTATTGTTTCATCAACCCCAAGAGTGGTTTCCTTACCTCTTAATTTCCTAACATTTATCAAAGTTTTTATAATGTCACCTCCAGATATTCTGAATTTTTCCCTGTTAAACTCATCCTTTTTCGTCTTAATCATTTTGTTCACATTATTTCTCAGCGCTTTGTACTTTTTCCACAGTGATGTGTTATTTTTATTTTTTTTACATTTTTTGTATAATAGGTCACGTTGGTTTATCATATCAATTATCTCTCTGTTTATCCAATTTTTTACAGCAGTTATTTTCCTACATTTTTTTACTCCCCTGTTATGTTTACATGCCGAGTATATTTGGTCGAATGTTGTTTTTATTTCTTCCTATACTTCGTCGGCATTTGGATAGTCTGTGTCACTATTCATATTTATACCATTCAATTTAGTTCTAATTTGTCTTTCATTGTAATAGTATCTACAAATCTACACGTTAGATCTGTTGGTTTTATATACCCCTTGATACACACCTCACATTTCATCATATTACGATCGGCTATTTTAGTGTTAAGGTTTTTTATGCTTCATTTTAATTGATTTATTTAGCCGTTTAGTATAAATATGGTCTATCCGGGTTTGTGTGTAACAGTCGCCCTTCCATTCTTCCCTTAGTGTATCCTTTCATTCCGCTCATATATCCCATTTCCATACCAGTATAGTTTGGTAATTTAATGCTCTTAAATCATTTTTTGCAGTGTCAATATTTATATCACCTATGTACACTACAGTTTTTTTTCGTAGAAATTTTTTATCTAACTCGACTATTTCATTTATATATTCCTTTGTATCGTACGTTGGTTGTCTATAGATAGACCCACACATATAGTTTAACTTCGTTTACACTTAATTTCATTAGAATACTTCCCGCCGTCCTCGTGTTATAATTTATCACATTTGTTTTTATATTTCCCTCTCGTCTAATATAGATCACTAGCCCATGTTTAGTACCTATCTCCTCTAAATTGTGATATTTGTCATAGCCCTCGATGTTGTATAAGGATATTTCGTATTTATTTACATTAATTTCTCCTAATATTAGTATATCTATTCCTTTTATTTTACACTGTATCATTATCTCATTCCATTTCATCCTCAATGTACTTACACATACACTATATAGTAACTTATATTTATTATCGTTGAATTCAATTCAACGCGCTCGTAATAATAATACGTCGAAAAATACGCCAGAACTCGCGTGTAACAACGACGCCTATCACGCGAACGATTTTAATTATTTAACCGCGCAAAATTAGGTATATTATTGATTTTCGAAGATTACGCAAATGCCGTGTATCGATATTTCTTGCGTGTTAGAAAAATTCCTAACAATGCACACATTACACGACTTACAACAACTCATCGTAGTACAACACGTTAACTATCATGCCTACAGTAACGGATATGATCGTCAATCGACGATGCGGATGATGAACGACTACTATATGAAATCGTTAACGAGTCTAATAACGATACCGCCAAATTATTCGTCGCAAATATAAACAAAATCCGTACACTTATACGGAATTGAATCCGTTTCAGTAGCTTCAACGATTACAGTCGATTTTTAAACAGGCTAACGACACGCTAACTTATACGTATAGTAAAAAATAATGAAATTTATTTAGACAATTAAGTGTATCGTATCGTCTATGTGCGAACTGTACTCGAAATTAGTAAAAAATAAAATATACTTTTTCCCTATACTCCTCGATAATACCGTATCGGTAGTTAGTTGTTATTCATATATATATATATAATCATTATTATCACCTTTATATATTTTCTCTTATTTCGGTTACGGGTACTGTCGTCATGGATGACGGAATGTGTAAAATAAATCGTCTTTTTATCTATAGATTGTTATCTTTGCGTTTTTTCCTCCATCGCAAATATCCAAAACGGGAGGAGAGATTTTATGTATTTTTTAATCATTATCGTCATCTCGTTTGTGTATATTTTCCTTATCGCACTTTTTATCTCGGTTACCGGTATGTTGGTCGTTATCGTTCGGCTCGAATAACTTTGGACCGTTTTAAAAAACTATTTTTTCTCTACACTCGACCATAGTATCGGTAGTTAGTTATTAATCATCCTCATCCTCATCATCATATCATCATCAGGTTGTATATTCCTTATCACATTCCTTATCTCGGTTGTTCCGCTCGAAAAACTTTCCACCGTTTTAAAAAAAATATTTTTTCTCTATACTCGTCGATATTACCGTATCGGTAGTTCTAGTCGATATTATACGATATGCGTAGTTTTCCTCGATAGTATACGATATCGGTAGTTTTCGTCGATAGTATATCGGTAGTTCTATATTTTGTTGTTGCGGTTATTTTGTATCATTAGTCGTCGTCGACATTAACATCGACATCTCGTTGTCATCGTTGTTAGCGACGGCATCTTCGATTATATCGTTACATTTCGAGCGTAAATATTTCCATTGTAAATCTTCCTTATAAGCGACCCAATCGAAATTAGTTAAATTATTTTAACGTGTCGAACGACATCCATATCGTCGATAGTCTTCGTAAGACCGTTCACATCGTCTAACAATACTCGAATGGTCTCTATTCGAGCGGCGATGTTTCGAGATATTTCGTGTCGACAAATAACGAATGTTATAATAATCTTATTCGATATGGCCATCGTCGATCGTTCGTACAGATAGTAACGTAACGCGTCGTAACACATTACTGTAGTATGTTTTTTTAAACGTTAATAAATGCAAATGCGTTAATACGACGCGGTATACGAATCTTCTACTAATGACCAATCTAACGAGCGTGTATACCCGGTTCGATAGTGAAATGCATAATATCGTACAGATGATATCGACGTAAAAGTGTAGTAGCTTCTAAATTATTGACCGTACTAGTAGTAAACAACAATTGATCGTATATAGTCGGTGTTAGTCGACGATATAAATACGACGAGTATATCGTACAGTTGAAATATATCGCTAGTTGCATCTAGCGTGTCGGTTTCATCAAGAAAGTTTCCAACACGTATAAGTCCGATTACATTCGCGCGTACTAGATCGACCGGACAATAAACGAAATTACCCCAACGAGTTAATTCGTCCGTTCGATCGTCGATCGCTGAACGATCATCGTGTCGTCGTATACGTTTTGTTGCGTATGTTTGTAAATGGAATTTAACACGGTTAACTGTATCGCTAAATATTCCGATCGACGATAGTTTTTCTCATCGCGTAATAACCGTCTCGATTTCCGGTTAATGTATATACGATCGCTCGTAATTGATCTAACGATCGGCACACGATAATACCGAAAT
Source organism: Coronaproctus castanopsis (assembly GCA_032883995.1). Lineage (NCBI taxonomy): Eukaryota > Metazoa > Arthropoda > Insecta > Hemiptera > Monophlebidae > Coronaproctus > Coronaproctus castanopsis. The sequence goes on along the minus strand of CM065054.1, from coordinate 111,881,828 downwards.
GATAGTCGGGCGGTTGCTCGTCTAGTAACATTTCGTTTAACGCTTCATCGACATCTGATACGATCATCGTTCGATCGATAGCTCGTAAATTACTAATTTGATTTTTTCGTTGTTCGCGCGTATTAGCGTACGCCGCATTTTGTCGTCGTCGTCTACGATTAACGGTATTTATAGAATTTTTATATAAATCTCGAAACGGAGACAATCTAATAAACTAAGTTCGATGTCGTTGTCGTTATAGTCGATGTTACCGGTGAAATAGTTGCGATGTCGTATTTCCTAAAGTATTTGTGCGTAAATTAGCGTTGACGGCGATATTATGTGTGTAGTAACACGTCATCATTCGATGTCGTCGTGGTCGTTGTTGTTGTTGTTGCGCTGGTGCTGATAATAACTGCTGTTGTCGTCGATATGTATACATTTCATTTGCGAGTACGGTATTTTCGTCTCGGTTAATTTATTTCTCGTTTTATCCTATTCGTTTATTATTTGATCGCGTAATAATTGTACTTCCATTTCACGACGTTCTATCATGACCGTCGAATTGTCTTCTGTCGTTGTCGTTATTCCGCATTCGATCGATCGTTTCTGACGATCGCTAACGATGGTAGCTGTAGTCGTAGACGGTGGTGTATCGATATATAGTTTCGTCTCTAATTCGGATAATTTATACGTTCGATTTTATATCGAACATTTTCCAATCGATTAATTTCGTCGGTTAATTTCATCGTGGTATTTTGTATATTTGCCTCTAGCGTTGAAATTTCATCAGCTCGTAATTGTAATTCCGTACGTAAAATGTCGATTTGACGATCGCGATCGAGTAGTATACTTTTTAACGGCGATGTTAACGATGTTAAACTCGAATCGTCTTCTTCTAAACTATGCGATATTTTTTTTTCCTAGTTCGGTCGTTAACGGTTTTATCGTTTCACCTCGTTCGGTTAATATCGTTTTATATTCGTTTTTACGTATTTTTCATAGTTTTTCGTATTTTCATCGAGCAATTTATCGTAATAGGCTGTTTCTAGATTGTCTTTAATACGCGCAATTTCTACATCTTGAATTTGATCGGTTAATTTTTTAACATTTATCTCGTATTCCGCTAACGCTATTTCGGTCGTCTCGAGTTTACGTTCATTTTCAACGAATCGACCCGATATTCTTCATTCGTACGACACGTATCGTCGGTGGTGATTTTCGATAACTTGGAATTTTCCAACGATAATATTTATAATTCTTCGTATTTATTACGCATATTACTTCTTCGACATACGGAATCGATTAAAGTATTTAATTTCATCACATCGTCGTAAATTTTTGTATTAACATCCGTTATTATTAATAAATCATCGCTGTCGGTAGCTATATCTCGTTGTTTGGTCGTATAGTCTCGGAATGTATTCGTCGTATTATCGATATTAGTAATATTATTATTACTGCCGTTATTATTACTACTAGTGGTAGTTGTAATACTCTTGCCGAGCGCGTTAGATATAGTAATGGTATATAGATTTTTACATTTAGTCAACTATACGCTAGCTAAAACGACGACGCAATTTATTCTGAACATTCACACGATAAAATCGTATACACAATTAAAAATTAACGTATTACCGGATGAATTATCACAATTACTGCCACCTTCGTTATTATATTCTTGTAATAATGACAACACTCAATCGTCAATATCGTCGATATATTTAATGGTATCGATACTTGGGAATCGGTATTAAATATCGCTTCGATCGTTCGTCGACAAACATTAACACCGTATTACAATCCGATTTGGATCGATACACTACTACGCATAGTCAGTATTGTTTTTCATTTAGATCAGGGGTCGGCAACCTTTTTCGGACGGCGGGCCATTTTCAAAATAAAATTTTTTATGCGGGCCACACTTTCAAATGTACCTTAAATAGTGCTTTTATCTCGTATACGAGTATAAATATTATTAAAAATAAAAATAGAAAACAATTATTTTTTATCGACAGATAACAATAATGTCAGAGAACAAAAATTTTACGATTCTTAAAAGGGGGAAAAAATACAATTCTAATGACATATATATCAATATGTAAATATAAAATATTTAGGAAAATAGTTTTCATTCAAATTCAATGCGCTTTTTGTCCTTGGATATTGTTTGATAATTCATTTAAGTCCGGTTCTGTTTGGGATACTGAGATCCTCAACAAGTTTTGTAAATTTTCATCCGTCAACCTCGTTCTATAATTTGATTTTACGAAATTCATCCTTGAAAATGTTTGTTCGCGTAAATAGGTGCTTGAAAAAATACAAATTATTGATTTTGCAAAATTTCTTAAATTCGGAAACTTATTTTCTGGTAGATTTGAATAAAATGTAATTAAATTATTTTCATCAAAATTATTTTTATATACATTGTTAGATTGCGAATCAATTAACTGTAGTTGTAAATTGTCTGGTGCTTTTACAATATCAAATTGTAAAGGATTTTCAAATATTAATATGTCCATTTCTTTTGCATAAAAATCTTGAAACCGATTACGAAAATTTTCATCCAGTAGTTTTAGTGACTCAATAAAAATATTGGAAGGACACTGTTTGTCGTTTTTGGTTGATAACGATTGCAAAGTAGGGAAATGACAATAATTATTCTTTTCAAGTAAATAAACAATTTTATTTTAAGCTGGAAACTTTTGATTTCTGTAAATAGCTCTTTGATTAACTTTCCTTTGCCTTGTAGTGTTATATTTAATTTATCGAGGTAAGTTGTAATGTCCACTAGAAAAGCTAACTCGCTTATCCATTTTAAATTCGATAATTCTGGTATATTATTTCCTTTTTCTGTCAAAAATATTTCAATCTCGTCTATCAACTCGAAAAATCTTTTTACAACTTTCCCACGGCTGAGCCATCTTACTTCAGAAAAATAAATGATATCTTCATATTCTGCGTCAATTTCATTTAAGAAATTCCGGAATGTTCGATGGTTCATACCTTTTTTGCGAATATAATTGATGGACTTTACTACTTTCAAATTTACAACTTTTGCGCAAAGTGCATGTTGATATGGATAATACAATGAAGTTATAGAGGAGGGTGCGTAATATTTAATTCTTTCAATTTTTTATTAATCATGCCCACCAAACCAGTATTGTAACCCGTCATGTTCTTTGCACTGTCAGTTGTCACATTTTTTAATTTTTCCCATTTGAGATTGTACATATTGAAAACATCTAATAGTTGCAAAAATATATCCTCACCTCTTGTATTCCCATGGAGGCTTTTTAATGCAGCAAGTTCTTCTGTTACACGAAATTGTTCAAGTTATATCGTTACTTTCATCAAGTACAAATGAAAAATACTCAAACTGCGAAGAATTTTCTTTTAATTTATTAAACATATTAGTTGATATATTTTCAATACGTCGAACTACTGTATGCGCAGACAAACTAATATCTTCAAATTTTTTAATTTTTTCCGGACAAATTTCGTTAACAGCAATCAAAATACATTTTTTAATGAACTCTCCATTCGTAAATGGTTTGTTATGTTCAGCAATTAATTTCGAAATATATAAAGACGTTTCGACTAATGATGAACTTTGTTCCTTACATTTTTCAAAAACGTTTTGTTGCGCTTCTAATTATTTTGGTAAAGAATCAATTTTATTTTGTCTGAATTTAGATTCAAATTTATCATACTCACTTTTGATGGACACAAAAGTGGTACCTCCAAATAAATCCTGAAAAATGTACACACGTCTCATTCTCCAATAGAAAGGTTCATAATAAACAATTAATGTTAAATAATATACTGGTACTGAGAAGCAAAGGGACGAAATACCTTGGTGTACATTTGGATTCCACTCTAAATTGGAAGATTCATATACAGAAGAAGAGGAAGGAATTGGACTTAAAGCTGAGAAACCTATACTGGCTTATAGGATATCAGTCGCAGCTGTCACTACGAAACAAGCTGTTAATATATAATACCATGCTGAAACCAATATGGACCTACGCTGCACCCAGGGACGGATTAAAGGTTCACGAGGCCCGGGGCTAATATGCAAATGTGAGGCCCCCCCACCTTAGCAATAAAAATGTAATGTAAAAAGTTGCTTATATGAAAAATAAGGATAAGATTAAAATATCAACATTACTTTTATTAAATAGGTATAATATTATTACATTGATGTACAGACATATTCCAATTAAATTATACTTACAAAAATAATATATTTAATTAAACATTTTTTTCCTTGCTTTTTTTTTGGCGAAGTCATTAATTATGTCGGTAAAATCTAAAGATCTCAGTAAGTCTTTTTCAATGCACATGATCGTCAAAGCCGAAAGTCGATCTTCTAACATTAACGATCTGTACATGTTTTTTATTCTTTTTAATACAGAAAAAGATCGCTCGGACTCAGTATTGGCTATCGGAATAGTTACAAATAATCTGTAAGCAATAAAAATATTTGGAAAAATATCGGTAATTTTAGATTCCATCATCCAATTCATTACATTTAATGAATATAAAGTGTTATCATTGTGCTCGTAATTTGAAAAAAAGCCCATTTGTTGATTTTTTAATAACGGTATAAATTGCTCAAGCTCATTTAATAAATTTATTTCTAAATCTTTGGAATAGACGTCGACTAAATTTTTTGCTTTGAGACGAATTTCATTTTCATCCATAAATAGTAATTTTGTTAAAAAACCAAAAATATTTATTACATACTTATAGGCTTCATGCCTTTTTTCAAGTTCGGCAGATAATTTATCTATGATGACATAAAAAGTATGTACTCGAAATGCATCAGAACTACTTTGATTGACAACATGCTTTTCACCACTAGATAATTTTTTAGTTATTATTCTTTTTTTTGCCTGAGTGTAGTTTTGATTAATCAAGCAACTTAATTGCTTAGCTTCTATTTCTATTTCGCAAAATTTTTCTCGCAAGTTTTTAATATAATCTATTAAAGAAGTGAACATATTACACGCTATATCTAAATCTAAATCTACTTTTTGAAAATATTTGTTAACAATATTAAATTTGTTAAGGATTCGATTCCACAGTATCGCCATAAATGCATTTTCATATTTAACTATATTTTTTAATAAAGATTCTGCTTCATTTCGCGTGTCTAATTTTTGTTCCGTATCTTCCAGCAAAATGGTTAGTGCCTTATGAATACCATCAAAATTTTTTACATAGTCTCTTGAAGCATCTCCTCTAGCAGACCATCTTGTTGTTGATAAGCTTGAAAGTTTAGATTGCTCCATTGACAAAATATTCCATCGATGTGTTGATGCAGTAAAAAATGAATAAAGCCGCTGAAGAAGACCAAAAAAATTGATAGAATGTAGGCATTCATTTACACTGTTCTCACCTACCAAGTTGAGAGAATGTCCAACACAAGGAACATAAAAAGCTAAATTATTTTTTTCTTTTAACCAAGCTTGTAGGCCTGAATATTTGCCAGACATGTTTGCTGCGTTATCATATGTTTGTGCACGACAATCAGCAATATTTATGTTATTATTTTTTAATAATTCAAAAATTTCGCAACTCAGTGATTTTCCGGTGTGGCTTTTAATCGGCAAAAAACAAAAAAATCGTTCATAGATACTTCCATCCAAATAATAGCGGAAAATCACAGACAATTGATCTACGTGAGTAATGTCAGGCGTAGAATCAAGTACGAGACCCCAATATTTCGCCGCTTTTATCTCTCCTATTATATGGTTTGATATTCCTTCACCAATCGATGTAATAAACTCTTCGTAAATAGTTTTCGATAAATAAGAGACATTTCCTTTACCTTTATTTCCGTAGGTATCGATATGGTTTTTTAAAAAAGGGTCGAATTGACTTATCAATTCCAAAATTCCTAAAAAATTACCATTGCCAGGTGACCCTATTTTTTCATCAGTTCCACGTAATGCAAGACCTCTTTCAGCTAAATATATAATCACCGCAATCACTCTTTTCAAAACCTCGGTCCAATAATTAATTTCATTTCGCATTACACTTATCATCGCATTATCCACATGCGAATCTCTTTGTAAAAAATTAACCCAATCAATCATGCTTTTATTGTGTTCTCTACTGTTTTCGTGACTGCAAATAAATTCTTCTCCTTTTTTCCAATTTGAAAAACCTTTAACGAAAACGTTATCACAAACCACAGAGAACATTTTACAAGCGAAGCAATATATATTTCCTGTTGACTCGGAAAATATCAACCATTTTCTTTCGCATTTTTCTCCATTATTCAAGTTTCGCCAGTAATATTTTGAACTAAAATATCTATTCTGATTAGTATATTCACGCTTCGAAGATTCAAAAGAGGCATCTTTATTTTGAAAAAAAGAATAGTCTTTCATTGTATATTTTTTTCTGTCGTCATCCTTAAATTCGATAGGCCACAGTGCCGGATCCTTTAATACAATACCTAAAAACAATTGATTTGATAATATTCGGAATAAAATTTGATAAATAATACTTTTATTATTTTATACATAACATATTGTTTGTTTCTAATAAAAATAAATATTTTTTATTTTATGGCTTTGTATCATAACATAAATATTGCTTTTTCATATTACTGTTTTCATACATACATAAATAAAAAAACCCGAAATAATGCATAAATAAAAAAAATAAAAAAAGCGGCGTTCCGCATTCAAAGACCCAAAATATCGCTAAAACAGCATACAATGTAAACTAAGCTTTTTAATAATCAATAGGTACGTTGATCCGCACAACATATTTACCAAACAAAATTCCCAATACTAATCATAAAAATACTGGAGAGAATAGTTTTTTTTTAATAAATACCTGTAGTATCTCTTTTGTCATTCGAGCTAGATGAATCAACATTTGCATGTGTTTCAATAGTTTCGTCCGGTTGCAGATTGTTTTTATAATTATCGCTATTAATCGGAATATCACATAAAACTTCTTTATCGCCACTTGTGATCGATTGATCTTTTTCAATGTTGTCTGTATCGCGAATTTCGTTTTCAATTAATTTTTCACTATTTTTTTTAGATTCTGTTGGAAAAAAACTTGTTAATCTCGGTAATTTATTTACAAACTCTTCTCTTTCTGCTACTTTTCTTCTTTTTTGCGCTCCGCTTTCAAATTTTCGAGACATTTCAAAAATATACCACTGAATAAATATCTAAACTACACAAAAAGTTTTTAACTTGGTACAGTTCAACTGCTATGTTACGAATCGTACGGTGCACGTAAAAATATGCACGATCGTGTAAAACAATTGACGTTTGACATCGTGTTAGGTTAGGCGCATACGCGCGTTTTTAGTACGTTTCATCAACGTGAAAAAAAAACGTCGTGTTTTGAGAATATCTGCTTACCATGCAATTAGCGTGAGAAACGCACGAAAAAACGCAGCAAGCCGCACACGGACGGATTTAGTTCGTTTGCGTTCCGTTTTTAATTTCTGAGTATATTTGTGCGCATATATATCACACGTATATATCCGGTTCACACACGCTGGATGCCACTCGATAAAAGCGTATTGTACAATTTCATAACTAGTTTTTCTAATTATACAAATCATATATTTCTCATATCATTACATATAGTATACTATTTTTTGTTGAGTTATACTCAAAAATATATTCTTCACCTTATGAGGCCCCCCTTAGAAGTGAGGCCCGGGGCTATAGCCCCTTTTAGCCCCCCCTTAATCCGTCCCTGGCTGCACCGCTGTGGGGATGCGCGAAACCATCGAATCGGATGATCATCCAACGGTTCCAGAACAAAGCCCTCAGATTGATATACCGTATGCCTTGGTACGTTACCAATGAACTGATCCATCGAGATTTAGGGATTCATACCATTGACGAGGTCATTAATAGACGAACTCAAAGTCACATGGTGCGTCTGTATGGACACCCCAATCAGCTAGCGGCAGCGATCCCGAACAAACCAGTGACAAGACGTCTCAAGAGGATCAAAATTCAAGATAGTGTAAACAAATAGGGTAGAACACACCAATGGGTGTGCTCCCCATACACGAGTCTCTTTTCAAACATTTGTTGATAGCTTTATCAAGCTAGGTACAAATTGGCAATAAAAAGAAGAAAAAAAAAAAAAAAAAAAAAAACTTTTGTGTTTCGTGTCGTAGTGGCGACGTAAATTAAATACTTTGAATGCGCCTTACAGATTCTTTGCAAGTTAAGCATAGCGCTTTATTGTAATTATTAATAAAGAAATAATCAAAAGTCCACTTTTTATTAAATTCGCGGTTTTCTTCATTAATTTTTCTCTTCTTCGGTATTTTATTCATTTTTCCTACGACGAAATATGAATTATTCCGAAATTTATAATATATATATTTGTTAAAATAAATATATAGCAGTAAAACTTTAGTGAATTATTTTACCAATAAATTAAAAACAACATGTATTTCTCATTACCTATTATCAGGGGCGGGACTTGTGGCTCTGTTGCAGGTTTGAGCAAACCGATATCAAAATGATCGAATATTATTATAAAACAAATTACTATTTTTAAATAATTAAAATAGGAGAACTGATTTATAAATGTTTTTACGTCCTAATTTTTAAAAAGTTGAAAACAACAGGAAAATACTCCGTCGATAAACTGTCGGAATTAAATAAAATAGCGACTAGATGCCATACGCGCTGGATTGTTCACTCAAGTAAAGACGTCAACCGGAAATGTACTATGTAAAATCGATGTTAGTAGGGAGCTCGATTGAAGCCTCGAAGAACGCGTCGTATCTTTGCAGTGGTTGTAATCGAAGAAAAATTAATGTTAGTAGTAGCAAGCTGGCGAAATAAAAGAATGCTACACTTGCTAAACGAGCCGTCGTATTCGCTGGCGAATGGGAATTAAACTTACGTAGTAAAGTAGGTTTCCTACTATGCTTCTGTAGAGTACATTTTTGTCACCGGCCACATTTCGTCACGCTCACGCGCTAAGTTTGTTGATTTTTCCCAAAATTATAATTGTGCTCTGGCGGGCCGCACAAAAAGTTGCAACGGGCCGCAGGTTACCGACCCCTGATTTAGATGATAAAATTTCTTACTCACAACTAATATCGTATCGGAAGAACCGTTCTGGATAATTTCGAATAAATTTATCATATCGATACGGTTATTCTATTAAATAAACCGGTAGTAAATCGTATATTATAAATTCGTCATCGGATTCGATTTCGTTAAATCGGCGCAAGCTATGAATTTATCGGAGAAAACGTTAAAGAATCCGATATTACTCGTAAACCGTATTCTAATTACGAATTTACGATAGTTTCGATGTTAATTCGTATACCATTATAGCTGTACGTCGTTTAACATTTTATCAATTCGAAATGCGCTTCGTTCGATAATCTCGAAGCTTTAAATGGTGATCGCAAAGGTTTTACTACGTTAAAATTCGCCGTACGTAGTGGTTTTAAAAATAATAGTCGCTCGTCGTCTAAACGATTCGTCTGTCAACGAGTAGAAGATACACGAACTGAAACGAAAAACAAAGAATTGTACGATAATTTATACGGTTTTAATAACGATGCGAATTATAAGAAAACAAACGCAATCGATACGAGTAGTAGTAGTAGTAGTAGTAGTAGTAGTAGTAGTAGTAGTATCCTCCTCGAAACATGTTCGAAGTGAAATTCCCCAGTATCGGGGAAAAAAGAACTAATGCTAAAATTAAGAAAAAGTATACGCATGTACAGATATAAAAAAATATAAAATTAAACAATTTAAAATTAAAAACCAAAAATTAAAATTCAAAAGCATTAGTTAATCTTAAAAATTAATAAGAATAAAAAATTTAAAATTTAAAATGACAAATAAAACTCTAGACCAATAAAAGTTTTCAGAGTTCTATTTCAAAAGATTAACAACTACTTTATTAAATACAAAAGGAAAATATAAAAAGTATCCTGATTATATAAGACGGCATTTTATTCTAGAAATCATAGTCTTAGCACAAAAACGAGAAAATTCTTTAAATTCCGTCTTACTATATAATATTCTTAAAAGATCAGATCTTTCATAAATTTTACCGTCAGGGTTACAACCACCAAAAATATGCACCGTAGTGTCTTGTAATCCACAGAATGGACACATGTTAGTTAAAGATAATTTAAAACGGAAAAGATATTCATTAAATTTACCATGAGTGCTAAGCAACTGCGTTATATAAAAATTAGGAACAAAAAATTTACATCTAATCCTATCCTTAAAATTAGGCAATATATTATGAAGGAATTTATGATTTACCTTTTGCCAATGATCATTGTAATCATTGCAGAGCATGTTATAAATATGCTTAGCAAAACATCGTTTCGATAAAAGTTTGTCTCCACACTTGAACTTATTTAATATAGGTAAAAATGTTCCATACGTATTATCTATATTATGCTTAATATTATACTTAATTACATAATTCCTCAATACTAAATACAAGGGTAGCTGCCCTGCTATTACTAAAGCTACATCTTTATGAATAGTTCTATAACCTTTAATAAGTTTTAAAATGTAAAAATGATAACTTTGCTCTAATTTATTTCTAAAAAAATTACATTCTAAACGGTTATAATAAACAGTGCAGCAATAGCAGTACCGCGATACAATTAAACTTTTAAACAGTACTACTGCCTGTTTAAAACTATAATTATTGTTAACATTATAAAGTTTATTAAAAGTATTAACGGAAATAGCTGCCTGCTTATTAATATATTCAACATGTTTTAAAAAATTAAATTTGCTATCTATAATAACTCCTAAGTATTTGAAATAGGAGCACTGGAATAAGCTTCTATTATTACAATTAAGTTTAATAGAAAATGGTTTCCGTTTCTTAGTATATATCATAAAGCAAGACTTGCTTTCATTAATACTTAATGATTTGGATTCAATATACTGCGAAAAAATGTTAACATACCGGTTTGAAATATATTCTAATACCGTAGGATCATTATTGTAAATGATCATAACAATATCATCAACATAACACCTTAATATTAGAATGAGGAAACAATTTGTGCACAGATGATATATATATATATTCCATAGAAGAGGCCCCAGGACAGAACCTTGAGGAACCCCTCCTTGTATAGCAATCCCATACTGGAAATTACAAATATTTAAAATAGCTTTCCTATTGGCAAAATAGTTACATAGTATATTAAAAAGCCAAGTAGGTAGTAAACAATTAAATTTTAAAATATTTAGAAGATTCATAATATTCAGTCTATCGAATGCTTTCGACAAATCAAACGAAATCACCGCAATATATGAAAAACTTTTAAGTTTATCTTTAACAGTATTAACTAAATTATTGACCGCTAATTCAGTAGAACGATACTTTAAAGATCCATACTGATACTCAGAAATAACGTGCTTACCATAGTCATAAAGATAGCCGAATAAAAGCTTTTCATAAATTTTTCCAAAAATTGGTAATAGAGTAATCGGTCTATAAGAGCTGGCTAAATCTTTAGGTTTATTTACTTTATGCAATAATATTATTTTACCTACTTTCCAATCATCCGGAAAGACATTTTGTTGTAAACACTGACAATAAATATAAGATAAAGCATTAGGATAAGCTTTATTAAATAGTTTAATAAATTTAACATTAATGTTATTAATTCCCGGAGCTTTATTATTACGAAAAGTTTTTAACACTTTTTCAACATCGTCAGGATAAACAGCCGGGGTATTGGTGTCTTTAATAATACTAATACATTTCGTTTCATTATAGTTATCATTAATCTGGAAAATTTCATTAACAAGCAATTGACCTATAGAAAATTCATCCGTTATAACGGTATTATTATGTTTTAAAACAGAAATACTGGAGGTAATAACATTATTATTTTTAAGAATTTTATACCGTCTTCCGAATGGATCAGCCGTGCACAATTGAAGCCATGCATTTTGCTTGGCAAGTTTAATTTTAGATTTATATACATTAAGAAGTACTCTATAAGTAGGATGTTTCCTTTTGAAAAGCCTCCGGAGCTTCAATCGTAAATCATTTAGCTCCGAATTCCACCAGTAGTTATCCGCTTTGCTTATCCGCTTAACAGACGAACTATTTAAAGCACGCTGGAAATAATCCATTATATTACGTACATTGTCCTTTAAGTTTAGCTTACATGTAAATTTATTATTTTTTAAAAAATTAGTAAACTTACGCCAGTCATAGAAAGTTCTAGACATTACTTTACTTTTACATTCAGAAATTATGTCAAACAAAATATATCTATGATCTGAAAATGACGGCACATGAAGAACCTGAACACCATTAATTACGTTAAAACAAGTTATAATTAAATCAATAAGACTTTCACCATTGGCATTGCTAAATGTGTAATCATACGGTTTATTACACAAAATTAAATTACTGTTAAGAATAAAATTATGAAGTGAAAAACCATTTTTATTGTTTGTTTTACACCACGAGACATACCGAGCATTAAAATCACCCAATAAAACGTATTTATTAATTTTGTTAAGCTGAATAAAATCATTTATATAATTTAAATAAAGTTCTATGTTGCCAGTTGGAGCAACATAACAAAGAAAATAAACTACATCGTCAAATTTTAAAACTAACAAATCTAATCCGGTACTACTGGTTGTGATATCATCAATAGTCAGGCTGGAGTGATATATTACTCCCACTTTGCCTTTAAAAATTCCTTTATAAAAGATAAAGGTTTACTAACGTTATAAATTTCAGTAAGAAACACAATATCTAAATTTTTATCAATAATAAGTTGTAACATATTGTCAGAGGCTAATTTACAATGATTAACATTAAAAAGCATAGAAGATATCATTTGTAAACGGGAAAGGTGATATACTTAAAAGAAAAATAATCAATCATACTTAACATTACGCTTAATATTCTCTAAATACGACTTAAAAATAGGACAATCTTTACTATTAACCGGATGCGTATACTCCTTCCCATTTATTTTACAATTAACACATGCACTATCCAAGTCCGTAACACATTCTCTTTTACATATGTTTTTATGATGACCATAAGAACCACAATTTCCACATCTTAAAAAATGCTAAAATATTCATAGACGGGACAACTTTCCCAACCAATAAAAATTTTAGGATAAATCATGATATCCTTAAAAACTTCAGAATTAATTCTGACGACATATTTAAACTTCGTTTCATCCTGAGTGTAACTAAACTTCTTAATGTAATTAGGTGTAAAGTTATAATTATGTACAAAATAATTTTTTAATGTTTTCCTCACTAAATTCATTTGAAACATGATGAATAATGATTTGGGGTGACAAAGTTCTTCTAGTTTTAATTTCATAATCATCCTTCCGCTCTAAAACTTTATCCTTAAACTTTTGTAGATCGCTCGCTGTTTTAGTACGTACTACAAAATTACCATTTTTAACTACACGTGAATAGGTAATGTCAATAGCATTCGTAACAGGATTAATTTCTTTTTTCAGATCATTTATGGTTTTCTGACTATTTTTTTTCTTTTTTACAACCACAGTAAATTCATCTTTAGGCTCCTTTTTCTTCTTAGAGCAACAACTATCAACATGCTTTGGTGTAGTAGTTGTTGAAAAACTCATTTTATTTTTTATCATAATTTTAACGTCAGAAACATCCTTTTTAATGTCGTTGTACATACTTATAATATTATTTTCAGGAACGGAAACATCCGAATGATGCAGCAAAGTTACAATTTGATTTAATGCACAGTACATACCTAATTTACTATTTTTTTTAATATTTCCACCTTCAAGCATTAATGTATCGATATTATGTAGACACGCGATAATATGCTGGCGTACATCATTATATTCTAACTTCCCGGTCGGAATATTAACAACTGGAATTTGATCTTTACTTACTAACGAAGCGATATCGTGCGTAAAATCCGATCCAAACACCGGTAGCTTAGCCATATCGCAAACGCAGTAGTAGTAGTAATCGGAAATAAATATGTATAGTTAAGCGGACCGATATTATGGGCGGAGCCACCATACACCACGAAGTATCAGCAGATAATACAGATGATTAAATAAAATGTCCGTCAGAAAAATTTAAACACAACTTATTTAAATGATTTATCGTCTAACAAAAACCAAAACAAATAAAAAAATAAATAAGATAAAATAACCGGATAAACGGTAAAGGATTCCAAATACCCATTTACAGCAATTAAGTAAATAAAATTTATTAAAAAATAACTTAAAACACCAAATATAACGAAACAAACACAGAGTAAATAATAACACGTGCACTCCCGATTTTTTAAATTATTTTTATTTATTTCAACATTATTATCATCGTTATAATCGCAATTATCATATTCGTTACTATTACTTCTATTATCGTTATTTTCGAAAATATTTACATGATTATTATTATTATTATTATTATTAAACGGTGATATATTATTTTTATTCGTACTGACGATATTAACGGACGATATTAACGGACGAATTTGTCTGAATTGTTTCTATGTAATAGTAATAAAATATCGGTCAATTCTTCTTTACTAGTATAAATATTTCTTTATTTAAATCGATCATATCGAGAGCATACTGTCAAAAGCGTTACCAGAACTATTATTTTCGTTACTATTCTTATTATTCGCCGTCGTTAATAAATTTAAAATCGGTAGGTTTAGTAGTAGTAGTAGTAGTAGTATCGTAGTATTCATAGTAGTATCACTCGTTATCGTTTTATTACAGTTAGTAGTAATTACATTGTTTCTTTTTTTAAATATTCCTCGTTATCATCTAGGGAAGATGATAAAAAATACGATTTTTTATTAATATTTAAAATAGAATTTACTACGGTATTATATTCGTTTAATTTTTCTATAATATAATTTTTTATATTCTCTTCGTTATTATTATTTTTAGTGCTACTATTATTACTGCTACTATTAATAATTAATATTACTACTACTACTACTACTATTATTATAATTAAAAAGGTATTTATCTGTATTATTAATAGTAATTTCAGTGCAGTGGCGGCTCGTATGTGTAATCGCTGTACTCGCCGAGTACAGTAGAGAAATGGAAGAATACAGCTTATGAAATTTTATTATAGTTTTCTTTTTCTTCAAAATGAAACTAAATTACATTTGCGAATGCAAAAAGTTTACCAGTGCGGATACATAATAATCTTTAAGAGTAATGGCGCATATACAGTATACACGTTTACCTTACATTTTAAATGATGCACTGTACTCGTACTGGCTGGCGATTATAACAGAACGCAGTTCGCTAGGTTGAAACGCCTTCAATTTGTGCTGTAGATTATAGGATCGATCAAATCATACGATGTATTAACCTGTACTCGTTTTGAAACGCGAGTACCGTATAATAACGCATGACCTTGTCAATACACCAGCCAGAGGAAGCGGAATGTACATCGGCAGTAATAGTTCTCCCTCTTTCTAACTACTTGGAGCATATTTCAGTTATTTTGTAGGAGTTATAATCGCTCTCCTTTAGCGAGTATACACTATAGATGTACATTGTTTGGATTTAGAGACGCGCGCCTGTACATGGTTTGTTTGATTTTTCGTCGTCTTGTAGTGCCGTTTGTAAAAATTTCGCGGTATTCGAATACGATTGTGATTTTTTAAAATTATTAACTATATAAAAAAGACATAATTATGGAACCTTTATTTGAAAAACCATTTAGTTCTCGACCATTTCATGAGAAACTTGCAATAATAAAAACTGGTAAGCCTGAACCACATTTAAGTTTAAAAACCGAAGTAAATGATGGTAAAAAGAAATATTTTCGGAATTTTCGAGTGCAGTGGTACAAAGATTACAGTTGGTTATGCGGATGTTTAAACCCTGAGAAGTTATATTGTTGGCCTTGTTTATTATTTAATACAAAAGAAGAAGATGCATTTGGAAATCTGAATCAAGGTGTTGTCGATATGAGTAACTTTAATAATTTAAGAATCAGACATGAAAAGTTGGTTTCCCATGTTAATGCTATGATTTCTCTAGTTACGTTCGGTAAGAATACAATAGAATCTTGCTTTAATAAAACTCATCAAGAAGAAATTACTAAATTTAATGAAAAAGTTACGCAGAATCGGTATATTCTCAAGTGTTTAATAGATGTAACGTGTTATTTGGCACAACAGGAAATAGCATTTAGGGGCCACAATGAAAAAGTGGATTCGAATAATAAAGGAAATTACGTCGAATTATTGAATCTTTTAGCATTACGAGATGAAAAATTGGCGCATCATTTAAAATTCTCTACTGTTTTTAGCGGCACGTCAAAAACTATTCAAAACGAATTGATCCAGTGCATTAGTACAGTTGTTAAAAATGAAATAAAAACCGAAATTAACAAGTCTACCTTCGTATCTATTATGCTGGATGAAACTGTTGATATTTCTAAAAAATCTCAGCTATCTACAACGGTAAGGTATATTTCGGATGAACATCAAGCTGTTGAAAGATTTATAGATTTTTCAGACGTTAGCAACGCTCGTACTGCTGTTGCATTGTATAATCATATCACCAAGTTTATAAGTGAATACGAATGTGGATGGAAATTAATTGCGCAGACTTACGATGGAGCTGCTGTGATGGCTGGACAACATAATGGATTGCAGAAACTGATGATGGGTAAATATGAACAAGCTCAATTTGTACATTGCTATGCACATCAACTAAATTTGGTGTTAAAACAGAGCGTCAATTCTATTCGTGAATGTAGAGTTTTTTTTGAAACTTTAAATGGATTCTCAGCGTTTTTTTCAAATTCATCGAAACGTTGTCATTTTTTAAATGAACAAATAAAACGAAGATTACCTTCTACATCTGCTGTTAGATGGAACTCTAATAGCAAGTTGGTTGAAGTAGTTTCCGCAGTAAAACAAGACTTAGTAAAATTGTTCGAAAATATGATGGATGAGCCTGATGTGTGGGATAGCGAAACTAGAGCATGCGCTCGAGGATTTCACCATAATCTTCAAGATTTTGAATTCAATTTTGTACTAAAAATTTTTGAAAAGATATTTCCACATGCCACAAAACTTTTTGATATCCTACAGAAAAAAATATTCGATATTCAGTTAGCTTCTAAAGAAGTACAGATACTGAAAACTTTTTTGAACAAACTACGAGATGAATTTCAGATAATTTATGATCAAACTTCGAATGAATGCATCTCCACTATTGGTGTAAAAAGACGACGAACTGGAAATTTTTCAAATGACGAAGATCCGGCTGTAGGATACCGACGACTTTTTTATGAAATCATGGACAATATTACAATGCAAATTGTGGAAAGATTTTCAGAGATTAAAAAACTGGAATATTTAGCGTTATTAGATAAAGACATGTTCATTCAATATGAAAGAAAGTTTCCTGATAATTTATTCAAAGCATTAATGAGACATCCTCATGGCAAGAATTTTGACATGACCAAGTTAAAATCCGAACTGATTGTGGTATACAGCACTCCAGAGTTCCGCCATTATTCAGTTCACGAACTGTATAAACATTTAGAAATTTCTGGTCTTTCTGTTGCTTTGCCAGAAGTTAAAAGATTATGTGCTCTGATTATCACTATACCAGTTACAACTGCAACGACTGAGCGCTCTTTTTCAGCTTTAAAAAGAATAAATACGTATACACGATGCACTCAGAGAGAAGAAAGACTTTCCGAATTAACTGTCCTTTCCATTGAAAAGGATGTCCTGAGCAAGTTGCGTCGCGACGTTACATTTCACGATCGTGTTATAAACGAATTTGTTAAAAATGGTAGAAGAGTGGATTTCATTTATCGATAATTTTTTAGATTAAAACCTGCCTACTTAATTGTTAGCATACTTATTATTTTTTAAATTATTTATTTGT
The DNA here is from genome assembly GCA_032883995.1 of Coronaproctus castanopsis. NCBI lineage: Eukaryota > Metazoa > Arthropoda > Insecta > Hemiptera > Monophlebidae > Coronaproctus > Coronaproctus castanopsis. The sequence goes on along the minus strand of CM065054.1, from coordinate 111,863,917 downwards.
AATTAATTTTGTAATGTCCAAATTTATTTATGTGTAAATTTTTGTATTGAAAAAAATGTTTAGAGTAAATACTTTTATTTCTTTTATGTTCGTGAGGGGGTTGCAGAATTTAAGCGAGTACATGTGAAAAAATTCACGAGCCGCCACTGTTTCAGTGGTCGTTGTAGTAGCGGCGGTAATGATGATAATAGTAGTATTATTTAATATATCTAATTCGTTAAAATTAAATATCCGATTACTATTATTAAACGAATCGTTATTATTACTGTCATTATCGTTACTACGAGTATCGACTAAGTAAAGTAAATCGTTACTTTCGTCCGAATTAGTTCGTCACCGATTATTAATATTTCCACTATTTTCATTTTCTCGCGTATGACATATTATTCTATCGACGCACGTATACGTGGTTAACGGGAGTCGTGCTATAGAAACTTGTAAATTTATAAATAAAGCGACGGCGGTAATAGATGATACGTTTATATCGGACGATAAAGATGACGAACATGTAGTCGGTGATGATAATATCGACGGTAGAGACTAATTCGAATATTTCGATATTGATAATGCTGAAATTGCAGATATTGACGGTATTACAACTAATGTCGTCGTTGCACTTATTATCGTCGTTGCACTTATTATCGTCGTTGCACTTATTATCGTCGTTGTACTTATTATCGTCGTTGTTGTTGGTAACGATGTTTCAAGATTTCTAGAAAGAGATGAAACTATCGGTAAAGTAATGTCCGGTATAGCGCGTGTTTCTATTGTCGAAAAAATCGAAATATTCGATATCTCGGATGTCGATGTTGATACAGTTGCTTGTAATTTTCTAATTTTATTATTACCTGTCGTCGTCGTCGTTATTATAGCTGTTGTTGTCATCGTCGTCGTTATTATTTTATCGATAGTAGTATAAGATACTAACGTTGGATTCGGTCGATCGGTAAATTCATCATTCGTGGGTATTAGATCATCGGCGTTATGTTTAGTCGTATATTTTACTGTTTTTTTTTTTATTACTTCTTTATTATCATCATCTTTTACATTACAGCATTTCGATCATCTATTTAAACAATTATATATATATATATATATATATATATATATATATATATACGCGTATGTAAAAACATTTATGTACGTATATATAACGAGCGAAATAAACTAAACGAATAATAATATCGTTTTCCAAACTATAATATAATACATTCGCGCGCGTATGTAAAATTGTCGAAATTTAATGAACGAATTATTATAATACTGTCGCGCAACGTCTTATTACACTGGCTGTATTGGATGATGAAAATTTTATAAAGCTTACACAAAACGTTATTTTCCAACCAACTATAATAATATTACTAATAATAATAATAATAATTATAATTATAATAATCATTAGAATAATAATAATAATAGTAGTAGTAGTAGCAGCGCTTGATATGCAATTAAACGAAGAAGAATTCAAACGTTTACGTCCGACATTATGGACGAAACGATAATATAACGTCGATAATACAACGTCGATAATAATTTACTAAACTCCTAGTGATACACTTTCGCGCGAATTGATAAATTTAGATTTTCTTCGATTAATATTTGCCAAACGTTTCGCTAATCAACACGCCATCACCAGTGTATGTATATAATTTCAATCCGAAAACGGACGAATTTGTAATAACGCCTGATTTAAATACGTTAAAATTAATCGATCATTACGCGATAAAGAGAAACAATCAAACCAATAGCAATTCCGCTAACGTTAACTTCGTCGTTAATTTTAAGCATTGTAATAATAATTGGTTTTAGTATTGTTGCATTTTTATTTACAAAATACTTCGATTAATGCGACATCATTACCTGTAACGGCGATAACGACAACAACGGGCGACACGGCTAATCGACGGTTTATTAATATTCGTCGTATTATTGACGAATAATTACTATACCGAAAAATAATATTCCTACATATTATTTCGATTTCAGATAAAACTGATATACATATATATATATATATATAGAAAAATATACACTATGCTCGTATTATGTTATTTACGCGTACATATACACGTGTACACTCATACACGATAGTATATAAAGTATATTCTGTTTTTTCTTTCGATAAACTACTCATTATCGTTATTTATATGTATTTTCATACACGTATTACTTTATATCTAGATAGCTGTTTGATATATATATATATATATATATATATATATATATATATATAATATATATATATATATATATATATATATATATATATATATAGATATCATCATCATCATCGGTGGCTCGTTTCGAGCATCGTGACCCTATGAATCCTCATAAACGAACGTTTTTAGCCGCCATGTAGTTCGATCCGCTGCCCGGTCCATCATTTCTCGTATTGATGCGGTGCCTGCGATTCTTTTAATTCTGTCTATATATCTTGTTGGTGGCCTGCCTCTTTTCCTACGACCTTCTACCATACCCGTCATAATCATATATAGATATATATATATATATATATATATATATATATATATATATATATATATATTTTTTATCTATAATTACATGAATACATGATAAAATTGTGAACTTTTAGTAACCTGCTATACAGCTTATGGTTACCGGTAGTGGTTATTTATAAATATGCTTCATCTTAAACACATTGTATACAAATGTTGGAAATTGTTCCAATAGAACAATTTCATTAAACTGCAATGAGCAGTCTATATTGTATTGTAGTCTTAATTCATTATATTTTGGGCAAGTATATATTATATGATAAACAGTTTCTGTTACGTTATTATTACAGTTACCGCATATGTTGCTTTTAATTATCTTTAATTTATGCAAGTAATAACCAATAGAACCATGTCCTGTAAGAATTTGGCTCATATAGTAATTTACATTAAAATTTTTATCTTTAAAGCGAGTTGTAATATTTGGAAAAAAACTTTTAATTAGTTTATCATTAGGTACTTGATCATATCTGGATTTAAATTCTGCAAAAATTTGATCATTAATTACTTTAAGGTTATTGTTATTTAAATTTCCGTGTTGAGTTTTACTTTTAAAAATGAGTGATCTTTTCTTAATGTATAAATCCATTGGCAATACACGTGCAAGAACTAGTAAGGAGATATTAGACGTAGTTATATACGATGATGTTACATCTATGAGAAATTTTCTGCAATTTGAATTAATATTACAAATTAATTTTTTACTTAAATTGTGATAGTATACACTGGAGCAATACGAATATAACGACTGAATTAGTCCTTTATATAGAACTAATTTTGTTTTATACTTTAATCCCCACAGTTTTCCTCCAAGTGACTTAAAAATGTAATAATATTTATTAACTTTATTGTTTATATGCTCAATGTGTTTAGAATACGTTAATTTATTATCAATTATAAAACCTAGATATTTTATAGATATAGCAGGGTTGAAGTTACAATTGTGAATCTTAATATTATCATATATTACTTGCTCATATGGAAGTCTACGTCGCGACACTACCATAATTTGCGATTTATTAATTTTAAATTTTAAATTTAACGAGTCAACTATTAAACTAAGCTTGTTTACAATAGTATTACATCTATTTGTATGAACAAAAATATCAACTTTGCCTGTTATAGGAATATTATAGATGAGTAATAAATCATCAGCATAACTATACAATCTTAAATTATTATCTATATTACGCATGTTACAATGTATTATTGAGTAGAGTATGTTCCACAAGATCGGTCCTAGGACTGAACCTTGTCGAACGCCATGATTATTATCAACAGTGATAGTTTCATCTTGATAGATCCATTTAACCTTTCTGTTTGATAAATAATTGTATATCAACTTTATAATATTGGAACTAAAGTTATTAGAAATTAAAGTATCTATGATAACTTGACGATTGCAATTATTAAAAGCACCTTCGATATCGAAAGAAATTACTATAGAAATGTTTTTACGTTGAATATTATTAAATAAATTATTATTGACGTCGTGAACTGCAAGTTCGGTAGAAAAATGTTTTCTGAAGCCATATTGATACGGATCAAGTAATGCCGAATTTTCAATTTCCAAACTTAAAAATTTAAGTATGATTTTTTCATAAATTTTACTTAACATGTTCAGTAAACAAATTGGTCTATAACCATTAATTTTGCTTGCGTCTTTATTCGGCTTATTTAACATAATTAAATTTGCACATTTCCAGCTTTGAGGAAATATTTGAAATTCTAATAATTTGTTATAAAGTAATAGAAGTAAATTAGGATAATAAAAGAAAACGATTTTAATAATCTTATTTGTGATGCCATCTTCAGATGGGCATTTCTTATTATTTAATTTTGTAATTATATTTTTAAGTTCGCCGTATGTAATGGAATATAGCGTACACTTATTATTATCGTTCAATTTACACAAGGAGATCGAGTTAGGTTTGTCAAACATAAAAAAAGATTTCAATAATAAATTCATTTTGTCTTCATTGAAAGACACAGAAGTATTATTTACAGTTAAGTCAGGAAATTGGAAAGAAGATGTTCTCGTTAAAATTTTATATGGTTTGCCCCATGTTCTGGAGGAACTACATAGATTCCTCCAAGCGAGTTGTTTATAAAAGTTAATTTCTTTCCTATATATTCTTAATAATATTTTGTATGTTAATTGAAATATGATATTTTTACGTTTAATTTTATGAAATTTCTTAACAATTACTTTAATGTATTCCAAATGATCATTCCACCAGGAATTATTATTTTTAGTTACGTTCACTTTAGAATTATGAACACAAGCAGTTAAAGTTTCAGTTATTTTTTCAGCAATATCATTGGTTATATTACCAGAGTTAGCTAATTTAAGTTTAGCTTCATAATTTATCATTAATTCATGATCTAAATTATTAATAAATTTGTCCACATTCGTTACAGATAGTTTTATGTTGTTGACAATACTCGAATTATGAATATCTATACTAAGATTTTTATGATCACTTAAATGAAAATTTTTTACAGTAACACTAGACATAGTGAACTTAAAATTATTATTAACCATAATATAATCAATTAAACTTTGCCCATTATGATTTGCGAAAGTATGTACATTATAATTATTCTTAATAATCAAATCACTTGAATAAATAAAATTCTCAAATTGAGTATTTCTTTGGTTACGGTAAACGTTTTTACTTTCCATTATGTCTGATCTTGCGTTAAAATCGCCGAGAACTGTTATATTCCGCCGAGAATTTTCTTTGATATTTTTAAGTAATAAAGTAAATTGTGATTCTAAGTCTATGTTTGGAGGAAAGTATACTCCAAAAAGGATAATGTCTTTAATATTTACTTTAATTATATACTCAGAAATTAATGTACAGTTAATATCTTTTACGTTACTTCTAATTGCAACAAATTTAGTATATAACAAAAACTGGCTAGACTTGCTGTTACCATATAAATACGGATCACATATGACATTTATGTAATTACAATTGTTTGGATACATTAAAGACAGAAGTGCTTGTCCGTCTTTGCAATGGTTTACGTTTTGCAAAATTAATTTGAGATTAGCCATAATTAATATTTAATTTTACTTTACTTACCATCTTTTTATATATTGGACAATTGTAAGAGAAGGAGTTATGGTTAATTTTTTCAGTTATATGTTTTATATCATCTGCCAAAATCTTGCCTTTTTCCCGTTCGTGTGAACTGCATGCGTGTAGAAAGCAGTTGTTACATTTTGTATCTAATAAATCGTCATTAAGCTTATACTTTTTCTGATAGGGTTCGTAGTGCATTCGTTCTTCATATGTCCAAATCGTAAACATTTAAAACAGCGAACAACCGGAATGTAGTCATAGATTCTACAGTTTACCCAATTAATTACTACGTAACCTGCGTTTATTAAATTGTGGTACGAAATGGGATGAAGCCGTACAAAAGCACGTAGTTTACCGTTTTTGGTGTTTTTTAATGTTACTTTTACCGGATTTTGTCCAGTTTTATTATTAATAGCCATACTTATGTCAGATTCTGTAGTCGAGGAATGAATATCAACAACTGAAATCATCGGATCCTTTTTTATCGTTGTTTTGGTTTTTACATTAGCCATGTTGTTGGATATTTCCCGTTTCAATGTATCGAACTGCTTTTTGTCTTTGACACCTACTATTACTTTATTTTTAAGTTGTTTGACAAATCCAACATCTACACCGATTTTACTTGTATTAATTTTTGCTAATTCAGAATTTCAATTTCTGTTAACTGATTGGAGAGTGTCTTCAATGATTAAAGTTTCATATTTTGTTTCAATTTTACCGTTGTTAACATTAATTTTATCTTTTAGCTTTGTCGCATAAGACTTTTTATTATCCGTAATAACGTTAGTAATTATGTTTTTAATATTTTTTTCCGAATCTTTCTTCAGATCGTTAAAGTTGTTATTTAAAACATTTACTTCTGAATGCAAAAATTTTAAAGTATTCCTTAAAGTTTCCAGATTTTCGGAAATTCCTTCTTTAATTTTTAGTTTCATATTGTGAGATTCGCCGAGTAGCTGCTTGATGTTATCGATAATTTTAAAACTAGTGTCAAAATGCATAATGTTAACATGCATTTTGACCTTATAGTAATTTGTCGTAACTGCTAACAGCCCGAACGAAAAGATAAGATAACGCACAAATATACGATACGATAAGATAACACGGAGACACACGACCGCACCGGTTTTGTATACGCAACATATATATGATATATATATATATATATATAGGTAAGTATATGTGTATTATATTATATATCTTTATAATTGTTATTATATCGAATAATATTCCTTTTTGTATGCTTAATGTGATACAAAGCGTTTTATGGAGTGTTTTTTTTTTTCAAATTTTTTCCCGTGTTTTATATATTTATATCTGTAATCTAGTAAATATACTATAAGATTTATTACATAAAGAATTTTGTTTATTAGCGGTAAGGATATTATAATTCCGGTACGCGTAATTCTTATTATTTTGTACTTTTGTACTTTTAATGAATTTATGTCAATAAATAAATTTCTTCTTCTTCCGGCAGCGAATTATATGAAATTGCACAATTATATATAGCCTGTAATCACGAATGATATTTTCGAAAATCAAGCACTGTAACATTATCTTTTAAGCTCGATCTTGTAATTCCTCTACTCATTTCATGGGTAAATTTATCTTTATTTTTACATACGTAAATAAGTTGAATCTCATACAGATACTTAACTTTCAATATAGTACGTGCATTAGGAGAGTCATGTTCAGAATGCAAAAATTTAAATAATATTTTTTGGAGATTTTTTATTGGGAGTAAATGGTATTCCGCAGCACCACCCCAATGCATAATTCCGTATCTCAAAACCGGCTCATATAATGCTATGTAGATACGAAGTAAATGATTCCTTGGAAAATACTGTTGAAGATAGTAAAACAAATAATTCAATTTTCTTAATTTCTTAGACAAATAAAGAATATGCTTACTCCAATCTAAATGGCAGTCCATTACAACTCCTAAATACTTAACTTCATCTAACCTTTGTAAAAATACATGTTCATTTAACTTAATTTTTATCAAATCCCAAAAAGTTTGCGGCATTAAACTGTAAATTATAAATTTTGATTTATGCACGTTTAAAATTAGCCGATTTAAATTTAGCCATTCTGCAACTTTGTCAACATCATTCTGTACTAAATTTTTTAATAATTATCCGAACGTACCAATTAGTCGCTGTCATTCAAAAACGCCTGCTGAAATGTGTATCCGAATCTCCGATGTGAAGTGACCGGTATTTCTCCAGAAAAGTATATTCGAATCTCCGATCAAATAAATATTCTACCAGTGGTTCTCAAAAAGTGTCTTATTAAAACAATGTACCATATATAAGTTTAAAAAATAGAATAAGTTCAACATGCAATAACATTTAAAAACGAAAAACATGAAAAATATCACAATTTAATTCCTTTGAACTTATGGCCTAATATGTTGACGTAATTCAACCTAGTAATTTCGTTATTTAAATACTTCGACCATTGCTGCAGGACAAAATTAACTCTTTCGATCTCTTCTTTCCTTGGTTTGTGAATTTTATTCCGGCTAACATCTTCTATTTTCAAGTAAGTTTCAATCTGAATCTCCTGTAACGCCATAATGACACGCCAGATATTAGGATGAGGAGCCGAAAACATGGAGTTGTACACTCTATGGAAAGCTTCGGGCCCATTGGTAGTGCGTGGTAAATCATCAGGTGTATCTGCCCAAAGCTCTGGTGGAAATGAAGAATCGGGTAGAATGTAATTATCTACGATGTAGTCTGAAAACTGTACAGCATCACTGCTAGGTGCGACTTCTATCAATTCAGATACAGCTTCTTCAACGTCGTGCGGTGGGAGAAACGAGAGTCCGAAAAAACATCTGATCCAGTCGCCGATTTCCGAATCTTTCTTCTCGTATTCTCGTCTGATAACAGGTAAATCTTTTTGAATTTTCCGATACCACGACTGGCTGAGATGAAATCGACATCCTTTCACGACACAGTTTTCTGAAAAAGAGGTGACTGATTCGTGTGCCGCAATTTCGTAATCCATGTAAATTTTCTTCACACTCAATTCTTTTTCAGTGTATTTGATGCATAGTTCGTTTAGAAAATTCCACATGGCATCGTACGTTTTTCTGCTTTTACTCGGCAAGAAAAAAAACACTAATGGCAAGTAAAAACCATTTTTAAATCCATGAAGTATGTACATTTGTGAAAAGTGCTTTGGACAATATGAAAAGGTTCCATCGGCGAACAGCAAAACGTCATTCTGAAATAATTGTAAGTTTTTAACGCAAGTAATTGCGACAATCTGGTCCTTTTCGTTGATAAAGATGAATTCTTCATTATTATTCGTAGTAAACAAATTATTATTCGATTTCAGGAGCTGAATTGCTTCCTCAATGCTTTTAGGAATTTTGGGAATTTTTTTTTACGTTGCCGATACACGACTTGACGCAAACGAGAAATATCCTTATGCTCAACTGATTCATAATTTGCTATTGTAGTTCTGATCACTTTATTTGGTGGTTGTGACAAATCATTAGAGGCCTTTCTTTTTACACTTTCAATAATCTGATAAAAACACAAAAAACCCGTGAAAATTAGACTTGTTGTATGTTGTTTATATTTCTTTTTATAAATATCAATGTAATGTACCAATTTCCTGAATGTACATTTGACAAAATTTCACTTATTTAACTTTTCTTCTGGATATAACATAAAGTATATATAATAATATTGATATTTATGTTTTTATAGTTTAATAAATATGTACATGCATACGTAGGTATAACATACTAACATCAAAAGAACATATTCAGTAAAAAAAACTTACCTCCAATTTGTCCAGTTCAGTTTTTGTCAAAGGTGGATGGGAACCGTGATTGATGTCTCCTTTAATTATTTTCATGGAACTATTTGTCCATATTTGCGATTTACATGATCTTTTACTACACACCCAAACAGTGCTATCACTATTTTCTCTTTTTTTACAATATTTATAATTGTTTATAGTCACACAATTTTCTCCTTTACGAGAGCAAATAATTTTAATCGAATCCATCGTAGTAAAATAATTTCAACAGAAATGTAAACTCATTAAAGACAACTTTCGCATAAATTAAAACGAAACGAAAATTGTATTTCAAATAATACACGAGACTCAACAATATTTATACAAGATACAATATATACCAATAACCATGCGGTCTGTCATATAAAATGTTCCAGAAAGAAATAACTTTTTAGTATTCGCATGCGGTGACAGTTACAGTGTCGCCATAAAGAAAAATAATGAGATAAGAGGTTAATATTTAATATTACACAATTCCTAAATATTGACGATTTGATCAAATTTGTACAAAATCTATACACGAGAATGACACGGTCATGTAAAAGTACTTTTTCTTAAATTATCAACAGTATCTTTTTTGTGTGTTTGGGAACCCCTTTTACACGCGTAGTTTCCATCATTTCGGAGATTCAGATACACTTCTTATCACATTCTGATGTTCTCTCATTTCGGAGATTCAGATACACGTTTTACCACATGTGATTTCATTGTTCAGTGCTAATTGGTACGTTCGGATATGCGGCCTCGTGAACTTGTAACTAGAACAGTATCATCCGCATATGTAAATATTTTGCCACTAACTTGTAAATTACAAAGGTCATTGATATATATTAAAAATAAAAAAGGACCAAGTACACTTCCTTGAGGAACCCCGTAATTTTGAACTACTTCAGAACTATTTACTTTATTTATTTTAGTAACATAATTTCTATTGACAAGATACGATCTGAATCAATCTTAAATACCTCTAAACCCAACAAATACAGTTTGCGCAATAAAATATCATGACTCAATCAAAAGCTTTTCGCAAATCTAAGTAAACTGCAACAGAAGAGCGATCACATTCTAAATTTTTTATAATATAAGAAACATGCTCAAATAATGCATCATCAGTTCCCCTTTTTGAAAGAAATCCAAACTGATTACAGCTAAAAAAATTGAATTTATTGAGATATACCAACATAACTTCTTTTACACACTTTTCAAAAATTTTTGAAATTGCCGGGAGTAAACATATAGGTCTATAATTTTCTATATTCGATTTATCACCAGTCTTATACACCGGTACTATGATTCCAAGCTTTAAAATTTCTGGAAACTTCCCTGAACTGAATGATTCGTTAAAAAGATACGCAAGTGGTTTTGAGAAAAAGTCTATGTTTTCCTTAATTAACATCATTGATAACCCATCAGCACCGAACGAAGATTTACTGGGTAATGAACGAACAGCGTCCTTGACGTTATCTATTGTAAATTCCAAAAAAGCGAATGAGCTAGAATTATTGAATAGGTGTGTACATTGGTTATATGATAACTCATGATCGAAGCCTCCTAGAATATCGGCCACACTATTTCTGAAATGATTATTTACGTAATCAGAAATTAGTTGTTCATTTCCTTGTACTTGTACCCTTAAATTATGTAGAATTAACTCTTTAATTCCCTTTTCGGGTTTACCTAATACACCATTTATAACCACCCAATAATTTTTTTGATTATTTTTACATTTATTCAAAAGAATTGATTAATAAACATTTTTCGCTTTTCTTACATCTCGTTGCACTTGTTTGGAGAGAGTTTTAAACTTATTCCGTAACAAATCATTTGTAGGAGACTCTCTCAACAATTTATGAATATGATTTTTCTTACGCGTCAGATCGACTAACTGAGAAGTAATCCAAGGTGTACGCTTACCTCGAGTGCATTTATATATCAATATCCGTTTACAGTCATTAACTATAGTAAAAAGGTGCGATAAGAATCATTCAAACTTATCGTCAATTGTCGCTATCCTACTAGATAATGGGGAAAGATTTAAAGTATGCAAGAGCCGTTGGAAAAATCTTTTATCGAAATAGTATTGATTATGAAATACTTGCTTACGTTGTACAGATGAAAGTAAAACTGTGACATCGGTCGCAAAATGATCGGGAAACGACACCACCGATATGTCGTGAACTATTGCAATGTCATTAGAACTATCTTGACAACCTCGAACCAAAAAATGATCTAAACACGATTTATATTCTACATTTACACGAACGTACGTCGGTTCGTTTACAATAGACGCAAACCCATGCGAACTTAACAAATTGACTCATGATTACGCGTGGAGGAAAGTAAGTCAATATTGATATCGCCCGTTATAACTGCTCTAAAAGACAACGCATCAATAATTTTACTCAAATCAACTAAAATTCGTTACATTTAGAATCACAAAATTTGTATATACTAGCTATAGAAATAAATTTAAAGCTCTTATCTTACAAAAATAAAAAATAAATAAAAAAAAAATTAATAAAACTAATTCAACCGTGATATCTGGAGCAACTGATCAATCTTCTGATACTGCACTCATTACATGTTTAAAAATTAAGTTTGTAAATATAACAATAAATGTTTGCAACAATTGTAATTATTTATATAAAGATTTTTTCCCCATTTTTTAATATAAAATAATTTATAATATTCTTTAGTCTTAAGTTTGTACATATGATATACTGCATGGTAATTGTTGGGACTATGTTATGTCATCCTAACTGTTGCCCATAAATATAAGTACACTTGCAAAGGACCTCACACACAAGTTTGAAATACTTATTTATTTGTTTATGAATATACAGTCGATATAGGTGTAGTTTAATTGATATATAATTCTCCTCCGGTTCTTTGCACCTTTATACATACAATTTTACCAAAATATATGATTGTTATTAAAAAAAAAAAAAAAAAAAAAAAAAGCTATAGAAATACAATCATTCGCTTTTAGAAAAAGTTTCCAAATTATTACATTATTGAGGCATATGTCTACACTTTCATAATGAACGTTACTTTTAATATAAACAATAATACCGCCAGCTCTCATATGATAATGATAATAATAATAATAATAATTGTAACAAAAACCGATTCAAACTTGCATGTGAACACTAAAAAACTGGTTATGCGCATTCTATCTGTAATTTATAACTTATAAAATACACAGGGTTACCGGAAGTAGAAAAACGTAACATAAAGCGAACGCAAAATCTTATCTTCTATATGTAAAATTTAATGATGAAATACTTAAGAACAAAAATTTAATTATCGGTACAACAGTAATGATATAAATGATGTAATAAAAATCAAGATTAACATAAATAACACCCAACGTAAACTTAAAATATTAATCTTACTATATACAAAAATTTATGATAAACATTTTTAAAATAACAACAACAACAACAATAATAATAATAATAATAATAATAATAATAATAATAATAATAATAATAATAATAATAATAATAATAATAATAATAATAATAATAATAATAATAATAATAATAATAATAATAATAATAATAATAATAATAATAATAATAATAATAATAATAATAATAATAATAATAATAATAATAATAATAATAATAATAATAATAATCAAATCAAATCAAATCAAATTTATTTATTTAATAACACATAGAATGGAAAAATTTTATACATACGTATACAAATACCTACATACTTACATTATACTCATATCACACATAGATATAAAATATACTCATACATATACATTCATATTCACATATATACATGATACATAAATACACCTATATGCCCATGAAATATATAAACATTTTAGATACATACACACAAGTAATATGTAGATAATGAACTTAATACTAATTATAATAATTCCATTACGCCATAAATACAATACATAGATATAATATAAAGTCCGCTATGCGCATACCTGCGCGAGTAGCGGGAATTTCAATATCAATAGCTGCGTGCAAACTACCTTATGCAAATTAAAAATAGTAATATTAAAATAATAGTAACATACATTGTTAAGTGCTGAATCATTAGTCTAGTTTTACACATGCAAGTTATTAATTGAATATGAAATAGGAAAAAAAAAAATGTACATTGATTTAGACATTGACAATGTGGTATAATCAAAAATAAAATTATCTAGTTTATTCACTAACATTTAAAATGCCATATAAACCAAAAATAGACTGGCACAACAAGTTTTGATTTACAAGTTGAACGAAACTTAAATTGGGGTGAAAAACACAACTAAACTCCTTAACCTGCTTAAAATATGCTTAAAATACTGATAATTAACCGTAAAAGACGCAAAATTAATTGGAAGTATGGGATACCTAAATTTTTTAAACACACTTATTCTTGAGTTATTACTCTGAAATAGGAATAACCTTTGAATATCTATATACAAAAAACATCTTCAACGCAGCGTCACATCTCACGTTATTAATAAACAAAGTAAACAAAGCCTCCACTTTTCAACAAAACGCTAACAATTAAAATACTTATTGAAATAATTAGTGAGAGGCTAACTCACCTGTCGTTGTAACGTATTTAATTAACAATTTTCGTCGACGCCGTTTATAATTTTTCAAATCAACTTTAAGAGAAGCAGGCAGTTTATTGAATAACATAGCACCCATAAAAACTGCCTGCATTCTTGTATGGTATTTATTGTAATTTGGCAGTTTAGCATATTCCGAAAACGCACTCCGAGTTACCCCATGTTTAACCGATATTTTGAATGTGTTTCTATTCTTAAATACAAAGCACAGCAATTGCATCACATACAACTGTTCCACTGTCAAAATTGAACTATTTTTAAATAAAATCTTAGATAAAATATTCTGTAAAACCTGCAAAGGGGAAATATACATTCGGGCCGCTCCTCCCCAATGAACAATTCCATATACCAGAGTCGGCTGATAAATTGCAACGTATAAACGACGGAGATGCCGTTCTGTCAGGTATTGATTTAAATAATAAAATAAATAGTTTAGCCTTCTAAGCTTACTTGCTAAATAACGAGCGTGAGCAGCCCAACTAAGCTTATTATCCATTACTATTCCCAAGTATTTGAACTCGTGAACTCTCTCCAGGCAGGCACCATCTACAAGAATCTTGAAATTATCAGAAATTTCAAATTGCGGTTGAAAACTGTAAATTAGATACTTAGTTTTAGTTATGTTTAGCACTAATTTATTATTATTAATCCACCGCAAAATATCACTTACATCTGCTTGGACTAAAGACTGCATCACATTTATATAACGGGAATTCACCACCAGCACAGTGTCGTCGGCATAACTGAAAATACGTCCATTGATATTTAAGTTACATAAATCGTTAACATAGATTAGGAAGAGATAAGGGCCTAAAACACTACCCTGTGGCACCCCATAATGAGATATTATAGGATCACTATAGATACCGTTTACTTTAGTTATGTATGTTCTATTTATTAAGTAAGATTTAAACCAATCATGCATAAAACCACGTATCCCACAAACGTATAACTTATCAAGCAAAATCATATGATCAACCGTATCAAATGCTTTTTGAAAATCAAAGTATACCGCCACAGCTGATCTACCCTCCTCTAGACAGTCTGCAATATGCGAGACATGCTGGAAAAGAGCATCATCAGTACCCTTGCCCTGCAAAAATCCAAATTGATTTTTGCTAAAAAATTTGTTTTCTTCCAAGAAATTTAGTATAACTCTTTTGACACACTTTTCAAAGATTTTACATAATGTAGGAAGGATGCAGATTGGCCGATAATTCGACACTTCCGCCTTATTCCCCGATTTAAATACAGGTGTAATCACACCAACCTTTAAAACGTCCGGAAACTTTCCTGATGTAACAGATTCATTATATAAAAAAGTTAATGGTTCAATAAAAAATTCCATGTTTTCCTTTATTAATGTCAAGGATAATTTATCCAGTCCAAATGAATAACTATTGGATGATGACGCAATAGCAGCTTTTACATCAGTTGATGTAAAACCTAAAAATGCGAAAGAGTTTGAACTAATGGCAGCAGGGGGCGTTGAAAAGCAAGTCCGATGTTTAAATTTATTGAGCAAATTACACACACTAGCATTAAAATAATTATTAAATTCATTTGCTATTAACTTTTCGCTACCCACAACAGACACTTTGACCCCATCAATATTCACCAGCTCAATTCCGGATTTTTTATTACCTATAATTTTATTAGCGATTTTCCAGTAGTTACGCGAGTTATTGCTACACTTATCCAATAAGAGAGAATAATAATCTTTTTTGGCAGACCTGACAAGAACTTGCATTCTTTTAGATAATAGCTTGAATTTTCTTTTTATTTCCTCATCGAGTGGAAAACGCAGAGTTAACTTATAAGCAGAATTTTTTTCACCGCTCAACCGAACAATTTCCGACGTAACCCAATAATAATAATAATAATAATAATAATAATAATAATAATAGGGACGTAAACTTTATACGCACACCCAAACACCGCAACATATTATATATATATATATATATATATATATATATATATATATATATATATATATATATATATATATATTTTTAATAGTTTATAGAACTATATGTTCCAATCTTAGAATATATTCTAAATAAGTAATAATTATGATTAAAACTGATTACAGAGATACCTCAATAGCTAAACACTTATTTATGAATATACCTGTATATTTACAACAAACACACACACACCTATATATAGCACATAGGTATATACGCAAGTTCATGCGCTGCGTGTGCGCGCGCACACACACACACACACACAAGCATGCAAGTACACATTTAATAAATATTTTAAAAAAGGACTAGGTCCTCTGATTTGAGACGTTTAAGGCGTCTTTAGTCTTCGCCGGTTTTGATGAGAACGGATACTTCCGTGTTCGGATGTTTCTGAAGTCTGCGTTCATGCCGGTGAGCATAGTAAGCAATAACTTCGTCGACCAACTCAATCATAAGGTCATTATGCAATAATTCATTTCGTTGAAACCATCTAGCGTTGGTTATCATGCGAAGAATCTTGTTTTTCACTGTTTGTATAATTATTCTATGGCGTAACCCCATAATTGGATTCCATACGTCCAAATGGGTCGTATGATGGTTTGGTAGATCAGTACTTTGTTTTTAAGCTTCATCTTAAGGTGTCGCTCAATAAGCCAATAATATAATATATATAAATAAATAAAATATTTGGAATATTGACAAATACAATATGAAACGTTCGAATGCAGTAATTCGCCAATTCTTGCGTATCCGAAAATGTAACGGTTATTTGGCCGTACGTCATGGCTCCCTTAACGGCCAATATTGATCTCATTTGATACGAGTTCTTTCTTCAAATTTTGGTCATCATTACAATCGTACTTACTAATTCTCACATCCCAATACATACACCCGAAATCAGCGAATGTTTCTAGCAATGTTCCTTGTATAATGCTGTAATCGATAAGCAATAACGAATACATAAATTAATTTATTAAATTTGCTTTAATTCAGTAGAAGAAAATCATCCCATGCGAGAAGATGTTCGTATATCGTTAAATGTAGAAGATTATTAGATTAGTCGCGCTTTAGTAGACGTATTGTAGAAATCGGTTAAGTACAAGAGCTTTAATAAAATTTGTGGAACCGAATATAATAACGTAAAATTTAGGGTGCAACAAATAAAATTGAAAAAATTCGGAATTCCATTCATTCCTATTCATGATAGTAAATAAACGCGTGTATAAACGAGGCGTTAATAGTAATTCTGTCACACGACATAATCAACCAAACGAATAAATTTATCTTTAATTAAAAGAAACTTAATTTAACTTGTTAGTTTTTAAAATCATTTTTAAAAATTAAAATTTTAACATAAAACTAGAATTTTTAATAAAATTTTTAAATTTAATTTGAAAAAAAATTGTAACATGACTCAATTTAAAAAAAAAAAACAAACAAAATTTTAATTACTTTTAATTCTGTCGCAGAACGTAATCAACACTCACAAATAAGACACATTAATAAATATGCCGGCGTATATAAGAAAGTCGTGTGTTAGTTTTTCGAAAATGACTGGATCAAATCTACTTTTTTTTTTTTTCGATCGGATACAGGCCAGATTTCACACACACACACACACACACAAAAAAAAAATAAAATAAGAAAAAATAAACCAGTTCGAAAAAACTCAAATACGGCAAAACAAAAATACAAATTGTCATCACACATAGCGAATACACAACTGCAACTGCTGGCTAATGAATTAGAATAATTCAATTCCCTTTCTGTATGTATGTTTGATGTTTTGTGTAGAGAAGTATAAAATTTTTCACAGAAACGATAAAATTTGGATAATACTTTTTTTTTAACATCGTTGGAGAATTATTACGATAAACCCAAACAAACAACCTTTACGTTGGTATGCGTGACGAGCTACTTTACGTGCAAACTGCACTGATTATCATCGAGGGA
The DNA here is from genome assembly GCA_032883995.1 of Coronaproctus castanopsis. Lineage (NCBI taxonomy): Eukaryota > Metazoa > Arthropoda > Insecta > Hemiptera > Monophlebidae > Coronaproctus > Coronaproctus castanopsis. The sequence goes on along the minus strand of CM065054.1, from coordinate 111,845,970 downwards.
GGAGAGTGACTGAAAATGAACGACGAGTAAATAGGTTTAAAATACAAAAAGTTCGTGCGACACAACGCCAAGCAGTATGTAAAATTAATAGCGACGGACATGAGTAATCCTCGACCAAATTCTTCATGTTGCTCCCTGATTTTTTTCAGTTGGCCGATTTAAAGGACGGGCTCGTTTGGCTTGTTTTTCCGAACGCAGCGGAAAATTTCAAAAACCACAATTAGTCGAGCGAGCATCAATTCGACGTGACTATCCAACATTCCAAGTAATTTGTTTTCTTTCAAATCGGTCGTCAATCAGAATAAGTCAACTATCCTACGGAATCTTTGAACTCGCTGGAATTGCTTGGATTCTCAACTCACAATTTGCAATTGAATGTAATTTCAAACATCGCCATGTTGCGTAACATCATTCAACTTTTCTTTTCTTTGCAACTAATGATTAATCGCATCGTGTATTGAACACGTAATCTTATTCGAGATCTATGCAGCGAACCACCCAGATTTTGATCTAATTGTGGTCCAGACTTAATCACATAGGGCGTTATTACGTGGAAGATGTAGAACGTTGTTGAATAAATGTGGCATCAAGAATGACGCAACACGCGACTGCGAGGAAGAAGATCAAACTATCATATAAAATGTTGAACGCGCGCTATGAACAATGGCGAGCAACAGATCGTGGAGATCAAAGCAAAATATTGGATCGCGAAGCTGGATTTTCATTAATAATAATTATAACTTTCATCGCCTGATCGAAAATCGCCGAAAGCAAACGATAACTTTTACACGTAACCGTTTTGAAGAAAACGAACGTGTTTTTTAGAAAATCTGATGTCTGAGTGCTTCAAAAAGCAATTAATTCACAATCTAACACATTCATTATTTGCTTAATGAGTAGCGGGTGTCATTATATAATATATATATATATAACTAGATCACCAATAACTACAATCACAAAGTGTCATTAAGCGTGCTAATTTTTATGAAGAACTTCTTATTACTCAAATAAAACTGAACGAGAAGAAACCTCGAAAAATGATATAAATTTTAGAATAATAAAAATACTATTATTTCAGACATAACTCCTGTTTGATTTTCATTAACAATATCGTCTAATCATCATTGACTGCGTTAAACTATTTCATTAAGATTTCTATTCTATTTTTACATTCATACGTTCAATATTTTCTTCTTCGGTTTCACACTCATCACGAAAATTCATTCTTGTAATCTCGAACTTACGCAAGTATTTATCGCAGTCATCGCGACCGGTAACCGCTAAAATAATTTAAGTCGTTTCGTAATATTTATAACGTGATCTCGTACTTATCCATGAAACAAATTCAATAAAACGGATGGAATCGCGTTAAAAAAAAAAAAAACAAAAAAAATCGCGTAAGAATTATCGAACTGGCTGTAAAATGAAACTTAATTTGAAGACTATATATATTATATACCATCGCCAATTCAAAAATTCAGATCTGCAAATCGTTTACAAATAAAAATAAATGAACGAATATATTTCGGTTTAAGGCTAAGGCCCCACTAGAGGTTTTTTTTTCAGCGCGTACGCACGTATATTTTAGTGCGACAGGAAAAAAAACGCGACAGTGAAAGAACTTGTTCTATTTCTTTCTCAGAGTAAACATACGCGTATCCGGCTCTAAGTCAACATACGCATCAAAAGAACTTTCTGACATTCTATAAAATTCGTAAAATTTTTCCGGGAATTGTCTCAGTTTAGTGTGTAATACGTTGAATACTCCTTCATTTCTTCTGTTACTTATTACCGGGTGGATGCATCGATGATGTTTGTCGACGTACAATAAACGAAGCAAAAATTGCCTTCGATACGAGATTTAAAGTCATATTTTATTAAAATACCGCAAACGTAACAAGATAGGTTATAGGCGCGCAACGCTAAAATGCGAAATTGGAGATTTTTATACTCGTTAACAAAGCAGTAAAAAATACGCGTGTGTAACCGGGTCATTAGAGCAGTAAAATATACGCGCTGTAAAAAAAAATGCTAGTGGAGCCTCAGCCTAACGTGCTTGGCAAGTGAAAATTGGAAATTACGCGAATTCTGACGATTTTAATCGTTAAGTCATTCCGGTAAACTAATTTAAGTGATTTTTTTAAATTAAACGAGGAACAAAAAAATTTCCTCTAATACTCGAGGGAGAAATAGAAAAATAAACATTACATTCGGAATGTACATTATAGCATGCACGGCAAATGTCCGCAATGCGTGAACATGTTCATAAATTCTAGACTTTAGACAAAACTTATATTCAAACTGGTTATTCCTTATTCGAGTTCACGTAAAAATTTTATAAAAAGTAACAAAAGGATTCACGACCTACGGCAGTATGACTTTTTAATCATCATTTTTCGTATTCCGATGCTCATATTTACATAAACGCGCACAGTATAGACGCAACTTCCGTTAAATTCACTCCTAAAACGCGCGTTCTTCGATATTTATTGTTCGAACTAAAAACTGGGTTTCATTCATCGTGATACTTTCCCAGTATTTCCGATGTAGCTGCCGAGCCCTGTAGTATCCTTTAGTAGCGTCAATACGAATTTCTAAATATTCCACCACCTCATCTTCCGCTTATTTTAACACGGTCAATTTAACCGTACCTAACGTATCGATGTTTTCATTTTGTCAACCCAACTTATATATTCCAACGTTCGTCCAAGTCGCGCATTTCAAAAGTTTGCAATTTACATACATTACATAGTATGTGATCCGAATTTCTGCACCATATAGGACTACGGACCAGCTTGATTTCATTTAACTCGGGCGCGCGTTATTTTTTGGTTTAATAAGTGGAATGAATAAATTAAACGCGGAAGAATTACAGGTTTGGTAAATATATAAGTTTTTGTCCAGGTGGTCACTGTAAAAAATGACACTAGAAGCCAAGAATTTTAGTTCATCTATTTCATCTGAAGAGTAAAAAAAAAGTAAGGCGTACAAAAATTGAAAAAAGATCCAGAAAACAGGTGATTTTTTCGCTATTTTTATCAGCCTGCGTTGACACATTTTGTAGTATTATCATTATTATTATTATTATTATTTAGACAATTTTCGTATAATAATTGCCAAGGCCGTTGTTGTATCACAAAGTTTTTACTTAATTACATACATAACTCGAATCTGACATTTAAACATATTTACTCGTACGTGTATACCTGAACGTTAGTTTGTGTCCGTAGGATTTTTGTTTTTATTTGCCTTTTTTGTTTTTTCCCAAAGTTAGCGGTGATTTAAACCGATCCGATTCTCCTGACCACGATAAAGGATTGCACACCCAGAAATCGCATACTCCATAAAACCGGACAAGGAAATAATTATAAATAATAATATTCATTATCGCCATTTTCCCTAGAATAGAATATAAGTACGAACACAAAAATGGATGGACAGCAGAAAAACTAACATTGAAAAATTTCTAGTCCCGACTGTAGCCATTCGTTGTAATAAGATGCGCTTTTTAAAATCCTATTCTTAATATGTTTTCCTTTTCTTTCTTATATTAGAACCGCTATCGTCAACCGACGTCCTTGTTCTCTAATATTTGGATGATAATTATAATTGGGTTGGATGTATCATTGGATACTCCTCCTACACGTGTATATATGTGTATATGTGTATATGTATATATGATGATATCATTTATTAGATATCCTCACTCATTGGCTAGTTATAAATAGCAAATATATGAAAAAAAAAATTATCATTTCCGAGATAATCATCAATGTCACTAACAATTTTTACCGATTGTGCGTTCTTGATCAGCAGCGAGGTTTCCTAGAACTCGTATTTATTTTTAATTTCGTTTTATTTCTTGTAATCAGATCAGTGTTATTTCGCCGGTAATTAGCCAGACATGAACCTATTTATGTTTATTGGATAGATTTTAGAAAAAATTTCGATAGCTGAAAATAACTGATAATAAAAAGTAAAAAAAAAAGGGAATATGGAGGTGTAATATACAAATATGAAAACATCTCAGCCTGGGAGTAAAAAAAGAAGTGAAGCTTAAAGACGTTTTAACTAAATTCACTACAGTTTTTTACATTTTCATGGGTGTATATATATATATATATATTATATATATATATATATGTTTTATAAGTCGACATGCCTAATGCTATAAAAAGTTATCAAAAGTGATAAAGTTAGTAACGTTTTTTAATTTATATTTTCATTTCATACGTTTTGAGGGGGAACCTGCTGGTAAACAAATAGTAAAAACAAATTATACCTTTAAGAAAAAAATATTAATCCAGAGCCAACATATGTCTTTCACCCAGGGGGGGGTTTATTGATTGTACCTGTTAAATATTTCATCATTAAAAAAACGTTCCTCTAAGAGAACTTAATTCTATAGCAACCCAAGATTTTTACATTTCTGTTGTACGGCGAGCCATGCTGGGCGTTACGTAATTATTATTTAAACTTTTTGTTTTTTTGACTATTCTCTGTAAATTATGTTAAAATATACGTTGTTGTTGTTAAATTAGGATGCAGAGAGAGAGAGAGGTTCTGTATTATTCGAAAATTCTAAATTCACTGGGAAAAAAAGTTAGTTAATTCATTAACAGTGTAGAGAACGGTTCCGTTGATTTTAAAATTTAATTCGATTATCACTCCCGGTACTTTGGACTAACATATGAAATATTCCTTTAGCATTAATCTTTTCGTTCGTTACAACCTAACGAGATTAACGAGATGACGATGTGTTAGTCGATTTTAGTCGTCTAGAAAAAAAATCGAGTATTCGATTTATTTTTCAAATATTCTTTTTTTTTTGGTTTGGAACGGAATGAAAAATTTATTTCAACTTCTCAGGGGCTCGAATTAAAGGTGAAAATAAGTTACCGACAATAAAAAAAAAAAAAAAAACAAACAAAAAAACAGAAAACTATTTATTTATAACATCTCCTGTTTATATATTAATATTTATGAGAGTTATTATATATTAATCGTCGGGATAGCCATGCAGCAAGAGCACGGACTACTATACCGGAAGGCACCAAGTTACAGTAGGATCGACGACGTAAAATTTATCATCGGAAAACAAAAATATAAATAATCCTAACATTATCGCCTGGAAACTAATTACAACCCACCACGCGCAACACCATATGCTAGCTGGTAACAAAATAGTAAATTAAAAAACCTGGGGCTGCACTGTGTCGTGAGAACAAAGCAATTATATCCATTTCTCTTGGTTGTGTATGTATCATCGCTAGCACCATATTATGCTTATACACTATTTACGCTGTACAATAATATATGTATAGGTAAATAGTCGCCTAACTCAGATACGGAGGCGGCACACCTAATAATGATGATATAATTTTTCAATTAAAATATCTACGGCTCGTTCGGTCTATTTGTATGCGCGATCGCATTTTCTAATTTCTTGCACGCCTGAAATATAATTACATACGTGTCACTGAAAAATTGCTCAATACACAATTTTAGCGATGCAAAATACGGAATAATATTTCGTATTAATTTCGATAAAATAGCGAAGGAAATATTTAATTAATTAATTAATTAATTTATTTATTTATTTATTTAGGTAGAAGTTCGTTTAAGTAGGGTTTATGCTTAATTCGATGAACGCTATCGTAACAGTTGTAAATGTACGTACCTAAGTAGTTGCAGTTTTTATTTTAATTATTCGTTTTTGAAACTTAGTTCGAAATAGGTAAGCTACTATACTATATCGTATAGTAATGATCATAATAAACGCCCTTATAATTTCCAGGAGAGTCTACATTAAAAGCCAATAAGGGAAAATCTAACCTTGCGAACTTCGTCAGAAGAGTGAAAAAAAAGATCGGTGCGCTGCACAGTAATAAGAAAAACATAAATTTGGGAACAGCGAAATTCGGCGTGCGATTAAAAAGAAATATAATTATATATATATATATATATAAAAATATAGGGTTCTAACAGGATGAGTAAATAATGGAAGGGTGTCTTTCTTGAAGTTCCAACGAAAAAGAGAATGTAATTTTAATTTGATTTTGATATTACGTAAAAAGAATAATTAATCGGCAAAAAGAGTAAAATTATATCGTTCAAATTATTTCCCGATCAGCGACGATTAACCTCTGAATGGGACATGTACTCAGACGACACGATGGTCTGTTACAGGACAAATTCCAAGAAAAAGAGGTCTTTAGTGGCAAAATTGATACACGAATTAATACTGGAAAATGAAAAAAGCTGCAGAGAATTGCTAGTATCAGTCCCAGGATTACCAAACTTAAAATGTGATGACAGATAACTTGATTATGACGTGTAACGGGCTTTCGTTAAATTATTTCAAATTAAATCGATATTTTCGAGCCTAATTGTTAACATTAAATTATTTACGATAAATAATGTGGTCGATCTTTATTCTAAAAGTGTCGTAGTCTATTTTCGCAATTAATAAAAACAGAAAAAATATCGAGAAATAGATGTAGAAAATATTTAACGGTGACACCTAACAAGCTGATCGAAAGTATAAAAGCCGATTGTTAATATATAAAAAATGAAGCCATGCATTTTTTTTTTACCATTTTAACAATAAAAATTATATCGAATTTTCTATGATACATTCAAAAATCAGGCAGCCGGGTTGAATACGAAGTTTTTTTATCATAAAAGTAGCATCAGTAGTAGTAGTAGTAGTAGTAGTAGTAGTAGTAGTAGTATAGTAGTAGTAGTAGTAGTAGTAGTAGTAGTAGTAGTAGTAATAATAATAATAATAACTTAAGTGCAAAGCAATATAATCGGAGTATAATCAACTGTACATACACCTTCAATGGTAGTAGTGAATAGTAGCTTAATCAAACAGTAATTGATAACAAATTATTTATGTGTTTATATATATATATATATATATATATATATATATATATATATATATATATATATATATATATATATATATATACAGTCGTATATTGATCATAATTGACCGTCGTGACCATTATGTAGCAATCAAATTCCTCCACAGTTGTCGATCATCTGCCGAGTGTACCAAATCTGGTATTGACAGTTTAACACGTCGGCATATTTGTTTTGTCCATCGGGTCATTGGCCGAACTTTTCTTCTATGTCCGTTCATTCTTCCTAGTGTGACTGTCCTGTCTAAGTCTCGTGCACGCATTATATGACCGAAAAATTTGTGCATTTTATCGCGTATGTCTTGTGACAATCGTTTATCTATATTAAGACGTTTAATGATCGAGACGTTCGTTTGTTTATTGTGCCATTTTATACCCAGCATTATGCGCCAGCATTTCATTTCAAATGCATCAATATATTGCTGATCCGTGGAGTTTATTACCCATGTTTCGGAACCATAGGTAAAGATGGAGAACACCAGGGAACGAACAAGTTGTATTTTTGTAGAATAATTGATATTTCCATCCCGCCAGATACGTTGCAACTTATTCATAGCATTTAGACTCATCGCAGATCGTCTCCTTATTTCTTTGCTTGAGCCTCCTTTATTGTTGATCCGGACACCTAGATATTCAAATTCGTTGACGACTTCATATCCGTGTAATTGTTGTGAAGTATTAGATATGTTTTCATTATTATGATCCACTATCATAATTTTTGTTTTATTTTATATATATATATATATATATATATATATATATATATATATATATATATATATATATATATATATATATATAAATGATAAAAGTTGAACACACATTGATGGACAAAAAAAAAAGAACTAGGTATATATGCACTGATCTTGTTTCATACGTCAGGTCACTACTGAAAGAAATACAATGGCAATAATTTATTACACTCTTCCCAAAAGCTGTAAATTTTTATCATTCATCCCTTTTTCACACTTTTTAATCACAACTTTTTTTTTATCCCAACCTTCGTTTTTTTCTTAATCAAAACGATCCTTACATGTATATGTATTACAAGTATGTGCCTGTGTTTATATTTATATATATATAACAATACCTTCCTGATTTTATTTCATATTTTTACGTACTACATACAAACGTGTGTGTTTGCATGTATTGTATACGTATGATTATATTATTTTATACCAGAAATATATATGTCCTTGACGACGAAAACAGGCGAAGGAATAATTCCCGCAAGTCAGCATTCCTAACACCCTAATTTTTCAGATAATAATAATAAACATATTGGGATCCTAATAATAAACATCTTGGTACAATAAAAAAAACATCTATGAGGAAAATAATTCTTAAAAATGAAAACAAGAGAGAGTAAAGTAGTTATTGATATATATATGCCCATGCAAGACACCCATATTACATTATATACATATATGTAATAGGTAAATGTAATATGTGTGTGTGTATGTGCATATACGTATATATACATACACACACACACCACTCACCCATATTACACGTATATATTACATATATCATATATGTATGTATATCCATGTACGTAAAGACGAAAGTACATATTTCCAAAAAATATAAATATGTAATTATATAGTAAAATATGTCCTTCAAAATTCTACTGGTATTTATATATATATATATATATATATATATATATATATATATATATATATATATATATATATATATATATATATATATACGTGCATATATAAATATATATATACACATGAAAAATAAAGTATCGGTTTATATATATGAAAAGATGTATAGGGTTGTGACTACTCTTAGAATACAACATCCCTTATACCACAAACAGGAGTTGAAACCGGTGTGAATTTCCGAGTAAAGTGTTATGTTGGAGATTCGTGCGTTTGACTAAGTTGCTTACGGAGATTTTAACGCGTATAATCGGACTTATTTTTAATTAGGACGTTATAAAAAGAAAACCGAGGCCTAAATCGAAAATTTGTCCCGAGAGAATTTTCTAAATGTCTTAACGAACATTTTCCGTCATAAATATCATCCCTCTATCTATCGCCCAGGTCTCGGAAAAAGTCGTGAGTTGAAATTTTTACGAATCATCCCTTTTTTCAACTTATTTTAATAACCGTCTAATTCTACGTCCAACCATCTAATGGTATTCGACTTTTTTCCACCTTATCTTATAGCGGGAAATTTTAACTATACATACCGAGTCTCTATATAAAATAGTAACGGAGTTACATCGAATAGTTATTACCTAATTAGATATGCATAGAAAAACCTATTAAATTAAGTCGTCTTAATTCGAAAAATTTTGGAAGTTTCGGGAGTGACTTTTTTGAATTTTTATTTTTGAAAAAATTTTTTAGAACTGATTTACGAGATATTAAAATGACGAGTTCGAAATGAAAAACTGTTTTTTATTTCGATCGATAGGTCTCGAGTTACGAATTTTTAAAAATTGCCGACTTCACACATTTGGCAGCGCATAGCGCGTGACGTAATTATTTTTAAACAATTCCGACTCTTGAGATGGTCATTTCTTTATAAGACCTACCGTATAAAGCGGGAAAAAATTTCAAACCGAACCCAAAGTCAATGGCCAGATGCGATTTTCAAATTTCTACTTTTTTCACGATAATTCGCTATCGATTCGAAATCGCGGAAAATTGTTTATACGAAAGTTAAGCGGTATTGAAATACGCGTCTTACGACGTTACAGTCGTATTTTTAAACAAAATAAATGGTTTAGGAGTTTTGGGCCGTTTTAAAGGGTCGTGTGATAGATAGGGGGGGCCAGATTTACGTTGGACGAAAGTAGACGTCGAGGTCTATTATTAATGTAATAATGTACATTTTATCTAGATTAACAGGTAACCAGAAATCCCGAACTTAAAATTTCGTTTTTTAAAAATTTTGTGAACGATTTTTGGTCAGCCGTTTCTACAATGCTTTTAGTATGGGCAATGTTATTTATATATCTACATATGTCTTATACATATATTCAATATGCACTGATCATTTGAATATATATATATATATACATAACCTGGAAATTTTTTTTTTTTCTGTCTATAAAATAATTATTTTCTTCTCAAAGGTTTTTATTTTTACGAACTATTTTCCTCGTACACGTTTATGATCTTGTACAGAGAATGAGTCACTTAAACTTGCACACATATTTCTATGAAACCAGCTGTACAAGCAGCAACAACAGTAACATCCAACATGCAAGTAAACAGACATTTAGCCTAGCAATACTGTTTGGAATGTTGACATTATAATGCATGATAATGTAGACCACACGAATATATCAACCGTGCGAACAGGTTGGAAAAAAGTTAAAAGACTACACAGAATTGAGAATAACTGTGGACGCAGTACTTAGTGGTGGCAACATTCTAAAAAAGACGATTTTCTCCAACAACGGTAGCTGAGATAAGAACAAGAAATCGATTCTCTTGTTGACAAGATCAGCAAGATAAAAATGACTACAACAACGTCTATGATCATAATGGAAATGATAAACGTGGTAATTTCACCGACAGGGATAATCGTACTAGTGTAGAAACTAGGGACTACCGATTAAATAAAATTATCTAATGGAGTACGCAAGTGAAAAGTCTGTATACTTAAAATAAATATATTATATAATATGTGCGGTAACAACATATGCGCGCAATTATATATATATATATATATATATATATATATATATATATATATATATATATATATATATATATATATATAATTCTCGGTAACAGCACGTGTCCATCTATATTATATATATATATATATATATATATATATATATATCACTAATACATTTTACAAATTTTTATATACTTTCCTATCAAAATGATTTTTGCTATAGATTATTCATAGGATAAAACTACCATCTTCAAAAATTAAGTCATATAAGTATACTAATAGATAAAATCGCAGCACACCATAAATATATATATGTGTATATATATAAATAAAATTCTATAATAAAAAATGCTATAAAAAAACTCAGCTATCACAGAACGCGCGTGTATATATAAATTTTTGAATATTAAGCTACCATCACAATCGCTTGATATGACACAATATTTATATTTATATGAATACTTATAATAGCTAATGCTCAGTGCATATTGAATATATATACAAAAACATTTATAGATATATAAATAACATTGCCTATGCTAAAATAATTATAATGGCTGACCAAAAATCGAGCGCAAGTGTAAAACATTTTAGGTGCGCATACGCCACCCCCCAGATCGACCACCCACTATCGGTTGTCTCGGCTGTCACTATATTAAAGTACCAATTATACGGCAATAAACGAATATGCGAACAATGCGACCCTTCCAGGTTAAATTATTTTAATAAATGTACGTTTGTGATGTGTACGTGTTCTTTGGATGAAATCGATACAAACGGTTTTTAAGAACAGTAATCTTTCTCTCTCCCTAGTCTTTAATGTTTATAATTTATATATATATATATATATATGTATATATATATATATATATATATATGTGTGTGTGTGTGTGTATTAGTGGGGTGGTGAGGGTACAAAAAATAAGAACTGAAAAGGCCAAAAATATTTTTCTTCAGTTATACATTATATATACACACGTATATATGCATACACACGTATATATGCATACACACACACACACACACACCGGTATCACATATATGTATTACGTATATGTATATACACCCATTTACCTAAACAAGAAAGTATATATTTCCTTAAAAGATAAATAAAATAAATTAAATGTGTCATTCAAAATTGTACTCGCATTTTTGTCTAATTAGGACAATACAAACTATTTATAATATTTGACTGAAATAGATACTTTTTTTTGTTGGGTTATAATAATTTGAAAATTAAATTTTTACTGTTTTGTACATATACGCTTGAAATACTCGACATTACAAATAATTTATATTTAATATGTAGTATATATATATATATATATATATATATATATATATATATATATATATATATATATATGTGTGTGTATATAAAATCAAATTGAAAATCGCACCCACGGGTCGGATTAAATTGTTTAATGTGCATTGATACATCTCTATATGTATATCTTATATTTCGTCCTCCTAGTCATTCAAACGTAACCTGCCGTTGCAATCACAAATCATAATGTTTGGATTTGGTCGGTCAACGATCTCCATTACAATTGAATGGATAGCATTCGCGAGTTCATCACTATATCTCTTCCACAACCCACACCTGCCGACTACAACGTTAAACTGTGGCAGGTAGGTTAAATTCGCGCAATTTCTTCCGATATATTTCAATTCTGTGGATGATACTTTTCAATTCTGTGAAGGAAATTAATAAAAAGTAAATAAATAAATGTGAAATTTATTTTAATTTTCCCAGGAACTACTTATATTTCAAGGAAACTGTGGCAAATAAAAAACCAACTGGAACGGAAAATTATATAAAGTTGATACAGCGTTTGTCCTCATTTCATTATTTTTTTTTTTTAGTAAATAACAGAACAAGAAATCACCAAATTTTTTTCTAAATAAATAAACTGCAAACCTTTTCGGGTATTAAGCTATTATGAAGTGGACGAAAAAACTAGTATAAAAATATATACGGTTTATAAAAAAATATAAAAGCAATAAACAATAAAAATTAAATTAAATGTAAGAAAATACTCAATTTAGATGTAAAATATTTAAAAAAAAAAAAAAAGGAAATAATCTAATTATCGAAATAGGATTATTTTATAAATAACTGTTTTTTCACTGTGCTATTTTTTGTAGCGATAATCTAAATTAAGTATTTTCTTTGATTCAATTTAATTTTTATTGTTGTTTCCTTTTATATTTTTTTTATAAGTGGTATATATTTTCATATTTTATTTTCGTTTTTTAGGTCCGACTGATAAGAACTTAATTCCCGAAAAGTTTTGCTTTTAAGGAGACAACAAAAAATGAAGTAAAATCATTACATATTATATATATATATATATATATATTGTGTGTGTGTGTGTTAATGTGTTTAGTAATGTTTATAACCGTTTTGATCGCACGACCCAAGTTCAAATCTCACCATAGACAAGAATTCTTCTGGATCAAGAAATTTCTATCTAACTCAGCTAAATTGGACGGTAATTTTTGAGAAAGTAAAAATCTGAAGATGAAATGGGAATCCACTACTTGTAAGTGACACACACACACACATCATATATATGTGGGTGTGGGTGTGTATGTGTGTGCGTGTTAATGGGTCATGCTGCTAACGGTAATTTTAATAACTGTTTTGATCGCACAACTCTAGTTCAAATATCACCACAGACGAGAATTCTCCTTGGTAAAAATAATATTTCTCTGAACTCGCCTATCGGTCCAATTAGATATAAGCAAATCAGAGTCTCCTAATAAATGGATAGATTGTAAAATAAAGCTGCTGAATTCAAGGAATCCAGCGTGTATAGCAATCGATAAGCTTATTGCAGAGAACTTTGAGGGTAAATATACATGGGGTCAACAATGGAACACATTGAACCCAGATAAACACGCGCTAGAAAAAGAAGTCGCAGACAATTTAGAAGACATAATCTTCGAATAGAAAGTCAGCTATGAAACAAAATTAAGCGATCACTTCTATATTATATTCAACATTAAGTCAAATAACGTAGTCCAAAATCAGAATGGTGTTAAAGTATTAGATTATAATAAATTAGGCTATAACATCACAAAATACAAGCACTATACCCAAGGAAATTGCAGCACTAAGAATGAGATTGAGGGGTGGTTAGAAAATTTTCAAACATATTTAAATATAATATTAAATAAGTCATATTGTATTAAGAAAGGAAGTAATGTGTGTTGCTGGAACTCAGAATTATAACTATACAACGGTATAGCAGATAAGCCTTATAGAAAATACTACAGATGTAAAAATATACAAATTAAGTCGGTATATTACAAAGAATATATATATTTTTTTTTTAAATAAAGATACGATCTTAACTCATTGAAGTTAAATAAGTATCAAATTTAATAAAATGTAGCTTACTAACAAGATATCATCCTGTTAGCTAGCTTATGGGTTGACGTCAGTAGTCCTTTGACCATAACTACAAAAATTAGTTTATATTTATTTATTTATCTAATAGATTTAGTGATTTCATAATAAGTCTGCCGGGTGGCGCCATTTAAGACGCCTGATGTCTTGACTAGTATCTAGTAAACTGGTACCTTCCACAGTGACATGTTGGTGTAGCCTCTTCTTGTGTGCTGTAGCGAACTTTCTAATCTCCTCGTTTACAAGCGGGATGTGCAAGTCTCGATGAACATCATCATTCATCGAATAACGACATGCATCGACTCGAGAAGTCCTACTGGTACAGCCCCATAACTGCAGACCCTAAGTCCATATTGGCTTTATGATCTGCCGATACAGTAGACATTCGTACCTTACGTCTAGAGGCGATTTCCGTCCAATAAGCCAATACAACTATTGCGTTTTTTCTTCATCTGTTTACATTTCATTCTGGCATGTATTCCCCAGGTCAGCCGCTTATCCAGGTGCATACCAAGGTACTTGACTGAGTTGACTTGTGGAACAGGTTTACCTCCTAAGTACACTTGGTAATGTATGTTCGTCGGTGTGTGAAAGTTATATGCGCTGATTTTTCTTCATTTATTTTAACTTTTCAGTTTGATGCCCATTCATGCACTTTGTTCAAAGAGTTTTGCAATTTATTTACAGCTTCAGAATGGTTACTGCCAACGGCTAATATAGCTGTATCGTAGGCGAACATAGCTGTGGTCGTTTGCGCAACCGTCGGCAAGTCTTCTGCGTATAAAAGATACAAAATGGGATCGAGAACGTTTCTCTGCGGCACTCCAGCTTCTCTGTTGTAGGATACGGAAGTAGCATTCTTGCTGTACTTTAAATTGTCGTTCTGACAAATAAAACATGAGCAAACGCAGATGTTACTTGGCAGGATTCGGCTTAATTTATAAGTCAGCCCATCGTGCCATACCTTGTCGAAAGTTTGCGCTACGTCTAAGTAGAGCCAGGCAATATTTGTTTTCCTCGAATGCTCTATTGATTATTGTTATGATCCTGTGCACTTGATCAATTGTTGAGTGCTTCCGTCGAAACCCAAACTAATGTACTGGTATATACTCTTCAACCATAGGCAATAGTCGTTTGAGTAATAATTTCTCGAATAACTTTGATATATTTGGCAATAATGAAATTGATCTGTACGACCCTACATCAGCGTCTGGTTTGTTACGTTTTTTTTACCATAATGATTTGCGCTATTTTGAAACAGCGTGGCATGTATTCTAAAGGTAGACAAGCATTAAACAAGTATGTTAACATAATTACACCTTTTTTGTAAGTTCTTTTAGAACTCTAGGTAATATGCCATCAATACTTGGGGCTTTGCGTGGATTCATATTATTATCTATTTCAGTCGCTACCTCATATGGTGTAAATATTTCCACTTTTTCGTCCGTTTTATAATTAATACTGATATTGATAGTGAAGGTCATATTATGCGGTTTGAATACCCGAGATAAATGGCGAGCAAAGCATTCAGCTTTATCAACATCTGATCTTATACAATTTCCACCCTTATCTTTAACGGATGGAGCATGTGTAATTGTATGTTTAATTTTTTGGGTAGCTTTCCAAAGCGAATACTCTTTATCTTCGAAAGGACTAAGATATTTGATATATGCGGTAAATGTTTCTTTGCGAATCTTTTTTATTAATGCGTTAAGTTGGCGACTAGTTCGATTAAATAGATTTTTATCATGTGGACTCCGTGTGTTTTGCCATATGCGTCGAGCTCATCTTCGTTCAGTGCTCTTGAGTCGTACTTGTGGTGGGTATGTGATTTCTTTTGATTTATAGCTTTCTGGTTCAGGTGTAGCTGTGTTGGCTGCTTCGAGAATTGCTTCATTGAAACTTTTTGAGTGTTCTTCCAAATCTTGTTTTGTTTTTAATCGTATTCTAAGGTTTATTTTCTGATCTAGTTCTTCCCGGAAATTTATCCCAATTTGTTAGATTATTAGTGAGATGTCGTTTTTTATTTCTTCTTATGACTGTTGCACTCTGCGTCAAGAGAATGGGGGTGTGATCTGATGAAAGATCAGTTACACCCTCGGCGTCTATGTAATTACTTGCAACACCTTTTATGATGTAGAAATCTACGAGATCAGGTTTTTTTCGCCTGTCGAAAGGCCAGTATGTTGGTTTTCCTGAACTTGCAAAGCTGCACTGAAGTGTTTGTAAGGCTTTCAGCAGTTTCTTTCCTTTTATATGGGCAGGACGTTGATTATGTATTGTAACTCGCGGTGACTTCATGCTTCATTTTTAGCATTGATGTCTCCACCGATAATAAAGCGGTTACCGTAAAACTTTAAAAACTGTACATAGTGATCGTATTTAATATTATGTTTTGGTGGGAAGTATACCGCTACAATGTTCGTAACTGCACTGCCCATCGTTATTTCCACCAATACAGCCTAAGCATATTCTTCATAGAAATTTGGCTGTTGATAATGCCTAATATTTTGTCTTATAATGACAGCTGCACCACCATGAGGATGCGGTGTGTAGTAAATTGCAAAACCTGAAATTTTTGGGTAATTTCTGTCCGTAAAATGGATCTCGGAGATTAATGCTATATCAATCTTTTTAATATTGAGAAATATTTCTAGCTCTCTTAATCTTTCAAGATTAAGCCCATTTGCATTCCACATAATAATCCGAAGAGAAGAGTCAACCATTATTTTTATTGTGCCTCTTTCGGCGTTGTTTTGTAATGGATGATTGTCCCGCAGATTTCTGGTTATGTAGAATATAAAACACACTTTAAGACCTATAAACATATAATAAAGGAAGCGAAAATGAGTGAGTGAAAAAAATTAATTGAAAACAAGAACGTATTTGGATTAAATACAAAATATTATAAAACAAAAATAAAGAGTTGAAACTCCGACATTAGATAAATACGCCATTGTAGATGAGGACAAAGTTAACTTTTTACACCATAAACTCTACATAAATGTAAATCTATTTATATCAAAGTTTAATGAAACCACACTAATACATCAAGTTAACAATGATGAAGTAAATGAAATTATAAAAAACTTAAATAATAAAACATGCAGATTTTGACAATTTAACGGATTGCTTAAAAGATCCCATACACCACTCTGCTCTCTGGCTAATTCTTGGAGCTCACCGCGCATCACCGACTGTGAGCATATGTTCCTTACTAGGGATACTCCCACTACATGATCAGAGAGAATATCTAACATTTAAACTAATAGTCCCTCTCATCCCTATACATGAATCTTCTCCCAAATTCCCATTTGATCCTATCCTTCACCTTACAGCCACTCTAAATGATTTCAACATAAATTACAGCACTTATAATATAACTAATTCAAATTATCCAACTCCTCTCCCTTGGAGAGAGAATATACATACTAATATAGTCCTCCTACAATATAAGAATATGGCTGAGCATGAGCTCATTATGAAAGCAAATAACTTAATAAATTGCTATTTACCAGTATTGTTATGTTTTACTAACGGCGCCAAATCCCTATCGCAGTCTATTAATAGCTATGCAGCATGTGCATTCTCCGCTAACAATTTATGCTATCCAATACGACTGCATGATTCTTCTATATATGATACAGAATTATACGGTATATTTTTCTGTCTTCAGCGATTACTCCAAAATCCCAGTGACACCAAAACTTTAATCGTTACAGACTCTCTTGCCGCTGCATTGGCCCTCCAAAACACAAAATCAAAGAACCCTGTAATTAATTGCATACAATCTCTTCTTTACAAATTATCACAAGACAGAGATCCAGCAGTACCCTTCTTGTGGGTTCCAGGTCGTAAGGGGATTTTGGGGAATGAAGTAGTGGATAGGACAGCCTATTCTATACTGTGTTCTCCCACAACCTATAAAGCCCCGCCGTACCAAGTACTAAACACAGCCCTCAAATACTTCTTCCACCAACTGGCAACAGAAGTGGAATTCATATTACCATAACTCCTTCTTGCCATCAAATCCAATGTAGGCTTCTGGGAACCACCTGCCAATTTAACGCGTTTCAATTACATAGCACTCAGCAGGCTCCGCCTTGATCACATATCACTCTCTCATGACCATCTTCTCCAACGTACCAACCCCCCACCTTTTTGCCCCTTTTGTTTACCCTCAAACTCCTCTCTTATCTGGCATATTTTGCTGTACTGCCCTACACTCCTTCCTTTCCGGCTCAATATCCATCCGCGTACTCTATCTGTTTTCTCTCCCAGTTCTTCAACTATTCCCTCAGTTATGCAGTTCCTTTCCTCTTTCAACCTCAGTTACTACATCTATCTAGCAGTTAAATCACCAGTACCGTAAAATATTAAGATGCCGGGAGTAATAACTAAAGTGATAAATGTACTTTTCCGACTAAATTTTTTTCCAGAAATATGGAGAATTTCAAAAACAATTATAATACTAAAATGCAATAAACCAAAGGGTGAATCAAGCTCATATAGAGCAATAGCTTTACTTTTAAACAAAAGCAAAGTTTTCGAATATACTTCTGAAATTAAAGAAATTCAATATAGAAAAAGAAATAATTAACATAGATCAACATGTAGGCTTATACAAGAGGTCAATAGAACTAGCTCTATTCGAAGTAATACAAACGATCAAAAAATTCAAAGATAAACGGTATATGTAACCCTAGTGACACTGGACAATAATAAAACTTTCGACAGCTTGAATATAAAGAAATTAATGATATTAGAAAAATTGGGTCTTGATCAAAATTCGCTAAATATACTAACAACAAATTTACATTAGTAAATATTTGTACGTTAAACAAAACGCATTCATTGGTCACACGGGTAATGCAAGGCTCGGTATTAGATCCTTACATATCGAATATATTATTTTCAACAACGTATAAAATTAAACTACCCGCAAATGTTAATAACATTCATCGACGACATAGATATGATAATAGCGGATAAGAATGAATTAGATTTGGGGAAAAAATGCAGTACATGCAATGAAGTTGAAAAATTATTAAATAGCTTTAGTTTAAATATTAATATGCCAAAATCTAAATATATGTTATTGAGTAAAAAAAATTAAAAAACAATAAATTAAATTTAATAAATTACAATATCAATATCGAGTTTTTAACAAGCACAAAATATTTGGTGGTAACAATTGAAAAAAACTTAAAATTTCATGAGTATTTCTATAATGTAAAGAATAAAATTAGTAAGTTTTTGCCCATATTTAATAAACTACGTAACAATAACAACAAATTAAATTATAAAAAAGCATTAATATTGTATATATCGATAATATTACCGTACTTAATTTACAACAGTAGTATTTATTATGAATTGTTAAAAATTAAAAGATTCATATCATTCATAAGATCTTTTCAAAGAATAATTGCAATTAAAATTAATAAATCATATAAAACTGCTAGCTATGGCCATCAATTAGCATTCGTAAACATATTTTTCATCAAGAATAATATTAATATAAATCATGAATTTTTTCAAGTAAAATATTTCAATGGAAAATTTATATACATAAATTAAACTAGTTAACGCAAAACAGTTTAAAGTTATACTAAAGCGATATTATATCGAGATATATCTAAGAACGTGGAATACGTATAATAGATCAACTTTTCAATATTTCCCAAATTTAAATGACAGATTCAATAATAATCATTTGATTCCTAACTTTTATAATATCCAATTTATTACCGGTCATGGTTGCTTTAAAAAATATTTAAAACGTTTCGGAATAGCGGAAACTGAAAATTGTAGAGCATCTAACGTTGAGGATACGGTTTACCACAATCCTGCAATGTTGCAATTGCAAATAAATAGTTTTAGATTGTAACACGATATAATTAGTAAATAATAAATATAATGATTTTAATAACTTAGCTATTCAAAAAATAAGAAATAGAAATAAGTATAACTTAACATATTAATAAGATCATTTTTCAATGTTATGTATATCAACTAATTTTTAGAAAATTATTATTATATGTAATTAAAAGATTGTTATATGGAACTTATGGTGGCAATAAGCTTAATTGGACTGTCACCGTAAAGTTTCCATAAAATAAATTTCTGCAATTTTCAATAAATGCATTATTTTGAAATTTTAAAAAAAATATAATTGAATACAACCGATGCTAATATCTGACTACTTTAAAAGTATATTTGAGTAATTTACAATTGCGCAAACACTTTAACGCGCATATAATAGACGCGTACGAATACGCACACACACTCGCATACGTACACATACTCCGACAATATTTTGATGTCGTCGTCAAGCTTTCACTAGTCGACGACAAGTATATTTATATTTTGTTCGATGTAGCATTATTACGCATTACAAATATAAATATTTATATTAAATATACAATTACTTTATAATTCATATATTATTTATTTACAAGTGATTTTTACACTCACGTGTTTGCTCATTGCACTCTAGCATGTACTTTCATTTACACTCTTATGTACACTCACACTTACATATTATTTTTTTCCTTCATGAAGCCTGTAATAATCAAATCGCATAATTCTCTCTTTTGGCCTTATTATTTTTTGAACATGTTTTTATTAAAGTCCTGTCAACTTGTCACTAAGTTTCTTTGTTTCAGCATTTTTACGGAATTTTCTCATTCTACAGCCATTGTTTTAATTCGCGTTTTAATACACGCTTTCATCGATGATTTCTTCCGTAGGAACACGTTATATATATACATATCACAACAGCACGAGACCGATTGGCACACATATTTCATATATATATATATATATTATAACGTTCCTGACATAGGGATAAGGAAGATTTTTTATGGTACTTTAACCCCTTGTCGTGATTCCTAATTTGAAACGTTATGCTGACAAAAGGAATCGCGTGATACTGTACTAATCTCGTGGTCGCCGTGTGTTTACGTTCTAAAAGGGTTACCAATTATAAAGTAGACAAAATTTACTATAAGATATATATATATATACATATATATATATGAAAATCTTATCTGGTCTTATGGTTTTATTAACTCCAAAGAAAACTAAAAAAATATACATATAAAGCTGCCAATTACAGAAATGGAGATATTAAAATCAACTTATGTTTACTTTTAATTGAACTTTTATTAACATTTATCTTCGAATAAATACAGATAACGAGCAAATTATTACATTTAAAAACATAAACATCAACATGAATAATACATATATAAAATATAAAAGGAAATACATAAAATAAATTATAATAAAATTTCTAGGACTCCAGGTATACCGCAGTTAGATGTCGGATGATGAAAGTGTATCCTATTTCCGAGTTTAAATGTTGTCCTAGTTTCCGTACTTCATATTTTATTACTGTTATTATTATTTATGTGTATACGTGTTTGTACATGTGTATGCATGTATATATTTACTACTATTATTATTTTCGGATTATAGTAATTCGGTTTTCGTCTTTATATATATTTTTTAAATATATTATATTATTTTGAAACAAAATCCGCTGCTCGCGCAACTTATGCGCATTAGCCGGCACTCTGAAATATTATTAATGTGTGTATATTGTGTAAATAATAATAATAATAATTATTATTATTATTATTATTTATGTAAGTAATAGAAAATATGTGACAAAATAAATAATGTTTTTAGTGATAGTGCACAGCAATTTTACGCGATAAAGTTAATTCAGCACTAATAAGTAAAGAACCAAGCATACTAAAACATGAGGTTCATGCGGCTATAAAAAAAAATTAAAATGCTTCAAATCATCCGGAGAAGACAACATTGTTGCAGAAATGTTTGCTGAACTTGGTGATGTAGTCGTCGATCTTTTACACGTAACATGCCAAAAGGTATGGGATACATGCATATGGACAAAAGACGGGACTAAATCTATCTACATACCAATCTACAAGAAAGGACAACGAGACATTTGTAATAATTACAGAACAATAGCGCTGATATTTCGCGCAAGTAAAATAATGTTGTATATTGTGCTGCAAAGAATTAAAACATACTTAATACCTCAGATCTCACTTGAACAGACGGGCTTTATGCCAGGAAGAGGAACTCGGGAGCAGATTTTAAATATTAGACAGATAATAGAAAAGTGTAGAATTTAACGTTAAGATCGTGCTGTGTTTTGTTGACTATAAAAAGGCGTTCGACTGTGTAGAATGACAAAAAATGTGGAAAATACTTATAGATAGTACGACTAATTAAGTCGTTATATGACTGCAGTACCGGTAAAGTCAGAATAGCTAATAGTTTAACAGAAAGCTTCACAGTAGGAAAGGTGTCCGCCAAGGTAAGTCCAATCCTCTTTAATATATGTAGCGAATGGATAATTAGAAAAGCCTCTGAAGACTGGAACGGTGGTGTAAAGGTTGGAGAAAAACGAATAAATAATCTAAGATACGCAGATGATACCACCTTAATTGCCGCATCAGAAGATGAAATGTTAAAATTTCTAAATAAAATAAAAGTCATAAGTCAAGAAATCGGACTTGAAATAAATAAAAGTAAAAGTAAAATTATGATTATCGATAAACAAAATAAAAATAACCATATACAACATATGGGCGATCTATAGACGAATGTACATATCTCGGGACGATTATTACCAGCAGAGGAGGATGCACTCAAGAAATTAAAAAACAGCAATGTCTAGATTATCTAGAATTTGGAAGAGCCATGACGTAACTATGCTGACGAAAATACGTATAGTGAATACATTAGTGATGTCAATCTTCCTCTACGCTTCGGAATGTTGGACTCTCAAGCAAAAAGACATTCGCACCATAGAAGCGTTTGAAATGTATTGCTGGAGGCGAATGATGAGAATACCATGGACGGCAAGGCGATCTAACATCTCAATATTGCAGGAGCTTTGAATAAATATACGGTTGAAAGACATGGTACAGCAAAGGATTGTTAGTTATGTAGAACATATTTTCAGGAATAATGGTAGATTATACAAGGCAAGATCGAAGGTACCAGGAAACGTGGGAGAACACCGTTAAGATACATTGATCAAATAAAGCAACTGGTCGGAATACCACTATGTCAGTAGATAAGATTGGTCGACCATAGAGCCAAATGGAGCACGATTGTTCAGCAGATCGGTTCATAAGACTCCTGATGCTCGGATCGAGTGATCGACGAAGAAGAAGAAGCGTTATTGGACATCGAAAATGTTTTCGATAAAAATTAGCACGATGAAATTTTGTATAAGCTAATAAAATACCGATTTTAACAACATTTAGTGTCTATACGATAAAATCGTATATTTATTATTATATCTAAAAATTATTAAACTTGCACTACAGCAACCCAAGGGTGCACCCTTAGGTGTGTTATTCATAATCGCGGATGGAGGTAACCAATGTGATCATCCTTTCATAAATAAAATAGTTTTATATTTTGATTGTGTGCTTATTAAAAAATACGAATTTTAATTTAACAAAATGCCGAGTTTAGCATAAAAAGGAAATTAAACTGTTGCCATCTCAAATATATTCTAATATCTTCTACGTTAGTTTCCTCGGATTTATGTAAAGCAGACTTCACATAGGAAGTTTCAATTTTCAAACGGCGCATGAGCCAGCTGCAGAGGTTGCATAATTATTATCAAACGCTCTTTGTTAGTGCGCGGATAGCAACAGTATATATTTTAAGTGTGACGTCATTTTAACGACTTTGGCTTTATATTATAATTTACGATAAAGACTATTCTTTTGTTAAAAAGTATTTGAAAATCAGTATAATATTTCTTAGAGATATTTTTTTTTGTTTCGATTTCACTTGCGTAGCCTGTTTCATAGACAAGTTTACATACATACTATCTTTCGTAAAGCCCGCAAAAAAAACAACAACAATGCAATGGAGTGCGTACGAAAAGGCTTATTTTGATGAAATTGTTTTCATTTTACTCGTTTCGAACCTTAAACATTAAACCCCCTCGAGTAGAACTTTACACACATACTATTGCTTGTAACGCCTTTAAAAAATTGTGTATATATATATATATATATATATATATAAAAATGGCAAAACCTTATGAAAGTTATGCTCCTTAGGAGTCTTCCTATTTGCGGAGTCGATAAAGTGGAACTATCTGGTAGGTAGCAGGCTTAGTGGAATCACTAATGTCTGATTGTTTGTTTTATGAATTCAAATGTTTACCGATATATCGAATCAAGTGCAGTCAACAAATTTAAAATTTTAATTTTAATATAAATCGATTGTATACGTTGGCTACTTCACTAGATATTTTTGGTTTAAGATGTTAGGTTGTCGAGAGGTATTTAAAAAAGTAACGATCATAGCCGAAACAAAAATTCAAAAATTTAAAATAATAATCGCAAATAAATCCGGATCAAAATATTACTATACCGCATTCTTTATAAATAGGCGTAATTCAAGTTCAATATTATCTATTCTTTACGATTTATTATAAACTGGCTACCACAACTACAGATCCAAGTCCCCAATTTTATTATAAACTGGCTAAGACCACGGCGGAATAGAGAACACGTAATTTATATAATTCATAAATTCATAATAAACTCTAGTTCATGAAAATCTACATAATAATAATTTATTATCCAATCACGACGGGATCTAAGTATAGCCCTATAGTTTATATCTATATATAAAATATTGTACATTACAAATTACACGTGGAATAAATTTAGACAAGATCATTTAAATTGTGTATTTTAAAATTTTATCCGGAAACAAATTACGTACATCGATATTTACATCATTAATCCGATCGATTCGTTTTTCGATGTTACTGCGTTTCTCATCAAGAACAATATAACAAAAAAATTAACTGTGTCTCGATGCGCAAGTAAGAAGTGAAACTTGAAAATACCATTAAACTCAACGTATACATTAAACGCGATGAAAAAACACACACACATATATATATGTATGTATTTATGTATACATACGCGTAAAAATTTGTTCGCGGTTCCTATTCGCAAAGAAAAGAAACACACTGGCCGCTAAGATAACTTCACAGCGCGATGACTCAATACGGAGCGATGATTCAATACGGGGCGATGACTCAAATGTTTTCGTTCACAAGTCACCTGATATGCAGTGAAGATCTGAACCAAATAATAGATAGCCGCGCGCGCATACGCAAGAGAACTAATCCAAACAAAATTGTTTACACATACACGTCACACACACACACACACACATATATATATATATAAGAATAAACATACCTATGTGTACAAGCCATTCGCTCGCTCAGTCTGGCCATCATTTCTGATATATTTTTTGTTTAATAAAAGGTGACTGTCTATCGCAAGTAAATTTGATGTTTTAATCGTAAATATTATTCTTCGTTAGGACGTTTTAAATTACGGATAAAGTACACAAGAACGAATATAATTTAATAAAAAGATGAAATTGCGAATACTGCAGAAGTAATAAATTAATATATCGCTTTAAATCCGTCCTAAAAAGTTTTTATGAACAATTAACAAATTGGGACAGTAAAAAAGCTGATAGAAATGTGATGCACAGGCACACACACACACACACACACACTATATATATATATATATATATATATATATATGGCAAAGTGTGGAAATCTGTGACAGTTTAAACAGAGTAAATCGTATTTATAAAATGCTTTACTTATGTATTTTAATGGTGGAATATAAAACTTTGAGAGAAAAAAAACAAAGACGCCCAAAAATTAAAAATGGACAACAGTGGTGATTATTAAAGGGGGTTGTCTGGTAAAAAAAAAATAGTGTATAAGGCAATGAATTTCCACACAAGTCACATATCGACGGCTGGATGATTGACAAGGCAATAGCGGATTAGCGATTTCGATCCGTTGAAGCATACATCTGTTAAATAGTTTGATATAGTCCGCTTACATTTTATATAACTGAAATAATTTATATAAGTACAAGTATACTATCGATTAAAATTTATATGAATGCAAATTGAGTATGACTACTTAGAAAATAAATCTGCGCAATTAATCGTATTTTAAGTGCTGCAAATGATTAAAAGTTATCATGATTAAGGTACAATGTGGGACAACTTAAAAATTCCATAAATTAAATAATGGAATAAACAAGTGTGTGTTCTTCATAAACTAAATAAATATAATAGACATAATTTAAAATCGGTACTTTACCTTATTAGTCTATAATAATATCGAATATAATATAGTATTAGAAATATTTATTATATGTTGAAAACTAAATTACAGCTATTAACACGAATAAATAATATCAAAATATGTGGAATCAGAATAAGAGATTAACTTGACAAATTTAAATGAACGGCTTTAAAATAAACAGGTTACCCCAATTTTCACAATTTGTCATTTGTCACGTTCATTACTGTTATAATAATAGTTTTCTTTCCGATTAAATTGTTCATACATTTTTCGGAATAAACTATTAGCTATTAAATAGAAAATATTTCATAGTGGCTAAATTTTTCATTGATTGCTTGCATAAACGCAGCGACCCCGAAAGGAAGAGTTTTAGCAGTATTATTATCAAAATTGAGCATCAAATTTAAGTTTGTCCGAAATTTCTCAAGCATAGAGATGAGATGCTATCTAATATTTTACAAAAACGGCATACATTACCTGTCAGTATTGAATTAATTGTTTCCGACCTATTGTCTTTTGTTACAGTCAGTTTATATAATTTTATCATACGTAGCGGCATTGAGATTTAAAATACATTAAGTGGATAAAGGTTTAAACTCGACAAATGGCGCAAACTAAGACAAAAAATAAAATGAAACATCAATATAATTTTCCTTCTTTTTCGGAATATATGCATATATATTATATACACATATGTACAGTAAGTATGATTTCATTCTATGTGTATAAATTTTATTTATTTCATTATATGACTGTACTAACGAAAGTACCTACTCAGAAAAGAAAATAGATAAAGGTCTAATAACTTTTTCAAATTATCAGTAAAATTATGATAATTAAATAAAGAAATTGCAAAGAAAAATCCTGCCCTAATTTAAATTACTACTGAAGCACTTTTATGTAAGACGCAGTTTTATCAATGCTTTATAGGATTACTCACATTCTAAAGATAATCAAGGCCATGAAATAGTTTATATATATAATATACTTATATCTGTATGTATTATATATTATATATACATACATAATAGTAATGTAGTTTAAACATTGATTTTTTGTTTTGTGGGAATTGCGGCTGAATGTTGCTGATGTAATTGATTGTTATATGACCGCAATGAATCATGTTTCAGGGAAGTTGTTTTCATCGGTAATAAATTTTTAAGAAACTAATAAATGGTTTTAAAATAAATTTATGGATTTCAGAAAATATTCTCCGGGTAATTCAAATCCATCAACTCAGGTACGCATACGCGCATAAAACGACCTTCTCAGTTTTGTTGTTTTTTTTTAATGTAAAAATATATCCAACTTATTTTTAAAAGCACACAAACATACGTTGGTCGAACAATTAAAAATTCATATAAAGATACATCAAAAAGTACACTATTCTAGTTTAACAACACAATTGTTATAATATGTGTATGTATCGTGATTCAAAATTAATCTTTTCTTGAACTTTTATATATATATATATATATATATATATATATATATACCGATTTTTAGACGATATCAAAAATTAAAGTCGAAATTACCATAGCGAATATGAATATGAATCGAACGGCCTAAATTGGGAGGTTACTTATACTAATATAAATACATTGGTTAACACATGTGTAAGGTGAGGGCAATTCACTTGTGAAAAAAGCAGAAGTAAAGGCACACGTATGAACCCCAACGAATCGAAATATACAAGAGTAATCGTTTTTCGTCTTACCATTTTTATGCACACTTGGCAAGAGGACTAATCGCACACAGTTAATGTTTAACCATTTATCATAACATAATAGCTTATGTTAATGTTTTCACCTTGTTTTTTTTTTCTTTTAACTCAATGCACGCTAATTCCTTGCTTTTTTATAAACATTTCACGAACATATTTGCCCTATCCAATTTTTTGGAATTGAGAACCAATTAAAAAAAAAAGTAATCAGACAAGGAAAAACCGCGGGAAAAAGAAGAACAAACTGTTATATAGAAGAAACGAATACGTCATATCAGTAATATATCAGAAAATAACACAAGATATCTTGGAAGACAAGGTACCGGGGAAATAGAAAATGAAAGTGAATTATTAGTAAAGAGAAAATATACACGCAGTAATAGAATAACGGATGAAATAACAGCGACGAGAAATTGTAGAACGAAGAACGATGTACGCAAGTCTTTAGCCGGTAGAATTACCGTCTTGCAAATATATGTATAATAAAAAAATTACAAATAGCGATAGAACGGACTGTTAACGTTTGGTTCTGAAACATAGCATACAGGTGGTGGTGGTGGTGGTGGTGGTGGTGGTGGTAAAAATAAGTTATTTCTTTTCGATTTAGTATTTAGTATAACTAGATTTAATAGAAAAAATGTATTTAATTATTATAAATATCGGAGTATTGTACGATAATATATTTTTTTAATAAACGACAACTCATCATCATCATTTTGATGTGTCTCCTTTCAGGAAGTTGCGCGCCAAGAATCACTAGCCGTCTTATATTTTTCTGTATCTAGCTGCGTTTATTATTTCGTACCATTAATACCTAGATTGGTTATTATGTACTCCATCCTCTTCCTTCTTCTTGTTGCCTTTTCAATTATTTTCCCTTGGACCGCTAGCATAAAAATGCCTTCTTCTCGTATTTCATGTCCGATATCTTTCCCCCCCCTTTTTTTTTATGTCTTGGACGATAGTTAGTTCATCGTTTCAGCACATTTTTATTAGAAACGAAATCGGTCCACGGAAAGCTAAGCACCCTTCTATACGTCCACATTTCGAAGGGGTTTAATTTTCTCTCGATTTCAGCGTTCATTGTCCAAGATTCTGCTGCGTATTTCAACATGGACCATACGTAACAACGTGGTGCTATTCTTTTTCTTAACTTCAAAGTCATCTTTTTGTTCTTTAATATTTGTCCCAAATTTATAAAAGCTTGCTTTGCCAATCCTATCCGTGATTTTATTTCTTTCACATCCCGACCGTCATTTGTGAATATTGCGCCCAAATACTTAAACTCAGTTACCTGTTTTATTAATTTGTTGTCAATTTTGACTTTTACGTTTTTACTAACAGATTTGGAGAGTTTCATTATCTTCGTTTTTCAGCGTTTATCTTCATTCCATATTTTTTTCCTTCCTTATTAATAATATCCAACACCCTTCGCATCTGTTCTTCCGTTTCTGCGATTATTACGCTATCGTCTGCGTAACTAATATTGTTGATCACCTTCCCGTTTATTTTGAAGCCGATTTTTTCAAATTTATCATTTTTGATTATTTCTTCGGCATATATCGTACATTAAATAACCGCGGTGACAATGGGCACCCTCGCCTTACTCCTTTACGTATGTAGTGGAATAATTATTTTTAATCTTAATATTGGCCGTTTGTTCCAAATAAGGGTTTTTAATTAATCTTACATCATTTTCATCTATATTATATTTCTGCAGAATATTTATTAGCTTTGTATGAATTACTCGATCAAAAGCCTTTTCGTAATCTATAAAGCATGTTATTATTATTTCCTTGTTTATGTTGAAGGCACGTTGAATAATGACAACTACTTGGTTCAATATACAAAATTATTCAACTGAAATTCCCTAATTACTTAGTCCGATTTATTCAACATTATTTAAGCAACGGAAATTTCATAGACTACGATTAACTCCTACATGAAATATGGATTAGCGGAAGTTACGCATGGGAGCATACCGAGACATTGCTTATTCCTTTTTATGACATTCCCAAAATTAAACACTTACAGATGACATTACATGCTGATGATACGGCTACATACTGCACATCGTACCGAATTGACACTAACTATACAAAGAAGACTAACTCGGGGTTTTATTAAATTAAATTCGTATTTCAATAAATAGAAAAACAAAATAAATTCCGATAAAACTTAATCGATTTTATTCACGAAAAAAAGACCGCATTTCTCACCAACCGATGATAGCGAACAACACACCTTTGGTTCGGGAAAAGTGATATTAAATATTTAGATGTGATATTGAATCGAGGTCTCACATTTAATCGAATATACCTGCAACAAAACTCACGCGTCTCTGTTTAAGCTATATCTCTAATATTTAATAAACGATGTAACGTCAGTTCGAAAAATAAATTAATAATCTACAAAACTTTAATAAGAACAATTATGCTTCACGCTTGTCTAGCCGTTCTGCAAAATATGTGCTGCAGAATAATTCTGAATCTTCCAGTCTACATAAAGATCAAACACATTCACAAAGCATTGAAATAAATACATACATACATATATATATATATATATACAATGTTATCAAAAAATATTTTTTTTTTTAATAGCTTGTGCCTGCAGTCAGTATTCATTTATAAACGCTATAAAGGCAACAGAACAAAACACACACATTTACGATATACGGCTGACATTACCTTTTGTTCAAAATTTATTTTTTGTGTATAATACACATAAAAATTATTGTTTATTCTATTAAATTAAATATTTATAAATTTATATATAGGTATAGCTTTATAATCTGTATGCAGGTTTTCTTGGTGGTTTTTACTGTATTTTTATTTTAGTTAAACGAGCAAATGGACATATTTTTAACCCATAACTCAGACAACCGGTCAATTTGACCGGTACATGATTTCATTTTTTTGTGGTGGTGGGGGTTTCTTCTCAGTATCGTTTGTGAGTTATCGTATCTATATTCGAAGTAATGAGTATATACTTCGTGTTGTAGAAGAGTTATTTCAATATAAACATCGCAACCGGTCAAAAATACCGATTGTCCGAGTCGATGTAATAATAATATTATTTCGTTTTTCATCGCCGTGTTTGTAATGCACCAGTCCTAAAAGGTGTAATACCGCACTAACTCGATATAATTTTATAAAACAGTTAGGAAAGGCTTCGACAACACCTAAAATGAAAAGTACATTGCAGACAGCAGGTATCAGTTGACAAGTCTCCGGTATTAAAGATAGATAAATGTTACAGCAATGAAAATGGAGCAAGTACAAAACTGTCAACCGGAACGACTTGCGGAAAATACCCGTCGAAAAATGAACGAAGAACTTACCATACATATCTAATATGCAAAACGCTTTAATGTATGGAATGTACAAGACGTTTTTGTAAGGACTGTGTTGTCTAAAAATATGCATTCAAAATATATTGCACGTTTTTACATAAATATTGATTTTTATAAATATTTTAACTTTTTTACGTTTAATCAACGTTAGTTAACAACATCTTATAATTAAAAATATAATTTAATCGATTTTTGTAGGTACATATATTAGCCAAAGCGACCTATGGTACAGGCCAAAAAAAAAAAAAAGGTACATATATGAATATTCCGTAAATTACGTTTCAAACTTAATAAAACGTTTTTATTAATATACTTTTTTTAGCGCAACTCATTAAATTTTACTTCAATTTTTTTTTTTAATGTACACAAATGTCACGAAATTATTTTAGTATAATAGAATATTACTACTTTAAAAATTTAATTAGATATATTAATAATTTAAATACACCGGGTCAAAGTAACCGATTGTCTATGACAACGTTTTAAAAATGGCACGTCTGCGGTTAAGGGTTAAACTAGTATATGTAGTAAGAACTGTGTTCGGAATGCGTTATATTATTAATTTCGTTATTTTTTTGTAACAAATATTTGTTTTTTGTAAATACACTTTTTATCTATCTACACCCGTCTAACGGTTGACCGTTCCGTAGAGGTCCTTAAAAATATAGCGCCCCTCACAGTGGAAGACACACACATACTAATTAGAAGAACACAACCAATGAATGGATCAACAATAATATAGAAACATAAACACTAACAATGATATACAGGATCTACGTGCAAATTGTTAAATATTTAAGATTAAAATATTAGTTGAAATGTGTAAAGTATATCTGCCGACCGGTAAATTCGGTCTAGAATTCCTAAAGAGGAAGAGGGGATCTGTTCTAAATAATAATAATAATAAAACGATATAAGGTAAAACTTCCTAGTGTGTAGGAAAAATAACTAATGGCTGGGAAACAGTAGAATAAAACCGAGAAACTTCAAAATTATTATTATCAGCTGACAACGTGTTGTTAAACAACTAAAAAACCAAAAATAAATCTCCGTTCTAACCTTAATTTTCCTATCACGATCAATGAAATACTTTCCAATGCTAACCTTAATAAGCTCCTAACTTTCCTCAATCAGATTGTAATAACTTCATTAGTTACTTTTAACACTTAATGTATTAGTTTAATTAACCGTGCTTCTGACCGCTGTAGCAGTATATAGCACGATGTATAAATTTAAAATAATAAAAAAAAAATTAAAATAAAAAAAATATATATAGTGTTTTCAACGATAAAAGTCTGCACTTTACGTTGTCTTCGGAAAAAACCGAAATTAAATTCCGCTTTAGTGTATAAAAATCGTAAAGGGTGTTTTTAAGCTTTTCAAAAAATTTTTAAAGTTCCGGGGGTTACACCATTGAAAATACGAGTGTACTTCGCTAAGGGCGCATTTTATTTGAAGATAATGCGAAACGGAATTAAACTTACCATTTTGACTCGGTAAATTCGTTATATATAAATTACGAATGACATAATTACATTTAAGCTCCTTGCAACTATGCAACATAGAAGGAAGGAATTTAATAATTTAATTTTTGTCATTGCATCGTCGTTATACTAGGAGCGGAAAGTAACGGTTACACAGAACAAGAGGAAAATGTAGTCAAAATACTATAACAAAAAAAAACGAAGACAATTGAAAAGTATAATAATAAAAAAAAAAAAATTAAATTTCACAGTACGCATAAGAGGATGTTACCGCAGAAAGGAAAAATAAAAAGCCTTAAGCGTAAGTAGGAGTGTATGTGAAAGTAAAAAAATAGCTGGTAAATAATTAAATAAAGCGAGATATAAAATTAATCCATAATTAATTTTTTTTATAAATAAATTATATAAATGCTAATAATATAGTTATATTTACGTATTAACTTTAATAATTTATCAACGAACAAAGCTTAACGAAACAACAAAATATTTTGAGTCTGAATGTACATATGTAGGTGTGTGATGTGTGTATATTTTTGATGTGCGTTTACGCGTGGTTATTATATTAGTATAGTAAAAAATAAAAACAAAATTAACAAAAAACTGGTAGTTATAGTGTAGAAAGATGATATGATATCAAGTATGGACAGATATGGAGTTTCGATTAGGCTCTCAGGACAATGTAATAAAACATGAGACGCAAGGGAAAGGGTTTGTGACCAAATAGTAGAAGCAGAATTTGCTATTCTCAGGGTGACTCGCTTTTACGCTTCCGCAAATATCAAAACATAGTAATTTTCACGGATTCACGTAGCGCTCTCGAAGCTAATTTAAATTCGTCATTTAATAGTTGCTGTTTTTCATAAATTTACGATATTTTAAAAAATATGATCTATCTCTGAAACAACGTTGATATCAAATTTGTCTGGATTCCGGGCCACTTAGGTGTCTACTAGAATGGTACCGTAGACAATCTGACCAGAAGCGTCCTCGAGAATGGTTCATTCTGCTTCAATACACTTGTCAGTGACATTTTATCAGAGATTACGTTTTCGCACAATGAATTTTAGAACCGCGTTCGGAGGTATTGCAATTGAGTCAAAGAATTCGGGTGTATTCAACCTTTGATTACTTGATTACAGTAATTCCTCGGTTCCTCAATCTTCCTAGCAACATAGAAAACAGGATATCGTTTATTCGTATTATATGTCGCTTATTAAAACGTCGACAACATTCCGTACGTTCTATTCAGATACAAATTAGACCGTTCGCCATTCGTACCAATCCTTGCAATGGAGACCAGATCAACGATGAAAATCATCTATTTTTCAGTTGCAGTTATTACCGATCAAAATTCCTGTCACATATTATAAGTAAAGGAATCCTATCCCAACTAATCTCAGATGTTCTTGCTTAGCATAGTATATATGTAATCATATTTAATTACATATCGGCCTGTAGTATAAATATTTAATAAGACATATTATCCGTTTCTCACACCCCCGGGGAAAATGACTAATGCCCATATATATATATATATATATATTATTATTATTATTATTCTAACTCACTCGTTGCCGAGTATGAGTGCCATTTCTAATGATATCTGTTTCTTTTAAATAATTCAATGTGTGAATCTTATGTGTGAAATTAATCCAATTTTATAATTAGATTTATAACTGCAGTGTACACATTCATACTGATCTGCTATGTTCCTTCTTCCTCCTTTTGTGCGATTTTTCGCGGTGTGAACACCTTCTAATCTTGCTGTGTCATCGATGAATTTTCTCCATTTAGTTCTATTCAGCGCCCATTCTTCCCAAGTCTTATCTTTCTTTGGATTAATACCGTTATTTTTTATGGAATTTGATAACATATATCATTAAATCTTAATTTTGGTTATCCACAATATCGTTCACCAGTGTATAATATACCATATAATAATCGCTTCGATATGCGATTGTTATTCATTCTGATAACATGGCCAACCCATCTTAGTCGAGCTTTGGTTAAATATTGTACTATTATTCTTCTACAAAGAATTCTACCATATGTACATCAAAAATACTTATAGATATAATTCTATAGAAATTAAACGGAAAATTATGTCTTCTATAAGTTTACCATAGTTCGGTGAATTAAAATAGAAATGCAAATAATTCTAGCACGATTAACAATTATACCTTCTGTACTCCAGCTTCGTCGTTTCCAAGTGCGTCTTCTGTGAAGGATCTTGTTTGTTCGTGTCTGTGAGTTAGTTTAGTGTGGCCGATGAGGATTCTGCTTAAAACAATCTTTTCTCGCCTGTTTAGTCGATATGAAGTTCCCCAATGTTCTAGCAGAACTTTAATTTCTCGTTAACTTGTTGTTGTCTCCCATATATTTTGAGCGGTGTTCTTGATGACTAACTTAATTTTTTATTTTTATTTTTTTTTTTATTTAATAAGTCTTTAAAATGCGTCGATACAGTCTGTATACTTTGGCACTGAGAGGATAAAATGTAAAGTTCTTGGGAAAAGTCATAATTTAGTCTAACAACAAGAGTTTTGTCAGTTAAGTATTATACGAAGAATTTATAAAAGTCCGGAAATTAAAAATTCTTTTAGTTTAAAGAACAATCCCCGGTGCCGGACCCGATCAAAAGCCTGCGTTATATCCAGATAACAGCTGAACAAACGTCACATTTCCCCCGCGTTAAAATCTTCGACGCTGTTATATTGTTGAGTCTTCCATTTAAAATCCAAACTGATCACTTTGTATTGTATATAGCGTTTTTATAATCAAATCTACACGATTCTTAGCTTTTCAGTGACTCTTGATAATGAACCGAGCAAACTGATTGGCCGATATGAGGACACGTCAGTTTTTTGACTTTCCTACCTTATGGAACGTGATTATAAATGATTTTTTCTACTGGTTTTCTATTATTAAATGTCCTAAGTATTTGAAGGAATCGAATTGTTCTAGATTTTTTCCATCGATCGATATATTCGTTTCTTCCAGTGTTTTACCGTTTACTTTGCTCCACCCCCTCTATTCCATATTTGTCCATTCCGCCGTATATATATATATATATATATATATATATATATATATATATATATATATATATATATATATAATGTATATACAACGGTCTAATGCGGTGGATTGTATCGTCCGAATTTTATCTTTCTTCTACCCTTTAGTCATATACGGATGGAAGCTGTTCATTATTTCCATCATAAAAATTCACGTCTGGTTTTTAGAAATCCTGACAACCGACAACTATAGTAATATATGTAGGATCAGTCTTAACCTGGTAAAAGTCTTTTTATAGGTTTTGGCAGTTGCTTACGAAATCGTAACACGTAAGAAATACGCGAAATAGGTGTTTTAGTCTTTCATACCGAATGAATAAGTAGTATCACCGCGCGCTATCTATTGGTCGATAAACAAAATAATTTTCTTTTACCGGTTAAAAATTTACGTGAGAAAAACTTCATTTCAACGAATAAACTCGAAACGGAAGCAACGTTAAAATTTCGTTTCTTAAAACGATATTTAACGCTACAGCGATCGTGTGAAGTATTATCGTGTGAGTGGTTGCGCCGACTACAATTGTAGTCCATCATTATTTTGATTTTTTTTTTTTAGTAATTTAAACAAGATTTGTATTATTTTTTTTTGCGAGCATCGTATTTTCATAATTTTTAACAAGAAAATCCGTATAATATGAGTAACAGATAGAAAACGAAAAAGTACGTATTGTGAAAATCACGAAAATGGAATAGATGTGAGAATATTATCTTACAGTAGTTAAAAAATCTAGCGGTTGCATTTACCAACATACGCGTACAAAAAATGTTTTTGTTTCACGCACCATCACGAAGTAACATGAATATTATCAAAGTCAACAAATTGTAATATTACCATTTAAAACCGTAATCGGAAAAACTAAAAATTACGAAATTAGATTATCGATTCGAAAATAAAAAAATTATTATTAAAAAAAAAAACAACCGAAAAACTTTATTTCCGCGTGAATAAGCACAAAACTTATTCAATTAGAAAGTATGCAAATTTTTATTAAAATGCTCAAAACGAAATAATTCGATAAACTCAACGTATAAAGTTAAGTATTCTGATTTTTTTCACAATTTACACAAAACAATCCTCAGAAAATGAAACGATCCCAATTGCCGTATAAATAATAAGGAAAAAATTCGACCTATATTAACATCGGTTAGTAATAATATGAACACAGTAAAGTATGACCCTATCCGAATGAATTTCTATCTAAAAATAATTAAATTATATTATTCTTTTATTATTATCAGATGTATACGTAGTAACAATATCATACGTATGAGTATACTTAACGCGAGCAGTGCTACGTAATATTAGTTCTAGGCGTTGAGAAAAATAAAATTAAGAATATAACTTTTCTGTTTTAGATTATGCGTTATTAATGTTATCCACGAATTCAGCATATGTTTATTTATATATTCCCCCCCCGGTGGTACTTCGTTCCTTTCGGGGACCGGAGCTCGAACCGGTAAGGGGCGCGTCCACAGGTGGTGGATAGTGGAACGGCCTACAGATATGTAGGTTAGCTGCGAATAAGACGTTAGTCGAATAAGCAGTCGCGAACCAAGAGCGGGTATTGGCGGAAAGCCTCTGGCAGACGATTCCAGTAGTGACAGGGTAAGGAGACACGAGAATGCAGATGGCCAGCTTGATGACCTGTCCACTAAAAGTCTGCATAAATCCTATAACTGTCTCCAACCCCTCGACGAGTTTGGGTCGCCGTAAAAACCCTACACCGTTACCTCCGCAGTAACAAACCGCTGCCTTGCGGGTAGGATGTTGATTCAAAGGCTAAGGGAGAAAACTCTGGCAGAAAATAAGAAGCAGGACCAACCAGCCATACTATCCCTGCTTATCCAATAATACTATTACACTATATGTGTATACAAATATAAACAACTAAAATTCAATATTAAAACCAGTAATAAACAAAGTTATGACATCAGAATACAACTGTAATCACAATAGCAATAACAATATTAATGGTAAATTTCTGACTTTCCTGCCTGTTCTTTTACCATTAATGCCAAGAAACCCCGTCGTCTTGGTCTACCTTGCCACTGGCTCATCTTTTGGTATTAAATAGACAACATGAATGTGTCTTTTGCGCCATCGCGTTCATGTTCATCCCCCCGCGCTGCTACACTGTCTTATAATTATGAAAGTACCGCAAATGAAAGAGACTGCTGGCGGGACAGGCTCTAACAGGCATGTCAGGCAGCGGACGACCTACTGTAGCAATACAGACTGGTTCGAGTTCCCCGCACCTACTGGGTGCGGCACTATCCAGGTGGGAACACTTTTGCGACATGTAAATCACAGTAGAAATAAAAACAAAATTTGCACGTTTGCCTCATGGAATGCGCGAACACTACTAGACAACAAAGATTTACCAACAAGGGGATCTGCTATTATATTACAGGAGCTACGAAAATACAATGTTGATGTAGTTGCCTTAAGTGAAACGAGATTGCCGGATGAGGGAAATATTATAGAAAGTGTTACCGGATATACTCTATATTGGAAGGGTTACCTGCTAAACATAGAAAACAACACGGAGTCGGAATTGCTGTAGCAAATAATTTAGTACGATATATTACTGAGGGAAAAAAAAATTCATCGAATTTAAGACGCATTAAAATTACAAGGTTTTAGGAAAGGAAGTTTTGGAAGAAATAGAAATAATTAAGATACTAATAGTCAATACCCGTGTACTTCTTCAACATAATACGAAATATTATAAACTTATAGGTACATAGGCTTACTTAGCGCAATTTCATTTGCAATAAAAAAAAAAAAAAAAACAGGAGAAAACAGTAATTTTTATGACTAAATTACCTACTTATTGCTTTTTCTAATTATGTTTTTAATTGCTATCGTCGGTTGCTGAATCGTCGTCATTGCCGGACGTTGAAGTAGAATCGTTTGCGTCATCTTCGTCACTATGATTCCATGGTTGTATTAATACTGTTCTTAATTTTGCTCGTTTTTTGTGAATTGTAATCTTAAATCAATATTTTTCCATTTTATATTTTTTATTTATTCGCTTGATAATTGCCTAACAGCCTTTTCGATTTTTCATAAAGAAAAATGTTAGTGTTTTAACTTCTTTTTTGTTGTTTATTTTAATTAATTGTTTATTTATTTATATATTATATTATAATAATGGAGCTTAGATATGAAAATAAAAATTACCCATTGTCAGCACTATTTTCATATAAATATATTCTACATAAGATAACAAAAGATCAATATATATATATATATATATATATATATATATATATATATATACATATATAAAAAGACACCTTGAGACGCGGTTGCAAGGATGTTATTCAGGGACAATAAGTGGGAAACCGGAAAAGAGCGAGGTAAATATTTAGATGTAAAATGTTATCAATAACGTAATCTCTATCTCTGCTATACCAGTTACAAGCAAAAATCACATAATTTCGGCTATAGTTGCCGCATGCACAGGATAGTATACAGATATTGACGGAGTACAAATGACTAGGAAGGTTCATCTGACCAGAATGGAAAAGAAAATCCTAGCTGGCAGGTTTTTAGGAGGCGTAAGTGCGATAATGGGTGTGGTAAGGGAGATTAGGTTGGATAGATTTATAAAAGTTAAGTCGTCTTTCGTCGATGAAGAAGGTCTGCATTGTGTTGTTTACCACGCTAACTATCGGATTAAATTCAAACCTATTATTTCCCTTTTTTAAAATCTTTTTATATATTATTTTTTACATACGCCCACTTGAAAATTACTTAATAGCTGAAAAGCTCCGCGGTCTTTTTAACTAACTTTTTATCGTTTATTTTTCAAAAATTACTATAGTTCAAACTTTTTTTTTTTACATGCACCTGTTTTTGTCTAAAACAATAACAACGTTGGCTGTTTGTGAAATGAATTAATGTGGGTAAAGAAGTTACTCCAATTAGTAACCTACTCTAAAATGACTTGTAACTTTTTTTTTTTTCAGAGTAGTGCATCCCTGCACTGTCTACGCATAAGGCGTCTTTGTGGATTATCTGGTAGAATGAGATTGTACATCTGTTTTACATGCGGATTGGCATGATCTATACATTTGTTGTTAAATCCGCTGTATCTCATTTTGTGAGATTCTTCAAAAGTTTGTACATGCAGATCATTGTGTAATGTATCATTACTTATGTGGTACGGAACTTCGAAGTGCCTTCGTATGGAATTGTTGGAT
This sequence comes from Coronaproctus castanopsis, assembly GCA_032883995.1. Classification (NCBI taxonomy): domain Eukaryota; kingdom Metazoa; phylum Arthropoda; class Insecta; order Hemiptera; family Monophlebidae; genus Coronaproctus; species Coronaproctus castanopsis. The sequence goes on along the minus strand of CM065054.1, from coordinate 111,805,922 downwards.
TTTCCGGATGTTACTTTTCGCAGATGAACCCCATAGTTCTATGCCATATGTCCGAATCGGTGCTATTATTGTGTTGTAAATTAAGAGCTTATTTTTTAGCGACATTTTATAGTTTCTACCAATTAGGCAATGAAGTTTATTTAATTGAGTATTTAACTTCTTTTTAACATTTGTAATATGAGGTGACCGGTAATAATATCGCGTTCGGACGAATTTATTTATTTCGTAATTTTAATCAAACTTTAATAGTTTAATCGTTTATTTTCTGCCGGGAATAGGAAATACTAAAATAATTTTCGCTCATAATAAAACGTTTTAACTTCTACGACGAAAATAATCATTGAAAGAAATTAACGAGGTGCCAAAAAAAAAAAGATTTCAAAAATAAATAAATAAACATATTACTTACTCTTTGAGCTTCACGTTTACCGGCTCGTTGATTTTGATGATAAATACGGCTGATAATGCGATGACTAAAACGGCACTGAGTGAACAGACACCTCCGGCGATTTTAGCGGCAATAGTTTCGAGCACCATATTCGTCGTAACTGAAATCGGAAAAAACGACCATATTATTTAAGAAATTAAAAAATATATATATTCTTTTTCATTGTACCGGCGGCACTGAAGCACCATAAATAGTGACGAATGAAGTAAAAAAAAAATGTGATCAATCTAACGTCTCAAGAATTTTAAGTAATTCGGAATATCGATTAAAAGTTGGAGCACTGAATATTGGGTTATTTTCGATTACTGTAATGCATAAGTTTACTATTCAACTTTTAATCGATATTCCGAATTACTTAAAATCGCTTACACTCGTAATTTGAACTATTTCTTTTACAAGTTATCGGAAGACCATCTCCGCACCATCTTTTCTAATCGTCTTGACGGATTGTTAGAGAGTGAGTAAATGCATCGGGCATGCGGGTTAATATTAAATTGCGATTTATCAAAAAACTACTTATAACCGTCTATATAAACTTCATCGATATTACGGTATATTGAAGTCATTACAGAAGGTTAAGTTACACGTATTTTGCTGCGGACGCGATGATAAGTCGATTGTTGTCGCTGTATTGTCAATACATAAGTTCCGTATAATTCGATTCCGTATTTCTAGATTGGGTTAAATAAATTTTTTCTTTTAAAGTTAAGTTTAAAGCAGATTTCTTTACTATATAGAAGAGAATAATCATCCTCTGTTCGAGCGACATGAAACCATCATATTAGCCGTCGATCAATATGCATTCCGAGATATCTTACACAGTTTGTTCGCAGAATTTCATTGCCACAGATAGATAGATAGACAGATAAAAGTGTATTTACACAATAAATATATGTTACCAAAAAAATAACGAAAATAATAATATAACGCATTCCAAACACAGTTCTTACTACATATACTAGTTTAAAAAAGTATGCCCAGTTGCTCATTTAACTAAAATAAAAATACAGGAAAAACCACTAACAAAACCCGCATACTGATCAAAAAGCTACCTATATATAAATGTATAAATATTTAACGTTATTAGGATAAACAATAATTTTTATGTGTATTATACATAAAAGAGAGAGAAAAAAAATCGACAAAAGATAATACCAGCTGTATAAAAGCGTGTGTTTAATTCTTTTATGTTTATAGCGTTTATATTTTAGTTGCAAACTTGTACGTGTATAATCCCCTATGACTTTAATAAATGAATACTTACTGCAGGCACAGCTTTCAAAAAAAATATTTTTTTTTGTTCGACAACCTCCACAGATACATATCGGACGAGAATGTGTGTTACTTGTCTGTTTCGGAAATATTAATTAATCGTTTATTAAATAAGCGAAATATAATAGCGCGTAAAATGAGAGAAGGTGACATTTTTACACTCGTAATGTAAGGTTGAATACGAGTAGGAAACAATTAACATGAGGAAGCAGGCGACTGGAATGGATAACAACAAATCCAAGAAGAAGTCACTTCGTAACGAAGAACTCATTAGACACTCTAGAAATCGACGTTTACGAATGGAAGTGGAATGGACGTAATCTTCTATAATAAGTTGGGAAATAGAACCTGTATGTACTTGTTAATTATGTATTCCTATTATAGGTTAATGATAAGAATAAGTCCCTGAACAAAACTAGTAATTTTTTTGCTGGTTTTTCTTTGTCTTAATAATTGCGGTGTAACTTTCGAATACACGTAATATATATACACATATATACTTGAAATGTGATTTTTCTCTAAAATTTCATTAACTTTGCCCTTTGGGACTCATTCTCGAAATTATCCTTTCGGTTATATGTATTTACAAAATAACGGTAGTGAGAGTTTAATTAGATGAAAGACTGGTAAAAAAAAGGTAAGAAAATTCGATAGATTTCTAGAGTACTTGTATTTTCGCATTACTTTTATTATTATTTTGTTTAGAAATGTCAAAAAGATCTATTTTTAACGAGTAACGAAAAATCCGCGGAAACCATTCATGAAAGTTGCATAGAAAGAAAATTATGAAGTATAGGACTAGAATAAAGTAAAAACAACGAAATTATGTAAAAATTGAACGACGGAAAATGTAGAAAAATAAGTAAATAATAATAACGGTTAATATTGAAAGAAAAATCGTTTCCAACTGATGTAACGGATAAATTATTAGCCTTATAGGGAGGATTAGCTCCGGCATTTCTATCTACATTCGATTTTCGTAGATTTTTAACAAGGTCAGGTGGTATAATACTCTTTTTTTCATTAATCATACTTCTAACTAACCTCGCCTAACCTCACCCCAAGGATGTGCCGAGCGTTCGTTGATGCTTGTTGTTCATTCGCATGTTCGGTTTCCGGGGCGGAGGTAAGTAGTTTTCTCTTACTTCTCCCCAGTATTTTGGTGTGCTACCTGCGTCAATTTTGAAATAGTATTTTTTGAAATATTGATTTTTAAACTTTTTTTCACTTTTTGAGTTTTTAACGTTTTTTTTTTTTTTTAAAAAAAAGTTTTTTATTCTACATTTTTTGGTGGTACCTACATGGACCTGTGATTATTTTTTGCTGAGTTATTAATTTTTAAACTTTTTTGGTAATTTTACTATATATTACATTTTTTAAAAATTATATTGAGTGTTTTTTTGTGTGTGTTACACACATTGAAAATCTTTTTGTTTTTTAAATTCAATAGGTAGACTATGTTGCATTCCTTCTGCACCTTTGGGCTGCTGCCCATATAATTTTTTGAGATGTCTGATCTGGACGCTCTGGGTCAGCTTCTCAAGAATGTGAGTAGCCTTTGTTCAAAAATCAAAAGGCAATTTTGTGACAAATCGGTCACAAAAAACACAAAGATGCTGTTATTTCTGCTACAAAAGATATTAATAATAACATACGCCAAGCTATGGTCCTTCTTCAAAATGTTGATAAAATATTTTCTTCAAAGGGATCTGATGTGCAGAGTGAAGTAGGGCAGTCCTGCACTAACCTCTTAAAAGCACCTATATTATTTCTTTTAAGGATGCTCTTCTGGGCAAGAAGAAAACTATTCCCAAGAATAAAGTTATTATTAAGACGGAAAACGTTGAAAGACTACAAAAGGATCTTAAAATAAAAGTGCCGCTTCACAAAGAAAATATGAATGTAACTTTTTTCAAGAAGATTAATAACAATACCTGTATAACTAGGGGCTAACCATCATGTATGATATAATAAGGGGGGATGATTAGGAACAAAACAAAAGAGGTTTGCCAAAATCCGACTAAAATTCGCTGAGTTATCTACGAATATCCATCCCTATATGCAACAACTTGCCGCGCGGTAGTTTAGTTGGAATGTAAACCCGACCTTTGAATGCCCTGGGAAGTCTACATAAAACAAAAATATAGTTAATTTATATTTTATTATATATATATATATATATACTTAAAAAATACATTAGGGATATATTTCATCGGATAAAACCAAATTCGTCGAAATGACGTCATACTGCAGTTGCTGTTGAACTTACACCCGCCGCTATAGAAATAATCTCGCAGTTATATATATACACATATATGGCTACTAATCCGCTGGCGAAATACATGTATTTATTTAATAGGTTTTTCTATGACCATCTAATTAGTTAATAACGATTTTTTTCGTAAATCGTAAGCGATTTATAGTGCAAAAAACCTTATATATATTGATGATTAGGAAAAATTTGCGAAAATCTGACCATTTTTGACGGTGTTATCCACAAAACATATATATATATATATATACATATATATAGCTAAAAATCCGCCTTCGATATATATATATATGTACAGACATATTATAGCTGCTAACCCGCCGACCAAAAAGGCTGAAAAATTTTTAAAAAATCAAAAATCAAATTTTAAATTTGCGATTTTTCGTTACCGGTTAATTTTTAAAACATTTACGTCATAACATAAATTATATATTTCGACGTCTACTTTCTTTTAAGCCCGACCTGAGCCCCGATAGGGGCCGTAAAAAGGGCCCAAAACCCCAAAATCGTTTAACCCAAATTTTCTCGACGAGTATTCGCTATAAAAATAAGCGACTACCATCGTTAGACGCGTATCTTAATCACACGTAACTTTCATTCGAACGATTTTCTCAAATTGTGAATCGTTTGCGAATTATTGCGAAAAAATTGAGGGAACTTTTGAAATTTTTGGTTTTGATTTGAAATTTTTTTCACGGTTTTTTCGCTTTATACCATAGATCTTATCCTTGCCAAAGGTGGCAATTTACCATATTTTACCATATTTCCACCTTTAAAGCGGCTATTGGTCAGATTGAAAAATAGTCAAATATACTTTGAATAGGCCATAGCTTGCGGTTTAATCTCTATAGGTTCGATTTTCGAAAAAATAAAATTTCGCTTTCTTCGCCACCCCCACCAACGCTATAAAGCGCCGAATTTCGACTTTAGCCCCGGAATTCGATCGGTAGATTATTTTATAAATATTTTAAAGGCGAAACAACGGATTTCATTAACGGCGATTAATCGGACGATTTGTAAGATTCGATCGGATTTTCAACGATTTCCATCATATTCGAACCACTTGAATAGCTTAACTCTGAACGGTAAACAATATCCTATCGATAGCTAACGAAATATCGGTACTTTTCCATTTCGACCGTATTGATCTCCATTTCCTGACCGAATGGCCCCGTGTCCGACTATGCCCCGCTCACTTTGTTTTATATATTAGACATATGTACCGATCGAAAAGTCTATAAACAGGTGGAAAGGTCGGAAATGTAGAAAAAATTCTTCAAAAATCTTCGAAACTGGCCGTAAAAACTGCAATAAAATCGGGATTAGAAAATTGGTCAAACGTCTTCCAGCTGGAATTCATTGGCGAGCTTTTATCCGACCGAAACTGTTTATATATCGATAGAAAGCTCTGAAAGCGTACTTTAAAAAAATGTTATGTCGATTTTCGATATAAGTCTTATAGCGAAGGAGCTATAAACGACGGAATGTGGAAATTTTGAACAACACTCGGATTTCTATCTTTTCTACCAATGGTATGGTCGGTCGGACGGCTTTAAGATAAAGTTCATATTAAAGCTAATATCCGGTCGAATAAAAAATGTTATATCGGTCGAGGTTTATATAGTAATAGGAAAGCGACTTTAAAGCTCGGAACTTTTCAGTCACAGTTCGGTATCCGAAAAATGCCTGATAAACCGAATTGTTCCGGAAGTTGGGCGCATCCTACGACTATCGATCAAAAGATGTAAAAGATAGCCTATAGGGTTTAGTAAAAAATGACAATGGCTTTTTTCGAGTTAGGCCCTGTTTTTTTTAACGACGATTTTTGTAAAAAAAAAGTCAATTTCGCGTATGTCAAAATGGCCAACTTCAACCTCGGCTAAAGGTCGGAGTTTCGCCTTTGGCGAAAATTTCGCTATATATATTATTTCGATAGGGAATTTAATAAGCTTTCGACTGATATCGAATTCGATTGGGGTTAACTCGGAGGAAAGTTCGGAAAAAGACGATTTTCCAGAAAATGGCCGAAATTTCCAAAATCCAAATTTCGACTTTGAGGTTCTGGTACGGCCCAACGGGCGGACCTTTCGAAAAATCACCGTCTGCGAACGTTATGGCGTTAAGAGTCTAGTTTCGAAAAAGTTGGTCCCCGACGCGTTAGCTCTAATAGCCGATTTTATAGACGGTATAAAGTGAAAAAAGTCGATTTTGTAGCCCAGAGAAAGCATCAAATTTCCTTATCTTCTTTATATATATATAATTCTTCTGTACGTGAGTCGACAGTGAACTCCTCCTAAACGGCTGGACCGCTTTGAATGAATTTTTTTATGATGGTTTAGATTCATAAATAAGCCCGTCAGATGGCGCTGCAGTCGGTATCTAAAAGATTATTCTCCCAATGGGTTGAACCGATTTTAATCAAATTTGCACACCGTGTGCAGTTTGATCCAACTTGAAAGATAGGGTAGCTTACATCTCAATTTATAGTCGCAATAGGGGTTTTGGGGGCACATTTTCAAATTTAGATTTTTGTAAAATTTCGTAAGAACCGATTTCAAAGATAACGGTATGATAAGTTCAAAGCAAAAACCCGTTTTCAAGTACGATCGATGGGTTTTGAGTTACGAATTTTTCAAAATTGTCGACTTGCCACATTTGGCAGGGCGTAGCGTGGGTAGTAAAATTTTTTAAACGATTCTAACGTTTGAATATGTGTTTTCTATATAAAGATCTATCGTATAAAGTAAAAAAAACGCGAAAAAAAAATTCAAATTGAACCCGAAAATTTCAAAAGGGGACCTCGATTTTTTTAAAATTTCGATTTTTTTCGCAGTAATTCACGAATGATTCGAAATTTGTAAAAATCATTTGAACGAAAGTTATGCTTGATTAAAATACGCGTCTAACTATGGTATTGCCGTACTTTTATAGTGAATACTCGCCGAGAAAATTGGGGTTAAAGGGTTTTTGGTGTTTTGGTCCCTTTTTGAAGCCCCTATGATAGGTAAGGGGTTCGGATTGGTCTTAAAAGGAAGTAGACGTGAAGATCTATCAGTTATTAAGTAAATGTTACTAAAATTAACCGGTAACGAGAAATCGCGAGTTGAAAATTTCATTTTCGATTTTTAAAAATTCTGCCAGCGTTTTTCGGTTGGCCGATTCTACAATGCATTTAGCATGGGCCCATGTTAATTATATATCTACATTTATACAGCGAATTTGTTTTCGACTATAAATCGCTTACATTTAGAGATACGAAAAAAATTGTTATAACCTAATTTGATCGTCGTAAAAAAACCTCTTAAACTAAGTCGTCATCGAAATTCAAAAAAATTTCAGGGGTGTTTGGGGGTGACTCATTAAAATTTCGATTTTGGAAAAATTTTTATAGAACCCATTTGATACGATATTAAAATGACGAATTCGAAACAGGAAACCGTTTTTCGTTACAATTGATAGGTCCCGAGTTTCGAATTTTTGAAAATCGCTGACCTGCCACCTTTGGCAAGGCATAGCGAGCGACGTAAATTTTTTTAAACGATTCTAACGGTTGAATATGTGTTTTCTATATAAGATCTATCGTATAAAGCGAAAAAAATTCAAATTAAACCCGAAAATTTCAAAAGTGGTGTTAGTTACACCTTGCAGTTTTTTTGAAATCGACTTTTTTCGCAATAAATCGGGAACGATTAGGAATTTCAGAAAATGAATTATACAAAAATTAAGCGGTATTAAAATACGCGTCTAACGATGGTAGTTTCATATTTTTAGATGAAATAGCCATCGAGAAAATACGGGTAAAACGTGTTTGGGGTTTTGGGCCCTTTTTGGGGCTCCTATGATAGCGGTCTCGGGTCAATTTTTACGAAAATAGACGTCGAGATCTAGAATTTATGTAACTGAGTGTATTTATTAAAAATTAGAAATCGCGAGTTGAAAACTCAATTTTTGATTTTGAAAATTTTTCTAGCCGATTTGGGCTCGGACGTGTCTACAATGCATTTAGCCTGGGATATATATCTGCAGTGTTGCGGAAGAGTTCAATTATAATTTGGGATGAGTACACAATGGCTCACAAAGATTCACTCGAAGCATTGCATAGGACTATGCAAGATTTAAAAGGCAATGATAAACTTTTCGGAGGTGCTATCTTACTTTTATCTGGTGATTTCCGACAGACCTTACCGGTTAATGCATGTTTGAAACAATCATTCTTATGGCGAAGTGTTGAAACACTTCGATTGACCATAAACATGCGCGTACAATTGTAAAATGATCCATCAGTACAAATATTTTCCGAACAATTACTAGATATTGGGAACGGTAAAATAGAACTGCAACCAAATACGCAATGCATTAAACTGCAAGACAATTTCTGCACTGTTCTTCAGGGAAAAAATAAATTGATTCAAAATATTTTTCCGGATATACAGAGTAATTACTTATAACTGGCTCAGTGAACGAGCTATTTTGGCAGCCAAAAATGTTGACGTTGACGAAATTAACTTCCAGATACAACAGTTGTTACCTTTAAATTAATCGAAAATGTTGTTGATGAAAATGAAAGTGTAAATTTTCCAATTGAATTTTTAAATTTACTTGATATACCTGGAATGCAACCACATAATCTTCGATTAAAAATTGGTTAACCTATTATTCTCCTGCACAATCTGAATCCATCTGGATTATGCAACGGTACACGTTTGGTCATCAAAAAGCCCCCTCCTTTTCTAATTATAATGGGAATAGCATCATTGACTATCTTTTCGCTTCTTCTCATCTTGATCATCTTATTGCATCTCAATTATTTGATTTTGATTTGTGTTTTCACAAGAATATCCAATTCCCAATTAATGTTAGTTTTAAGAAATTGCCTCCTAAACAGTTTTATAGGGTTGATAATGATGTTTTAATGCGTCATTCAGATAGTAGTGTTGTTTATAAATTCATATCACAGATGTTGAGGAATGATTAAGTTGTAAGGTTTTTGACAGTATAGTATGTAAATTTAATAGGCACTTGACAAATATGATTAAACATAGTCAAGTTCCAATCACTATTCCGCAGGTTTCTTGGTGGATTTCTAAATTACAGTTCTTAAAGGATAAAATTAATTATATTAGGAAATTAAGATCCAGATGTAAAGATGATTTGAAATAGTTTATTTTCAATAATATTCTTCATGAACTAAATAAACATTATAAAAAAGAAATCATTAGGTCCAAATTTCAACAATGGAAGGACTTTGTTCCTTCCAGTAAGGCTTGTGGTAGACCCTATAAGATGTTTATCAAAAAAATGGATGAACTGGTAATACCAGATCTTTTGGTTGGACAAACTGTACTAAAGTCTGATCAGGAGAAATGTAATGCCTTATTAAGGCTCTTTCTTCCTGATAAAACTGATGTTATGCTTTTTGCTTTTCCTGTGACTGATCACCTGGTTCCCTCTGTTGAAAATGACTTGTTAGTTCAGATAATCAAAAGCCTCAATAACAGAAAAGGCTCAGCTAAAGATAAAATTACTAACAAAATAATCAAAATCCTAAATTTAAATTTTCCTACTCTTTTTCAAATTATATTCTCTAAGTGTTTCCACTTACAGGTCTCCCCTTCCTGTTGGAAAATAGTAAACTTAAAACTATTGTCTAAACCTGGTAAAGATTTAACTGAACTGACTTCATACAGACCTATCTCCCTATTAAACATCCATTGGCAAGGTATTTGAAAAGGTCATTAATTCAATACTTTTGGGTGAAATTAATTCAAAAAACTTATACCATAAGTCCCAATTTGGGTTCCAGATTGTTCACTCTGCTGAAGGGGCTGTGATGAATCTTATGTCATCTATTGGGATGATGATGGCTGCTGGTCTGTCTGCAGCTGTAGTCTCTTCTGATAAAAAGGGTGCCTTTGACATTTGTAGATGGTCTGTGGTTGTTGATATCCTGAGAGTCCATGGTATTAATCCATATATTGTAAATTTAATTATTAGTTATATCTCCTCTCATGTAGCGAATCTTGAAACTGGCTTTTCATATTCTTCTAAAATAGCATCTTGTGGTGTTCCACAGGGTTCTGTATTAGGCCCAACATTGTGGAATGTTTTGTACTCTATGGTTCACCATGCAGTGGACAGTTACTGCAGGGATGTTAGTAGCACATGAAAACTTCTATCTTATGCTGATGACCTTTGTATTATCTTTCCTGTGCATAATTATTATTCTCTTTCTTTATTATCAACTATTTGTACATATTTAGGAAATGCTGTTGCTGAATATGGCCTAACATTCTCTGTCTCGAAGTGCAGATTTTCTGTGTTTGGAGATTTGAAAATTGTAGATAAGGTCAAGACCCTATTAATTCATATATTGTAAATTTAATTATTAGTTATATCTCCTCTCATGCAGCGAATCTTGAAACTGGCTTTTCATATTATACCAAAATAGCATCTTGTGATGTTTAACAGGGTTCTGTATTAGGCCCAACATTGTGGAATGTTCTGTACTCTATGGTTCACAATGCAGTGGACAGTTACTGCAGGGATGTTGGTAGCACATGAAAACTTCTATCTTATGCTGATGACCTTTGTATTATCTTTCCTGTGCATAATTATTATTCTCATTCTTTACTATCAACTATTTGTACATACTCAGAAAATGTTGTTGCTGAATGTGGCCTAACATTCTCTGTCTCGAAGTGCAGATTTTCTGTGTTTCGATATTTGAAAATTGTAGATAAGGTCAAGACCTTTCCACTTATTTATGGGGCCAAAATTTAACACATGTCCGTTTTGAAGTACCTAGGAATAATTATTGATGAAAAACTGACATTTTTGCCGCATTTTAATTATATTTCAAATAAATGTGCTGTTACTTACAATAAACTAATTAGAATACAAAGAAATACATGGGGACTTAAATTTAGAGAGCGTGTCGTCCTTTACAAATGGTTAATTCAGTCCTTGTATGGGTATGGTGCAGCTGTCTATGTTAATAATTCTTGCCCTGGCTAGTCTGCAACAGCGTAAATTTCTATTAAGTACTAGCTGACCCAGCAAACTTCATATTGCCTCAATCGATAAATAAAAAAGCTAAACTTTTGTATAAAAAAAACTTAAAACAAACAAAAGGAATCCAAAATTATTTAAAAAACATGATTTTGCTAAAAATAATCATGTCACAAAAATTAGATACTTACAAAACGTAGAAATACTGGCTATTTATAAGGTTTCAAATTGATATTGACAGGCACACACAGTTATGATACAGTCTGTTAATCAATTTAAAGCTTTTTGACAAACTATATTTTTTGTTTTGTGGTGCGTAAATAAACAAAGATTACGGTTTTCCGATGCACGAAAACGCGATGTAAACTTATCCATGCACGAAACAGGGAAACTCTAAGTTGATTTCGCAAACTTCCAACGGCTGCCCTTGCGATTTATTTATGGTCATCGGAAAGGCCAGACGTACAGGAAATTGTAGATTTTTAAAATCGAATGGTAAATCCATTGGAATCATCAGTATATGCAGGATCAAGACATCTTCCCCTTTGTATTTTCCCTTTATGATTGTTGCCTCAGTGACGTTATTCATTAGCATCTTCACAGCCAGTCTTGTTCCATTCCACAGTCGAGGTTGATTAATGTTATGCAGCATGATGACAACTGATCCTACTTTTAACTGCAAATTGTGAGATGGTAATCCAGGTAATTCCAGTGAATTTAAAAATTCCATGGGATAGTCGACTATGTAATCTTGGTTCATAACGGTGTCGACTGATTTGAAGGCAACCAACTGTCCCGGAATAAAATTCTGAATGGTTGCATTGAGAGCATCAATATTTTTATTTTTTCCCGCCAATATTGCTCGTTCACCCAGCCAATTATGGTTATTGAACTGTAGCGCTATATCTGGGAAAGCATGCTGAATAAGCACCTCTTTGGAGTCTGTGATGTGAAAGAAATCTGTGGGTAATGTGATGAATCCGGTTGAGGTGTCCACTGCAACTTTATTATTTCCAATGTCTAACAACTGTTCCAAAAACATATTTGCAGTTTCATCTTGTTGCAAAAATACTTGCATGTTAGTTGTTAATTGGAGTGTCTTAACGTACTGCCACAAAAAAGATGATTTTAGGCATGCGTTTAGTTCATCAGCAACAGTTGATCAGGGAATTACTGGAAGAGTCTGATGAAAATCACCTGATAACAGAATCATGGCCCCACCAAAAATATTTTAGTTGTCACAAAGATATTTCAACGTTCTTTCCAGGGCCTCCAGTGACCTCTTATGGGCCATTGTGCATTCATCCCAAACAATCCATTTGCATACCTGTAGGATCTTGGCCATTGCACTATTTTTGGCGATGTTGCAAATTGGTGTTTCGTTGATTTGCATGTTTAATGGTAATTTCAAAGCAGAATGTGCAGTTCACACGTCTTCTAGCAGAGTCGCAGCTATTCCAGATGAAGCCAACGCTAGAGCTACATCAAAAGCAATGAAATCTAGAAGGCGAGAGGAAAGTTAATTTTATATATATATATATATATATATATATATATATATATGTAATGGCGTATAATATAAACAGAAATGTACAATGTGTATATTTATTTTGTGTGTGTATTGAATAAAACAAATTGTGCGTCCGAGATAGTTCTTCACAATTACTACAATCAGAACTAACACTAAATCCATCTTTAACCAGTTCCAGTAGCCTTATTGAACATTTTGAAGTGACTCAGTCAGTCTGTTGGAAGTCGTCTTTGGGTTAATGTTACAAAAGTGGGGTTGTTATCTCACCGTGCGGTTGTCGTGTTCAGTGCTAATTTATTTAGTTTTATTTTATCTTTCGTATTGTATCTCTCTTGATCGACTGTCATTCTGCGTCAGTTATCGATAGTCCGTAGTGACATGCATAATTTTATTATCCGTTTCGTAATACCTATCGCGTTTACTCGGCCACGGGTTTTCCCCAGCTGTGTTAACGTTCGGTTGGTTTCATTGGTTCGCGATATGTTATCACTCAGCAGACACTTATACGATATATTTGTGTGTTAATAGTGGTGTTGGTTATATTTTAAGTAAATTTAGGTCACCTGAGCCACCCCTCTTCAAGTGCATTATATTGTGCAGTTCGTCTTGTGCATACTATCTGCATTATGGAAGATACTCAAGCAAGCATAGAAAACATTTTTATGCAACTGGAAAGTGAACGGATGGTAGTAGGACACCAGCTAGATAAATTAAAAATGGCATTACAGGTGCTCATTAGGGAAAAGGATGAGGTGCCTACCACAAAAAAAGCATAGCGCTGGTCATTAGTCGGCTGTCAAGTGAAGTCAAAACATTGTGGCAATCATGTGTGACACGACTGGATGTAAAAAAAAACCTTGAGTTAGCACTTTGGAAACAAGGAGTCAGTAATGTTAAGTTACAATCTCTCGACCCTGAAAAAGATGGGAAAAGAGACTACTGCATTCAACAGATGTAGTATCTCAGCCAGGGGCCCTGTTGTGATTGCAGCGCTTGAAGGGAAAAGTTATGCAGATGTTGTGGCTGGTATAAAAAAAACAATTTCTGACAATAGGAAAGATATCCACTGCCTAAGAATGACATGAAAGGGCAAACTGCTCATTGAACTGGATCGAAACTCTACTAAGTTAGAGAACATAGGCAGCAAGATTGCTAGTTCTGGTCTACAGAGCAAATGCGCCTTACCAACCAAGTGTCTACTGGTATGTGACATTGACCCCACTGCACAGGTGGATGATATTAGGCAGGTAATTTCAGAAATAGCATCTACATCAACCTTAGCCACATCCATCACAGTGGAAGCATACACTTTGAAGGGTGGACTAAATGCCAAAGTAACACTCCCAATTGCAGCAGCTGAGGCAGTATTGGCCGCAAAAAAAAAAGAAGACAGAAATTACAGATCAGATGGAGTGTGTGCAGAGTCATAGAGTTCATTTCCATGAAACCCTGCTTTTGTTGCTGTGAGTATGGTCATGTTGCCAAGAATTGCACCAGGCCAGATCGAAGCAAACTCTGTCTGCAACGTGGTGTGGAAGGGCATATGGCCAGAGGTTGCTCCAGGACCTCTCATTGTCCAGTTTGTGCTGCCAATAAGCAGCTAACTGAGCACTGGGTGGGGAGTGGAGCCTGCTTGGCCTTCCATCATAGATTTGAAGAGGAAATGAAGCAACATAAACATTATTAACTTCATATAGATTAGCCTCAATCACTGTCATGCTGCTCAAGACCTCCTTATGCAGCATGCAGCAGAGAAGAATGCATCAGTATTATTAATTAGTGAACCTTACAGTCTCAATGGCCATGGCCAGTGGTTTGCTGATACAAGTGGAAAATCTGTTATAGTTGTCCTGGACACCAATCTAGCTGCTTACTGAGGAGAATGGGGTGAAGGGTTTGTAGAAGCAGTTGTTGATAATGTACACATTCAGTTGCTACTTCTCTCCAAACCAAACATTAAATGAGTTTCAGGACAAATGGGCTCAACTGGAATCCAGTGTGTGGTAAGACAAGGTGATACCCTGCTGGCTTGTGACTTTAATGCCAAATCCATACTGTGTGTGTGCGAGGTGCTGTGTTTGCAGACACAATTGCAGCCATGCAACTTGAGGTTGTCAATAAGGGTACAAAAAGCACATTCTCCAGCGTGAATGGAAGCTCTATTATTGATATCACACTAGCAGCTGAGACTACTGCACGGAGGCTGTATGGCTGGAAAGTAACCGACCTAGATACCCTTACAAATCACAGGCTATATTCTTTATAGTTCAGCAACAGAACCAGACAAGAATTCTAACAAAGATGGCATGGCGACTGGGCATTTAAGAATGAATGTGTCGAGTGGTTGCTCAGCAGCTTGGTATCAACCTTGACAAAGTTAAGGACACAGATGATATCAACCATCTTGTATCCAGCATTACATCTGCATCCAAAAAGCTTGTGACACAGCACTGCCACACAGAGGCTCAAGCAGAAGACACAAACTTATGTATGGTTGGTCTACTGAAATTGCACATCTTCAAAAGTAGTGCATAAGAATATGACGTCAGCTCACACGGACTCGATAGAAGAATGTCGACTGCACCATACTCGAGTACAACTATAGAGAAAGGAAGAAACAATTACAGAATGGGATAAGACTGGCAAAAAAGAGGCATGGAATGATCTTTGTCTTACACTGGATAACAACCCATGGGGCTTGCAGTATAAAATAGTTATGGGTAACCTGAGGTCTAGAGCTGCAATTCCTCCAGATATAGTAGAAGACAGTCAGAAAACTCTTCCCAGAACACCCATCCTTGAAGGAGGAAGATTATAACATTGTATTGGCACCTGGAAGCATTGAAGATGATCAGATTGAAAAGGTCATTCTCAGAATAAATGTGACTAAGGCACCTGGGCCTGACATGACAGGTCGCATTGTCAAGGCTGCCTTCACAGCATGCACAGACATACTATACAGGCTTTACAGGAAGTGCTTCCAGCAGGCAACCTTTTCATCCTGCTGGAAGGTAGGCCGACTAGTACTAGTTGAAAAAGGGAATCCAGAAGCAGCTTATTGTCCATTGGTCATGCTAAATGTACTAGAGAAGGTGTTGGAGCAACTGATTGTAGATCAAATTGAGCATCACTTGACATGCACAAAGACCCTCTCAGACCAGCAGTTTGGGTTATGGAAGAAACTGTCCACAGTGGATGCCATTAATTCCTTTGTTGGAAAAATTGAAAATGCTCTTAACAAGCAGTTTGCCTGACAGTGGCATTGGATGTCCAAAATTCCTAAAATGCTGCCAAATGGAGTGTAATACTGCAGACAATGATCAGCATGAAAGTGTTGAACGGTTAAAAAATATTTTAAGGGCAGGATTCTATTATATGGTCATTCCCAATGACTGAAGGAAACATGTATCGTCCTGCAATGTTCTGTATTGGATCTATTTTGTTGAACATCATGTTTAATAATCTAATATCTATAAAGATCCCAGAAGGTACCAAGATCACTTGCTTTGCTAATGATATTTTGGTTACCAGTGAAGTGAGGGAAGTGGAAACAACTACTGAGGCTATGAATAAGGCCCTTGCAAGCATAAGTGCATGGATATCAGAGTGTGGACTGCAATTGGCTGTCCAGAAGACACAAACTAAACTAAGCACATGGAAAAGACATTATGTAGTACCACAGCTAAAGATTAATTCTTTTAAAATACAGTTGTATTCCTCAATCAGCTACCTAGGTACGGAAATAGACAAGCATGTTCTTTTCTATAAACACTTAGACCTTGTTGCAGCCAAGGCAAACCAATATAGTGCAACTTTGGGGCAGCTAATGCCAAATATAGGAGGTCCTAAAGTTGCCAGACGACGATTACTCAGCTCTGTACTGATGTCTGCAGCCCTGTATGATGCACCTGTGTGTTGGCACACAGAACCAAGTGCATTGTGATCACAAAACGACTAAGGAAAATTCAATGAAAGTCAACACATTGGATATCATCATCATACTGCATTGTAGCACAGTTGCACTGGCTTTGGGTGGTGTTTGACCACTGGAGATCTTAGCTCAAAGCCAAAAGAAACTTTATGATGCATGAAAGATTATGGCATCTAAAAAATATGGCCTAGCAAAAAAACAAGTGCAGGCAGAGGTTATTGAGCAATGGTGCACAACTTGGCAAGATGTACCCAGTACATGGTTCAAGATGCTAGTGCCAGACATATGTGTATGGTTATCACATAGACATTGTGAGACCTGTTTCTATCTCACACAGGTTCTCAGCAACCATGGCTGCTTCAGTAGCTACCTACACAGAATTGGAAACTAGCTACTAGTGGATGCAGGCATTTCAATCAAGGCATGGAAAATGATGCTGCTCACACACTGTTCAGCTGTCCTGCATGGGATAAACAGCGAAGCTACCAGGGTTGAGTCTCTGACTCAAGACAATCTTGTTGGTATCATGATACACTCATGAGACAATTGGAATGCTATTGCAAACATGGTGTGAGTTATC
Source organism: Coronaproctus castanopsis (assembly GCA_032883995.1). NCBI lineage: Eukaryota > Metazoa > Arthropoda > Insecta > Hemiptera > Monophlebidae > Coronaproctus > Coronaproctus castanopsis. The sequence continues at coordinate 111,788,880 of CM065054.1, read as the reverse complement.
ATGTGTATGAAAGCAGAAGCTGATAGACAGTGCCAAAGGAATCAGCTCTCTAGACACCCTAGAGCATCCAGTAGCTGAAGATAGGAGCCATATGACACACATTTAGTGCTGCCTTGACCTGGTCTGTACCACTAAAGTAATGCCAAAAGCAGTTCTGGTGATACAGAGACACAGTCAATGGAATGAGCACCGTGATGGTTTTTAGTGAGTGGGAGTCTCACACAACCAGGCCCGGCCCTTAGGCCTGGTATCCATGATGGATTTTCCACCACATAAAAAAAAAACTTCTATCAAAGTGTTGTATGCAATTCTTTGTTGTCGATTTAATTGTGGAATATTTGTAAGAACTGTTTTGGCCAATGCTTCAGTTGTTGTTCTTTTTGCAACTTGTGGTTTAATGTATCATGCATATGAAGATTGGGTGTCATCATTCCCAAACATCACAATACTTTATTTGCCATCAATAAACACATATATTTTATCATGATCAATGTCTCATTGTAAATTTCTGCAGTCATTTGTAGTGTAGGATTCAAAGTTTTGACGGCGCACACGATGCAAAACACCTTCAAACATGTCATCTCTAGACTTAACCCACAAATCTTTTGGATTTGAAGGGAAACATGTTGATATGATAATTGCAAACAATGTACAAATTTGATGCAGTGATTAATGTATGATGGAATTCTCAAGTATATCATCCCAGTTTGAATTGTTCTCGAGTAAATGTAATAGTTGACATGCGTCACAGTAAGTCACACACAGATATCCATTAACTGTTCTCAGTTGTTCAAACGATGTCAGACCACAAACATTCACCAACAACAACTGCAAATAATAACATTCTGTGTAGATGCAACCCAGAGCATCTGAAGAAAATACATTTGGATGTCTTTCAACTGGTGTTCCTTGTTTTCAATGCTGAAACGATTTCAATAATGCATTTCATATGTAATAGTGTGGCATATCAGCATACAGCAAAATCATCAGTTTGACGAATTGTGAAGAAACTTGTTAAAGTTGTTGACAGTGGACATGCAGCTCTGTCTGCGCGTTCCGTTCATTAAAATAAACTTGTTGACCATTATCTAAATAGACTGCGAAATGAACTACTGTATGGTGTCTTTCATGGATCGCAAATGAAAATATACACCAAACTGCTTCATTGCTACTTACATAGCGACCCATCTGGTACTGTGATACTTCATCATTTGCATTGGTTACAGCAAAGATGACCATATTGCTGACTTTGTTAACATATTTACATATGTACTTTATTGACTTCTCAGAGTTACAATACTCCACATTAATGTGAGTCTCAAAAGCTTTGGACAATATTTGTGAGTATGGCAAAATCCACCGATTATCTACATCAACATTTTGTCCTCTTACCATCACAACTACCGATCGCCCATAGTCTGCAACTGATCGCTGACAATACAATGGGTATCCATCATTTCCAATTATGGTTTCAGCAACAAGATCTCTTGGGAATCGCTTAGGACACTTGCGGTCGACCATACAGGGTTAATTGTAGTTAAAAACTCTGCAAGGTCCATGTATCATGTGTTTAGTGACTACTGCATGCAGTTTTGAGTCAAGTGTTTCATCACGAATGTCAGCTGAAATTATGGAATCAATCTTATCTGGCCTTATTTTGTCCACTAACCAGACTAAAATGTGCGCATGTGGCGGACCACACTTGCCCTGAGCATATTCATGCATGTGGCACAGGCTTCCTATGTAAGTGGCCAGCAACATTCTTCCCATATTATTCACATTGCCATCAGCATTTATAGCATCACAGAGATGAATGTATTCCTCTGATCGAAGCAGTCATTGGTTCAAATGGATAAATGTTAAATACATGTCAACTGCAAACTGATGAAAAAATCGTTGACACATCAAAATATGATTTACTTCACCTTCATGGATCATGAGTCTGTATGAATAGAAATTCATAGCACTAACTTTTTTGTTGGTTTCAGCACCTGCATTCAAAAATGATAAATTTTTCATTTTATACTTAGATATATTGAATTTAAAAATATTATTTAATCCTGTTCAATCTAATTACCTGTTACTTGATTTACCGTTTTGATATTAAAATGGTATCCATCTTCTCCCTGCCAGAAGATCAAAGGATATTGTAATACATCATAAGTCCTGTGTGTTTCAGATACACGTTTCAAATCATTATTCCAATGATGAAGCACAATATCTCTAGATTGTAAATTTTCTCCAACAATGACAACAGCAACTTCATCAATGGTGGGCGAATTAAACCTCCTTGTGCTGTTCACCGGCAGGTGTTTTGTCACCTCGAATGACAATATTATGGCTGTCAGATGGCATCCGATCCAATGCTATTTTGAACATGTTTACTAAATTGTTATTCTGATGAAGAAAGATTTGTAATTCTTGAACAATGGTTCTCTTCACTGTTGGATTGTGAGCACAATGCTTATCAACTTCCACATCTGAATTGCATAAACAATAAATTTGTAAAAATTGATGATATGCATCTGGTTTTGGTAACAGTGCCCCTAGTAAGTGATAAATTTGTCCTTGTATCTGTAATTTTTAAAGACTTGTCCTAAAACATATTTTAATACAAAATTGAATATTATAAAAAAAATATTATGGTATAAAACCTTGAAAGTGGGCATGAAATTGTCCTGTATAATGTGTAGCACCAAACGATGTCATCTGGAAATAGCTGTTATATTTCTGAATGTCGGCCAAGAAGTGCTTAGAATCATTTACCACTCCAGAAACTAAAGAGTGTAAGGTATGTGGTGATGGGACCAATTGTGGCAATTTTACTTTGCCTCCAGCACAACATAATCCAATTGATTCACCACTGTATTTTAACATTTTACAATATTTACAAATTATTGTCATTTCCCCAATTGTTACCGATTTGTCAGCACAATAATCTATTGATGGATCATAGCGGAATGCTGCTAGTTTCAGAAACACAGGAGCACTGCATCTGTGAAATCAACCAATTTCATTATGTCGTACTTGCTATTGTTGTTTGATGTGCACAAACTTGTTGCATTCTTAGCCTATTTACATCATTGTCACTCACTAACGAACACAATTGTGGCATAGTAATATGACTATTTTCTTGATCTGTCCCTCTCTGGTCATCAGTGTGGTTAGCACATGAGGTAGCTCTTTGCACATTTGATTGACTGCAATGACGTAAGTCAGGTCATCTTCTCCTCAGCATTGTAAATTGTAATTAATCAAATTGAGAAAAGTTCATGCGCACTTAGCAGTAAAGTGTCACTATCACAAAAGATCAATAAAAAAAAGGAGCAAATAACTTGAAGTGTCACTATCACAAAGGATCACCACCAAAGTAAAGACATGGATATAACAAAACACGACAAAATATATTTAATCTATGGACGTATGGGCTTGAGTTAACGTGTGCTTACTGGCTTGTAGAAGGGATGCCTGTGCACATATATAATGATATTAGATAAAGATGTTATTTTTGAAATTTTTCCTTGAGTATATGTGTGCTTAGTGTCACTGCGCTTATATAATGATATCGGTTATAACAATATAACGATATATATCGAATATAGATAACGATAACACTATAAGTACTAATAACATAATGGGTCGTATTTGTGTATCATACATGGCACACGTATCCGGCACATCCCAGTGATTCAGTCATCGCTTAGGTACATTGTTTTTATTTAATTCTGAACATTTTCATATTCACTCACGTTTTAAACCTTCTTTGGAATTCCACAAGTAATTTAAGACCAAAATTAGCCAAGTCAGTCCAGCTGTTCTCGAGTTTTAGAAAGACTAACAAACAGTAATTCATTTATATATATATCTATAATACAAAAATGAATCGATAAACGTTGTAAGCGCATAACTCAACAACGCCTGGACCAATTTGGCCAATTTTTTTTTAAAATCTTCGTTGAAGTTCAAGGGTGGTTTTTACGGCGAGAAAAATTCGAAAAAAATTTCAGGGATGTTAGGGGTTTAAGGGGGTAAATTATTTAAATTTCGATTTTGGAAAAATTTCGATAGAATCGATTTGGTAGATATTAAAATGACCGATACGAAACAGAAAACCGTTTTTCGTTACGATCGATAGGTGTCGAGCTACGAATTTTTGAAAATCGATGACCTGCCACCTTTGGCAAGGCATAGCGAGCGACGTAAACATTTTTAAACGATTCCGACTTTACAAATAGTCGTTACTATATAAGATCTATCGGATGAAACGAAAAAACCGCGAAAAAAAATTTCAAACCCGATCCAAAAATTTCAAAAGGTGTGTACAGTACACAACACCTTGCGATTTTTTCGAAATAATTCGCGAACGATTCGAAATTTTGGAAATAGTGTTTTAATGAAAGTTATTCGACATTAAATGACGCGTCTAACGATGGTATTGCCGTATTTTTATATCGAATAATCGCCGAGAAAATCGGGCTTAAAGGGTTTTGGGGTTTTAGGCCCTTTTTGAAGCCTCTATAATAGCTAAATGGTTTGGGTTGGTCTTAAAAGAAAGTAGACGTAGAGATCTATAATCTATGTTATTCGATAAATGTCTTAAAAATTAACCAGTATCGAGAAATCGCGAGTTGAAAATTTCATTTTCGATTTTTAAAAATTCTACTGGCGATTTTTGGCCGGCCGATACTACAATGCATTTAGCACGGGCCAATAATTATATATAAAAAAAGATTCAGGGTAGCTCGACACCTATCGATCGTAACGAAAAACACGCCTGGACAAATTTTGGCAATTTTTTTTTTTAAATGTTCGTTGAAGTTCAAGGATGGTTTTTACGGCGAGAAAAATTCGTAAAAAATTTCAGGTTGGTTGGTGGTTGAAGGGGGTAAATATATATATTTATAGCCAGTTATTTTAGATTTACTTTTATATATGATATTCTTTTTAATTTTAGAAGAAATAATTGGCTATTACTGAATCGTGTTCGTGTTTATAAGGTTTTTAAAACTTTTAATTGTCTAACATTCAAACTCATTGACATAAACTTCCTAGAGACATGTTTCAATTAACTCGATCAAAATATGAACTTATTCAGAAGATGTTTCCAGATGTTGCTGAAAATTACAGAAACCATGATTGGTTGAGCGAATGAGCTATATTGGCTGCAAAAAACATATATGTAAATGAATTAAAATTCAAAATTCAAGAACAAATTACAGGCGAATCGAGGATATATAAATCAGTTGATTCAGCTACTAACCAAGATGATGTAATCAACTATCCACCGGAATTTTTTAACTCGCTGGATTTACCAGGATTGCCACCTCACAATCTTCAATTAAAGGTTGGATCGGTAGTTATAATGTTGCGAAATATCAACCAACCGCGTCTTTGCAACGGCACACGTTTAGCGATAAAAAAATTACTAAACAACGTGATAGAAGCAACTATACTAAAGGGAAGTATAAAGGAGAAGATGTTCTCATACCGTGCATCCCAATGAATCCAACTGATGTGCCATTTGAGTTTAAATGACTACAGTTTCCAGTGCGGCTTGCTTTTGCTATGACCATAAACAAGTCCCAGGAGAAATCATTAAGTGTTTGTGGTATTAATTTGTAAAACCCATGTTTCTCACATGGTCAATTGTATGTTGCCTGTTCCCGTGTTCGAAAACCATCAGATTTGTTTGTCTATGCGCCAGGTAATCAAACGAAAAACATTGTATATCACAAAGCACTACAATGTAAATAAAACTGATTTTTGTTAATAATTTGAGTCACATGATTAACAATAAAGCGATCTATCGGATAAAACGAAAAAACCGCGTTTCAGCTAATAAATTTATACATTTATTGATTGTGTGGCGATACGAAGTTCGCCGGGTCAGCTAGTACATATATATATATATATATATATATATATATATATATATATATATATATATATATATATATATATATATATGTATATATATATATAAGGCTATGCAGAAATATGCGTATGTACATAATATATTACATCACATATATATATTAAAAAAAGATCGATCAAACGTTAATGGGCAACCTGTATAAATAGCTACTAATCTGCTGGGGAAGTATATGTTTTTATTTAATAGGTATTCCTGTGACCATCTAATATTAGTTAATAAGGATTTTTTCATATCTCCAATCATAAACGATTTATAGCACAAAAAACCTAATATATATTGATGATTAGGAACAAAACATAAAAAGGATATATATAGCTGCTAACCCACCCGCCACTAATATATATATATATATATATATATATATATATATATATATATATATATATATATATATATATATATATATATATATATATCATTATCATCATCATCGGTGGCTCGTTTCGAGCATCGTGACCCTATGAATCCTCATAAATGATTTAGCCGCCATGTAGTTCGATCTGCTGCCTGGTCCATCATTTCTCGTATTAATGCGGTGCCTGTGATTCTTTTAATTCTGTCTATATATCTTGTTGGTGGTCTGCCTCTTTTCCTACGACTTTCTACCATACCCGTCATAATCATTTTTTCCAATCCATTCTGTCGTATGATATGTCCTGCATATGATGTTATTCGTTTCTGTACCACGGTTTGTAATCTCTGATCCACCTTAATTTCTTGAAGTATTGACAAATTAGTTTTTTTCGCAGTCCATGGTATCCTTAGCATTCGCCTCCAGCAGTGTATTTCAAACGTATTAATGCGTTGTGTATCACTCTTTTTCATTGTCCAGCATTCTGATGCATATAGGAATACAGAGAACACCAGCGAGTTCATAAGACGCATTTTTGTGTGTATTGTTATCTCATGGCTCTTCCATATTTTCGTTAATTGTAATAGCGCCATTTTTGCTATCTTTATTCTCCATTTAATTTCCTCTGTTGAGCTTCCGTCCTTTGTGATTAGCGTTCCTAAGTATACAAATCTATCAACCACTTGTAAGCCATCTATACTTTGTGGATCCTGTAATTGACTATTGCCATCTATAATCATTATCTTGGTCTTTTTCCTGTTTATGTATAATCCATGTTCTTTACTTATACTTTCCAATTTTTCAAGTAGGCTGACCATTTTTTGTTCTGATGAGGCGATTATTACAATATCGTCCGCGTATCGCAGTTATTGATTGCTTTTCCTGCAATTTTTACACCATCTTCCCATTCTTGTAGGACACTTCTCATTATCCACTCACTATAAATGTTGAACAATATCGGGCTTAGTATGCAGCCCTGTCGTACACCTGTTCCTGCTTTGAATTCATCCGACAATTTATCACCTACTTTAACTCTACCTTTGCTAGATGTATATAACGATTTAATGAGACCAATTAGATGACATGGGACGCCAAGGTTGTTTAATATTTGCCATAGGTGTTCCCATTGGATGTGGTCGAATGCTTTACTATAATCAATGAAGCAGAAGTGTGCTGTGACATTGAATTCTCTACATTTTTCAATTATTTGTTTTAAGTTCATTATTTGTATTCGTGTGCCTTTGCCAGGAATGAACTCCGCCTGCTCTGAAGATATTTGCGGCAATACGAATGATTTTAATCTTTCATGAATTATGTGAAGCATTACTTTACTGGCATGCGATATTAATGCTATTGTTCTATAATTTTCACATATATTTCGTTCTCCTTTTTTATGGATTGGTATATATAGATTTTGTCCAGTCATTTGGCCACATATTTGTGTCCCATATTTTCTGGCAAATTCCATATAGGACCTCCACTGCTACATTGTCTAGTTTTATGAACATCTCTGCAACAATTTGATCTTCTCCTGCTGCCTTTTGGGTTCTTAGCTTCTGCAGGGCTAGCCTGATTTCATCTTTCAGCAGTGGTGGTTCTTTTTCAGTTATTGTAGTTTTCGTTTCCATTGTGTTATTTTGTTCACGTTCCCCTTTCATCAGTTCTTCACAGTCAGTTCTTCACAGGATTCCCGCCATCTGGATATTATTTTTTTCCCATCTATCAGTAGTTTTCCTTCTTTGTTTTTTATTATCGGATACTACTGTGTAAAATGTCTTGTTTTTTGTCTTATTTTCCGAAACATGTCTCTGGTCTGGTTATTGTTCTTATGGTCTTCGATGTCCTTACATATGTTGTTTATAAAATTGTTTTTATCAACTCTGCACATTTGTTTAATTTGTTTATCTACCTCGCGATACTTCCTGAGATCTTCTTCACATTTCCAGCCATTAATCTTGATTTGTTTCCTTTTATTTATTATCCTCCATGTTTCATTACTGATCCATGATTTCCTTTTATGGTACGATGCACTGTATCCTTTTGCTACCTGTTCCAGAACGTTCTTTGTAGCTTCCCACATGGTGTTGGCATCTTTCCATCGGTCTGATGATTGTACAATGTCTGCCAATTTTTGTGTTGCTTGTTGTTTGTACTCTGTGCGGGTGCTTAGGTACCATCTGTTCCATATAGGTTTCGACGTTTGTCATTTTCGTAACTTAATTTTTAATTCTGCTGCTAGTAGCTGATGATCACTTCCATAATCTTTGCCCGCGTAAGTCTTAGTATCTTTGACTGTTGTTCTCCATCTTTTATTAATTAGGATATAATCTATTTGATTTCGGTATCTGTTATCAGGTGAGCTCCATGTGTATAACCGCCTATGATGGTGCTGGAATCCAGAATTACATATAAACATCCCTGTGCTGGCGCAAAACTGTAGCAAGCGTTCGCCTCTATCATTTCTTTTCCCTAGGCCAAATTTCCCTACTATGTTTCGTAAATCATCGTCCTGAGTAGTATCGCCAATTTTTGCATTAAAGTCACCAGCAATTATGGTAATTTCGCGGGACGGTATCCTCATCATTGTTTCTTCTAAGGCTGCATAGAAATCGTCTTTACATTCCTGATCAGCTTTGCTTGTCGGAGCATAGATCTGTAATATATTCAGGTTGACAGGACATGCTTTTATCTTTACTTTAATTATCCGATCATTAACTGGCTCGTAACCAATTACATTGTTGCGAAAGCTTTTATTTATAATAATCGCTACGCCATTGATAGATTGATCATCCTGACCAGAGTAGTAAACTGCATTACCATTGTTGCTAATGATATATATATATATATATATATATAGCTACTAACCCGCTGACCAAAAATGGCTGAAAATTTTTTAAAAATTGAAAATCAAATTTTTAAACTCAAAATTTCTTGTTACAGGCTAATTTTTAAAACATTTACATTATAACATAAATTATAGATCTCGGCGTCTACTTTCTTTTAAGCCAAACCCAAACCACCTATCTATCACAGGGGATGTATAAAGGGTCCAGAATCCCAAAATTATTTAACACCAATTTTCTTGGCATGTATTCACTATAAAAATATGCAACTACCATTGTTAGATGCATATTTAAATCACGCAAAAGGAAACCATTTGTATTTTAATATTAACTGTTAGTATGTTTATGAACATGAAGTAGGTCAAATTTTCTCCTTTATATCGCCAGTGTCGATTGGGTTATTACAGTTATTGTTTTATTTTAAAAATTACAATAAATAATAAACAATATCGTTATTTTAAAAAAATCAGTTAGGATAGGTGAGGTGAGGTTAGTTAGAAGTATGATAAATGAAAAAAATAGAATACCACACCAGCCGACTGTGTTAAAAATCAGCAAAAATCGAATAAGAGATAGAAATGTTAGGGCTAATCTGCGTTTCCTTATAAAGATAATAATTTATCAGTTACATCAGTTAGACAACATTTTTCTATTGATATTAACTGTTAGTATATTTATGAACATGAAATAGGCCAAATTTTCTCTGTGATAGCACCTGTGTTGATTGGGTTATAATAGTTATTGTTTCATTTTAAAAATCAGATTAATATTATAGTAAACAATATCATTATTTTAAAAGACAATGTTTGGGTTATTTTTAATGTGGTTCCCTAATCCACACATATGCGGTAGGGCAAGTGCATTAAGTAATTTTTGATAGAGGTGAAGGGAACCAGAGTACTCAATAAATATCTGTGTGGGTGTAGTGTAGCCGAAACAAAAGAAAATCAAACAGTTATACAACAAAAGCTAACTAGATGTGTGTGACAGTTCCCTGCAAAGTGTAAATAATAATTATAATAAGAAATTTATAAGATGGTAAGGGATGAGAAATGTAGTTCCTTAAACCATCAATGTGTGTAATTAGCTTGTGTCTTGATAATAATATAATATAAATAGGTTTATATAGGTTTAGGTATGAATAGGTTAAATAGGTTTGAATAAGTTTGAGTAGGTTCTACAAAGTATATATAGGTTTATATACGTTTTTTAATAGGTTTAGAAAGGTTTGAATAGGTTTAGGATTGAAAGGGTTAAAACAGGTTGAGTCGGTTTGAATAGGTTTATATATTAGACAGGTTTGAATAGGTTTAGGTTTGAATAGGTTTTAGGTGGTTTGAATAGGTTTATATAGGTTTAAATAGGTTCAAATAGGTTTCAATAGTTTGAGTAGTTTTGAACAGGTTTATATAGGTTTGGATAGGTTTAGACAACTTTGGATAGGTTTTGATAGATTTAAATCCTTTTCAATAGGTTTGAATAGTTTTACTTTTGAATATGTTTTAGGTGGTTTGAATAGGTTTATATATGTTTTGGACAGGTTTAGATAGGTTTGGATAGGATTAAATCGGTTTGAGTAGGTTTGAAGGTTTGCATAGGTGTAGGTTTGAATAGGTTTAAATTATTATTTCGTTTTGTTTAATGTGGGTGCCCAATCAACACATATGGGGAAGAGCATGTGTATTAAGTAATTTGTGATAAAGGTGCAGGGAAGCAGAGTGCTTAATAAATAAATGTGTGAGAGTGTAGTGTTGCTGAAACAAAAGAAAATGAAACAATTATATTACAAAAGTTAACTAGATGTGTGTGACAGTTCCCTCCAAATTGTAAATAACAATGATAATAAAATATATATAAGATGGCAAGGGATGAGAAACATAGTCCCTTAAACAATTAATGATGTGTGAAATGAGTTTTTGTCATAATAATAATAATAATAAAAAATAAAAGAATATAATATAAATAGGTTTATATAGGTTTGGATATGTTTACATAGGTTTGGATAGGTTTATATAGGTTTGGATAGGTTTAGATAGGTTTGGATGGGTTTTAATAGTTTTAGATAGGTATAGGTTTGAATAGGTTTAAACTGGATTGAATAGTTTTCAGTAGGTTTGAATAGGTTTGGATAGGTATAGATAGGTTTCAGTAGGATTGAATAGGTTTAGATAGGTTTATATAGGTTTGCATAGGTTTAGGTTTGAATAGGTTTACATTATAATTTCTTTTTGTTCAATGTGGGTCCCCAATTCACACATATGAGGATTGGGAAGTGTATTAAGTAAGTTGTGATAAAGGTGCAGGGAAGCAGAGTACTTAATTTGAGAGTGGAGTGTAGCTGAAACATAAAAAAATCAAACAATTATATTACAAAAGTTAACAAGATGTGTGCCACAGTTAACTCCAAAATGTAAATAATAATAATAAAAAATATATAAGATGGTGAGGGATGAGAAACATGATCCCTTAAGCAATCAATGATGTGTGTAATGAGTTTGTGTCATAATAATAAAAAAAAATTAATATAATATAAATAGGTTTATATAGGTTTGGATTGGTTTGCATAGGTTTGCATAGATGTAGATAGGTTTGGGTAGGTTTAGATAGGTTTAGGTTTGAGTAGGTTTAAATTGGTTTGAATAGGTTTAGATAGGTTTGGATGGGTTTTTATAGGTTTTGGGTAGGTTTAGAAATGTTTGGATAGGATAAAATAGGTTTGAATAGGTTTAAATAGTTTTAAATAAGTTTAAATAGGTTTTGAGCAGGTTTAAATAGGTTTATATAGGTTTATATATGTTTGCATAGGTCTAGGTTTGAATAGGTTTAAATTATAATTTCTTTTTGTTTAATGCTGGGTCCCCAATCCGCACTTGTGTGGAAGGGCAAGTGTATTAAGTAAGTTGTGATAAAGGTGCAGGGAAGCAGAGTACTTATTAAATAACTGTTTGGAGTGTAGCTGAAACATAAAAAAAATCAAAACAATTATATTACAAAAGTTAACTAGATGTGTGTGACAGTTCCCTCAAAATTTTAAATAATGATAATAAAAAATATATAAGATAACAAAGCATGAGAAACATAGTTCCTTAAACAATTAATGATGTGTGTAATGAGTTTGTGTCATAATAATAATACAAAATAAATTAATATAATATAAATAGGTTTATATAGGTTTGCATAGGTTTAGGTTGGTGTAGGTTTAGATAAGTTTGGATTGATTTTTTTTTTTTTGGTTCCCCAATCCGCACATAGCGGTAGGGCAAGTGTATTTAGCAATTTGTGATAAAGGTGCAGGGAACCAGCGTACTTAATAAATAACTGTGTGAAAGTGTAGTGTAGCTGAAACAAAACAGAATCAAACATTTATTACAAAGTTAACTAAATGTGTGTGACAGTTCCCTGCAATGTGTAAAATAATAAAATATATATATAAGATGGTAAGGGATAAAAAACATAATCCCTTAAACCATCAATGATGTGTGTAAAGAGTTTGTGTCTTAATAATAATAAAAAGTGAAATAATATAATATAACAACAAAAGAAAGCTTACTGCTAACAATGTAAGTAATACTAAACACAGAAGATAAATATTTGAGTGTAACTCGTGTATAAAATAATACAAAATATTGAAAGGATAAAAAAAAAACCATTACTAATATAAAAACATTAATAATATAAAAGCATTAATAATATAAAAGCATGCTGCCCAAAACAACAACTGTAGTGGGTTAACGGTTGGATTCCTCTTAATATAATAATTAACCTAATTTAAACTTATGAAGCATAAGCTTCTCCATAAATTGGAGAACAACAACATGTTTGGAAGCAATAGGAAAAATATCATCATGTTGCAAGTTAAAGGTGGATCTGATGGCAGAAAAGGCAGGACAATCAAACCCAACGTGTTTGAAATTATCCTCAACATTAAGAAAACAACAAGTGCACACTGAAGACCCAGAAAGCTTGAACCTAAATAAATAGGAACCAAACATACCATGTCCAGCAAGCACTTGAGCATTATAGAAATTGATATTTTAATTCTTCAATTTTAACCTAGATAATATACTAGGGAAAAATTCATAAGTCTTTTTGCCAGTAATAGAATTATCCCACCTCTCCTGCCACAGATTAACCAATTGAAAGAATACATATTTTTTAAATTGGACAGGAGTTAAAGGAAGAGAAGGAAACTCAAAAGATGGAAATAATAAATTCTGACTCTTCAGTAAAGAGTAGTCTGCAAGCAGCCTATACTCACCCATGACAGCTCTGCCAACCAGATATAAATCAAGAGGAAGGACACCACAGATAACACAAGCTGCAGAACTAGGAGAAGTTCTATAGAACGATCCAATACTTAATAGAAATTTACGCTGTTGCAGAATAGCCAGGGCAAGACCTTTTTATTAACATAGACAGCTGCACCATACCCATACAAGGACTGAATTAACCCTTTGTAAAGGACGACACGCTCTCTAAATATAAGTCCCCATGTATTTCTTTGTATTCTAATTAGTTTATTGTAAGTAACAGCACATTTATTTGAAATATAATTAAAATGCGGCAAAAATGTCAGTTTTTCATCAATAATTATTCCTAGGTACTTCAAAACGGACATGTGTTCAATTTTGGCCCCATAAATAAGTGGAAGGTTCTTGACCATATCTACAATTTTCAAATCTCCAAACACAGAAAATCTGCACTTTGAGACAGAGAATGTTAGGCCACATTCAGCAACAGCATTTCCTCAATATGTACAAATAGTTGAGAGTAAAGGATAATTATCCACAGGAAAGATAATACAAAGGTCATCAGCATAAGATAGAAGTTTTCATGTGCTACTAACATCCCTGCAGTAACTGTCCACTGCATGGTGAACCATAGAGTACAAAACATTCCACAATGTTGGGCCTAATACAGAACCCTGTGGAACACCACAAGATGCTATTTTAGAAGAATATGAAAAGCCAGTTTCAAGATTCGCTACATGAGAGGAGATATAACTAATAATTAAATTTACAATATATGGATTAATACCACGGACTCTCAGGATATCAACAACCACAGACCATCTACAAATGTCAAAGGCACCCTTTTTATCAGAAGAGACTACAGCTGCAGACAGACCAGCAGCCATCATCATCCCAATAGATGACATAAGATTCATCACAGCCCCTTCAGCAGAGTGAACAATTTGGAACCCAAATTGGGACTTATGGTATAAGTTTTTTGAATTAATTTCACCCAAAAGTATTGAATTAATGACCTTTTCAAATACCTTGCCAATGGTGTTTAACAGGGAGATAGGTCTGCATGAAGTCAGTTCAGTCAAATCTTTACCAGGTTTCGACAATAGTTTTAAGTTTGCTATTTTCCAACAGGAAGGGAAGACCTGTAAGTGGAAACACTTAGAGAATAGAATTTGAAAAAGAGTAGGAAAATTTAAATTTAGGATTTTGATTATTTTGTTAGTAATTTTATCTTTAGCCGAGGCTTTTCTGATATTGAGGCCTTTGATTATCTGAACTAAAAACTCATTTTCAACAGAGGGAACCAGTTGACCAGTCACAGGAAAAGCAAAAAGCATAACATCAGTTTTATCAGGAAGAAAGTACCTTAATAAGGCATTACATTTCGCCTGATCAGACTTTAGTACAGTTTGTCCAGCCAAAAGATCAGGTATTACCAGTTCATCCCTATCTTATAGGGTCTACCCCAAACCTAGAAACAAAGTCCTTCCATTGTTGAAATTTGGACCTAATGATTTCTTTTTTATGATGTTTATTTAGTTCATGAAGAATATTATTGAAAATAAACAACTTCAGAGAGTCTTTACATATGGATCTTAATTTCCTAATATAATTAATTTTATCCTTTAAGAACTGTAATTTTGAATTCCACCAAGAAACCTGGGGAATAGTGACTGGAACTTGACTATGATTAATAATATTTGTCAGGTACCTATTAAATTTACATATTATACGGTCAAAAACCTTACAATTTAAGCATTCCTCAACATCTGTAATGAATTTATAAACAACACTACTATCTAAATGACACATAAAAACATCATTATCAACCCTATAAAACTGTTTAGGAGGCAATTTCTTAAAATTAACAATAATTGAGAATTGGATATTTGGATAGATTTAGATAGGTTTGGATAGATTTAGATAGGTTTGGATAGGTTTAGATAGGTTTAGATAGGTTTAGGTTGGAATAGGTTTAAATTGGTTTGGATAGGTTTGAATAGGTGTGCTTAGGTTTAGATAGGTTTGGATGGGTTTTTATAGGTTTTGGATAGGTATAGAAAGTTTTGGATAGGATTAAAATAGTTTTGAATAGGTTTAAATAGATTTGAATAGGTTTGATCAGGTTTACATTGGTTTATATAAGTTTGGATAGGTTTAAATAGGTTTATATATGTATATATAGGTTTATATAGGTTTGCATAGGTCTAGGTTTGAATAGGTTTGAATTATAATTTCTTTTTGTTTAATGGTGGGTCCCCAATCCAGACTTACGTGAAAGGGCAAGTGAATTAATTAAGTTGTAATATAGATGCAGGGAAGCAGAGTACCTAATAAATAACTGTTTGAGAGTGGAGTGTAGGAGAAACAAAAGAAAATATATCAAAAGATAACAAGATGTGTGTCAGTTAACTCCAAAATATAAATAATAATCATAAAAAATTTATAAGATGGTGAGGGATGAGAAACATGTTCCTTTAAACAATCAATGATGTGTGTAATGATTTTGTGTCATAATAATAATAAAAAATAAATGAATATAATATAAATAAGCTCCACCCCAGAAACCAAAACAACCAAATGAACAAACAGCCACAACGAACGCTCGGCACAACCTGAATATAAATAGGTTTATATAGGTTTGGATTGGTTTACATAGATTTGGATAGGTTTAGATAGGTTTGGGTAGGTTTAGATAGGTTTAGGTTTGTATAGGTTTAAATTGGTTTGAATAGGTTTAGGTTTGTATAGGTTTAAATTAGTTTGAATAGGTTTAGATAGGTTTGGATGGGTTTAGATAGGTTTGGATGGGTTTTTGTAGGTTTCGGATAGGTTTAGAAATGTTTGGATAGGATAAAATAGGATTGAATAGGTTTAAATAGTTTTAAATAAGTTTAAATAGGTTTGAATATGTTTGAGCAAGTTTAAATATGTTTGAGCAGGTTTAAATAGGTTTATATAGGTTTAGATAGGTTTATATATGTTTGCATAGGTCTAGGATTGAATAGGTTTAAATTATAATTTCTTTTTGTTTAATGGTGGTTCCCCAATGCACGCTTATGTGGAAGGGCAAGTGTATTAATTAAGTTGTAATATAGATACAGTGAAACAGAGTACTTAATAAATAACTGTTTGAGAGTGGAGTGTAGGTGAAACAAAAGAAAATCAAACAATTATATTACAAAAGCTAACAAGATGTGTGCCACAGTTAACTCCAAAAATGGAAATAATAATAATAATAAATATATAAGATGGTGAGGGGTGAGAAACATGGACCCTTAAGCAATCAATGATGTGTGTAATGAGTTTGTGTCATAATAATAATAAAAAAAAATGAATATAATATAAATAGGTTTATATAGGTTTGGATTGGTTTACATAGGTTTGTATAGGTTTAGATAGGTTTGGATAGGCTTAGATATGTTTGCAAAGGTCTAGGTTTGAATAGGTTTAGATAGGTTTGGATAGGTTTAGATATGTTTGCAAAGGTCTAGGTTTTAATAGGTTTAAATTATAATTTCTTTTTGTTTAATGGTGGGTCCCCAATGTATGCTTATGTGGAAGGGCAAGTGTATTAAGTAAGTTTGGATAAAGGTGCAGGGAAGCAGAGTACTTATTAAATAAATGTTTGAGAGTGGAGTGTAGCTGAAACATAAAAAAATCAAACAATTATATTACAAAAGTTAACTAGATGTGTGTGACAGTTCCCTCAAATTTGTAAATAATAATGATAATAAAACATATACAAGATAACAAGACATGAGAAACATGTTCCTTAAACAATTAATGATGTGTGTAATGAGTTTGTGTCATAATAATGAAAAATAAATTAGTATAATATAAATAGATTTATATAGGTTTGGATAGGTTTAGATAGATTTAGATAGGTTTGGATAGGTTTAGATAGGTTTGGATAGGTTTGGATAGGTTTGGATATGTTTAGGTTGGAATATGTTTAAATTGGTTTGAATAGGTTTGGATAGGTTTGAATAGGTGTGTATAGGTTTGGATAGGTTTGGATGGGTTTTTATAAGTTATGGATAGGTATAGAAAGGTTTTGATATGGATAAAAAATTAAACTGGAAGGCACATGTATATTACGTAAAATCTAGATGCACAAAGGCCCTTAATTTACTAAAAACTCTACACCACAAATTGTAGGGCTCTGACAGAAGAATGTTATTGCGTCTATATGGTACACACATGAGATCTTTACTAGACTACTGTTCAATTGTATATTGTACAGCAACGCCAAAAGTGATTCATAAACTAGATGTAATTCAAAATCAGGCACTTTGCATTTGCTGCAGAGCTTTCTGTACCAGTCCAATATCAAGTCTACTGGCC
Source organism: Coronaproctus castanopsis (assembly GCA_032883995.1). Lineage (NCBI taxonomy): Eukaryota > Metazoa > Arthropoda > Insecta > Hemiptera > Monophlebidae > Coronaproctus > Coronaproctus castanopsis. The sequence goes on along the minus strand of CM065054.1, from coordinate 111,771,153 downwards.
AAAACTAACAAAACAATGATAAAAGATCGAAGAATCCTGTTAGCATTAAAATATTATTTTCAATTGAGTATGAAGAAAACGCATCCAAACTACTATAAAACCTTTCATTCAAACCAAGAAAGTAAATACAGCAAAAACAACAAAGCATTTGGCCTACGATGTAAACACTTCATATGATACCTTAAATTAACAACGGAGTGTATTAATTAAGTTTTGATAATAGTGCAGGGAAGCAGAGTACTTATTAAATAATTGTTTGAGAGTGGAATGCAGCTGAAACAAAAGAAAATCAAACATTTATTATACAAAAGTTAGCTAGATGTGTGTGACAGTTCCTGACAAATTGTAAATAATAATGATAATAAAAAATATATAAGATAACAGGCATGAGAAACATAATTCCTTAAACAATTAATGATGTGTGTAATGAGTTTGTGTCATAATAATAATAAAAAATAAATTAATATAATATAAACAGGTTTATATAGGTTTGGATTGGGTTACATATGTTTGCATACATTTGCTTTGGTTTAGATAGGTTCATATAGGTTTAGATAGGTTTGGATAGGTTTAGATAGGTTTTGATAGGATTAGATAGGTTTAGGTTTGAATAGGTTTAGATAGGTTTGGATGGGTTTTTATATGTTTTGGATAGGTCTAGAAATGTTTGTATAGGATAAAATAGGTTTGAATAGGTTTGAGCAGGTATAAATACGTTTGAGCAGGTTTAAATAGGTTTATATAGGTTTGGATAGGTTTATATATGTTTGCATAGGCCTAGGTTTGAATAGGTTAAAATTATAATTTCTTTTTGTTTAATGGTTGGTCCCCAATGCACGCTTATGTGGAAGGGCAAGTGTATTAAGTAAGTTTTGATAAAGTGCAGGGAAGCAGACTACTTATAAAATAACTGTTTGAGAGTGGAATGCAGCAGAAACGAAAGAAAATCAAACAATTATATTACAAAAGCTAACTAGATGTGCGTGACAGTTCCCGACAAAATTGTAAATAATAATGATAATAAAAAATATAAAAGATGGCACGGGATGATAAACATGGTCCCTTAAACAATCAATCATGTGTAATGCATTTATGGCATATCAATAATAAAAAATAAAAGAAATTAATATAATTGGTTTAGATAGGTTTGGGTAGGATCGAATAGGTTTATATAGGTTTAGATAGGTTTATACGGGGGTTTGCATAGGTTTAGGTTTGAATAGGTTTAAATTATAATTTCTTTTTGTTTAATGTGGGTCCCAAATCCACATTTGTGTGGAAGGGCAAGTGAATTAATTAAGTTGTAATATAGATGCAGGGAAACAGAGTACTTAATAAATAACTGTTTGTGAGTGGAGTGTAGGAGAAACAAAAGAAAATCAAACAATTATATAACAAAAGCTAACAAGATGTGTGTCACAGTTAAATCCAAAATATAAATAATAATCATAAAAAATTTATAAGATGGTGAGGGATGAGAAACATGTTCCCTTAAGCAATCAATGATGTGTGTAATGAGTTTGTGTCATAATATAATAAAAAATAAATGAATATAATATAAATAGGCTCCACCCCAGAAACCAAACAACCAAACAAACAAACAGCCACAACGAACACTCGGCACAAACTGAATATAAATAGGTTTATATAGGTTTGGATTGGTTTACATAGATTTGGATAGGTTTAGATAGGTTTGGGTAGGTTTAGATAGGTTTAGGTTTGAATAGGTTTAAATTGGTTTGAATAGGTTTAGATAGGTTTGGATGGGTTTTTATAGGTTTCGGATAGGTTTAGAAATGTTTGGATAGGATAAAATAGGTTTGAATAGGTTTAAATAGTTTTAAATAAGTTTAAATAGGTTTGAATATGTTTGAGCAAGTTTAAATATGTTTGAGCAGGTTTAAATAGGTTTATATAGGTTTAGATAGGTTTATATATGTTTGCATAGGTCTAGGTTTGAATAGGTTTAAATTATAATTTCTTTTTGTTTAATGGTGGTTCCCCAATGCACGCTTATGTGGAAGGGCAAGTGTGTTAATTAAGTTGTAATATAGATGCAGTAAAGCAGAATACTTAATAAATAACTGTTTGAGAGTGGAGTGTAGGTGAAACAAAAGAAAATCAAACAATTATATTACAAAAGCTAACAAGATGTGTGCCACAGTTAACTCCAAAATGGAAATAATAATAATAATAAATATATAAGATGGTGAGGGATGAGAAACATGGACCCTTAAGCAATCAATGATGTGTGTAATGAGTTTGTGTCATAATAATAAAAAAAAAAAATGAATATAATATAAATAGGTTTATATAGGTTTGGATTGGTTTACATAGGTTTATATAGGTTAGATAGGTTTGGATAGGTTTAGATATGTTTGCAAAAGTCTAGGTTTTAATAGGTTTAAATAGGTTTAAATTATAATTTCTTTTTGTTTAGTGTGGTGGGTCCCAATGCATGCTTATGTGGAAGGGCAAGTGTATTAAGTAAGTTTGGATAAAGGTGCAGGGAAGCAGAGTACTTATTAAATAAATGTTTGAGAGTGGAGTGTAGCTGAAACATAAAAAAATCAAACAATTATATTACAAAAGTTAACTAGATGTGTGTGACAGTTCCCTCAAAATTGTAAATAATAATGATAATAAAACATATATAAGATAACAAGACATGAGAAACATGTTCCTTAAACAATTAATGATGTGTGTAATGAGTTTGTGTCATAATAATAATAAAAAATAAATTAATATAATATAAATAGGTTTGGATAGGTTTAGATAGATTTAGATAGGTTTAGATAGATTTATATAGGTTTGGATAGGTTTAGATAGGTTTGGATAGGTTTGGATAGGTTTAGATAATTTTGGATAAGTTTAGATAGGTTTAGGTTGGAATAGGTTTAAATTGGTTTGAATAGGTTTGGATAGGTTTGAATAGGTGTGTATAGGTTTAGATAGGTTTGGATGGGTTTTTATAAGTTTTGGATAGGTATAGAAAGGTTTGGATATGGATAAAAAATTAAACTGGAAGGCACATGTATATTACATAAAATCTAGATGCACAAAGGCCCTTAATTTACTAAAAATTCTACACCACAAATCGTAGGGCTCTGACAGAAGAATGTTATTGCGTGTATATGGTACACACATGAGATCTTTACTAGGCTACTGTTCAATTGTATATTGTACAGCAACGCCAAAAGTGATTCATAAACTAGATGTAATTCAAAATCAGGCACTTTGCATTTGCAGCGGATCTTTCTGTACCAGTCCAATATCAAGTCTACTGGCCAAAACTAACATAACAATGATAAAAGATCGAAGAATCCTGTTAGCATTAAAATATTATTTTCAATTGAGTATGAAGAAAACGCATCCAAACAACTATAAAACCTTTCATTCAAACCTAGAAAGTAAATACAGCAAAAACAACAAAGCATTTGGCCTACGATGTAAACAGTTCATATGATACCTTAAATTAACAATGGAGTGTATTAATTAAGTTGTGATAAAGGCGCAGGGAAGCAGAGTACTTATTAAATAACTGTTTGAGAGTGGAATGCAGCTGAAACAAAAGAAAATCAAACATTTATTATACAAAAGTTAACTAGATGTGTGTGACAGTTCCTGACAAATTGTAAATAATAATGATAATAAAAAATATATAAGATAACAAGGCATGAGAAACATAGTTCCTTAAACAATTAATGATGTGTGTAATGAGTTTGTGTCATAATAATAATAAAAAATAAATTAATATAATATAAACAGGTTCATATAGGTTTAGATAGGTTTGGATAGGTTTAGATAGGTTTTGATAGGATTAGATAGGTTTAGGTTTAAATAGGTTTAAATTGGTTTGAATAGGTTTAGATAGGTTTGGATGGATTTTTATAGGTTTTGGATAGGTTTAGAAATGTTTGTATAGGATAAAATAGGTTTGAATACGTTTGAGCCGGTATAAATACGTTTGAGCAGGTTTAAATAGGTTTATATAGGTTTGAATAGGTTTATATATGTTTGCATAGGCCTAGGTTTGAATAGGTTAAAATTATAATTTCTTTTTGTTTAATGGTTGGTCCCCAATGCACACTTATGTGGAAGGGCAAGTGTATTAAGTAAGTTTTGATAAAGTGCAGGGAAGCAGAGTACTTATTAAATAACTGTTTGAGAGTGGAATGCAGCTGAAACAAAAGAAAATCAAACAATTATACAATTATATTACAAAAGCTAACTAGATGTGCGTGACAGTTCCCGACAAATTGTAAATAATAAAGGTAATAAAAAATATAAAAGATGGCACGGGATGATAAACATAGTCCCTTATACAATCAATCATGTGTAATGCATTTATGGCATATCAATAATAAAAAATAAAAGAAATTAATATAATTGGTTTATATAGTTTGAATAGGTTTGGATAGGTTTAGATAGGTTTGGGTAGGATCGAATAGGTTTATATAGGTTTAGATAGGTTTATACAGGGGTTTGCATAGGTTTAGGTTTGAATAGGTTTAAATTATAATTTCCTTTTGTTTAATGTGGGTCCCAAATCCACATTTGTGTGGAAGGGCAAGTGAATTAATTAAGTTGTAATATAGATGCAGGGAAACAGAGTACTTAATAAATAACTGTTTGTGAGTGGAGTGAAGGAGAAACAAAAGAAAATCAAACAATTATATAACAAAAGCTAACAAGATGTGTGTCACAGTTAAATCCAAAATATAAATAATAATCATAAAAAATTTATAAGATGGTGAGGGATGAGAAACATGTTCCCTTAAGCAATCAATGATGTGTGTAATGAGTTTGTGTCATAATATAATAAAAAATAAATGAATATAATATAAATAGGCTCCACCCCAGAAACCAAACAACCAAACAAACAAACAGCCACAACGAACACTCGGCACAAACTGAATATAAATAGGTTTATATAGGTTTGGATTGGTTTACATAGATTTGGATAGGTTTAGATAGGTTTGGGTAGGTTTAGATAGGTTTAGGTTTGAATAGGTTTAAATTGGTTTGAATAGGTTTAGATAGGTTTGGATGGGTTTTTATAGGTTTCGGATAGGTTTAGAAATGTTTGGATAGGATAAAATAGGTTTGAATAGGTTTAAATAGTTTTAAATAAGTTTAAATAGGTTTGAATATGTTTGAGCAAGTTTAAATATGTTTGAGCAGGTTTAAATAGGTTTATATAGGTTTAGATAGGTTTATATATGTTTGCATAGGTCTAGGTTTGAATAGGTTTAAATTATAATTTCTTTTTGTTTAATGGTGGTTCCCCAATGCACGCTTATGTGGAAGGGCAAGTGTGTTAATTAAGTTGTAATATAGATGCAGTAAAGCAGAATACTTAATAAATAACTGTTTGAGAGTGGAGTGTAGGTGAAACAAAAGAAAATCAAACAATTATGTTACAAAAGCTAACAAGATGTGTGCCACAGTTAACTCCAAAATGGAAATAATAATAATAATAAATATATAAGATGGTGAGGGATGAGAAACATGGACCCTTAAGCAATCAATGATGTGTGTAATGAGTTTGTGTCATAATAATAAAAAAAAAAATGAATATAATATAAATAGGTTTAAATAGGTTTAGATTGGTTTACATAGGTTTGTATAGGTTAGATAGGTTTGGATAGGTTTAGATATGTTTGCAAAGGTCTAGGTTTGAATAGGTTTAGATAGGTTTGGATAGGTTTAGATATGTTTGCAAAGGTCTAGGTTTTAATAGGTTTAAATAGGTTTAAATTATAATTTCTTTTTGTTTAGTGTGGTGGGTCCCCAATGCATGCTTATGTGGAAGGGCAAGTGTATTAAGTAAGTTTGGATAAAGGTGCAGGGAAGCAGAGTACTTATTAAATAAATGTTTGAGAGTGGAGTGTAGCTGAAACATAAAAAAATCAAACAATTATATTACAAAAGTTAACTAGATGTGTGTGACAGTTCCCTCAAAATTGTAAATAATAATGATAATAAAACATATATAAGATAACAAGACATGAGAAACATGTTCCTTAAACAATTAATGATGTGTGTAATGAGTTTGTATCATAATAATAATAAAAAATAAATTAATATAATATAAATAGGTTTATATAGGTTTGGATAGGTTTAGATAGATTTAGATAGGTTTGGATAGGTTTAGATAGGTTTGGATGGGTTTTTATAGGTTTTGGATAGGTCTAGAAATGTTTGTATAGGATAAAATAGGTTTGAATAGGTTTGAGCAGGTATAAATACATCTGAGCAGGTTTAAATAGGTTTATATAGGTTTGGATAGGTTTATATATGTTTGCATAGGCCTAGGTTTGAATAGGTTAAAATTATAATTTCTTTTTGTTTAATGGTTGGTCCCCAATGCACGCTTATGTGGAAGGGCAAGTGTATTAAGTAAGTTTTGATAAAGTGCAGGGAAGCAGAGTACTTAGAAAAAAACTGTTTGAGAGTGGAATGCAGCTGAAACAAAAGAAAATCAAACAATTATATTACAAAAGCTAACTAGATGTGCGTGACAGTTCCCGACAAAATTGTAAATAATAATGATAATAAAAAATATAAAAGATGGCACGGGATGATAAACATAGTCCCTTAAACAATCAATCATGTGTAATGCATTTATGGCATATCAATAATAAAAAATAAAAGAAATTAATATAATTGGTTTATATAGTTTGAATAGGTTTAGATAGGTTTGGGTAGGATCGAATAGGTTTATATAGGTTTAGATAGGTTTATACGGGGGTTTGCATAGGTTTAGGTTTGAATAGGTTTAAATTATAATTTCTTTTTGTTTAATGTGGGTCCCAAATCCACATTTGTGTGGAAGGGCAAGTGAATTAATTAAGTTGTAATATAGATGCAGGGAAACAGAGTACTTAATAAATAACTGTTTGAGAGTGGAGTGTAGGAGAAACAAAAGAAAATCAAACAATTATATAACAAAAGCTAACAAGATGTGTGTCACAGTTAAATCCAAAATATAAATAATAATCATAAAAAATTTATAAGATGGTGAGGGATGAGAAACATGTTCCCTTAAGCAATCAATGATGTGTGTAATGAGTTTGTGTCATAATATAATAAAAAATAAATGAATATAATATAAATAGGCTCCACCCCAGAAACCAAACAACCAAACAAACAAACAGCCACAACAAACACTCGGCACAAACTGAATATAAATAGGTTTATATAGGTTTGGATTGGTTTACATAGATTTGGATAGGTTTAGATAGGTTTGGGTAGGTTTAGATAGGTTTAGGTTTGAATAGGTTTAAATTGGTTTGAATAGGTTTAGATAGGTTTGGATGGGTTTTTATAGGTTTCGGATAGGTTTAGAAATGTTTGGATAGGATAAAATAGGTTTGAATAGGTTTAAATAGTTTAAAATAAGTTTAAATAGGTTTGAATATGTTTGAGCAAGTTTAAATATGTTTGAGCAGGTTTAAATAGGTTTATATAGGTTTAGATAGGTTTATATATGTTTGCATAGGTCTAGGTTTGAATAGGTTTAAATTATAATTTCTTTTTGTTTAATGGTGGTTCCCCAATGCACGCTTATGTGGAAGGGCAAGTGTGTTAATTAAGTTGTAATATAGATGCAGTAAAGCAGAATACTTAATAAATAACTGTTTGAGAGTGGAGTGTAGGTGAAACAAAAGAAAATCAAACAATTATATTACAAAAGCTAACAAGATGTGTGCCACAGTTAACTCCAAAATGGAAATAATAATAATAATAAATATATAAGATGGTGAGGGATGAGAAACATGGACCCTTAAGCAATCAATGATGTGTGTAATGAGTTTGTGTCATAATAATAAAAAAAAAAAATGAATATAATATAAATAGGTTTATATAGGTTTGGATTGGTTTACATAGGTTTATATAGGTTAGATAGGTTTGGATAGGTTTAGATATGTTTGCAAAGGTCTAGGTTTTAATAGGTTTAAATTATAATTTCTTTTTGTTTAGTGTGGTGGGTCCCCAATGCATGCTTATGTGGAAGGGCAAGTGTATTAAGTAAGTTTGGATAAAGGTGCAGGGAAGCAGAGTACTTATTAAATAAATGTTTGAGAGTGGAGTGTAGCTGAAACATAAAAAAATCAAACAATTATATTACAAAAGTTAACTAGATGTGTGTGACAGTTCCCTCAAAATTGTAAATAATAATGATAATAAAACATATATAAGATAACAAGACATGAGAATCATGTTCCTTAAACAATTAATGATGTGTGTAATGAGTTTGTATCATAATAATAATAATAAATAAATTAATATAATATAAATAGGTTTATATAGGTTTGGATAGGTTTAGATAGATTTAGATAGGTTTAGATAGATTTAGATAGGTTTAGATAGATTTATATAGGTTTGGATAGGTTTACATAGGTTTGGATAGGTTTGGATAGGTTTAGATAATTTTGGATAAGTTTAGATAGGTTTAGGTTGGAATAGGTTTAAATTGGTTTGAATAGGTTTGGATAGGTTTGAATAGGTGTGTATAGGTTTAGATAGGTTTGGATGGGTTTTTATAAGTTTTGGATAGGTATAGAAAGGTTTGGATATGGATAAAAAATTAAACTGGAAGGCACATGTATATTACGTAAAATCTAGATGCACAAAGGCCCTTAATTTACTAAAAATTCTACACCACAAATCGTAGGGCTCTGACAGAAGAATGTTATTGCGTCTATATGGTACACACATGAGATCTTTACTAGACTACTGTTCAATTGTATATTGTACAGCAACGCCAAAAGTGATTCATAAACTAGATGTAATTCAAAATCAGGCACTTTGCATTTGCAGCGGATCTTTCTGTACCAGTCCAATATCAAGTCTACTGGCCAAAACTAACATAACAATGATAAAAGATCGAAGAATCCTGTTAGCATTAAAATATTATTTTCAATTGAGTATGAAGAAAACGCATCCAAACAACTATAAAACCTTTCATTCAAACCTAGAAAGTAAATACAGCAAAAACAACAAAGCATTTGGCCTACGATGTAAACAGTTCATATGATACCTTAAATTAACAATGGAGTGTATTAATTAAGTTGTGATAAAGGCGCAGGGAAGCAGAGTACTTATTAAATAACTGTTTGGGAGTGGAATGCAGCTGAAACAAAAGAAAATCAAACATTTATTATACAAAAGTTAACTAGATGTGTGTGACAGTTCCTGACAAATTGTAAATAATAATGATAATAAAAAATATATAAGATAACAAGGCATGAGAAACATAGTTCCTTAAACAATTAATGATGTGTGTAATGAGTTTGTGCCAGAATAATAATAAAAAATAAATTAATATAAATAGGCTTATATAGGTTTGGATATGTTTAGATATGTTTGGATAGGTTTAGATAGGTTTGAGTAGGATTGAATAGGTTTGGATAGGTTTATATAGGTTTGCATAGGTTTAAATTATAATTTCTTTTGGTTTAATGTGGGTCCCCCAACCACACATATGAGAAGTGTATTAAGTAAGTTGTGATAAATGTGCAGGGAAGCAGAGTACTTAATAAATAACTGTTTGAGAGCGGAGTGTAGCTGAAACAAAAATATTGAACAATTATATTATAAAAGATAACTAGATGTGTGTGACAGTTCCCTCAAAATTGTAAATAATAATGATAATAAAAAATATATAAGATAACAAGGCATGAGAAACATAGTTCCTTAAACAATTAATGATGTGTGTAATGAGTTTGTGTCATAATAATAATAAAAAATAAATTAATATAATATAAACAGGTTTATATAGGTTTGGATTGGGTTACATATGTTTGCATAGGTTTGCTTTGGTTTAGATAGGTTCATATAGGTTTAGATAGGTTTGGATAGGTTTAGATAGGTTTTGATAGGATTAGATAGGTTTAGGTTTAAATAGGTTTAAATTGGTTTGAATAGGTTTGGATGGGTTTTTATAGGTTTCAGATAGGTTTAGAAATGTTTGTATAGGATAAAATAGGTTTGAATAGGTTTGAGCAGGTTTAAATATGTTTGAGCAGGTTTAAATAGGTTTATATAGGTTTGGATAGGTTTATATATGTTTACATAGGCCTAGGTTTGAATAGGTTAAAATTATAATTTATTTTTGTTTAATGGTGGGTCCCCAATGCACGCTTATGTGGAAGGGCAAGTGTATTAAGTAAGTTTTGATAAAGTGCAGGGAAGCAGAGTACTTATTAAATAACTGTTTGAGAGTGGAATGCAGCTGATACAAAAGAAAATCAAACAATTATATTACAAAAGCTAACTAGATGTGCGTGACAGTTCCCGACAAATAGTAAATAATAATGATAATAAAAAATATAAAAGATGGCACGGGATGATAAACATAGTCCCTTAAACAATCAATCATGTGTAATGCATTTATGGCATATCAATAATAAAAAATAAAAGAATTTAATATAATTGGTTTATATAGTTTGAATAGGTTTGGATAGGTTTGGATAGGTTTAGATAGGTTTGGGTAGGATTGAAAAGTTTTATATAGGTTTAGATAGGTTTATACAGGGGTTTGCATAGGTTTAGGTTTGAATAGGTTTAAATTATAATTTCTTTTTGTTTAATGTGGGTCCCAAATCTACATTTGTGTTGAAGGGCAAGTGAATTAATTAAGTTGTAATATAGATGCAGGGAAACAGAGTACATAAAAAATAACTATTTAAAAGAAAATCAAACAATTATATAACAAAAGCTAACAAGATGTGTGTCACAGTTAACTCCAAAATATAAATAATAATCACAAAAAATTTATAAGATGGTGAGGGATGAGGCAAATGTTCCCTTAAGCAATCAATGATGTGTGTAATGAGTTTGTGTCATAATATAATAAAAAATAAATGAATATAATATAAATAGGCTCCACCCCAGAAACCAAACAACCAAACAAACAAACAGCCACAACGAATGCTCGGCACAAACTGAATATAAATAGGTTTATATAGGTTTGGATTGGTTTACATAGATTTGGATAGGTTTAGATAGGTTTGGGTAGGTTTAGATGGGTTTAGGTTTGAAAAGGTTTAAATAGGTTTGAATAGGTTTAGATAGGTTTGGATGGGTTTTTATAGGTTTTGGATAGGTTTAGAAATGTTTGGATAGGATAAAATAGGTTTGAATAGGTTTAAATAGTTTTAAATAAGTTTAAATAGGTTTGAATATGTTTGAGCGAGTTTAAATATGTTTGAGCAGGTTTAAATAGGTTTATATAGGTTTAGATAGGTTTATATGTGTTTGCATAGGTCTAGGTTTGAATAGGTTTAAATTATAATTTCTTTTTGTTTAATGGTGGTTCCCCAATGCACGCTTATGTGGAAGGGCAAGTGTATTAATTAAGTTGTAATATAGATGCAGTAAAACAGAATACTTAATAAATAACTGTTTGAGAGTGGAGTGTAGGTGAAACAAAAGAAAATCAAACAATTATATTACAAAAGCTAACAAGATGTGTGCCACAGTTAACTCCAAAATGGAAATAATAATAATAATAAATATATAAGATGGTCAGGGATGAGAAACATGATCCCTTAAGCAATCAATGATGTGTGTAATGAGTTTGTGTCATAATAATAATAAAAAATAAATGAATATAATAAAAATAGGTTTATTCAAGTTTGGATTGGTTTACATAGGTTTGGATAGGTTTAGATAGGTTTGGATAGGTTTAGATAGGTTTGGATAGGTTTAGATAGGTTTAGATAGGTTTAGATAGGTTTGGATAGGTTTAGATAGGTTTATATATGTTTGCAAAGGTCTAGGTTTGGATAGGTTTAAATTATAATTTCTTTTTGTTTAATGGTGAGTCCCCAATGCATGCTTATGAAAAGGGCAAGTGTATTAAGCAAGTAGTAATAAAGGTGCAGGGAAGCAGAGTACTTATTAAATAACTGTTTGAGAGTGGAATGCAGCTGAAACAAAAGAAAATAAAACAATTATATTACAAAAGTTAACTAGATGTGTGTGACAGTTCCCTCCAAATTGTAAATGATAATGATAATAAAAATATATATAAGACTAGCTGACCCGGCGAACTTCATATCGCCCAACAATCAATAAATGTATAAATTTATTAACTGAAACGCAGTTTTTTCGTTTCATCCGATAGATTGCTTTATTGTTAATCATGTGAATCATAATTATTAACAAAAATCAGTTTTATTTTCATTGTAGTGCTTTGTGATATACAATGTTTTTCGTTTGATTACCTGGCGCATAGACAAACAGATCTGATGGTTTTCCAACACGGGAACAGGAAACATAGAATTGACCATGTGAGAAACATAGGTTTTCCATATTAATACCACAAACACTTAATGATTGTCCCTGTGACTTGTTTATGGTCATAGCAAAAGCAAGCCGCACTGGAAACTGTAGTCATTTAAACTCAAATGGCACATCAGTTGGAATCATTGGGATGCACGGTATGAGAACATCTTCTCCTTTATACTTCCCTTTAGTATAGTTTCTTATATCACGTTGTTTAGTAATTTTTTTATCGCTAAACGTGTGCCATTGCAAAGACGCGGTTGGTTTATATTTCGCAACATTATAACTACCGATCCAACCTTTAATTGAAGATTGTGAGGTGACAATCCTGGCAAATCCAGCGAGTTTAAAAATTCCAGTGGATAGTTGATTATATCATCTTGGTTAGTAGCTGAATCAATTGATTTATATATCCTCGATTCGCCTGTAATATGTTCTTGAATTTTGAAATTTAATTCATTTACATCTATGTTTTTTGCAGCCAATATAGCTCGTTCGCTCAACCAATCATGGTTTCTGTAATTTTCAGCAACATCTGGAAACACCTTCTGAATAAGTTCATCTTTTGATCGAGTTAATTGACAAAAACTTTCAGGAAAGTTAATGCAGCCAGTCAACATGTCTCTAGGAAATTTGCCATTACCAATGTCAATGAGTTGTTTAGAGAATATGTTTCCAGATTGGTCATTTTGCAATTCGACACGCATATTCTTGCTTAAATGAAGTACTTTGACATGTTTCCACAAATTGGAGGACTTTAGAAATGCATTGAGTTCATCAGCTGGCGTTGATCGTGGAATCACTGGCAATGTTTGACGAAAATCACCTGCTAATAAAATCATGACACCATCAAATCGGTTATGATTGTTCCATAGATCTTTTCAGGTTCTGTTTAAAGCCTCTAAAGATTTTTTATATGCCATCGTGCATTCATCCCAAACAATCAATTTACATTGCTGCTAAACCTTTGCCATTGTGGCCAAATTGGTACAGGCGTGTTTTTCATTACGATCGATAGGTGTCGAGCTACCCTGAATCTTTTTTTTAAATTTCGACGATTATATATATATATATATATATATATAATTAACATTGGCCCGTGCTAAATGCATTGTAGTACCGGCCAGCCAAAAATCGCCAGCAGAATTTTTAAAAATCGAAAATGAAATTTTCAACTTGCGATTTCTCGATACCGGGTAATTTTTAAGACATTGATCTAATAACATAGATTATAGATCTCCACGTCTACTTTGTTTTAAGACCAACCCAAACCCGTTAGCTACCACAGAGGCTTCAAAAAGGGCCGAAACCCCCAAAACCGTTTAAGCCCAATTTTCTCGGCGATTATTCGATATAAAAATACGGCAATACCATCGTTAGACGCGTCTTTTAATGACGAATAACTTTCATTAGAACACTATTTCCAAAATTTCGAATCGCTCGCGAATTATTGCGAAAAAATTGAAATTTCGAAAAAATTGCAAGGTGTTGTGTACACCCCTTTTGAAATTTTCAGATCGGTTTGAAATTTTTTTCGCGGTTTTTTCATTTCATCCGACAGATCTTATATAGTAACGACTATTTGTAAAGTCGGAATCGTTTAAAAATGTTTACGTCGCTCGCTATGCCTTGCCAAAGGTGGCAGATCATCGATTTTCAAAAATTCGTAGCTCGGCACCTATCGATCGTAACGAAAAACGGTTTCCTGTTTCGTATCGGTCATTTTTATATCTACCAAATCGATTCTATCGAAATTTTTCCAAAATCGAAATTTAAATAATTTACCCCCTTCAACCCCCTAACCACCCTGAATTTTTTTCCGAATTTTTCTCGCCCTAAAAACCATCCTTGAACTTCAATGAACATTTTAAAAAAAAAATTGCCAAATGGGTCCGGGCATTTTTGAGTTATGTGCTTACAACGTTTAGCGATTCATTTTTATATTATAGAAAATCACGATGGTAAAATAGGGGTTGATTGTAAAGGGTTGAAAATTCAGGGTTATATGTATTTACTAATGCTGTATCATAAAAAATTTTTTAAAAAAAATGTATCCAAAATTGAAAAAAAATAAAACAAGTTTAGGGGTGGATTACCATTAACATTTAGGGGGATGAAAAATAGATGTTGGCCGATTCTCCTAGATACCGGATAAGCACAAAAAATTTCATCAAAATCAGTCAAGCCGTTTTGGAGGAGTATGGCAACGAAAACTGTGACACGACAATTTTATATATTAGATAACAAGGCATGAGAAACATAGTTCCTTAAACAATTAATGATGTGTGTAATGAGTTTGTGTCATAATAATAATAAAAAATAAATTAATATAATATAAATCGGTTTATATAGGTTTGGATTGGTTTACATAAGTTTGCATAGGTTTTGATAGGTTTGAATAGGTTTATATAGGTTTTGGTAAGGTTTATATAGGTTTGGATAGGATTTAATAGGTTTAAATAGGTATAAATAGTTTTAAATAGGTGTAAATAGGTTTGAGTAGGATTGAATAGGTATATATAGGTTTGGATAGGTTTAGATAGGTTTATGTAGGTTTATATAGGTTTAGATACGTTTGCATAGGTTTAGGTTTGAATAGGTTTAAATTATAATTTCTTTTTGTTTAATGTAGGTCCCCAATCCAAAACATATGACGAAGGGCAAGTGTATTAAGTAAGTTGTGATAAAGGTGAATTTAAGCAGAGTATTTAATAAATAACTGTTTGTGAGTGGAGTGTAGCTGAAACAAAAGAAAATCAAACAATTATATTACAAAAGTTAACTAGATGTTTGTGACAGTTCCATTTAAAGTGTGAATTATAATGATAATAAAAAATATAAAAGATGGCTAGGGAGGAGGAACATTGTTCCTTAAACAATCAATGATGTGTGTAATAAGTTTGTGTCATAATAATAATGAAAAATAAAAGAATATAATATAAATAGGTTAATATAGGTTTGGATAGGTTTAGACAGACTTGGACAGGTTTAGATAGGTTGGATAGGTGTAGATAGGTTTGGATAGGTTTAAATACTTTTAGACAGGTTTGAATAGGTATTAGGTGGTTCAAATAGGTTTATATAGGTTTGGATAAGTTTAAGTAGGTTTGAATAGGTTTGAGTTGGTTTGAGTAGGTTTGGATGGGTTTAGGTTTGAGTAGAATAAAATAGTTGTGAATAGTCTTAAATATGTTTAAATAGGTTTTAATAGATGTGAGTAGGTTTGAATAGGTTTTTATAGGTATTGATAGGTTTAAATTATTTTAAATAGGTCTGAATAGATTTAGGTTTGGATATGTTTTAGGTGGTTTGAATAGGCTTTATAGATTTTAGATAGGTTTGGATAGAATTTGATTATTTTTATAGGTTTGAATAGGTTTAGGTTTGAATAGGTTTAGGTTTGAATAGGTTTAGGTTTGAATATTTTTTAGGTAGTTTGAATAGGTTTATATAGGTTTTGATAGGTTTATATAGGTTTGGATAGGATTAAATAGGTTTGAATAGGTATAAATAGTTTTAAACAGGTTTAAATAGGTTTGAGTAGGATTGAATAGGGGTATACAGATTTAGATAGGTTTAGATATGTTTGCATAGGTTTAGGTTTGAATAGGTTTAAATTATAATTTCTTTTTGTTTAATGTGGGTCCCCAATCCAAACATATGGGGAAGGGCAACTGTATTAAGTAAGTTGTGATAAATGTGCAGGGAAGCAGAGTACTTAATAAATAACTGTTTGAGAGTGGGACATAGCTGAAACAAAAGAAAATCAAACAATTATATTACAAAAGTTAACTAGATGTGTGTGACAGTTCCCTCCAAAGTGTAAATAATAATGATAATAAAACATGTATATAATGGCAAGGGATGAGAAACATAGTCCCTTAAACAATCAATGATGCATGTAATGAGTTTGTGTCATAATAATAATAAAAAATAAAATAATATAACGTAAATAGGTTTATATAGATTTGGATAGGTTTACATAGGTTTAGATAGGTTTGGATAGGATTAGATAGGTTTGGATAGGTTTAGATAGGTTTGAATAGGTTTGAATAGGTTTAAATAGGTTTAGATAGGTTTAGATAGTTTTTTTGTTTTTTTTTTTGTGGTTTCCCAATCCACACTTATTCGGCAGGCAAGTGTATTAAGCAATTTGTGATTAGGGGCAGGGAACCAGAGTACTTAATAAATAACTGTGTGAGAGTGTGGTGTAGCTATTACAAAAGTTAACTCGATGTGTGTGACAGTTGCCTGCAAAGTGTAAAATAATAAAATATATATATAAAATGGTAAGAGATGAAAAACATAGTCCCTTAAACCATCAATGATGTGTGTAAAGAGTTTGTGTCTTAATAATAATAAAAAGTAAAATAATATTAACAACAAAAGAAAACTTACTGCTAACAATGTAAGTAATACTAAACACAGAAGATAAATATTGATTGTAACTTATGTATAAAATAACACAAAATATTAATAGGATAAAAAAAAACATTAATAATATAAAAGCATGCTGCCCAAACAACAACTGTATTGGGTTAACGGTTGGATTCATCTTAATATAATTATTAACCTAATTTAAACTTATGAAGCATAATCTTCTCCATAAATTGGAAAACAACAAAACATTTGGAAGCAATAGGAAAAATATCATCATGTTGCAAGTTAAGGGTGGATCTGATGGCAGAAAAGGCAGGACAATCAAACAAAACATGTTTGAAATCATCCTCAACATTTAGAGAACAACAAGTGCACACTGAAGACCCAGAAAGCTTGAACCTAAATAAATAGGAACCAAACTTACCATGTGCAGCAAGCACTTGGGCATTATAGAAATTGACATTTAAATTCTTGAATTTTAACCTAGAAAATATACTAGGGAAAAATTCATAATTTTTTTGCCAGTAATAGAATTATCCCACCTCTCCTGCAACAGATTATATTGGACAGGAGTTAAAGGAAGAGAAGGAAACACAAAAGATGGGAATAATAAATTCTGACTCTTCAGTAAAGAGTAGTCTGCAAGCAGCCTATACTCACCCATGATAGCCCTGCCAACCAGATATAAATCAAGAGGAAGGACACCACAGATAACACAAGTTGCAGAACTAGGAGAAGTTCTATAGAATGATCCAATACTTAATAGAAATTTACACTGTTGCTGACTAACCAGGGCAAGAAGCTTTTTATTAACATAGACAACTGCACCACACCCATACAAGGACTGAATTAACCCTTTGTAAAGGACGACACGCTCTCTAAATTTAAGTCCCCATGTATTTCTTTGTATTCTAATTAGTTTATTGTAAGTAACAGCACATTTATTTGAAATATAATTAAAATGCGGCAAAAATGTCAGTTTTTCATCAATAATTATTCCTAGGTACTTCAAAACGGACATGTGTTAAATTTTGGCCCCATAAATAAGTGGAAAGGTCTTGACCTTATCTACAATTTTCAAATCTCGAAACACAGAAAATCTGCACTTCGAGACAGAGAATGTTAGGCCACATTCAGCAACAACATTTTCTGAGTATGTACAAATAGTTGATAGTAAAGAATGAGAATAATAATTATGCACAGGAAAGATAATACAAAGGTCATCAGCATAAGATAGAAGTTAACATGTGCTACCAACAACCCTGCATTGGTCGGATTGGAAAATAATGAAATACACTTTAGATAGGCCATAGGTTGCGGTTTAATCCCTATAGGTTCGATTTTTGAAAAAAGAAAATTTTGCTTTTTCCGCCACCCCCACCTTCACTATATAACTCCGAATTTCGACTTTAGCCCTGAAATTCGATCGGTAGATTAATTTATAAATATTTTAAAGGCGAAATACCGCGTTTCATTAGCGGCGATTAATCGGCCGATTTGTAAGAGCATTGCAAAAAATCGAAATTTTTTGATCAGATTTTCGACGATTTCCACCATATCCGGACTGTCGGAATAGCTTAACACTGAACAGTGAACACTATCCTATCGATAGCTAACGAAATATCGGGACATTTCCATCTCGACTGTATTGACCTCCATTTCCTGGCTCAATGGCCCCATGTCCCACTATTCCCCGCTCAGTCATACTTTTACAATTATATTAATTAATTAATAACATAAATTACCATTATTGTAAAATAAACTGATTAGAGCGTCATTAAAAATGGATGGGCTGTTTCTAGTTTATCTCATGTAATTTCCTTGTATTCAATTTTCTTAATACATTTACCCCATCATCGTGTAAAACGAATTGAGAACAAAAAAAAAAAAGAATAAAAAACACAAAAATGGGAAAGACACTGGCGACATTACAAAGATTAATGTTGAAGATGCAGATAGGCTGCATTATATGCGTCACAAAACGAACAGACCCGGGCGAGCGAAATAGTTAACGTCAAGGTTAATGGGGAAATACTTTCGACCCCGGTAATGTAAGCAAAAATAACATTTTAGGAGACGGGACAAAAACAGACACTCAAGAGGATAAAATGAGAAAGGAGGTACGACACGTAGCTTAACTATAATTGACGTTGTTACAAGTAATTATATTTTCATTTTTTCTGTGTTTTTAATTTTTTAATGTTTTATTGAGGAGGGTAATGTAATCGAAGGCAGGACCCTTTGAAAAAGAATGGTAATAAAAGATAAATAATAAAAGACCATAGACATTCCGTTTTCGAGATATAGAAATTTGACGGTAGTCTTGAGTTACAGATAACTTTTTTAACAACTATATGTACCTATACATATATACACACATACGTATATATACATATATACGTATATATATGTACATATATATATATATATATATATATATATATATATATATATATATATGCATATATATATATCTCATTCTGAAGTATTCTGTAGTTTTTTAAAATTTATACCCGGGAAAATACTTTTTAAGGTCTTACAAAGTCGATTTCAGATGACCTTGTTCGCTTTTCAATGTTAGCTAAAGTTATTATTCTTCACCCAAACCTGGGAAAGATAGGTCAAATAGAAATAATATTCGTTCCATTGGTTTATTAAATATTTTTATTTTAAGTACTTTAAGTAAATTAGCAGATATATTTAGTCGATTGCAAATATTTTCATCAGGAAATTCATATTCTCGTAAATGAACAGTTTGGTTTTAGAATGAATCATCCTACAGTGCATCAGATTGCAATGACTTTGTGACAGATAATTTTAACTCGATACGCACCGGATTATTATTAATAGATTTAGAAAAAGCATTTGACGCGACTTGGCACGATGCTATTTTATATAAAATGTTTCAATATCATTATCCTGCGTATTTGATTAAAGTAATAAATTTTATTTATGCAATAAAGTTTTCTATGTCACTTTTCTTTCTAATACAATGGCGACCTATTACGCTGGAGTCCAGCAAGGTAGAGGTTCCTACTTTTTCCTACTCTTAATAAATGATTTACCTAAAATACTTTATATTAACACTGCTCCTTATGCAGACGACTTGGCCTTGTATTGTGATTCATATAGATCCGATACAATTTATAGTAGATTACAAAAGGCCGCCTTCGCTGTCTGTAATAAACGTTGGAAGCTGAAACTGAACACCGAAAAAACCGAAGTCGTTTTTTTCCCAGAAGGCACCCGTTACCCTTGCCGGAAATTCTTATTAACGGTTAAAATATTAAACGGGTTAAAGATGTCTATGTGTCACTCTGGACTCACGTCTATCGTTCAATAATCTCATATTAATCGTACTATCGATAACGCTTAATATTCGAATTCTTTCACCTTGATTTCATCAAAGATCCCACTATTAGAAATAAAAAACTACTATATACAACTCGTCCCGGTTAACATATATTCATGTCCCGTTTGGTTTTCAGTTTCCAACAGTACATATTGTAAATTGCAATTATTACAAAACCGTTACCGGGTTTGCCAGCGATCACGAGATATGCATTCTCAATTAAATCTCCAGTTATTATTTTTTCTATATCAACAAACATGTCGTAAAAAAATTTTTTTATGAAAATTATAAAATTCGCGTAAGTGAATAAATTCAAGTCATAGAGAGACTATAATAGGATCAGGTTACGTAATATACGCGCTACAAACATCGTCGATTAAAACAGCGATTTGTAACATAATTTTTAATTGTTATTTTATATATTTGTTTATTTATATATATTAAGTTAATTAACTATAATCTATTTTTAAATTTAATGATGTGCTATTTTTGTATTTCCTTTTCTTTTATTGTGGCCATTTTGTTATTATTATTATTATTATATCTCTTAACTACAGACAACCGGACAATTTGACTGGTACATGATTTTCTTTTCTTTTTTTTTTTTGATTTTTCAAGAACCACGCTTATGTACTGGTACTTCTCAGTAGCTTCTCAGAGTTATCAATAAGGTATAAAACCAAAATGAAGGACATTACGAAGAGGACAGTCAGAGCAAAATCTATCTGAGCTGGTCATATGATTTGTCGGGATGGTTTGGCCGCAAATATAACCTAGTGGATTCCGATAACAATAAAAGAAGTGTAAGTAAACAACCGTTAAGGTGGGCTCAGACACAGCGGATGGGTTCTTACTTAGTTGCGATTAAGCTCAGCTAGAACGGAATGGAAGAAAACGCGCCAATTATACTGTGTTCATAACGAAGCTTATTATTTACACATGTTTGGTATGCATGCTTATATTTTTACATAATATTATTTATTAGTATATTTATGGGTGAGAGGCCTTCCGCCGTATTTGGCGAAATAATCGCTTTATATCATCGTCGTTGTCTAGCATACTCGTTTCCGAGTTTTGCCGTCGTCTCTATTTATGTTTACGTCGATTACGCGATATTAGTCCTATTTTGTGACTTGTTACAAAGCTACACAATGAACATTTGAAAACCATTTAGGTCATGGTACTATTGTTATCCGCTGCTATCGGCTTCAATTTTCTTCTTTTAATGTATCTTCTTCCTTGCATTACTTGCTGGATTACTGATACCCATTGCTTACGATCCAATGCCACCTTTTCCCAGCGGTCAGTAGTTGGTTTAACTCCTGCCCTTTTCAAATCTTCAGAAACAACATCTTGGTAGCGCCAACGAGGATGGCCTAGCGCCCTCTTTCCATTTTTTATAACGCCGTATAAAATCTTTTTCGGTATCCGATTCTCGTCCATTCTAATTACGTGCCCCATTCATTTGACTCGTTTTTCAGGATTCATTTATCCTACTGAAGCGGAAGATGTTGTTTTCAGTATATATTCGTTTGAGAGACCATCCTTCCACGTAACCCTCAAAAGATTTCTGAGGAATCTCGAGTGCAGTGTTTCCAGTCGTTTTTCTTGTTTTTTCCTTATTTGCCACGTCTCGCTTCCGTATAGCATGATCGGAACCAACATTTCTCTGTATACCGCTATCTTTGTTGATACTGATAAATCTTTATTCTTGAATACTCTCCGCGATAATCTATTATACGCCGCGCTAACATTCATTATGCGCGCAGAAATTTCGTAATCGAGAGACAAATCTTTGCTGACAACACTTCCTAAGTATTTAAATGTGCTGACTGAGTGAAGATTGCAGCCATTCAGTTTGAAATCAGCTGTTTTACTATTGATTTGAATTACTTCCGTTTTATTTTGATTTATTACAAGTCCAAAATCTGCATATCTGTCTGCTAAACGAAGTAACATATGTTGTAGCTCTTCCACTTTATCACTTGCAATTACACAGTCATTGGCATATTGAAGACATCCCAGTTTGAACGATTTTACAGCACGTTTTGCCTTATATTTTGCTAAATTATACAAACCGCCGTCGAAGCGGAACGCTATTTCCACACCCGACTCTGCAAGTTCCCGATTGAATTCGCGATGTATAATTCCCATGTAGAAGTTAAAAAGTATTGGCGCGAGAACACAGCCTTGCTTTACTCCCGTGTTTATACCAAATTTCTCTGTACATCCAGAGTCACATAGCACAGTTCCTGTTGTCCGCTCATGCAATAGCTTCACCTGTAGCAGTAACGTTGGTGGACAACCAGCACCCGCTAAGCATTCCCATAAGGTTTCTTTGTTGACAGAATCAAACGCATTTTTAACACCAATAAAGGCAAGGTATAGCTTAGTCGTCCGCTCCCTATTTTTCTGCATCAGCTAAGGGAAAAAATCATATCCGTGACACTCTGGTTTTCACGAAAACCGCATTGTTCCTCGGGTAGGTATGGATGCAGCAGTGCTTTTAACCTTTCTAGCAATATTTTTCCGAATATTTTACTCGCTGTGCATATTAGCGCAATACCCCGGTAGTTACTACAATCCGCTCTGTCCCCTTTATTTTTATATATTGGCACTATAGTAGCTTCCTTGAAATCATTGGGTACAGATTTCTCCTTCGACACGCTAACAAATAATGAATGCAAACAATTAACAATTTCTTCGCTCATTTTATAAATATCAGCAGGGATGCCGTCAAGGCCCGGAGCTTTGTTGTTTTTTAAGCTTCTTATCGCTGTTCGAACTTCTTCTTTCGTTGGTGGTTCATCAACGCTTGCATCGGTCTTCCTTTTTAATAGGTTTTGCAACACACATTTATTGATTTTTGACTCATTATTGAGCAGGGGTTCTTGAAATAATCTTCCAATCTAGACCTTATTTCATGTCTGTCGCGTAATAGCTTTCCTGCCTAATTTTTGATGGCAATTTCTTGTTGATACTTGGGACCGGTTTTTATCGCGCTATAAAAGTCTCTGGTATCACTTGGATCGGCCAATTTTTGCATATCACATGATTTACTGTTCCACCATTCGTTCTTCAATTTTCTTATATCCCTCTGGGCATTTGCCTTAGCTTCCTTGTATCCGGCCAGCTTTCTTTTGTTTGATTTGTCGGTTTGCCATTGTATAAACTTTGCCTTTTTAGCATCAAGCAATTCTTTAATTTCAATAGCATGGTTGGAAAACCAATCTGGCTGTTTCCTATGTTTATCGCCGAGAACTTTATTACAGATATCATTTACTTTTTGTTTTAGACCATTCCAATACTCTACTGCCGTCATTTTTTCTTGTTGACTAATTTCTCTTAAAGAAGCATTCATTTCGGTTTTAAAATTGTCTACGATTTTCTTGTTTTTTAAACTGCCGACATTATATTTGCAGAGTTGTCTTCTGCTTACGTTTCCACCGGTGCGGCGCTGTGTTTTCTCATATTGAAAACGGAAGCGAGAGCGGACAAGCGCGTGATAGTGTCAGCGTCAGCACCCCTCATAACACGTGTTATTAAGCATTCGACTTTATTCCGCTGTTTTGTGATTACGTAGTCGATCATATGCGGCTTGTTTGACCGTGGATGAATCCAGGAACCTTTATGTATGTCCTTCAGCTGAAAATTTGTATTGGTGACAAAGAGCCCGTTTTTCGCGCAAAACTGTAATAACCTGTCACCATTTTCGTTTATATTGCCGATACCGTGTTTACCGATTATTCCTTCCTATAAGGCTGAGTTCCGGCCGACTCTGACGTTGAAATCGCCTAAAATAATGATATTTTGTTTTGAAGAGGCGGTATCTAATGTATCGTGGAGATCCACGTAAAAGTTTTCTTTTACTTCTTCTGCGCTATCTAGAGTAGGTGACTATAAATCCGCATTTCTCGAGTATGAGGTAACTTTATTTTCAGATACATGATACGCTCATTTAGAGCTACCGGTTTTTCAACTATATTAGTATCCACTACAATTCCAACACCGTATAAACGCTTTTTACATTTGGGCAATCCTTTCTAATATAGCGTGTATCCCGAAGTGCTTTCTGTCATAACTCCTTCATCTGCTAATTTGGTCTCCCTTAGTACAGCGATATGAATATTATATTTTCTCAATTCTTGCAAAGTAACGGCTGTTCTTTTCATTGGAGCATTTTTACTATCACGAATTAAAGTTCAAATTTTTTATTTTAAACACTTTTTTTAACCGCACGCAAACGTGTTCCCTCCTGGAAAGTGCCGTACCTAGTAGGTACGTGGGAACCCGAATCAGCCTGCGTTACCACAGGTGATCGTCCACTGCCTTGCGAGCTTGTTACGGCTCGCCCTGTTAATCCCACAGTTACTTTCATTTCATATATGTTTCATATGTTAATTCTAGTGGAGAGATTGTAATAGAGGCAACATAGTAACGCCAAAGAGGGAACATAGGAGCTGTAGCGCTTCAAACTCCTACGCTGCCTATTCAATCCAAGAAGGTACTCAAATGGCAGGGCAAGCCTCGACGACTGGCCGATTTGAACTGACATGATAAATCGTAGGCTAGGAAATGTAGAGTAGGTAAAAGGTAAGAAGGAAGAGTGAGGGAAATAAGGAAAGGGACAAGAAAGGAGGTTAAGGAAAGAGGGTTTCATTTTCTGACAGGGTTTGTTCCCTTACCCTTTGGGTAAAAACCCTAACCGCAATGCAGCGGGTGCTACTGAGGAGGCAGCGTTGTAAGGTTTTGACATAGTCTGTCTTAATCAAAATCGGTTCAGCATGCCGCGTTTGGAGGTACTTCATGATCGGTCGAAATACTGTCGCAAACGCATATTTACGTAAATATATGTGTCTGAGTACAACAGCTTTGAATGTAACAAGTTTACTAAGCGACACGCAGAAAAAATAACTTTCGCAGGTATGGAACATCATCGATTTAGTGTCCATTTAGCTGGTCTTTGTGTAACAGGTTTAGCAGAGGAAGGAGTCGCTAGGGTGGAAAAATATATGTTTTACTGAAAAAGATACAAACTATGAAACCCCTAAATTCACAGCTTCAATCAAAAATTGTATTGCAGATAACCTAACTGAAATACCGTAATAGAATCAATGAATAAATAATTCCTTAAGGCTATGAATAAAAAAAATCAGATCAGTACCATAATATGCGCGCATGTACTAACATTAAAGGCACCGACGTTAGAAAAAAAAAAAAGCAGATTTATGCAGAACATACTAAAATCAGATAAAATAATTCGAATGGTATGTCAACGCCAGAGTTGGAAGAGATTGCACGATATGGTATAGATTTTCATGTCTATTACTGATAGACAAATGCTTGATGGAGGCATCGGTATACGATATTGTTCCGAGGGAGAATTCTTAAATTTAGAACGATTAAAATTGATTACTAAATGCTACACACGTTATATCGCATTTACTTCATGCACATGAGTGTGTTATGGCAGCTCATACTATAAATAAATTGCAAGCTTTGTACCGGTTCTTTAATTTTAAATCACTGAAACGGGAAATTAAATCTACAAACCAAAATATTATCTGAGTTTCAGAGAAAAAACCGCAGTTCAACTACCCTGGACAGCGTGGTCACAAAAAATTGGAAGTCGGGGCGGTGAAATGTAATACAAACGCAGCTGTGTCTCAATTGTAAACGCCATATTCGGAAAACGGGTATTCAACTATAAATACTTAGGAATAATGGTTTACATAGGAGTGATAATACCTATCTTATTGTACGGCTGTGAAACTTGGAATATATATATATATACATATATGACATATGAGGATTTTGGAGATTATTGTAGCATTTACTACTGCGTGTAGTGCGCGTAAAACGAATGGCTTATACATCTGATAAGGACGTTTTACACTGCGTACTGATGGAATAACTGATTTGTACGTTGCAAATACATTGGGAAGGCCGTACTCATGAACGACTGGAAAATGTTGAAAAAAATTTTATGTGCCCAATTTATAAACAGATAACGACCATATTTTAGAAACGATTTGATATTTACAGAAACGAGGATACTGGGAAGTGAAGCCTACTTAAGCAAATTCTAAACACTCTTAGAAAGTACTTATATCACACATGAGAATTCAAAGATAATTCCAAAACTATCGAGATGAAAATTATAATAATAATGATAATAATATAATATTAGTAAGCAGTAATAATGATAATCGTAATAATAGTAAAAATGAATGTATATATATATATACAGACACATAAATATAGACTAGTAGCCGAACGATGTAAAATATTTACGCGTTTACACGAAGGTACTAACAATACCCGGATTACACGATCGTTTTTAACCTGTTAACCACTAGAAGCTTCATCTCGGAAGTTTAAATATGTCGAACCGTTTGCTGGGAATTTCGAAATTTCATTAATGAAGAGTAAAGCAGCGGTAACGACATTTTCTTAGTAATGGATAGCATTTATCCAAGTAGTGGTGGTGAAGGCATACCATTTTATGGTAGAAAATCCACTCGACGCAATTTCTATTCGTGTAAATAAATTCTTCGTATGATTTTGCGACCAATACATACATACAAATATATACATATAAGTAGATGAAATAGCGCGGCTTTTCTCAGGTACTTCTGGTCTTCTATTTCATTAAATTTAAAGGTAACCCAGTCCTCATTTCTCTCTTTAAATACGTATGCATCTTTATATATTGTAACGACCTGTATGATATATATATATATAAACATATATACCTCCAGATCGTTAACACATATATATATATATATATTTCTTTTTACGTTACGTTGTAGACTTATATTTAAATATAAATATTGAAGGTACAACGTTACCGACTTCTGTTTTCTTTTGAGGTATGTCCGGGATGCCACGTGGGTTGGCCCACGACCGTTAATATAATAAAATAAATTAATGAAATAAAAGAATAAAAAAAAACACGCGGTTTTTATTCTATTAAAATTTATTATATTTTGAAAAAGAAATAAAATGAATTACGATTTTCCGGCTACGTTTATCCGCTTTCTATCTTATTATTTTTTTTAAGAATATAAGCTATGGAAAATAACTTATTCATAAAGTCGATGGAACTTTCCCTAGCCTGGATGGACGAGCTTCACGGTCGAAGCTCCGACGATCCATCCTAACTTCTTCACACGACCAACTCTAAACATTGACTGACTAAATTGAACTAACGAAACTGGCGAGACTGTCGGACTAAACCCCGACAAAACTCGTATTTTATTACTCTCCAGGACTCCAGAGACAACACAGGTATCTTATCCTTATTATACTTATTATTTCTTTTGCTTTTGACGAAATGCCAGGTTCTTTACATTTATATTTTCTCTTTTTACATCTTTATGGTTTTTGTCTATTTTCAACGAAAATAGTTGAACCAAGGAAAAGTTCCATTGTCCCTTATTTTAGTTATATACTTATATATACATACATATATAGTCTTATATATATTTATTAGTACGGCAGCCAGCATCAGGCAACATAACATACATAGACACATATACTCAACATACTTTACTTCTAGGAATTCTATATATATACCCATATACATACATATACACATATACATATATATATATATACATATACACATACATATTCTAGAAATCTCCTAAATTGTCTGTTTTCGGTGGAACCCTCCGATTTCTCTTTTGGGCTAGCCAATCAGAAAATTCGGAGCTGTTTCTTTTAGTCTTCGACCAAAATGCCGACTGAATCCATTGTATGCTATATTTACCTTTTTCTTTTTCTGCTCTTGCCATGACAATCTTTAATTTATTATATATGTCCTTTCGGCATTTTTTTATACTAACTTTGATGGATCTTTTACAACTCTAATCTTATCGGCGCCAGTGTGCTTTCCCCAATACACATATATCTATACTTATATCAGTTTACCTCCATTCTATTTCCTTTTTATTATATTTCTTTTTATTATATTTCCTTTGGGAAAGTCACGTTCGCGACGCCGACCGGATGTATATACACACATACCTATATATATACTATTTCTTTTTCTTTCATCATTCACGTATATATATTTAATTTAAACTTCCAAATATACATTCCAATTCTAATTTTAATTTATCAACTTTGATCATTCACTAACACAAGTAATGTAACAAGCATGGTTGTTACATATGCCCCGCCGCACTAAATAAAAATTGGATGAGAGGATCACCGACCCGGACATCCGATTTTTCTTAAATAACTATTTATATAAACGCTTAACAATAATTTCATGTTGGAAACTGTGGCATTAGGGTGGATTATTGTTGGGTGTGTAACGTTTTCTCGTAGTCGAGTGGTGATCTGCCGTTTGTGTGAAGTGTTAGATGTGTATCGCTGGTTATTGTTGTTTTGTGGTAGTTCTGCAACATTCATCGATCAAGCTGTACAAACGACGAAAGATCGCGTTAACCGGTTTCTTCTTCCGACCTTGATTATTACTCGTAGTCATAGGGAGCTTATCGAGGCATCCCTTCGATTCAACGATCGCGTTCGGATATGCGAGTCTTCTTCTTTTTAGGTACATAGACAGGTTACCTGACTCCTTCGCTATTATTTGTGGTGGTGAACATGCTTTCTTCGTTTTTATTTATATATATATTCTTCTTTATTCTTCTTTCAATATTTTATCACGTAGCTTCCTTTCTTGCTCCTTTTTATAGGCTTCGCCTGATGCGCGTAAATTCGTTCCGAATTTGATGTATATGTCGTTTTTCTGACATATACACCCTTACATATTTGAGACATTTTGTCTCCTTCTTTCGCCCTTCTTGGCATCATCTTTTCTTCTTCCAGCAGTTACGCGCTATTTTCTTCCATTCCATTACGTGATATTATTAAATTTAAAATAATTCTAAGATGTAATAATCTCGCCTTTCGTAACATGTCCACCGCCCCCGAACAACAGCAACACCGTCGAAGTTGTACTGCAAGCACCATATTCCGTAATTATTATTATTAACGCATTTCTTTTATTATTATTATTATTTCTTCGTTTCGTCGACTCCTCTTCTCGCGATACCATCATACTAACACCCCCCACACGAACCAGATACACCACTCTCCTACTGGTTATGCTGCTTCCCACGTTGCTAACTGATGTTTGTGTCGTTGAACATTATTCACGAACAACGGTTTATAATAATATTATATATAAATTATTCTAATCTAAATTTTATCTTATGTTTTACTATCGACTTATTCGGTTTAAATTCTCACATGTTCACAAATTACAAAGTTTTTTTACATAATATATATACAAAATTTAGTAAGTTTTTTACGAATAATAATTTTCATTTATAATACGATCAGAAATTTATATTGTACGAAAATATAGCTAATCATAAATCAAAATCAATACATGCGACATTCTTACATTTACGATGTATACTAATAATTATGTTTAAAAGTTTTATATATATCGGCACATCTACACATACCGGCACACATACTTTTACACGTTTTATTTTTTTAATTTAATTTTTACGTAATATCGCGAACTTAAGACTATACCTCGTACCTTCCAAATTATATATTTATTATTTACATATATCTATATATTTACACATATTTTATAAAATATCTTTACAACTTTTAATTAATTTTTTAATATTTATATCTACTTATCATAACTCCTTGCACCTGCAACAAACCAATAACTAATTAAATTTTATTTATTATTATACACATCCAATTAATCTCGCCCTATGCGATTTTCTTGGAAAATTTATTTTCAACCTTATTTACTTTAAATATTGTTTTGATCGGTTTTTTCCGAGATCTGAATATTTCAAAAATATTTTGACAATCGATCTCAATAAATTGTAACAATTTTGAACTTATAATTTCTGTCATAATTCGACTACATTAATATTTTACATTGGTTTTAAATCTTCCTAAACCTTGCCCTACCACCCTACCTATTTATATATATTTATATATACTATACTTTCTTGTATTTTATAATAATTTTATTTGATATATATATACACTATAAAATTTTTCCGTCATAATTTGACAATTTATTAATATTTAAAATTTTAAATCTTCCTAATTCCTTGCTTTATATATATATTCATTATAAAAATTTCTCACGTCATTATTTGACAATTCATTAATATATATATATTCATTATAAAAATTTCTTACGTCACGATGTGACAATTCATTAATATTTTACATTGATCTTAAATCTTCCTATTCCTTGCCCTACCTCCCTACCTAGTTATATATATTTACATATACTATACTTATTTATTGAATCGCTTTAGCTGTCGTACGTTGTATCTTCCTATTACGTTGCCATTCTGATCTTTCAGCATATATGTATTATTGTTAAAGACTTGACAAACGCTATAGGGGCCTGTATATAATCGATCCAATTTTTTCATCAATCCTTTTCCTTTATTAGACAGAGTGTGCTTTTTTAGCATCACTGTATCATTTTCCTTCAGTATCGTAGGATTCTGATGTTTAATCTCTCGTCTATTTCTTTCTTTGGCTATGTTTGATCTCGCCTGTTCTACATCCTGATCATAATTGTATACATCATCGTCGGGAGGAAATATTCCACTCTCACTTAAAATATCCTTGGGTTTTTCACGCAACATTAAATAATGTGGTGCATACTTCGTAACGCCATGAGGTAGTTCATTTAACACTCGTTCTATTTGTTTGACCCGGTTTGGCCATCCTTTGTGATTGTTATGACAGTAGATTCTTAATAAATTTCCTATCTCACGATTGGTTCTTTCCACAGGATTTCCTTGCGGATTATAAGTAGTAGTTCTCATTGGTTTTATACCCCACCTTCGTAACGTGTTTTCCCACGTTTTATTCCGAAATACACTGGCGTTATCGGTTAATAATTTTTCAGGCGTACCCACTTGCTTCGTATATTCTTCAATTTTCGATACTATGTTTTTTGTCGTTGGTGCGCCTATTGTATATAATTTAATGTACTTTGTAAATATATCTAATATTCCAATAATATATTGTTTGCGATTGAATTTGGGCAATGGTCCCTTTATATCGACACTTACCATTTCCAATGGTTACCCAGCTGTTACCCCTTTGAATTCCCCTTTCATACTGTGATTAGCTGGCTTACACTGAGCACAAACTACACAACGTTTAATTAGTTGCACTATTCTTTTTCTCATTCTTACGAACATACAATTAGTCTTCATTAGATCGAATAAACGACGCGCACCCACATGTCCATATCTCTCATGATATAGCCAGATAATTTTATCCACAATTTTATCGCTTATCCACAATTTCCATCGGGGGTCACGATCTTCGTTGACGTAATATATATTATTCTGATATTCTCTCATATATCTTTGCATTTTTTTATCCTGTTTTAGTCTGACGCGCAAACTACTAATCTCCATGCTCTGTTCCTTTAACAATTCTTTTACTTGTGTGTGCATTTGTTTATTATTCGCAATGCTGATTTCATTGATTCGTACACAATAATCGTTGTCCAACTCTCGTTCATAGTGTCCTGATCTTGACAAATTATCAGCAACTACATTTTCTTTTCCCATTATATATTTTATCGTGAGGTTGAACTGTTGCAAAAACATTGTCCACCTCATTAAACGTTCGCTCTTAAATCTAGCCTGATTTAGAAACTCTAAACCCTTGTGATCGGTCATGATGATCGTCGGATGTCCCATTATCATTATCTTGAACTTAGTGCATGCATATACTACGGCTAGTAATTCCTTTTCTGTAATCCCATAATTTCTCTCATGTGTGTTAAGCACACGACTCACAAACATAATTGGCCTCGGTTCACCATCAGTATATTGAAAGAGCTGGGCTCCAATGGCTATTTTTGAAGCATCGCAGGTTATGTAGAATTCCTTCTGATAATCGGGATATTGTAATACTACGTCTTTACTAAATTTTTTCTTGAACAACTCAAAATTTCGATGATGTTCCTCGTCCCAAACAAATTTCTTTTTCGCCCCAGTTAACTCTGATAATGGCTTCAGATGCTCAGCATACTTCTCGATAAATTTTCTATAGTAATTAGCTAATCCGAGGAAGCTCTGTAACTCAACTTTGCTATTAGGTGTTTTAAAACTTAAAATCTTATCCCGTTTTTCGTCCATCATACTTAATCCCTTTTCTGACAAATAATATCCAAGAAACTTTACTTCAGCTTTCGCAATTTCCGTCTTCGCGATGTTTACAGTCATGTTGGCCTCAGCGAGTCTACTGATTACTATTCCGAATTGTTTGACATGTTCTTCTTCTGTCTCGCTAATTATCAATAGGTCATCGATGTATGAAATTATGAACGATTTGCACTCATTCCCCAGAACTTCATCGATTGCTTTTACGAAACAGGCCGAACTATTAACGAGTCCGAAGGGTACTCTCGTATACTCGTAAATAATCCCCTCATGTAGGAAAGCGGTATATTTCCGTGAATTTTCCTCTAACGGTATCTGTAAGAAACTTTGTACCATATCTAATGATGTAATATATTTACATTTTTTAAATCTACTCATTAGTTCGTCAATCGGCATGGCTCTGTCATTCTCCTTTTTTGTGACCTTATTTATTTCTCGCGCATCCACACATACACGCACCGATCCATTCTTTTTTGGTACCACTACCAAGGGTGATAAATATGTAGAATTACTTTTTCTTATTATGCCGACTTTTAGCAATTCTTGGATCTCTTTGTTCACAGCATCTCTTTTACTCATCGGGATAGGATATGGTTTCTTATTTTTAAATTCCATCCCTTCTTTAATTTGTAATCTATACTCATCTTTGTTACAACATCCAGGTTTCTCTGATAGAACTCGTCTGTACTTATTTAATATTTCTCGTATTTTATTTCGACCATCCATGCTCAGCTGTGATTCTTTTAACTGTTTCTCGATTTCTATTTCTACGGTGTTGATTTCTATTTTATCACATTCCATCTTGATTAACTCGTTAATTACCATCGGCTCGTTTGCATCCACATTTATTTGATTCAGATTAATCCTTTTTTCCCATTTACTTCCTAGTTTAATTTCGCTACGATTTTCCTTTATGCCAATCGTTAAGATTTTTCTTTCATAATCAAGTATACCAATATGTCTACTTAAAAAATCATTTCCTATAATTATAGGACTGCTTAACTTGTTTAATATAAGAGCTATGCTTTCATATACCTGATTCCCTATGCGTATCGGCAAATATACTTGTATTCTGGCTTTGGTCGTAGATGTTGTACACGCCGTTATAATCGTGAGATTTGTGACGGGGAATCTAGGCAATTTATAACGTTCATGTTGTGTAGATACATTTTGCCATACTTCTTGGGAAATTGCTGTTATCTCCGATCCTGAATCTATCAATGCTTCGTAATTTTCTTTAAATATACTTATGCTTATTTTTGGCGACATTATCATTTCATTCGATTCCACTTCCCCTTCCTCATTTAGTAAATCTCCGTCTAAATAATGAATTCTTGTTTGTCCCCTTATGGACATGACTGAGCGTAGGGGACTATTTTCACTCAGTTCGCCCCGAAACCCTGTGCATCTATGCATTCGCGCAAGACTCTTATCCCACTCGGTGACAAATGAATTCTTAACCCAGCGCTTGCCTCCATCATTCTCAAATCAGCTCCTCTATTCTGGAAGCTTAATTTCTCCCATGTGTCCACTATCTTAATTCTTTCTGTCCCTTTGTCCTTGATGTACTCATTATATTCTTTAATTGCATTATTATAATTACTTCCCGCCCATTCTTTTACTGGCGGGACGGTTACTAAGATTATGTTACTTACTCCTTTCTCTATCAACAATCTTAATAATTCATCTAAGTCTTTTTTTATATCGCTCATCTCCCTATGCTGCAGTATATCATTTGTCCCAATCATTATTATTAATTTATTTCCTATCAATTCTGGTTTGTTCTTAATTGTGGCGATTAATCCTGATATTTTTTGTCCTCCGATACATTGCCCAACCGTCCATTTCCCCCATACTTTAACTGCTTCTTTCCCCAGTATGGTTTTACAAAACCTAGTAAAATTTGAATCACCTAACAGTTGATATCCTCGATATATGGGTGTCACCTCCTGTGTTGCAATGCTATTCACTCGTCGTTCCATGCGCGTATTATTAAAATGTGTATTTCCTCTGTGAAATGTTGGTCGTTCATTGCCTTCTCGTTTTTCTTTCACTTGATAGGTGTTCACTGCTATGACCTCTTCTTCCACTAACTCCACAATTGTATTTAGAAACTCTTGCTTATCTTTTATGGTCCTTTGCCTGATTGCCGTCCTAATTTCGTATGGCATCGTTCTCGTCATGGCTTTTATGAATGTATAATCGGGAATAGGTTCATCTAAATAGGCCAGCTTTTTGATCCATGTAATAGTAAATCTCTCAAGGTCCCGTACATTACTCGGTGCGGTTATACTCCAAAACTCCCTTCGTAATTCTTCCTGCTTGTCTTGATTCCAATATCGCTCTTTAATCAGTAATTTTGCCTCTTCCCAAAATATTACCCCACTGGTCATTACTATCGCCCATTCTTTTGCTCCATCATCCATATAATTTAGCGCTATTCTTATTTTTTCTCGGTCAGTTAAGTTTGTTTTATTATAATAATCATCTAAATCGTCCAAAAATTCGACTACATGAACATTATTATTTTTCCCGTCATAACGCTTCCAAGTTCGATCGATATGTATCGGCGTTTCATACGTTGGTTTCTTACTCTTTTCTCTCATAATTTCGCGACGCAAATCCTCTAGTTCTCTAATATATATGTTTTGCTCTGCGACACTTTCATTACGTATTTTGTCAACTTCTTCCCGTATGTCTACCACAACCCTTTCCAATTCTTCCTTCAATTTTCGTTCTGTTTCTACTTGCCGCCTACTTTGATCTTCTAACATCTGTCTTTGAGCTTCTAATTCCTCTTTTGCTTCGTTGTTTTTTATCTCCCTCCTCACTTTCTTTGTCTCTTCAGTCCACCATATCCTTGCCTTTTCACTTTCCTTTTTTAATTCTCCCCTAATCTTCTCTATATTCTCCGTTAATTTCCCTTTCAACTTGTTCATAGCCCTTTCTTCCACACCATCCGTGGCCTTTTCTATACAATCTTTCACTTTCTCTTCAACATATTCCGCAGCTTTATCCACTAATCCTTCACTAATATCTACTTCTACTCTTTCCATAACATTTTTGTACACTTCTTTCTTAACCTCCTTCTGCACCTTTTTCACACTCTCTTCCATTCCGATTGTCAACTCCTTCTTCTCTGTTTTCCATTCCTTCATAAATTCATCAAATCTCCTGTTACCTTCTTTAATTTTTTGTCGTATCTCTTCTATTTCGATTCTCCTCTCTTCCCGTTCAGTCCTTCTTTCTTCTCTTTCAAGTTCTTTTTCAATCCGCCTCTCTTCCCGTTCTTCTGCAAATTGTTGCATCATCATTTTTATCATATTCATCATCATTGTAGTATTACCTCCTTCGCTACTTTCTCCACATCCTCCACAAAAACCTTTGAATTCTCCCTCCATTTTTTATTTTATCTGTATTTATATTTATATACGTTAAAATTTAAAATTGATAATATATAGTATAATAAAAAAATTTATATATATGTACACATATTTACGTTAAAATATTAAATTGAAATAAATAAAAAAATCTTATTTTCGGATTTCTAATCCAGATGTCGTGTATTCGATCCCGTGTAGAAACAATTATAAATAATTGTTCCCCACCAGGGATGCCAATTTATGTAACGACCTGTATGATATATATATATAAACATATATACCTCCAGATCGTTAACACATATATATATATATATTTTTCTTTTTACGTTACATTGTAGACTTATATTTAAATATAAATATTGAAGGTACAACGTTACCGACTTCTGTTTTCTTTTGAGGTATGTCCGGGATGCCACGTGGGTTGGCCCACGACCGTTAATATAATAAAATAAATTAATGAAATAAAAGAATAAAAAAAAACACGCGGTTTTTATTCTATTAAAATTTATTATATTTTGAAAAAGAAATAAAATGAATTACGATTTCGAACGCGCGCGATTTCCGGCTACGTTTATCCGCTTTCTATCTTATTATTTTTTTTAAGAATATAAGCTATGGAAAATAACTTATTCATAAAGTCGATGGAACTTTCCCTAGCCTGGATGGACGAGCTTCACGGTCGAAGCTCCAACGATCCATCCTAACTTCTTCACACGACCAACTCTAAACATTGACTGACTAAATTGAACTAACGAAACTGGCGAGACTGTCGGACTAAACCCCGACAAAACTCGTATTTTATTACTCTCCAGGACTCCAGAGACAACACAGGTATCTTATCCTTATTATACTTATTATTTCTTTTGCTTTTGACGAAATGCCAGGTTCTTTACATTTATATTTTCTCTTTTTACATCTTTATGGTTTTTGTCTATTTTCAACGAAAATAGTTGAACCAAGGAAAAGTTCCATTGTCCCTTATTTTAGTTATATACTTATATATACATACATATATAGTCTTATATATATTTATTAGTACGGCAGCCAGCATCAGGCAACATAACATACATAGACACATATACTCAACATACTTTACTTCTAGGAATTCTATATATATACCCATATACATACATATACACATATACATATATATATATATACATATACACATACATATTCTAGAAATCTCCTAAATTGTCTGTTTTCGGTGGAACCCTCCGATTTCTCTTTTGGGCTAGCCAATCAGAAAATTCGGAGCTGTTTCTTTTAGTCTTCGACCAAAATGCCGACTGAATCCATTGTATGCTATATTTACCTTTTTCTTTTTCTGCTCTTGCCATGACAATCTTTAATTTATTATATATGTCCTTTCGGCATTTTTTTATACTAACTTTGATGGATCTTTTACAACTCTAATCTTATCGGCGCCAGTGTGCTTTCCCCAATACACATATATCTATACTTATATCAGTTTACCTCCATTCTATTTCCTTTTTATTATATTTCTTTTTATTATATTTCCTTTGGGAAAGTCACGTTCGCGACGCCGACCGGATGTATATACACACATACCTATATATATACTATTTCTTTTTCTTTCATCATTCACGTATATATATTTAATTTAAACTTCCAAATATACATTCCAATTCTAATTTTAATTTATCAACTTTGATCATTCACTAACACAAGTAATGTAACAAGCATGGTTGTTACAATATATATATATATATATATATATATATATATATATATATATATATATCCCGACCAGAGGTACTTTGTACCTCCTGGGATCCGGAGCTCTAACTGGAATCGGGCGCGTCCACAGGTGGTGGATAATGGAATGGCCAGTAGATATACTGGTTATCTGCGAATAACCAATAAGCAGTCGCGAACCAAGAGCGGCTACTGATGGAAAGCCTCTTGCAGGTGATTCCAGTAGTGACAGGATAATGAGGCACGAGGGTGTAGAGGGGCAGCTTGGTGAACTGTCTAATTAAAACTCTACATAAACCTGTTACTGTCTCATCCTTTGCGAGTCTAGGCCGCCATAAAAGTCTAAACAACTCTACCTCACCAGTAGAACCTGGAATTGGGCAGCAGCAATTTCAGTACCAAATTAAGGCATAAATGAAATGATCGTGGATTGGCTTAATTTTGGATTATCAGGAGGCGTAGATGAAGATCATCAAATACGGCAACTGAACTGCGATGAGGAAGGCAAAGGAAAACCACCTCATTATAATTTCTCAGGATCTAGTTTTTTCCAATATATATGATGTGTTCCTCTGATGTAAAAATAAATTCCGGAGTAATACTCCCCCATTCATATCTACGGGTGGGGAGTACCTCAGAAGGACATGTGGTTGAAAGAATGAAGACAAAAGAATTTCTAAAAATTGGAACATGGAATGTGAGAACCCTAAATAGATGTGGAAAGTTGGAAAATTTAAAAATGGAAATAAAACGAATTGGAATCGATATTCTGGGTATTAGTGAAATAAGATAGTCCACTAACGGTGATTTCTGGTCTGATGAACATAGAATAATTCACACTGCAGCAAGGAATGGAATAGCAGGAGTGGGGTTTGTAATGCAAAAACATATAGGTAAATTAGTAAAAACAATATGGATGTACAATGAAAGAATAATATTGATTAGAATTAACACAAAACTTAAAGACACATTATGGGCTAGGTGATAGAAATAACAGAGGGAAAGATTATTAGAATTCTGTGAAAAACATATGCTGTTATTAACAAATACTTGCTTTGAACACCATAGAAGAAAAAGATTCACTTGGAAAATGCCTGGTGATATTGGAAGATATCAATTAGATTATATAATAGTTAAACAAAGATTTAAAAATCAGGCTAATGATTGCAGAGCTTATCCTGGAGCTGACATGGATTCTGATCACAATTTGGTAATGATGAAGTGTAAGTTGAAATGGAAAACATTGAGGAAAGCAGGAACTGTGCAACTAAATCTGCATAAGTTAAAAAATCCAACTATGGCTAGAGAATTTGAAGAACAATTGAATAAATCGTTGATATCAATAAGAAATTAAGATATTGAAGACAACTGGACTGCTTTTAAAATGGAAATATTGAAAACCGCGGAAAATAAGCTTGGAAAAGATAGAAAAACCGCAAGGAAGCCCTGGATTTCTGAAGAAATAATATAAAAAATTGATGAAAGACGGAAATGCAAAAATAGTAAATCGCAAGGAGATAAGATAAAGTATAATGCGATAAGAAATGAAATAAACCGATTGTCTAAGCTAGCGAAAGAAGATTGGTTAAATAGAAAATGTTATGAAATAGAAAAAAATTCAATGAAGGAAGAATTGATATGGGTTATAAATTATTAAAACAAAATATGTATAAATCCAGATATAAATCAACAACTATTAGAGATATAAACGGTCAGTTGTTAATAGAGGA
Organism: Coronaproctus castanopsis; assembly: GCA_032883995.1. NCBI lineage: Eukaryota > Metazoa > Arthropoda > Insecta > Hemiptera > Monophlebidae > Coronaproctus > Coronaproctus castanopsis. The sequence continues at coordinate 111,732,098 of CM065054.1, read as the reverse complement.
TCATGAAAAAGCTCGAAGGTGGAAAGAATATTTGGAAGAGTTATATAATTCAAATGAAGAACTTGTGCAGCTAAAATATAACAATGTGAGTCAAGATAAAGAAAATGAAATACTAAGAAGCGAATACGATAAAGCTCTAAAAGAAATATGGAATAATAAGTCAATGGGTATTGATAATTTTCCGATCGAGCTAATAAAAGCAGGAGGAATACAGGCAAATAATTTTCTATACGAGCTGATAAGAAAGATATATAAGAATGAGACAATACCGATGGATTTTATAACAGGAAAAATAATTGCAATACCAAAAAGAACGAACTCAGATAAATGTGAAGATTTTAGAACATTAAACTTAATAAGTCATGCATCAAAGATATTGGTAAGAATATTGTATACAAGAATAGTAAATAAAGTAGAAATTGTATTAGGAGATGCTCAGTTCGGATTTAGGAGACGTGTAGGTACTCGCGAAGCAATTCTGGCACTAAGACTGTTAATCGAACAAAGATTTAGAATCGGAAATCCACTTTATATTGCATTCATAGATATACAAAAAGCCTTTGATAATGTCAATTGAAACACATTGTTTACAATATTACAGAAAACGGAAATAAACAAGAAGGATATTAAATTAATATATAAATTATACGAAAATCAGAAAGCAATGATACAGATTGGCAATGTGAACAAAGAAGTTAAAATATTGAAAGGAGTTAGACAGGGCTGTGCTTTATCACCGATATTATTCAACCTGTATATAGAAGAAATAATGAAAGAAATAAAAGAAAAAACAAAGAAAAATGGTGTAAAAATACAAGGTGAAATAATATGCACATTACAATTTGCCGATGATATAGCTGTTCTAGCAGAAAATCGAAATCAATTGAAGAAACATTAAAAGTAATGGAAGATGTATTCAAGAAATATGGACTGCAAATAAATAAAAATAAAACAAAAATAACAGTCGGAAGAAAATAAGTGCAGATATTGACGGTGTTAAAATACAAGAAATGAATGAATTTCATTACTTGGGTAGTAAAATCACCAGAGATGGCAGGTGTAGCAAGGACATTAACGGATCAATCAAGCAAAGCAAGTTTTTTACGATCGGAAAAATATTTTAACCAACAAAGCTATAAGTACAAATTTGAGGAAAAAATTTTTAAACTTATATTTTTTTTTTTTTTTTTTTTTTTTTTTTGTTTTTTTTTGTGCATTTTTAATTCGTTTAAAACGGTTGTGTATGTGTTCGCTCTGTATTAAACTTTTATTTGTAACGTACGCTCGTATTCTTTTCTATTAAAACGTCGAAAAGAGAAGATAAGAAAAATAAGAATACACCGGTCTGTTCCGATTTGATTCGGTGAGCTCGTTCCTTATCTTATCTTATACGTTTCGTCTAACCGATTATATTACGTTTTACTTATTATTGTTGTCGGAAGTCGATTTGATTATTATTACTATTGATAGTAGTATTAGTTAATTCCTTTCTGTATAATTGTATTAACTTAAAGGCACGCTGTCGACTTAGTTCGTCAGTGTAGCCAGTTATAGAACTCTAAATTATCTTAAGAGTTTATATTAAAGCTTAATTACATTTAGCCTGCTTGTGTACCGTGTAACGGAACAATGCCGCGCAGTATGCGACCAAGTGGACAATCACAATCACAACGGTTGCCGACAATATCGAAAAATACGAAAGGAAATACTAATAATGTCACATCAGGATCTGACCCAACAGTTAACCCTGTTCAATTACGTAAAACCGCCACTGGTAATTATTCAATAAAAAGACAACTATCGAATACTACAACAAACGAAAGTGATGAAGGTTGGCAAAAACCAAAACATGTATTTAAGATTGCGAAAACAGATTCTCCCGATAATAGCATCAAATCAATAACTACTAAACGTAACATCTTCCAATTTCTGGCCGACGAGATTGATGATGACAATAATAATGATAATAATAGTGGTAATTGTAATGATAATAATAATGATGCAGAAATGCAAATCACTGATCTTAATGTTAACAGTACAAATGTTTCGCCTAATGTTGTAAATCCTAACAAGAATGTTAAGCCGCCACCACCTATAATGGTGAAAAATATCCAAAATTTTACCAATTTCAGACAATTCTTATTAAGAATACCCGAAGTAGAATTTTCTTTAAAATCAACGCTGTCAGGCGTGACAATAAAACCGCTAAACTCACAAAGTTATCGTACCCTTATTAAAGCAATGAAAGAAAATAACTATTTATATTATACTTATTCCTTGGAGGAAGACAAATCATTCAGAGTAGTATTAAAAAACTTACATTGTTCTACTGATTTAATTGAATTAAAAACTGAGCTGGAGTCGAAAGGTTTTAAGGTTGCACGGATTACCAATATTCTTAAAAGTAGAACTAAGCAACCATTACCAATGTTCTTCATAGATTTGGTACCCTCTACGAAGAATGATGAAATTTTTAGGATCACGAGACTACTAAATACAATAGTGACGGTGGAAGAACCAAAGAAAGATTCGCGATTAAAACAGTGTAGGCGCTGTCAACTTTTTGGTCATACAGCTAATTATTGTAATTTACCCGCTCGTTGTGTAAAATGTGCTGGTTGTCATGACACTAAAACATGTTCGAAAGGTAATGACGAACCTGCAACATGCGCATTATGTAGCGGAAATCATCCAGCAAGCTATAGGGGATGTTCAGTGTATAAGCAGCAGACTTCATTTTATAATAACTTACGCTCATCACATTCTGTCACTCAAATAAATAATTATAATAATTCTCATGGAAACTACACTAGTCCTATTACTGTTAAAAAGAATAGATCGTATGCTAATGTGGCTAAAGGTAATGCAGACAACAACTCCTCGTGTAAGGGAGTTAATCAGGATGACAGTAATAATAACAGGTCCATCAACAATGGCTCTATTGCTACTACTGTAAATAGTAACAGTAATTCCAACAATACTGATATATCTCTAATGTTATCTACATTTTTAAATGAATTTAAAAGTGTAATTAATCCTTTAATATCCTTGCTAACCAAGGTTATTGAAAAATTATTACCTTGATGGCAAGGAAAATAAATAATATTACGCAAGAGTCACTAGTGATTATGTTGTGGAACGCTAACGGTATCGTTCCAAAAAAAAATGAATTGGAAATTTTCGTCCAACAAAACGCCATTGATGTTGTATTGATAGCTGAAACTCACCTCGTAAGTAGTCACAGTTTTAAACCAAATGGATATAATACTTACACTGCTCACCACCCTGATGGCACAGCTCATGCAGGTACCATGGTGTTGGTTAAAAGTTGTTACAAACAATATAAGAACTTTTCACGTAGCACAGACGCTTATCAAGTTGTTGCAGTGAATATAGATACACTCGCAAATGAAATTGCAGTAGCAGCTATTTACTGCCACAGTGGATTCATAATACCAGACATCGAGTTTAAAACCATCTTTAAAAACTTAGGAAATAACTTCATATGCGGTGGTGATTATAACGCAAAAAACACCAAGTGGGGTTCACGATTAACTAATCAGTTTGGAAGAAGGCTGGAAAAGTGCATACGGAATAATTCACTTGCCATCCTTACACCAATGACACCTACATACTGGCCTACACACGATAATAGACTTCCAGACATATTGGATTTCTTTGTAATCCGTGGCTTACAAAAGTATAGCAGAGAATGTAGAACAGCTATTGATCTATCTTCGGATCATGTTCCTGTAATTGCTACCTTAGACATACGTCCAAGGTGTATATCTATCCAACATGGACTGGTTAACAAGTCTACAAACTGGGATCTTTTTTCAAGTATAGTTCAAAGTGAAACTAACCTAAAAATTAAAATAAAAAGTAAAAATGATATAGACCTAGCTATTAAAAACTTTACTGATCTAATAGTATACGCTTGTAATAATTCTACAAGTTATAATTCAGGAAAATTATCACATAAATTTATTCCAATCGAAATAAGACAGCTGATAAAGAAAACACGAGCCGCTAGGAAAAAATGGCAGCATAATCGTTATCCATCTTTAAAAAAGCACTACACAATATTACAAAATACACTGAAAATCAAAATAAATCAATATAAAAATGAAACTACACAAAGGTATTTGAAAACAATGAACACTGATGCTTCAGTCTTGTGGTATAATACTAAGAAACTATTAAAACGCGAAAAAGAACAGTTTCACATCAAATTAAATAATGGTTGGGCCAGAACCGACAAAGAAAAATCAAACGCTTTTGCAGAATACCTCAGTTCAGTTTTTATTCCGCATCCTGATATGTGTCGTGAATACTCCGAATATATAGAAAATAGCTTAAATGAACCCTGTTCACCAGGAAAAACAAAAATATTTACTCCAAAAGAGGTATTCGAATGCCTACGTAAAGTACCATTACGAAAAAGCCCTGGAGTAGATAACATCACTGGTGAAATCATTTCACGGCTTCCAACAAAGTCAGCAACTCTATTATGTTACATATTCAATGGAATATTAAGAATTGGATATTTTCCTAAAGCGTGGAAAAAATCAGTTATAGTAATGATACATAAACCGGGCAAGCCGTGTACAGATGTATCATCCTATAGGCCTATTAGTTTACTCTGCTCATTATCAAAGGTATTAGAGAAATTAATTTTAAGTCGTATCCAGCCGATTATAAACAGTCGTGGAATAATACCAAACCATCAATTCGGATTTCGCACTGAACATTCTACGGTGCAGCAGTGCCATCGATTGGTTGATGCGATTTCCTCAACGCTGGAAAAAAAGGAAGTATGTTCTGCAGTATTCCTGGATGTTGCACAGGCGTTTGATAGGGTTTGGCATCCTGGATTACTTTATAAGCTGAGACAGTTTCTCACCTTCGATTTATATGCATTACTTTATTCATATTTATCTGGTAGAACATTCGTTGTCAGAATTAATGGAGATTTCTCGGAAGAACATAATATTTTATCATCTGTACCGCAGGGTAGTCTACTCGGGCCTCTTTTGTATTCGGTCTACACAGCAGACATGCCGACTAGCAATCAAACCATTTTAGCAACATTCGCCGATGATATTGCTATTCTTGCATCCAATTCAGAAGCAATGTATGCAAACATCGCGGTACAAAACCATCTGAATAGGTTGGTTCAGTGGGCACAAAGTTGGCGTATGTTGTTTAATCCCAGTAAATGCCAGCACGTTATATTTACAAATAAAAAAATCAAGTGCCCGGCTGTAAGAATTAACAACATACAAATTCCTAAAAGTAATTCAGTACGTTATCTTGGCTTGTACATGGACAAAAGGCTCACATGGCGACCACATGTGGCACACACTAGAAGAAACATTATTACTCGTGTGAAATCACTACGTCCGTTATTGGGACGGAAGTCGGTTCTAAATCTAATGACCAAACGTACTATCTATCTTGCAGCAATCGCTCCTATTTGGCGGTATGGAATAGAGTTGTACGGCAGTACTTGCAAGAGTAATCTTAGAAGAATACAGCAACAACAGTCCAAGATACTCCGTACTATTGCGTCTGCTCCATACTATGTTTCTAATTTGACACTGCATAAAGATCTCAAGATTCCATATGTCAACGATATTCATGTCATGCAGTATAAGAGGTTATTCGACAAATTTGAAGTCAGTAGCAATCCTAATGTTCGCAGAATGCATTCAGACAGTCTTCCAGACAAACCTCCAAGGCGTCTGCGCAGGAAGTGGTGCCGAGATGCGATTCCAATCACTTAATAAATCGGGTCTTATTCAAAAGACAACACGTTTTTTTCTTCATTTTAATCATTGTATTTAACCATTCCTATACTATTCCTACAAATATTTAATTCCCATCAAGTTACTCTTTTCTCTTCCTCATAGTCTAGTGTCTTACTGGAGTCACTAGACTAATATTAATTTCCTACTTACGTGATCACCGTTGTTTGCAGCAATTAATGCTGGTATGATGTTTAAAAAAATAAAAAAAAAAAAAAAAAAAAAAACTTATTTGTTTGGAATGCAGCGTTGTACGGATGTGAAACATGGATGATTGGAAAGGCGGAGAAAAAAAACATAGAAGCCTTCGAAATATGGTGCTATAGGAGAATGCTGAAAATAAGATGGACCGATAAATTAACAAATGAAGAGGTGTTAGGAAAAATTGGCGAAGGAAGAACATTATGGAAAAAAATAATAAAACGAAAAACTAATATGATCGGTCACATTTTAAGACATGAAAGCTTATTAAAGATAATTATAGAAGGACAGATGAATGGGAAACGCGGAAAGGGAAGACCAAGAAATCAATATACACAACAACTAATAGAAGACACTGTTAGCACAGGATATACGAATATGAAGAGGAAAACAGAAAACCGTCAGTTGTGGAAGAAATTAGCAAACCAGTCTTAGGACTGATGACTACATGATGATGATATATATATATATCTTTTATATATATAATTCTTCTGTACGTGTATCGACAGTGAACTCTTCCTAAACGGCTGGACCGATTTGAATGAATTTTTTTGTGTGTGTTCAAGTGGATTCGAGGATGGTTTAGATTCATAAATAAGCCCGTCAGATGGCGCTGCAGTCGGTATCTAGGTTATTTACAGTAAACTCTCTGAAAAGTTACGTAGTTCTGTCTTAATTTAGACCAGGAATGTCACCACATAACTTGCGATTAAAAATTGGCTCACCTATTATTAGGCTTCAGAATTTAAATGCATCTAAGCTATGCAACGGTACGAGATTAGTCATAAAAAAACTTATGGGCAATGTTCTTCAAGCTACAATTTTGAATGAATTTGAAGGTGAAGTTGTTCTCCTGTCACGAATCCCAATGATCCCTTCAGACTCATCCATTCCATTCAGACGTTTGCAATTCCAAATTCGATTGGCATTTGCCATGACTATTAATAAGTCACAAGGTCAAACAATGACGATTTGTGGGATACATCAAGAAAATCAGGTCTTTTCACATGGCAATTATTATGTGGCGTGTTCTCGCGTTGGAAAACCGTCGAGTTTATTCATTTATACTCTTCAGGAATTGGTTAAAAATATTGTTCATCAACTCGCATTAAGATAAAACTAAACAAACATTTATAAAGAATTGTTTTTAGAAAAATTGATGTTATTTCAAAATAAATAATAACAAAATTATTATATTATTTGTCTTTTATTTCTTACTTTGTTTAATCTCATAATCGCATCTATTTACGATAATCAGATAGTAAGATATAACCGTTTTTGTATCACAATTTTCAATGCCGATTGCTCGGCTATTAAAGTTATTAAAGTGGTGAAATATAGATCGGAAGAAAACTCTTCGATGGACTATTTAACACACCAATGTTGGTGGATATAAGTCGAACGGTTAATTTTTTACGATTTTTTAAAGATATAATTTGACCCGTTAATTCAGCTAATAAGTTGTTAATACATTTATTGATTGTGGGGCGATACAAAGTTTGCCGTGTCAGCTAGTATATATATATATATATATATATATATATATATATATATATATATATATATATATATATATATATATATGTATATTTCCAAGAAGATATTAATCCAATAAAGTTGAAGCAAAGGTGTACCTTCAACGACGAATAATATAATATTCCAAATTAATCTTCTCTGTTTCTTTCTGGATTGAAAAATAAAAAAATAATCCACCCCTTTGTGACAACTGTAACAAAAAAATCGAATGGAAAACGTCTTTTCGATAAATGGATAATACTGAGGAAGTGAATGACAAATTAGTGAAGGAAAGTAAATGACAGAAAACGAGTGGATAAAAAAACACAAGATCAAGAGACATAGGAGCTTAGGCCCCGACTTTGTGTGCAGGAGCAGTCGCCCCTAAAAGTTATGGGGCCATGCCCCCTAAATGTGATGGAGCTATGCACCATCAATGGTTATTAATTAAGGACTTTGCCCTTTAATTTTTATTATTTAAGGGTTGTAATCCTTTCAGTACCATAAGTTAAACATAAAATTATACAAAATGTTGTCGTTTAATTTATATGCCAGATTTATTGTGTATGCTTGATAATGATGTAACTGTCAAAAAGCTTTGCAATAGAAAACTTTTATAGTGATCGACCTGTTTTCAGGTAATCTATACAATATGGATCTCGAGTTAAAAATTGTAAGAAAGAAAAAACGGCGGAGATAATGAAAGAATATCGATATCTAGGCGTATCAACAGTCGAGATGTAAAGGAAAAATCGCTAAACAAGCGTTCAGAATCACGGATGTCGCACTGAAAGACAGAAATGTTAAAATGAAAATATAAAGATGGAAGCCAACCAATGCTACGTCGCGTCTTTCGTGAAATATGAAACTGAAACACAGACACTGAATTTTAATAATGAATACCGTGAAGAGAAAAATAAATATCCAGCGTACATTAGAATATATACGCTTGCAGTTCAAGAAATAGTAGGGCAAACCTGGTAACCCGCAAATAAACTGTGAACGTAAGCATTGATAAACGAAGCAATGAGTGATGAACTTATATTTTTATTAAAGTTAAAGAAAAATAAATAAAAGCTTTGATAGTGTATATGTATGCTGTAATAGAGAAAAGGAATCTGTTATAAAAATAGTACTAGCTTTATGTATTCGTTACTCCAGTATCATGTATATATACATAAACGTATATTATATATATTTTTTTACAAGCTTCCCCATTTTGAACAATGCCAGTGAGGTAAATTTATTGTATAATTTGTATGTGCACTGAGTTGTGTTCTTATAACTAAATGTATAAGTGGGTGAGTATATGAAACAAAGAAATCGAATATAGAATGAAAAAGAGAAGAAGTGAATGTGAGTAAAGCTCTCTCCAATGAGCGACTTAAATATAAGACGGTAAAGGGATGAATAACATAGTCCCCTCAGTTGGTTTACAGTGTTATTAGCGCGAGTAGATTTTGTATGCTGTTACATGCTACACTGTTTAAAAACAGACAGGAAAAACTATTGTAGTGTGGAACATGTGTGTGAGATTGAAGCCGACATTGCACGTAAATGACCGATTCCAGCCGAAGAGGATGTAGTATTCTGTAAATCTAAGTATAGGGGGGTTTCGACAATTCCGTCGATTCGTCGTCCGTATGATATTCTTAATACGTATTATTTTATTCCGGATTAAAATTTAATTCGTATTAAAAATAGGAATACGTATTCAGGATTCGGGTATTTTTCTACATATATATATAATTTTTTCGCGTTATTAATTGAAGTTCGAAATTGTTTTTTTTTTTATAGTATTCTATATTTAGTTTCTTTTTATATTATTATATTGATATAGATTTTTTTTAAACCATTAGGATATATATATATTTTTTAAGGATACATATATGATAGTGTAATTTTAAATTATGGCTCCTGCAAAAATATCTTTCATTTGTCATTTTTTACAAAAAATACAGATAAAATGACTGCAAAATGCAGTGTGTGTAACCAAAAGTTAAAATTTTTTGGAGGTACAGGGAACTTAAAACAACATATTTTAAGAAAACATCCCATTCAGTATGAATCATACCTGAAAAGAAATAATCCAGGAGAAGATGATTCGACTGAAAATGTAGTTTTAGAAAATTCCCCGATGGACAATGAACCAGTTGTATCAGAAATTCCAGATTCCAGTGCCAGTGTAGTCGTTTCAAATGATAATACATCGAAAAAAAACCTGGTAAAAATATTTCAACTGTACCTAAAATGTCACAGGTACGTCAATTAAAATTATACTCTGGAAAGAATAATGATATCTCTCAGATCAACAAAAAAAGAAAATAACATCAAGTTTGTTAAATTTAAATATTAAAGATTTTCAACCTTTGTCAATTGTTGAAAATTCAGGATTTTTAGAGTATACAAGAAGTTTGAACCCTCTTTACTCTGTACCTAGTCGACATATAATATCAAAGAAGCTCCTACCTCAGCTATATTTGGAGGAAGTTTCTAAATTAAAAACCCTATTAAATAATATTAAACATGTATCACTTACTTCAGAAGTATGGCAATCTGACAGTAATACATCATATTTATCAGTTACCTGACATTTTATTAATGAAGGTAAATTACATTCACATGTCTTAGGGATAAGAGATTTCCAGGAAGCACACACAGGAAGTAATATAGGCGAGAAGATTTTTAATATAATTTCAGAGTGGGGTCTTCAGCAAAAAATTGTTACAATTGTTACAGATAATGCAGCTAACATGAAAAATGTCATTTCAGAACAATTACGTGTTCACCATCATCCTTGTGTAGCATATGCTTTAAATTTAACAATAAAGGAAGTTTTAAATGAAAATGGTGAACTCCAAAATATTATTAATAAATACAAAAATGTAGTTTCATATTTCAAACACAGTTCACTCGCAACTACAAAACTTAAAAATATCAAGAACAAATGAATTTACCACTATTAAAAGTAAAACAACAGGTTGATGCTCGCTGGAACTCTGTTTTAATAATGTTAGAAAGACTTATGGAAATTAAAGATGGATTATTTGTGACTGTAACAAATTTACCCTCGGCTCCCAATTTTATTGATGCTTCCGAGTGGAATATAATTTCAGATTGTGTGCATATTTTGAAACCCCTTGAAATGATGTCACCTGAACTTTCTGGTGAAAAATATGTAACGATGTCTATTGTAATACCGTTGATTAGAGGTTTGCAATACAACTTTAAACATTTGAAACTACATACAGAAATTTGTCGGTGGTTGCAATCTAAACTAATTGAAACTGTTTCAAGACATCTGAGAATTTTTGAGGTTAATAAAATTGCTGCTAAGAGCACATTTTTGGATCCTAGGCTTAAAAAAACGGCTTTTGGATTGATCGAAAATGCAAACAATGTAGAAAAATGGATCAGTGATGAAATTACTACAATGACTCCTTCTTCTAGCATTACTGTAGAAGAAAGTACACAAGATGACGGAATCAATTCGATAAATCCACAATCACTTTGGTCACTTTTTGATAAAAAGTTAAAAGAAGTGAAAACACAAATAACACCTGCCAACAGCTACTCTTTGTATTCGACAATACCTAGAAAAACCAAATGTAAATAGAATGAACAATCCGTTAGACTTTTGGGAAATGCATAAATTTATAATGCCCGAATTATATAAATTACATGTTAAATACTTATGTATACCAGCAACATCTGTTCCTAGTGAGAGGCTATTTTCTAAAGCAGGACAAGTTGTAAATATTAAAAGAAATAGACTGTCTCCAAAACATTTGCAAACAATTTTATTTTTGAATAGTGCTTTATAAATATATGTTCATGTTCCATGGTATTTTTATTTTACTTCGTTTCGAAAATTAACTTTTATTTCTGTTTTAATTTTACTTTCTATATACAATTTGTTTAAATTTATAAAATGTTAAAAAATTATTAATAAACTCGAGTTACTCGGGTTTATTAGTATATCGTTTTACTTTTATTAATACATTGTTTTTCTTTTTTTGCACGCGATTATTCCAAAATTAACTGTATCCAATTATGAATATCGACCGCGAAAATAGTTTTAAAAATTATTATTAAATTATTACTTTTTATAAAAACTATTTTTATTTATTGTCATATTTGATTTTTTTTCGTACTCATTTTTTCTGATTGTTATGCGTGCACAAAAATTTATCAATTTTATTTATCAAATTTAAAACGTCACCTACATAAACTATATTGAGCCAAAAAGTAATTACATACGTATGTACTGTAATTACCAAATACGAAACAATAAATATGTAATATTAATGGTACATATTAATAATTCATGGATATTATATTTATATGGAGGAGTACAGCGCTTCGCGTTGTAAGCCACACTCGTTTTTTTATACCAACTCAGTTTTTGAGCGGAAACGTAACGTTCAGCGTAGCAGTTTTTGTTCCCTGCTTTTCACTTTTACCTAATGATGATGGCTAATACAAAACATAGTTAAAAACACTCCTGAAAAATTGGCAAAGTAGTCATTGGAATATGCGAGATTAAAACCGAAATTAGACGAAAATGGCCGAACCCAGCCGAATAGTATCGGCTTAATTCTTCCATCATTCTACGTAAGTATTATTTTATTTCATATTAAAATTTAATTCGTATTATTTTATTCCGGATTAAAAATTAATCTATATTAAAAGTATGAATCGTATTCGGACGTCTGACTCGTTATGGCGGTCAACGGGCCGACATGAACTTGTGCGAGTGTGTGTTGTAACGCGCATAAAGGCCACTCAGACGGTAACAACATGCTACATTTTGAAACGAGTCAATGTGAATATGTAACTGTTAACAGTGGTAAACTAAGCGATGAAGATCGTTAGGGAACGAAATCAAAACAACGCATGCGCGGTTCTATTCTACATCATTCGGAACCAGAATTTAATCCTAAATGATACGATTAATTTTCTTGAATCCGGAATAGACCCAATATTTAGATATCTGTATTCAACGGTTATTTTAATCCGGGTTCTCCCATCGCTAGTCAGCAGTGTTACCAGACCTACCGTTTTTACGGTAGATCTACCGTTTTTCAGAGATTCCTACCGCCATACCGTTATTTCCCGAAATATTTCATAAATCTACCGCTTTTTCCTATATTTACGTTAATTCATTAATTTCCGTGTTTTTTATACTTTTAACAATTAAAACGTCCATTAATCATTTTTTCAATCACTATTTACCTTCGTTAAAATATTGCCTATGTGTTAGTGTATTAATTGGAGCGGAGATATAGAATGACAGAAAATAGATGATTCAGCCGGAAGGTTAGACAGTTCAAGTTTTTATGCCCTGATCGGCATGCGACAAAATACATATATAAAAAAAAAGAGAATGATATTAGAGCTCACTTTTGATGTTGCAGTCAGCGCAACAGAAGGCGTCTACAAGACGCGACCCAAGGAAGAAACACAATCGAACAAAAACACCTGACAAAGATTAAAAGTGTTTACGATTCATTCTTTAATAAGTTCGGTTTTTGTGTTTGTATGAGCACAGCCTTTATTACATTTACATTCTAGCCACCGGTCTCCGCCGATAAAACTATATACCTGTCAACTCAGCTAAATATTTTGGTAAGTAAACGTACATTCACATGTTTTTAATTCCACATTCTAATTTTATAATAATAAAAAAAAGTGGTATGTAAAAATAATGAATATCTGGTTAAGTAGGTTCTACTGCTTCTATTGTGTAATTATTTGATGAAATTTCGAAAATTGATTATTTTATGTTTAGAATGAAATATTTCATAATTTCTTGTAAGGGAAGATAAACAATATATTTTGTTTCCCGATTTTGCAATGATTGTGGGAGTATCGTATTCTACCGTTTCTACCGTTTTTTTGTAAGGTCAACTACCGCTTTTTACTTCAAAGAACACTGCTAGTCAGTTCAAGTTCTATAGTAATGCTGTAACGTCCGTCGCAATGCACGTTAAAATTAACGCGTTGTACTGGAGTGCTATTTCCGGAATATATTGTGGTAAATCAGTGTTAGTACTTAATTCGTTATAGTCGCGCTCGCAGTGCACATCGTTCAATTGAACGTCTACCTTTTTTGCGTTGGAACTATTTATCGAAATCGACGAGCCAAATTCAGCTGCCGAGTGTACCAATGTTAGGGACGAAGATTAGTGTAGCACTCCATACGCCCTGTATCGATCATAACGAGCAATGGCAAAAGTTAAATTGTATCTAACTTCTATATAACCGAATGACAAATTCAAGGAATATTTTTTCACTTTCAAATTATCTTCAACGTATATACGCGCGTTTTCTTTTTCTGGAATTCAACACGCTGTGGGTCCATATTTTCGGTGGCTGTAACTCCGAAGTGAAATTTCTGAAAGCTGCCAGACGTTTTAAGAAAATTAGACGGTAAAATGGAATGTAAAGAATTTTCTCGGTTTTACAAAAATAAGCTATGCCGTCTTTTATAATTAACAGACATTATTTTCGATTTATTTTCAACAACACGTTGTCCGCTGTTAATAATAATAATCGTTTTTGAATATTTTTAAAAAATAAAACACTGAAAACTTTCGTTAGTCTAGAGTTTTATCCGTTTTATTTTAAATTTTATTATTTATTTACTATTTTTAAATTTTTAAAATTAACTGAACAACGCTATAAGACTCATCGTCTACCCACCTCGGTATGTATAGAATCATACGTTACATCGAGACTCAAAAATCCCATAAGTGAAAGACGAGATCAAACGTGCTGTAAAGTAACATATAAGCCGTTTGAAAACACACACAAACGTACTTGACACCAGTTTAGATGTTCATAAAAACGTAGTCGACCGTTTGATCTAGCCTAATGTTTCAGTGGGGTCCAACGCTGGATGCTAATAACCCCTAACGAGTTATTTCGCGTTTCAGTCCAAGTGTTAGATGGTTACCTGGCCAGTTGTAATTTTAAAAATTATATTAAAAAAAAACTAACTTAACCGCTATCAGAATGATCAAAGCATACAACACAACGAGTTACCGGTCATCAGTAGTAGTTTCAGGAATTATATACGCGTTGACTTAGAAATAACGAAACGTATAAATTAATTTTTAATTTAAAATCATATTAAAACGGAAGACACGGATTTAATGAAGTAAGATATGTTCATAAATAAAAAAATTATATAAGAAAGTAAACAAATCAACGTTAAACAGTTAAAAAAATTTAGCATAGCGGAAACAGAAAATTGTATTACGTGTAATTTTGCGGACAGCTGTTACCACGTATTATACAAGGGTGTAATATTAATAGTGTTAGATTATAGTATGGAAGATTTAGTAATTTAACGATTTCAATAATTTAACTATAGAAGAAATAAACAACAGAAAAAATTACAATTTGTTATATTAGCAAGATAATAACATTTATCGAAAACTTGATTTTGAAAATATTACAATTTAATATACAATTAATGGTGTAACGTTTGTTAACAAGTTCTATTACTATTTATTAAGATTAACATACTCGCAACATTATTGTCATTATCGTTGTATTCGATTGTATATGGAGATTGAAGTGGCATAAAATTTAATTGGATTCTCGCTTTAAATTTCATACTATAAAATGCATTTTATTAATAAATATATTTATTGGAAAAAAATTATTTAACTATTTTTTTATCATTAATCGTTCAAGCTTATATTTTTTTAAAAGAATATTTATATTATATATATATATATATATATATATATATATATATATATATATATATATAATATATATAATATATCCTTAATATTTCCCCCTATAAGTTCTTTTTCCCCCCGACATCGGGGTAATTCGCCGTGAATTTGTTTCGTGAAGAAGACTAATAATACTAATATATATTTTTTTATTTTTTTCATTAATCTTGTTTTCTGTATTTAGAACATATGCCCCAATCGGTTTTACCTGTCGACATATACCCTTTATGTTTCAATTAACATTTCAATCTTAACTGTACATATCTAAAATTAATCTGTAACTGTTTTTTTTTTGTGTTTTTTTTTTATTCTCCCTTTTTCCTTTGTTCTTTGTACGATGTTTTTATATGAAAATAGTGTCGATTATGGGTAATTTTGGTTTTTATAAACCCAATTATTGTATTATAATAAATAAATAACTACTATTAATAATAATAATAAGATGTTTTGATGATAGAAACTATAAAATTGAGACTGAATTGGGTATAGATATTGAAGAAAGAAATCAACTCCTCCGGATAAAAAAAAAAAAAAGCAAAGACTTTCACGACTTTCTAGAAAATATTAGAACGAATAGCCGAAGCAATTTGATCGGAAAAATTGTCGAAAATTTCTGAGAGCCTGGAAGTAGGATAACTAAAAAATCGAGTTATGTTATGTGGATGATATTAAGTTATACACTGGTACAAAAAATGGTATAAATAATTTATTGAAATTATCAGAGAATTTTTCAAGAGACATTAAAATGAAATTTGGAATAGAAAAGTGTAGAATACAAAATATATGCAAAAGAAAGATAGTAAGAAGGTTTCACAACAACAGAACAAGAATATATAAGATCAATGAATGAGACCGATTTGTACAAATATCTTGGAATAGTACAAAGTAAACGAATCGGTCATAAAACTATGAAGAAACAATTAAGTACCAACTATATAAATAGAATAAAGAAGCTGACAAAACACAATTAAAAAATTGGCCGTTGTTTCAAGCTATCAATACATATGCTGTCCCAATTCTAACATATTCGCTTGGTGTGATACAGTGGAATAAAACTGACATTGACAAAATTAATATCTTAACGCGCAAATGTTTAACAAATACAAAGATGCATCATCCGAGAGCGTCAGTTGAAAGACCGTACATCAAAAGAAAAGAAGGAGGAAGAGGACTAATACACTCGGAGAATTTACTAAAATAATCAAATACAGCAAATGAGAAAATACTTCATTGATAAAAGTAACGATTCAGCCTTACATGCATTAATAAAACAATCAGATAAAAATTACACTCCATTAAATTTAAGTAGTGAAACTTTCATTAATAATAGAATAGACTTAAAAGAAACATGGAAATCTAAAGCACTACATGGACAGTTTCCACAAGAACTACAAAATAAAAATGTGTACCCTTATCTATCAAACAAATGGCTGGTACGTGGAGAATTATTCCCGGAAACAGAAGGATTTTTGATAGGGATACCAAGCGATAACAACCAGAAATTATAGGAAATATATCATTAAGGAACCAAATATCTCCGATAAATGTCGAAAATGTTGCAAAGCAAATGAAACAATTAAACACATTTTAAATGGTTATGAACAATTAACATCAAGATTTTATGTTAACAGACATAATGATGTGGCAGCTATCGTACATCAAGAAATAGGAATAACATATGGATTAATTAAAGATAAACAGCCATATTAAAAATATACACCAAAAAAACATTTTAAATTATACTGATACTGGGACAGAACGATATTGACTGATAAAACGGTAGAACATAATAGACCTGATATCGCTTTAATAGATAAGACAAATAAGTTAAGTATTTTAATAGATGTAGCTGTTCCAGATAGTCGAAATATTGATAAAGTATACGCAGAAAGAATAAATAAGTATGATAAACTTACAGAACAAATGAAACGAATTATGAAACTCGATGTTGTAAATATTGTACCATTAGTAATTGGAAACGATGGAATAATATCGACCAGTTTAAGTAAGAACATGAAGAACCTAGGACTGTCATCGTATATAATGGAACAAATTCAAAAATCAGTATTATTGAACACAGTTTCCAATATGAGGACTTTTTTTAACCATCAAGATGAAGGAAGTTTTACAATGTTTGCTAATTAAAAGCCGCATTACAAACTCAAACCAGCATGGCTGTGAAGATTGCGGATAATAATAATAATAATAATAATAATAATAATAATAATAATAAAAAGAAGTATGTAATGCAAAATTGAGGAAAAAACCTGGCGCTAAATAGAGTGAATAGGTAAAATATATACATACCAACGATAAAACAAACAAGAAGAAGTTTAAGTTGGAGGCTTCAACAACGTGTTAATCTGCTAGCCGTTAATTTAACGAACAACTGAATTTATTTTAAACGCCTCAAAATACTGAATTTAATTATCGTAAATATTTAAAATTAACTTATAATTTATAATTAACCTATCGTATATTTCACAAGGATTTATCATCAGTGGGTGTGGTAATCTCCATATTCCTTATTTATTTACTCTTCGCACTACTACTCATCGTCTTTCTTAGATAGACTGTATGCTAAACAAAATTTATATATATACATACATATATATATATATATATATATATATATATATATATATATATATATATATATATATATATATATATATATATTACCATCAAAACGATAATCTAAGTGCGGATGAATGTTTAGTATGTTATAGGCGCAAGGTCTGATGGAGACTTACAGGACGGTCGATTTGTAAGCGATTGTTCAAGAATGTATACACAAGTAACGAACAGTGAATGATAGTTTAAAATCGCGCTAATGTTTACTTTCCCGAGTGTGTGTAGACAGCCGAATGAGTTTGCAGAATTCTCTACTCATTCAGATAATCTATGTATAAAAAAATCGTATTCAATTATTTTTCTAATTCGTTTTCTCTATCCACTTCATCGTATGTTTTTAAAATTTTTATCGTACCACCGATCGTCATCAAATTCTTACTATTCGAATAATCGTATGATTAATGTTTTTTCCCCAATTTCAGTCAACTAGTTGGACCACGTAAAACCAGATATCGGCAGTTGAAAATCTTCTTTCCAACGATATTTTCATAAAGTTCTTACAACAACGAAATCAAATGACGTGGAACAACTCAATATTTTACAGAAAATTTTTCACAGTTTTATCCACTTTTTTTTTTAATTCGAACGCTTTTGCATAGTCGATGAAACGTAAGTACGTATTCCGGTTCGATTTCAATCTTTTTCCAATTATCTGTCTTGTCTTGCCGTAAATATAGGATCACTATCGAGTAAAACCGGCTTGTTCTTCATTGATTTGCGGAAGTGAAAAAATCAACTTTAAATGTTTCATTTATGATTTACAGTATAGTCCTTTACTAGAATGCGATAAAAGCGATATCGTCCTAAAAGAGGGGTTCCCTTTTTTCCCTTTTTAACGTGGAACAAAAACTGTTTTACCAATCTTCTGGCTACTTTCCGGTCTTTCCCGGATTTCTTTACATATTGTTTGTATTATTCGAAATCATTCTCTTCAAATTTGTTTTCAAGCTTCTGTTGGAATTTGATCCTCTCCGACAGCTTTATATATTTTCGGTTTTATAACGGATCTTATTACTTCCGACTTCAGGACAGTTCCTTCTCTTAAGAAATTCTATAGTTCATTATATGTTACATCGATGCCATGCACTAGGTTCCCCAAAATATCAAAATTCTATTCGTTCAGTTATTTTCATGCTCACCTATTTTTTTAGGTAGGTTCTTTACTACTCTGATAAAATTCTTTGTCGTTTCATAACGATTAGCGTAAGTTTGAGATATGAGAAATTGTTATCTCGTCTGCAAGAATGCTTTATTTATATATTCAATTGTGCTATTTTTATTTACTCGATCTGGATTTTGGAGCCTCTTTTTCAACATTCGAGCTTCTTCGACCAGATTTAAGGTTTCATCTGATATACAAATCAGAGTGTTACTTGGCTCGGCCATTCACATGTATTCCATATTTTACTACAAACTTCGTATAGAAACTCAAAAGCGACGATCGATAATATTTTAATTACTTCGGCAGTAAATTGTTCCTCGGCATCAGCTTTTCCATTTTTTAGCTCGTCAATCCCTGTTTTATTTCATCATATATATATATATATGCTAATTTAATACATATTAGGTGTGCTAGAATCCCTACGCGTAGGTGATAACTTAAAACGAAATAATGAACTGGGATTAAATTTTCGTGATCGAAAAGTGGGTATTACCCACTACGAGCTACCTCAATCTCTACAACTTATGCCTTCCGACGTACTAGCATAAACCAAACAACTTCGGAAACGCAGAATTAAAAATAATTAAATTAACATTATCAAAGACACGATTTAAAATTGCACGTTTTACTACAATTATTATTATTATTATTTTTACAGACAAAAAAAATAGCATTTAAAATTTCGTAAACATGCAAAATAAATACCAAAATGTATATATAAGTCTATAATAAATTATAATAAAATTTTAATATAAACGTGTAACCTGACGGCACGCCCGTGATGTTCCTAATGATGGTGTAGCAATCCGCGGTGACTCCGTTGGTAATAACGACCATAGGTAGGTATAGTAACGCGACTAGATTAGGTATTTCTTATATTTATTTATATATTTGTTTTATTATTACCAATAGGTTAAATAAAGGTATTTCCACTGGAAGATGATTTAGATCGTCGAAATAGATAAATTCGTATCGTAAAGCTTCCCTATTTTACTTAATCCGCAATCTATAGATAAATACATTTTACATCTAAATTCCGTCATAATGCAAGCTGCGCGCAGTGCTATTCCACCGGTTGTTACAAAGGAGAAAGTGAATTCGATCTTAAAAGGTACAAAAATTATTATTAAACTTAAAAACTACGTTCGTAAATGTTATCAAAGATCTAATGATCTAAATAAGTTCAAGTATAAGAAGATGTATAACAAATTAAATAAGGTAGTCAAAACAAAGATAATAAATGAAAGAAATTTACAGTATGATAAATTCCTCAAAAACCTCTCTCCAATTGATAATAGTTTATGGAGAGTCAATAAATACTTCGGTAGAAACCGAATTACCGCCTAATTCGAGTAGGATAGTTTATTCCGTTAAAGATAAGACGGAAATTTTAGTTGAGCATTTTAGTACTGTTCATAGTCAAAATGTGTTGATGTCAACCCGGTATCATGAACGTAAGGTGAAGCAGACGATAAACAATTACCTACTTCACACTTCTGATTTCACTCGTAGATCTTACAACACCTAAAGAGGTTAAAAGCCTTATCTCCAACCTCAGGCTGAAAAATTCAGTTGGTCACGATCAAAGTAGCATAAAAATGATCAAAAATCTGCCAACAAAAGCAATAGTCGCCTTAGGTTCTATTTAATTCGTGTTTACGTCTATGCTATTATCCTGTGTCGTGGAGAGTACCGGTAACGGTACCTTTGGCAAAAGCTGGGAAAGATTCCTCTTTGGTTCAAAATGTTAGACCTGTGAGTTTACTCAGTAATATAAGTAAGGTTTTTGAAAAAATAATACTAGTAAGATTGAGGGCATTTAGTGACACAGAATCCATCATAGCTGATTCACAATACGGTTTTAGACCAAAGCTAAGTACGACAATCCAACTGACTAGGTTGTCTTGATGGACATAGAAAAAGCGTTTGACACAACATGGCATGATGGAATCATATATAAATTAATTAAATATAATTTCCCTCCATATCTTGTTTTTACTATTAAATCTTATCTGAAGAATAGAAAATTCTATGTGAAACTGAAAAACCATAACTCTGACATAAGGTACATTAAAGCTGGGGTGCCTCAAGGCAGTATCTTAGGCCCATTCCTTTTTATTGTATATATTAATGATTTACCGACAATACCATAAATCTCTATGCTGATGACACCTCTCTCTAATGGTATCTTCTTATGGAATAGACACTATAAGTAATAGATTAACTAATGCAATTGACGTCATGTCTAAATTCTACCATAAATGGAAAAAATAAAAGTTAACGATGAGGAAACAGAGTCAATAATTTTTAACAGACGTAGGCCTTCGTTAAATGGTTTCGTTAAAATAAAAAACGTTGAACTTGACTGGAAGGAATGGTTGTTTATTCTACACGTAAAAATTCTAATTACGTCAAATTTTAATCGCGTCAAAATTTTTTTGTACAAGTTTAAATTTTTAGATCACGTCAAAATTTAATAATAAATATATATATATATATATATATATATATATATATATATATATATATATATATATATATATATACATAAAAAACAGAGAAATAATTTAAATTATATAAATCTCATCATAGTTAAAATCAGGATTTTTTAAATTTATCCTATTACGTTCTTGTACGAACCCTATAACCAGTTGGGTACGTAGGACGTAGTGAACGTTATATATTGGCTCCACACGACAGGAGAAAACGTAATAACTTGTCGACATACGACGGGATAGGAAATCCACGCTCTTCCACCAAATCGTAATTATATATATATATATAGGTTTAAAGGACTTATTTGAAATAGTTTAACCTGCACAAGATGGAAGCAAAAATAAATAAATAAAGTTAGAAACGTAATAATTTTTTCTGGTCAAAGTTTTCCGAAGTTTGTGTTTATTAATCTGGTTAGATTTGAGAGCGAACCGTACAAGTGTTTTTCGTGCTTCCGTTTTTCGCATGGTTCAATATCATACAAGGTTGCGAAAAAACGATGTAGCCAATGCTCCTCGGAATCAAATTTACGAGCTGGTTGCCCGTCTGAAATATTTTGTATCAATTGTAAGGGTGATCACTCTCCTTTATCTAAGTCCTGTCCAGAACGAAAAAAGACAAGAAGATAACAAAGTTCTTATGGCATATGAAAACTTGAGTTACAATCCTTACAGCGAATAACTTATTTTTATGCTTGCCGAGCTCAACATATCGATCCCGATACCCGTCACTCTAACTCGCAAAAGTTTTCTAGATCTAACTTTAATAGGTTTCAATGGTTATCTAATGACGACTCCTTTCCAGAACTCGGTTCCTTTACAAAGTCTGTCCATAATATTTCTAAATTTCAGAATCCACCCATTTCAAAACAACGATATTGATCCATTAAGTCAGAAAAACGTAACATTTTCGCGGTGGAAAATTTGGCTGGATCCAACTCTAATAAAGAGCACATCGGAGGGCACTAGTCCTCCTTCTCCCACAATAGTTCATGTAAAGGCTAGAAGAGAACATTCGGATATTAACTTACAATTACCTCCAAACCAAAAAGACAGCATGACTTTAATCAAAGATTTTAATCAATTAAACAAAAATAATAATACATTAACACCGAATAGGGAAAAATCAAATGTTTCAAATAAGGAATAGGGGCTCATGGGTCAGTAATAAAACTAATTCTAAAAAGGATCTAACACTAAAAATTTCGAGACAAAATAAATAGAATTTAAAATGATTCAAGCCTAATATTAAATTAAATCTAAAAACCGTAATTTCCCCATACTTTTATATTCTCGTGCATAGTAAACACAACACACACAACTCCCCGGTATTATAATCGTACAGTGGAACTGTCGATCAGCATATAGTGGAACTTGTAACCTTTCTGTCGAGAAATAATGTTTCTGTTTGTGTACTATGTGAAAAATGGCTAAAACCTAATTACACTTTCAAAATTCCTGACTTTACAGTATTACGGAGTGATCGAAAGCACAGGCAAGGAGGCGGAGTAGCGATTCTTGTACATAAATTACTGAACTTCGAGTCAATTGATATTTGCATTCCACACACTCATGAAGGAATCCAAAGTTTGGGAATTAGAGTTCACACTCAACACTTTAGATTTGAGGTGGTAGCTGTTTATGCAGCGCCGCATGATAAAACCACATCGGCAGAGTGGGAACACCTTTTAATTCATCACAGAGAAAAGAAATATCTGTTTGCAATCCTGGGAGACTTTGTCTTCATACAGCTTGGGAAGCGCTACAAGCTAACCTTGATGGTATTCAACTATTACATTTTATTAACAACAATAGTCTACACATTGTAAGTGCTGATCAAGCTACTCGCATAGTGGCTTTAGTAAAGGCTCCAAAACCTGGACTTATCTTTAGCTTCCTCTGGTATTTCTGATAAAATTGATTGGACTTTAGGAAAAGAACCCATGAGTATCGATCATTTACCGATGTTTGTCAAAATTAATCTATACTCAGGCTTTGGATATTTTCCCATAACAAAAAATACCCAGAAGGCATGCTTCATTAGAGATCATAAAAGGGTCGACTAAGCTCAATACCAACGGTGTATAACCACAAAAATACAGGATCTCAATTTGGAGGATTTCTCAGCCATGTCTCCACAATCTCAATATTGGAATGATTCTTTCAGCAGCGAATAAAACAGTACCACTGATTAAGAAATTCTCCGGCATGTCTTCTGCACGTTCAGCACCACAAGGGTGGTGGGGTGTAGAATGTAATCGATATGTTGTTCTGCGAAGAAAAACACTAGCAATTTACAATTCATCTCCTACGATGGAGAATTACATACAGTATAAAAGGAAACAAGCCAAAACTAAACGATTTATTAAACAAAAAAAAAAGGAATAACTTCCGAAAATGTTGTAGTCGCATTAGTCCAAGTTTGGGAACCAAGGAGATATGACAGAAAATTAAAAGGTTTACAAGCCTTCCTCCTACCTCTGTAAACTCAGCTGATATCCAGTGGCTTACAAGCTTTATACAACAATTTCAAAGCCCAGTCAACCCCTGATGAAAGAACGGAGTATGTCTATCCTATTTTTTGAAAACTCTATCTCAAATGAGGAATCATTTCGTAGTCTAGATCATAATAAAGATACAATGGTAAAGAAAAAGAAAAAGAAAAAATTTGTATTTGTTATTTGTAGGGTACAGTATAAACAAACATTAAAATTATATAATATCGTTCCGGAAAAAAAAAATGAAATTCCTTAATATACTTATTGTTAATTATAAAAGAGTCAGGCAGCGTTACCCTCACGTAATCAACAAACAACTTACACGTATGTACAAAGCACGCAATAATAAATATTGGCTTGGAAAAAATTTACCTCCACTCATTCATAGTCGTAACAAATTGCACGAGATAAGTTTAGTACAGACGTCTTTAGATTCCTTCTATAAGACTTCCTTCCAGATACTACAGTTTAGATTAATTGTAGATACTAGTTTTTTCAATACATCGAAGAATCTCCCAAATGGCGTTAACAATTCCATTGTCGAGTCATTATCGGAGAAGGAGTAGGATTATGAAAGTATTTACACCGATGGCTCTGTTGCACATTCTAAATAAGATATATACAGCCACTTTTTTTTAACCACAGTAAAAACATATCTAAGTTGTTCCACATACCACATGCAAGCTCATTATTTCTTATGGAAATGTATGCCATATACGAGGCTGTTTCTTTTATTAGATTATATAAGAAAAAAAAATATCCTAATACT
Organism: Coronaproctus castanopsis; assembly: GCA_032883995.1. NCBI lineage: Eukaryota > Metazoa > Arthropoda > Insecta > Hemiptera > Monophlebidae > Coronaproctus > Coronaproctus castanopsis. The sequence goes on along the minus strand of CM065054.1, from coordinate 111,707,266 downwards.
CACTGATTCAATGAGCGTTCTTTTACAATTATGTAGACTCCCGGAATTTTCAGTGAGTATATTAGAGATATCAATACGACAGTGGGTTTGGCAATTTCACAAGCGTAAAACTAAGGTGAAGTTTAAGTGGGTCCCTACCCACTGTGGCGTCCGTGGACATGAGGTAGCGGATGCGATTACTCGATCGGATCAAATTCCGGCTATTGAAAAGCACGTTAAACTACAATGGAGACAGTTAATACCGAAGTTTAAGGAAATGTTGTACCGTTGTTTTCAATCATATTTTGAATTTCAACGCTTGTTTGTTAAAAGGTAGAAAATACGCCACTATTCAAAATACAATTCCAAAAGAGCCCTGGTTTAAACATGGGGATCTTCTCCATAAAGATTTTGTATCTGTGTTTGTTAGACTAAGGAGTGGTCATAACTGTTCACATGGTAGATCCTATCTCCTCGGATGCGCATAGACTATATAATTTTATTAAGGCTATAAACTGGCCAAAGGGTGAAAACTTAGCAAAAAAAAAACACTCTACATGAAATAAACTAGGGATGCCTTTAATATAATACGTGGATAAAGAAGGAATGACGACATTGTAAGGAGTCATCGACTTCGTAGCCTACATGTGCTTCGCACTGTATTATATAGTCATTTTTATAACATCTCGAGTACTCAATCACTTATTCGGCTAACTACATTGTTATCGGCTTAAATATGATTTTGTGCGTAGGCAATTTTATTGATCACCAATGCGGGATAATGTCTTCTCGTTATTCTTTTTGTTTCTAGTCAACTGACTACTTTAGTAGAACGTGTTAAATTTAAATTTACGTAACATAAAAAGAAAAAAAAAATTGAACGATGTATTTTATGACATGTACACCGCCATCGTAAATATCTTGATATATATACATCTTATTATACAAGGGTAGATCGAAGAGGCCGCCGTGAAGAACAACAACAACATGGGTGCAGAATTTAGCGCAGTAGTATAACGTAAATACAGTTGAACTGTTCCGGAATGCATCAGATGGCAAAATGTTAGCCGACATCAGTAACGGATATGGCACCTTGATGATGATATGTAGGGTAATCCAAAGAAGACGAAGGTTTTTATTTTTTTAAAAAACTACTCGACCAAAATTTTTGTATGAAATTTCATTTAAAAATAGGAAAACGAAAGATTAACTTACAATCATTTGTATAACACAATACCGCTCAGATGACTGCCGTTTGCAACGAAACATTCATTCAGTCTTTATAAAATTTTCAAACGGTTTTTCGAGTATAGGTCGCAGAATTTGTTTAAAATTTCTTCAGAAATCCGAGTTTTCAGATCTTCCAGATGTCGAGGACGTGATTCGTGTAAAAGTGCTCTTAAGGTTCTTTTTGAAATCCTCTTTGCACTGTCGTTATCGATTCACGCTGGAAATAATGTTCCACTCAAAACGCGCGCTCCTTCCCGTTAGAGGAGGCCATGGTAACTGAAAGTGGACAAAAATGAAACTCTCGTGTGTACACTAAACGTGGAGTACGCTGTTTACGTTGTAGGATGTTACCAACTGCGTTATTCAAAAAACAAAACCATCCGTCTTCTCTAGGTTATCCTATATAATATACGCGTATGTATTTCAACTTCTAAAACCTTTACGAGTATTTATTACCTTTCATTAGAGTTATTCGCTTAATCGTATTATTCTCGAATAAAATAATTGTACAAACTGAAAACAAGTGAACCAACAAATTACTTATATGTGAACAAAAAAATTCTTCGATATAATAGGATAGAAAGAATATCGTGTTGCTACGTCCGATCAGTGTTACCGCTGTAGAAACTTACGCAATAAATACAGACTGCTAAAGAGAAATCAACGCCGTTAAAGTGTGGGGGCATATAGACTCGTGCTGAGAACTAAGGCATAACCGATGGAGAGGTAATAAATAGGTGCAATATTTACGAACCTTATTCCGAGTAAGAAATATATAATATAACAAGATTTTAGGCTGTTTTATTCATAAGGAAGAATACAAATTGATATTAGTAAATTAGATTTAAACCATAGTGTAAATCAATTTAAGAAGTTTATAATTAATCTGTGCTTTAAGTTAGGCACGCTAGGCAGGATTCTGCCCTCGTTAAAAGGAAAACTTCACGTTTTTCTTAACATTAGTGATCGAGCAAAACTATTAAAGTTCAATTTAAATTTTTATTACGCTCAAGTTTTCTCTGAATACGACAGGATGGTCAGGAAATTCAAAGGTGTTACTAATCTTAAATTTTCACAATACACTCAGAAGCAATGTTGCCATATTTACCGTTTTCACGTTACATCTACCGTTTTTTGGAAGTTTCTAACACAATATCGTTATTTTCTTTTTATTTTAAATTAAATTACCGCTTCTTCTAATATTTCAGTTAATTTATTAATTCCGCTTTTTCCTATATTTTGAATTCTTAGAATGTCTACTAATCATTATTCTTTCAACCACCATTTAACATTATTACAACATTACTTACACGTTAGTGTATTAATTTGCAGCGAGGAGTATATATAGAAAAAAGATATATCAACGTAATAGTTGAATAATTCAAAGCAGTAAGCGATAATCGGTGTGCCATAAAAAGAAATAAATAGAAAATAAAATAAAGATCATATTTTTCTACCGGAGCTTACTTTTGATGTTGCAGTTAGGGCAACACAAGGCCAGTTGCAATTTTTTTATTTAACGTTTACAAGGAAGTATTTTATAATTCGTTGTTATGGAAGGGAACAATATATTTTGAGTTATACAGTTTTAGAATGATTCCAGGAGATATCGCCTACTACCGTTTTTTTTGCAAGTTCAAATACCGCGTTTTATTTCAGAGTATGTGCCAACACAATCATTTAGTGTGTTTTTCACATTCCGTGTGCTTCTTGACTCAATTAGACGCCTTTATATACATGCGTAATTTTAAATTAATATTAACTATACCAATTTGCAATATAATCATTTATTTATATTTTAATTAACTTAAACATACCTTTGGTTTCATTTAATTTTTTAATGTGTAATTCATTTAGATAATGTTTAAGGATATTCATTATACACACATGTATACATGAAGACTGAAGAGGACTATATTATTCATCCCGTTTTTCACCTCTAAATACACTTAGCAAAAACTATTCCTCACAATTGATTTATCGACAATCGTATTTTCACACACAATTAGTACATATATACATATATATATATATATATATATATATATATATATATATATATATATATATACATGCATATATACATATACATATATATATGTATGTATGTATGTATATATGCACTAATTATGTGTGAAAATACGATTGTCGATAAATCAATTGTGCAGGATAGTTCTTTGCTAAGTGTATTTAGAAGTGAAAAACGGGATGAATAAATTACCTTCTCCTTTATATATGCGTGAATATTAAAATAAATAAATAAATAAAAAATCGATGTAAATAGAAAACATGAATTTGTTTAGACCATTTTTGTCTATTCCTAACGACAAATTACACGAAAATAAGGCGAAAATAAATTTTATTACTGTTGAAAGATTAATTTCCTTCGAACACGTACGGATTAAAATTAATTTTAAAATCCAGTTAATATAATTGTCGATGAACGATTAAATGAATGGTATAAAAATTGAAATACTAAATAAAATAAATAAAACGATATATCCGAGTCATTTTTCGAACAAATGTTTAAAGATAAATTGTATAAAATGAAAACAAAAAAATTATATATTACAATATTTCTCGTTAATTAAAAATAATAATAATAAATACTCTTCATTAACGTTAAATTGGAAATTTCATTTACCGATTTATGTTGTAAATATTTAATTTCAATAATATTGGAAAAAATCTGTCCCTCAATTCGAACAAATTGATACGTATTATCCAGTGGTGGCTCGTGATAAAAAATCAAGCGGATTACACTTTGGACCCGCTCTCAAATATATACACACGCAACAATTTTTTTCGTTTCACACAACATCACAAAGTAACTTTAATAATAAATGTCGACAGAATGTAATACAAATATAAGAACTTTTTAAAATTGTGATCGGAAAAACTAAAAATTATGATGTTAGATTATCAATCCCAAAATGAAAAATTATATTACATTAAACCAAAATATATAAAAAATTTATTTCCGCACGAATAAGTACAAAATTTATTCAATTAGAAAAGTATAAATTCTGTGCATAGCAGAAAGGAACGGGTAGTACTATCCCGTATCCGTATTGGACACACTGCACCGACTCTTGGTCATATTTTAAATAAAACAAATCCACCTTTGTGCGATCATTGCGTCCGGACGACCTTAACACTTCAACACTTATTTTTTGACTGCCCACAATATTCCGTATACCGTCCCCAAAAACTAACTTCGGTTGTAATTCATTCAAAACAGTTTACACTTCAGTTTCAAACTATAAATATTCTCAATCTCATCTAATGTGTCATATTTACTTTCGGGTGCTTCCGGCCATAGTAGCAGTACATAGTACCCGGCCAAAAAAAAAATAAAAAAAAAAAATGGTTAAAATAATAAAACTAAACAATTCGATAAATTATATTTTTCTTTTTTATTATTTTAGAATAATTGGGCTTTAGTATAATATCCAAAATTACCCACTGTATACGCCATATAAATATATCGTGCATATGATAACAAAAGAACAGTAAGAAAAGAGAGAGAAAAAAAATAAAATAAAAAACTCTACGGCACGAGAGTTGGGTATTCTTATTTTTTTTCACAATTTACACAACGTAATCATCTGAAAACGAAATGATCAATTACGGTATAAATAATAGAGCTTCAGTAAGGAACAAATTCTACCGACATTAACATAGGCGAATTAATACGAACAATATAAAAACTGCAGACAGGCCATGAAACATCGGATATGTGCGCAGTAAAAGAAAGAAACACCGATAGAAATTCGAAGAAAAAACTAATCTCCGAAAGAAGTGAAATATAAGTTGTAGACTCGTTCGTTTATTGGTTGGTAATATGCGCACATAACCGCACCCACATGTTATGAAAAACCTGTTCTGCCCTGTCAAGTGTGTGTACTTTAAGGACTCTAGTTACAGAGGATTGCGCAAAACGATTGCAACCAGCAGTCGCTAGTCCAATGTAAACTTTACATCCCCGTAGTAGTTGTGACGATTTAATACAATAATGGGGATACCGAAGAAAATAATGAAGAAAATAAATATAAAATTAAAAATTAATAATAATTAATATTAACATAATATATACGTAGAATAAAGGTATTTCCATTGGAAGATGGTTTAGATCGTCAAAATAGATAAAGTCATATCGTAAAGCTTCCCAGTATTATAATTAAAATAATGATAGTAATAACTACAGTAATTAGTAAGTATAATAACGTTAAAATAGGCATAATACCTTCCTTAGTAGGGGAATTTAGGAGATAAGTGTAGAACGAGCAACGGTACATAGTATGATTATTAATATACATGTATTATGGACTAGGTTTAAGATAAGATATTCGTCGGTAGATTTAGATTCGTACAAATAGATATCGTAATTGCTACTTGTAGAAATAAGTCTAGTCAACCGAACCGTTCGTACGTTACGCGATCGATACGACATAAAGAGAATTAGAAGGTCGATGTTTTTCGGATCGTCTTTTACCAAAATAAATTCTAGTCACAATAAAATCTTAACTGTAAAGAATTCGCGGATTAATAATTAAATAATACATCATACGTACGGAATTAGTTGGATACACCTTTGGCACCTGAGACCATCATCCGTCCTACCAGTGGTACCCAGGTCGTACGAATTTCTATATTTTATTATTATTATTTATTTTTTTGTTGTTGTTCGCGATAAAATTTTATTCTTGTGAATTTGTGCGTATATAGTTTTTTATATGTCGGCATGTATAAAATAACCGCATATGAAATGTATTTGGTCGTGATGAATGTATAATAATGGTAGTAATCAAATAAACGCGTAATCATATAGAAACGAATTAATCATTAGATAATAGTATCGATCGCTATTGGTTCTACACATAGAAATCTTAATTCTCGTTGAAGTTTCAAATTACGTCAAATTTCGCTTACGTCAAAAATTTTAAACGCATTAAATTCGTAATCTCGTTAAAATTTCGATTACATCTGAATTTTTATGAACTAATTTAAATTATAGACCCGGCCGAAGTTTAATAAAATATCAATAATATAAAACGAAGCATAGAAATTAGTTAATACTTTAATTTGTACATAATACCGTACTGGCGATCACGATAATATTTTTTTTTATCTTATTACATTCCTGTACGAGTCCCATAAACACTTGGCTCCATCCAACAGGAGAAAACGTAATAAGTTGACAACCGCGTATAGCGTACTGCTCTATATAGAGGCGGGATTTCTCACGACGGAATATACGAGGTGTGCAAATAAAATTACCAACGACGACGTGGGATTTCCCAAAGAGGCTATATAGTAGTAGGCGCAAAATAACCACATAATTTATATGGAGTTTACTCGGATTCACGGACGTTCCGGTATCTTTATATTTTTTTTTTTTTTTTGTTCCCCAATCCGCACTATACGGTGGGGCAAATGTATTAAATAAATTGTGTTTATAAGGGTGCAGGAAACTAGTGTTCTTAATGGATAACTATGTTAAGTGTTGAGTAGCTGAAACAAAAGAACATTCAGTATAATACAAAATATAAATAGGAGTGTGTGGTAGTTTCCTACAATGTGTAACTTAAAAATAGGATGGAATAAGGGATGAGAAACATAGTCCCCTAGACCATCAAGAATGTGTGTAAAATGAGTTTTGTGTAGTATATGTGTAAATATAAAAATGAATGTTGGTCAAACAAAATATATATATATACACGTGCACATATATACATGCACATACAATTTAAGATAATGATTAAAAAAAAAAGTAATATTGCTAAGATAAAGATCAAACTAAAGAAAAATAAATAAAAGGTTACGTCTAAATATCATACAGAAGAAAAAAAAATTATATTATCTAAAATTATAAAAAGTAAAAAATATATATATAGGTACATATTATATATATACAAATTATAAGAAAAACAATTGTAGCCAATGTTATTATTAATGTCGCATGCAACGGTATTACAAAATGGATAGAGGCAATGACCATGAGAAAAAAAAATGCGGATTCACGGTTGAATTAAAACATTAAAAACAAAACAAAAGGTTGCTAAAAATTTTACCACCAGTTTTAAATTTTCTTAGCATAGACAACTCCATATATGACAGAAGACCGGTATGGTTATGTTTAGAAAATACAAGACTATGTATTTTAAATTTATTTCTAAGATCATCAAACAGGGGACAAACAAACATTAAATGTTCAATATCATCTACAATACCAAAGGAGTCCTCGCTGGAACAGCAAAAGGCACACCGAGAACTGAAGGCAAGATGGAACCTATGCAGATATGAACCAAATTTACCATGACCAGAGAGCACCTGAGCATTGTAAAAGTTAATATTAATATTTTTAAGTTTACAACGCTCCAAAACCTTTGGGAAAAACACAAAGGTTTTCCTTCCAGTCGAACAACTGTCCCACCTAGCCTGCCAAATATCAATAAGTGAGGAATGAATATATTTTTTTAGGATAGGAACACTAGGAAATGATTCCAAGATATGCGGATCAATATTAAGGAACTGGAAATTCTTGACACAAGCAACGTCTCTAAAACAACTCTAAATTCTGAGATGATAGAGGTGCCAATGACAAAAAGATCCAGTGGCATGATATTAGATATAACATTAGCAGCAGAGGTGGGACAGGTATCTTTATATTAAAAAGCAACGACTGCTTCGAGCATTGTTCGCATCGTATATTTCTTTGACGGAATTTATAGTTTTGCAAATAACGATCCGAGCCTTTTTTTTTAGCCGTATACAAACGTCCATAATTCTCCGACATAAACGTGCCAGATAACAACGTGCTTTGTCCTTTCATTACTACTATATGCGGAACCATCATCTGTATATCGATATAATTATAAATTTCCTATTTTGCACTTATCACTTCGGGTGAAGACAAAATAGCAAATGCAAATATCCTTATTACAGCTTTCAACAATGCTCTTTATTTAATAAACTAAATTTCTCTCTATACCCACCCAGCTCCCTATAAATATATCATACCTCCTTACTGTTAAACATAGTCGTCGTATATATATATATATATATATATATATATATATATATATATATATATATATATATATATATTGCTCTATACGATTTTATTACGTTATCAAAATTTATTTTACTTCGAGGCCTGAAATTATCTCGTACACTAAAATTAATAATTCCGCGTGTGAGGAAATTAATAATGTCCGACTGAAAGAGTTAACATTAATTAAAAATTAATATGAGAAAATGTTGCGAAAAGGAAATAAATTCTATTAGGTAGCGATAAAAACAAATGTATATTCTCATATGCGATGAATATGCTCTCAATTATTTCTTTATTCCTTTTTTTTCTTTAAGTGTTAAACGACTGTAAACATATACGTGTAGTCTTTTGTTTTCTCGTCACTTGACTGATTTGGTACTTTAACCACTCACCTAGGTTCAAAATTATGCCAACTTATAAACTAATTGTAACATATAAATTATATGTTGTTGCATATACGAATTCAGTTTATCATTCCATCTTCATCGACGAGTATATTAAAGTCAATTCTAAGGTGCATATGTATTTTGTTATTTTATTAATTGCTCGGAACCTGCCTTGAGCATTGCTGACAATATGTTATCAAATGAACGCTGTACAATTACAGCTATTCGTAGATTCTCTCCTTATTAGTTTATAAAATCTCAGAGCCTAAAATGCAGTTCAGTTTGGCAGAATCTTTTCAGACGTCTGAACCGCGTACTCGTATTTAATAGATTGACAGCTGATGGATTAACGTATTGGCCGTTGTTTATAATTCTGGCTAAGAGATCTGATGATTTCCTTCATCGTAGGTATTTCTAAGTCTCTATATAAGTTGTCATTCTTGACAAACCAAAGTGCGCATACTATACCAAGCAAGACCTTCGCATGGAATCGTTCGATGATCTTAAGGTTAGAATTGCTGGTTGTTCGATAAATCTGAATGCCATACGTCCAGATAGGTTTTAGGGCTGCCTTATATAATAGCTTTTTATTTTCTACTAATAATGCAGAATGTTTTTATTCATTAACCAATTCATTTCTCGAAATTTAATATCCAGCTGTTTTCTCTTAGCAATAATGTATTTCTTCCGAATTAATCTTTGATCTAAGTGCAGTCCGAGGTATTTTACCTCGCGTCTGACAGGAATCACTTGTCTGTTAAGATGATTATGTACATATGTTCTTTTATTTACTGCGAATAATACGCAAGCTGACTTTAATTCGTTTACTCGATCTTCCACATTTTGACCTACTTGTCTAAGTGTGTTAAATGTTGCTTAAGATGCTTAGTTGCCACTGCAAGAACGATACTTGTTGATAATATGACTGTATCGTCATCAGCGAATCAGCAAAGCAAATGAATTGTACAACGGTGATAGTACCAATCTCCAAGAAACCATCCGTAAATAAATGCGAGGACTTCATAAGCTTATTTTCACATGCATAAACACTAATGTTGCGGATAATTAAAAAACGATTAGAACCTTATATAGAAATATATCTAAGTAATTCCTAGTTCGAATAAGCACAAAGCTACGCGGGATGCAATAGGCGTCTACGTTGAAAAAGAATATTAAAGATGTACACGTACGGTCTCCGTAGTTCCTCTTTATCGTGCTGAAACTTACACATTAAATTTAATACGAATAAGTTACAAACGTTCGAAAAACGAACTAATGGAACGGATAAGCTCGGCAAAAAAATAAAAAAAATTGAACAGATGCTGCCACGAATTAAAAAGAAAAATGCCTTTATTTAATCGGATAGGCAAAAAACGATTATCTTGGACGAGTAATGTACATCGACGTGGGGTATTATTTCTAAATATTTTTGAAGGTAATATCTAAGGAAAAAGACAACCCATGTTAAAAGATACCCGAGTTAAAGAACTACACGCTGAATTAAAAATAGAGCAGCCTTATACTAATAATGATGATAATGATAATAATAATGATGATGATGATGTTTAATTATAAATTACTAACCACTTTCATCTGGTCGATAATTTTTTTTAAACGTCAAATCACATTGCTAATTTATTCAAATTAAAAATTTACACAGTCCAAGTGTAAAATAAGAAACGACCGCATTTACAAATTCTCTTCGATTATTCGATTTTAGTTTTCCTGTTTATTTCTTAATAAAATAAAATAAAATGGCGTAACGAAGAACAATTTCGAACGTAAAAACACGATCGAAATATAAACAGAAAAAAAATTTTCGTAATGTCAATAAATAATATTCATCTCGTGTAATATAGTATCTTCGTTATTATCGATTACTGTGACAATAATTTATCATCATATACGTTTGGGGGGCTGATTCGTGGACATCTTGTTCATCGCATAATATCGCTAATTACATAGTATTAAGATCCCGGCGTGCGGGGGAAAAGCTTACGCTTAAAATATTCTCACAGAATTAAAGTTAAAAAAAAAATGTCACCGCTATTTCGCCTACCACTAACGTTTAATTTCAATTAGGCTATTAGTCCGGAAATATTTTCTTTACATCTATTATGAATTATGATAGGTTGTGGAAAAATAAATGAATAAACTAAAGTAACTTCTTAAGCTTTGAACCGTGTAAATCTTCGGATATAGAAAGTTATCGAGTTGTCGGCTGTTAACTGGATACTACAACGAATAATGATTATAATGCAGCTGGTCGAATTAGCATCTTGTCCGTTGACGTAACAATAATTTTACGATTGGAAGGTTTAATCAATAGTTTGAAATATACATACATACATACATATATACATACATATATATATAAAATGTTGAATATATTGGAGAGTAGTGATTTTATTAATTATAAATCAAACAAAATAGAACACCGTTTTATCACTAAAAGTTTTCTATTGCACAAAGCTTTTCGACAATTACGTCATTTTCAAGCACGCACAATAAGTGAATATTTATTGCGCGTGCTTGAAAATGACGTAATTATCGAAAAGCTCCGCAATAGAAAACTTTTGGTGATTAAACGGTGTTATATTTTGTTTGGCGTATATATACACAACACATATATATATGTATGTATGTATACACGATAATAAACATAAGGTAGAGACACGCGTGACTAAATGAAACAAACCAACGATTAGTAATTTTTTCTTAGTACTCACATTTCCGGTCTGACGACTGTTGAAATATATTTGTTACACATACCACCTGTGTGATCCGTCGATAATTATTACGAACAAAAAGTGACTTATTATTACACGCTTCTCGAAATATAACTAACAATAAAACACAAAATAGTAGATAGCAATTATAAATCATAATCGTTAAATAATTACTTCATTGCCTTACGTGTATACAACACACAGACTAAAATTTTGGTATGATTTTTTTATCCATTTATAATATAATTATATAAATCTGACTATAACGATATAACAAAAATGATTTATCAAAAATGTCACACTGATAACGTACAATGATTTCTGTGCCAAAAGTCTGAAAAGAGTAATTTTCATTATTATTACTATTATTGCTACATTTCTTCTAGTATATCGAGGTGAAATACAAATTCCTGCACAGACATATTTAGCTAAAGTAGAAAACTATAGAATTACTGTTTTCAATATTGCACGTATCGTGACAGAATTTTGAATATACAGCAACTTACTAATTATTAGTTTCCGATAACTGTTTTCTGCCGAGATGACTACCGAATTGTATGCGAAAGAATTTTCCGTAATTTCTCGATATCATTCGCTTCTTCTTTCTCTGCTCAACCTAAATGGTTGGTGAGTATGAAAATGATCATGACGGATCTTTTTTCCGGAACAGGCAAGTGCTTTTATTAAATTTGACCGTTTTTTCCTTGTTCCATATATCCGAATCTTGGTCTGCCTTTACTGATTTCCATTCGTCATCCCTTTCATTTCTCATCCACTCTGAATGTCTGATCAGATGTCCAAACGTTAGTGGTTTATATTTCCTTTGTTTTTTCAGCCTCCGCAAAATTTCTACTAAACGGTAGTTAGCCACCTTGGTATTAATTACAATTATTCTTATTATTTTTACTATTTTATCGGGTTAATTAAAACTGATTGTCTTGTTATAATTTTAAATCACCGTTTTATTTAAATTTGTCGTATGTACCGCCACGCCGTGAATTATTTTCAGATGTGTTTGAAGGTAAAATCGGAGGAAAAGGAACAAAATTGAGAAATACGTTTTGACGAAATTTTGTTAAAAATCAGTGGTGAAAAAAAATCTATGCCGAACTAGGATGAAGTAGCCTTGGAACGTTGGAATATCATGAATCCGTCTTAACCGGTGACGACGAAAATGGGGCCAGGCGCCTCCAAGGCCAAAATTCCGACGAATCAGCATTTCCGAACCGGCTAAGGTCACCGCCGTTTTTCAGATAATCATAATAAACATCTTGCCATAATAATCATAAAAATATTGCAATAATCATAATAACCATCTTCGAATAATAATAACAAACATCTATGAGGAAAATAATTCTTAAAAATGATAACAAGAGAGAGGAAAGTAATTATTTTACAGCCCCGAAAAAAATAATATTTTTCCCAGGATATATATAATACATATACACACACGCATATATATATATATATATATATATATATATATATATATATATATATATATATATTACAAACGTATATGCACATGCACATTACATGTATATATGCATATTGTAATATGGGCGTGTGTATGTGCAAATACGTGAATATATATATACAACATATAAGACGAAAGTACATATTTCCCAAAAATATAAATAATTATATAATAAAATGTGTCGTTCAAAATTGTTTTGTGCTTTTCTCAAACAAGCTAAATAACGTTAAGAATATATGTGGGATCCGAGAATACATTTTTAAACAATTCTGACTCTTAAAATTATCATTTATATAAAAGATTTATCGTATAAAGCGAAAAAACCGCATAAAAAATTTCAAACCGAACCCAAAAATATCAATAGTCACTAGACACACACACATCGCAATTTTTTTCAAATTCTACTTTTTTCATAATAATTTGCGATCGATTCGAAATCGAGGAAAAGTGTTTATACAAAAGTTAAGCGGCATTGAAATACGCGTTATAACGTTACAGTCTTATTTTGAAACAAAATACTCATCGATAAAATGGGGGTTAAAGAGTTTAGCGGTTTTGGATCGTTTTTAAGGGTCGTATTAGATAGGCGGTTCAGGTTTTTTACATTAGACGAAAGTAGACGTCGAGGTCTATTATTAATGTAATAACGTACATTTTATCTAGATTAACTGGTAGCGAGAAATCGCGAACTTAAAATTTCATTTTCGATTTTTAAAAATTCTGTGAACGATTTTTGGTCGGCCGATTTTACAATGCATTTAGCATGGGCAATGTTAATTATATACCTATATATCGTTATATACTCAATGCTTTTAGCATAGGCAATATTAATTATATATCCATATATCGTTACATACATGTATATATATACAATAAGCACTATGCATTAGTCATTTTATATATATATATATATATATATATATATATATATATATATATATTTCACTGGCAGGGATAACTCCATCAAAAATGGTCGGATTTTGTCAAACCTTTTTTTGTTTTATTCGTAATCATCAATATATACATTTTATATATATACATTTTATATATATATATATATATATATGGGTACGCCATTATCATGTGGTAGCCCTAAAAAATTTGATCGATCTTTTTTATTATATCTTTATATATATAACTCTTCTGTGCGTGTGTATGTCATCGAACTCCTTCCAAACGGCTGGACTGTTTTTAATGAAATTTTTTGTTTGTCTTCAGGTGGATTCAAGTATGATTTAGATTTACAATTCAGTCTAATTTAAATTGTTTATTCCTATGAATTTTTAAAAATTGCCGACTTGCCACCTTTGGCAGGGCATAGCGCACGACGTAAATATTTTTAAACGATTCCGCCTCTTAAAATAGCAGTTTCTATATAAGAACTATCGTATTTAGGCAAAAAACCGTAAAAACAAAATACAAACAACCTAAAATTTTTATAAATGGGAGGGGACACCTTGCGATTTTTTCAGCAATAAATCGCGAACGGTAAATGGGGGAAAATAGTTTAAACGAATGTTATGTAGCATTGATGTAACCGTCTAACGATAGTATAATCGTATTTTTACACCAAATACCCACCGAGAAAATTGGTGTTAAATGGTTTAGAAGTTTTGGGTCATTTTTAAGGCCACTATGATAGATAGTAGGTTCGAATGAACGTTAGACGAAAGCAGACGTGGAGATCTATCACTTACGTAATAACATAAATTTTACCTAAATTAACCGGTAACGAGTTTAAATTTGATTTTCGAATTTTAAAAATTTTTGGACCGATTTTTGATAGGCAAATTCTTCGATGCTTTTAGGAAGGTGTTAGGCGTTAGGTAATATATATATGTATGTATATAAAATACGATTTAGACTCCCTTATACGGCGAACTTCGTATCGCCCAAGAATCAATAAATGTATTAACTTATTAGCTGAATTAAATATACTTTTTTATTAAGTTTAATAAATCAACAAAAATTAAAATGTATCGCCATATCGTTTAAGTCTCTTTACAAATTTTTTTTTGTGTAATTCCTAATTCTCCACCAGTATTTTTTATTTAATTCAGCTAATAATTTAATACATTTCTTGATTCTGGGGCAATACAAAGTTCGCCGTGTCAGCTAGTATATATATATAATTATTACTCAAGCAGACGGTAACAATGAGCGCGCTAGTTGTCGTTTGTAATGGTAAAGTGTACAACACGCGCGGTAACGTAGTGTTAATAATGCGCACGCGTTCAATTAATAAGGTAAGAACGTTTTAAAGGGGTTGTGTGCCTGCCGTGTATTGGACGAAGGCAGTAGTACAGCTGTATATATATATATATATATATATATATATATATATATATATATATATATATATATATAACAGCTTTGTAGAATCGGCCGACCAAAAATCGGTTGAAAAATTTTTCAAAATCGAAAATCAAATTTTAAACTCGCGATTTCCCTTTACACGTTAATTTTACTAACATTTACGTTATAAAATAAATGATAGATCCCCACGTTTACTTTCGTCTAACGTCAACCCGAACCCCTTATCTATTATTGTAGCTTTAAAAATGCCCCAAAACCCCAAAATCATTTAACCCCAATTTTATCGAAGAATATTTACTATAATAATACGGGAATACAACAGTTAGACGCATATTTCAATGCCGACTAACTTTTGTTTAAACGATTTTCCCTAATTTTGAATCGTTCGCGAATGATTGCGGAAAAAGCGAATTTTTAAAAAATCGAAAGGTTGTGTCCTTTTTGAAATTCTCAGGTTTAGTTTGAAATTTTTTTTCGCGGTTTTTTCGTTTTATACGATAGATCTTATATAGAAATGACTATTTCAAGAGTCAGAATTGTTTAAAAATGTATACGTCGCACTCTATGCCCTGCCAAAGATAGCACGTCGGCAATCTAAAAATTCGTAGCTCGAGACCTATCGATCGTAATGAAAAACGGGTTTCTATTTCGAACTCGTCATTTTAATATCTCGTATATTAGTTCTATAGACATTTTTCGAAACTGGAAATTCAAGGTCACCCCCAAAAGTGCGCCAACATTTTTTCCGAATTCCGACTACAACTTTATTTAATAATTTTTCCTACGACGATCGAATTAGGTAATAACAATGTTTTTCGAATCCCTAAGCCTAACCAAAGCGGGAAAACCGATTTTTCTAAAGTCGTATTACCATTAAAACCTTGGTCGGGTTTAGGAATTTTTTTCCTTGAATCTACAATGTTTTACACTGACGCATCCTTATTTGCCGGGATCTCAGTTATCAGAGACGAAACAATCATCATTCAATATTCCTACCGCAGACATTCTCCGTCATTTCATCAGAATTATAAGCGATTTATCTTGCTACGGAATCTTATGAGTTCCGATGTTGATAAACCTTCGATTATATGTTCTGACTCTCTTCTAGCACTCTGCATTCTCTGCGACGTTTTCAATCATGATCAGCAACGAGTATATTTTAAGACATGAGGTTATGCCGTGTCTAAAAAATGTGTTCACAAACCTGAAATTACGAATAAATTGCCTACAATTCTCAATTTGACATTAATAATTTAATTAATGTTTTTAACATTGAGAATAACATTGCTAGCATGAGTATTTCCTTAATTCCTTTAAAATAATTATTTTAACGACCTTACTTAAGTTGCTAAGTAAACTAATTAGCCAAATGTTGCAAATCTGAGAACTGTCATTCCCAAGTTTAGGAGGAGCAATAAATTTTGAGTTTTTCTAACAGTGCGTAAAATAACTGAATTTAAACATGCAGTTTAATATAGTCGTAAATTCTACGATAGCCTTTAATGGGAGCTCCTTAATTACTATAGATGAGATTTCATCGTGTACTACCGAATTTTTAGCTTTAATTGATTTAATTGTAACATACATATATTTCGGAGTAATAAAAATTGTTTTATCAACAGAACTGACATCTTTAATATATTGACTGACTGTTAATCGAACTTTAATGAATCGTAGAGCGGTGGAAGGGCAGTGCACGGTTTGTTATAATTTTTGTAAACCTTCCATACATTATTATTTTTCGTATTGAGCTTCGATAAAAACGAATTAAATTTATTGTATTGAATCAAATTGGAAATTGGAAATGTAACCTCATATCAACTGTAAGACCAATATGTTGATTATTGTTAGGGCTACCCTGTTATTATATTATTATTATTATGCATTTATTGCTACATTAAGCCAATATGTGGAAAAGTTAGGAACGAAATAACATTGACGGCTTTTAAACTTGAAATATTTTCTAGTAAAAAATCAGTGATCCATTTAATATATGTATAATCTTATTACCATCGAATATACTGCATCCAGGAATAGAAATGTGAATCGCAATAGTAAGGATAAGATAACCACCTACCGCAGTACAACAAAATTGATGTGTCAATAAGTCGTATTAATAATTCATTTAATTTAATTTTCTTATATATTACGAGGTCCATTTCGCATTTTGATATCAACATTTGTGTATCGTTTTTACTCCGTTTGTCTCGACTTGTGTCGTTAGTTTCGTTTGTGTGAAAAAAAAATTGTGAGGAAGTAAAGAATCTTCCATTTCCAACTTGGTTCCCAAAATATTTACTAGTTTTCCAGATTTGCTTTGTTCTTAGTGTTTGTCTTTAGATGTACAGAAATTAACTTTATTCATTAAATCAATTTTTAAAAATCGGCATTAATTTTTTTGTTTTGATTTGCTTCATTCATAATGATTTTTTTACCGTTTCCAATTTATTTTAATTCACAGATATTTATATAACCAGTTTAACAATTTTTGTGAGGAAACTAATAATAAATTTAAATAATTTGTAGTTACGAGTATTTTAAACGAAATTTTCAAATTATAATGGCAACAAAAAAACGCGTCTATTTTTATTTTTATTTTTAATTCGATACAATTTTAATCATAAATTAATATATTTTATTATAAAACGACTGGAACAACCATATACATTTGTTGATATATATAAATTGACGCTCTATCATTTATGTATATATATATATATATAAAATTATATAATTATGTACATTTGTATACAAAGGGGGACAACTGGAATAAAATACCACAGGTCACAAATGAAAGGGTCTCACAAAAACGTTAAAAGTTAAAATTCGTTTTTAGTAAGGATCCCAAATGTAAATACATTTTTTTAAAATATATTTGAAGTATAATGTAAAAGGGTAACAAATAATAGTTTAGCCTATCCAGACTTAAGTTTATGGAAATGACGTGTTTATGTCAGTCAGAATATTAAAAATAGTTTATATTATCCTAATTACAAGAAATACCAGTACAATTTTGAATGACACCTCTTATTAAATAGTTATTTATATTTTTAGGAAATATGTACTTTCATCTTTAGGTACGTGGATATATACATACATGCAATATATATATATGTAATATATGTGTGTGTGTATATGTGCATATAGATATATATAAATATGTATACCTACATGCATATACACACACCCATTTTAAATATATGTATATATACATGTAATATGGTTGTGTGTGCATTGCTTTTATATATATATATATATATAACCGGTGAAAAATATTTTTTTCTCAGACTGTAAAAATAATTATTTCCTCTCCAAGGTCTTTAATTTTACGAATTATTTTCCTTATAGACATTTATCATTATTATCGTAAAATGTTTATGATTATTATCGCAAGACATTTATTATGATTATCTGAAAAATGGCGGTGACCCAGCACGTGCTGAAATGCTGATTCAGCGGAATTATCTAAAAGCCGGCGCCTGGCCCCATTTTCGTGTACGCCCGTCTTAACTGCACTAACGATGGCGGAACTGATGATTATTATTACGATTCATCATCGTTTATCCTTATTACTTGTAATGAAATACTTTAACAGAAAAAACAATAACATTATTTTCTAGCAAAAAGGCATTATAGGATGTGTATAAATATTTATGTTCACACGCCTAGAACAGGTCTGTATTTTAATACGTACATAATTACTCGGCGTGACCGTGATGGCCGGTAATTTTTCTGTTGCAAACTTTGTTTTTTTTTTTTTTCTTCACAAAATATATTTAAGTAGGAATTACATACTAGTAAAAATCATTATATAACTATAACTATTTTAATCGCTGAAAATTTCCAGAGTTATAATAGACCAAAATTTTAATTTTGTATAGTAGTGATGAATATGCCCGATTTGACGTTAACATTATTTTAATCATCATGGCCTAATAATTTTAAACAGGTAGTTCAAATACTGGTAAAACAATCGGATCATCGTATTTCTTTCCTTTTTTCCTTATTTTTTCTCGGATTATTTGTGATTATCGTTATTTCTTACACATTTCATTATTTGTTTGATCCATTTCCTTCTAAGGCTTATCGTTCTTCTTAACAAATTTGAAACGGTTCACGTTCAGCAACAATCCTGACTTATCATTTAGCGATCGAATATTTTATATCAATATTAAAAATAATTCTATTTTTAATACTTGCTTTATCGTGTTATTGTTGCGGAAATGCCATTATTTGCCCATCTTTTGTAGACCATTACGCTAATTATATCGATAAGTAGCGAAACAGTACTAATTACCGGAAGACGAAAGTTGTTATATCCATATCGATATATATATATTTAGATGTCCGATGTGGTAGTCGAACCATATAACACAACCTTGTCGATGAACGAACTATTCGAAAGTGTGGATGAATCATTCTGCATGGACAACGAAGCCTTATTCGACACATATGCACGAGGCGTTTGAAAATAGCTAAACCGATATATTCGTTGCCACCGAGATAATAAGGCCTGATGGCTCTGACGTCACACCTACTTGTGTCGAACGAAGTAGTCATAACAAACTAATCTCGTTTTGAAGTTTTTGTACCTATTCTTACTAGTGTGTTATGTATCCTTCATTCTGATGTTTGTTTTAGTAATTTTTTAAATGTTAATTTGGGATTATAAATTTTTTATTTATAGCTTTCGATATGCTTAATTAAATACGTACTGTAATTGTTATGTACATTTTGCGGTTCTTAATTTCTTTTAATATATAAGTAAACATTGTTTAAAATAACTTTTGTTCGGTTTACGGGAACATTAATAATTAACTTTTTACATTTTTTTATACGGTTTAGTGTTTTTAAACTGCTTTTTATTTGTTTAACGTAATATGTTTTAATTATTTCACGTGAATATTTTACTGTTCGTACTGTTAACTTGTTTTAGTTTATATACTCTTTAAACGTTTTGTTTTCTTTAAAATAGAATTTTATATAACATTAATAACTATCTTTTTACATTTTTTTATACGGTTTAGTGTTTTTAAACTGCTTTTTATTTGTTTAACGTAATATATTTGTTTTAATTATTTCATGTGAATATTTTGCTGTTCGTACTGTTAACTTGTTTTAGTTTATATACTCTTTAAACGTTTTGTTTTCTTTAAAATAGAATTTTATATAACATTAATAACTATAATTTTACATTTTTTTATACGGTTTAGTGTTTTTAAACTGCTTTTTATTTGTTTAACGTAATGTATTTGTTATATTTTTCTGTTCGTACTGTGTTAACTTGTTTCAGTTTATATATTCTTTAAACGTTTTGTTTTTTTGGAAATATAATTTTGTATTATAGTTACTGTGGTATAAAACAAATTTAGCTTAAGATGCCATATAGATGTTGTGTTCCTAATTGTACCGGAAATTATGGTTACGGTGATGCGCCAAAGGTAACAGTTTTTTCATTTCCCGATAATGAAGATTTAAAAAACAGTGGCAGAAAGCTATTCCAAGACAAAATTTCTTACCCTCTAAATGTAGCAAAGTGTGTGAATTACATTTTAGGAATGAAGATATTGTTCGAGTTAAAGTTGTAAAGGACAAAACAGGTAATATTCAGAATGTACCTTTAAAGCATGTTCGTTTAAACAATAATGCTATTCCATGTATTTTTCTGAACTGCCCAAAATATTTATCTCAAATTTGTCAGTTTAACAGAAAAAGTAGAGATGTAAAACTACAGGAGAATGAAAACGCACAGTTGTTATTGGCCTTAGCCGAAAGTAAATCTACTTTTGACGAATATCAGAAATCAAACTGTTTCGAAGATTTTCATCAATTAACCAATATTTTGGAATGCTTTTCTGAACCAAAGACATGGTTCCGTGTAAATAGTACAACAGACATTTCGTTTTTTAAAATAGATTATGAACCTGGACCTTGTACAACTTACACTGTACTTATTAACAATAAGTTAGAATTAAAAACGTTTTTATTTGGACACGAATTTTCAGTAGAATTTGAAAAGTTAAAATCTCCTTGTAAAATAAATAGCTTAAGTAGTATTAATAATTGAATAAACTTGATGAATTAACTTCTGAAAAAATTAATAGAACGCATGACGTTATTAATCATGTTATAAATATACTTGATTCTACGGAACAAAATGACACTAATGATTTATGTATGTCTCTTTTATCAGAACAGTTGAAACTTAAAATTACACCAAAAGAAAGGTATCGTTATTCCAGTAATTCACTTATATTTTCATCAATTATGTCTACAATAAGTCCTCATGCTTACAAGTATCTGAGACATTCAAGTTCTTTAATTTTACCTCATTTTTGTACGATTAAAACTGTTTGCAGTAAATTTTTATCTGACCCTACTTTTGAAGATAGGCACTTATTTCTGACACATGCTCATAATGTTTTCAGATTTTTAGATGACCATGAAAAACATGTAATGTTACTTATGGATGAAATTCATATACAACCTCATTTAGATTATAAAGGAGGAAATATCGTAGGACTTTCAAACGATAATAAATCTCTGTGTACTTCTGCCTACACATTTATGATTTCAAGTGTAACGTCTAATTTTAAGGAGGTTATTCATGTTTTTCCAACAAACGCGTTGAAAAGTGATAAACTTTTCGACTGCATTACTGCAGTTATAACTAAGTTAGAGGATATCGGTTATTCTGGGTAATTAGTGATAATAACAGCCTAAATGGAAAAGCGATGTCGAATTTTTCTCCAACGAAGAAGATATCTGTATCATTCCCTCATCCGTGTGATGCAGTGGCGTACCCAAGGGGGGCTATGGGGCTAAAGCCCCTCCAAAATCCCGAGATGTTTAAAAAATTTTTGATTAATGACATCTCAGCTAGTGATGAGACGAATATATATTAGTAATGGTTACAGATATGATACAAGGGAATAACGCTCATATTATGTTATGAACAATCCGTTCTAATAGTATAGTTAGTGGCATATTAGTTTGCTTCGTAATGCATACTGGTTTAATTAAGGAACAGTCAGAGGAAAAGGAATTACAAGAAATGACAGTTGTAGTATAAACGTGTGCGTGTATTTCTTATACATAGATGGGAATGCAAATTTTAATAGTTGAGCTCGTGACCTCGAACATTAACGGAAATAACTGAATAGGTGGATTGCGAGATTGAAGTCAGTGCGGTGCAATTCTTGCCGTCTAAAAGCCTATTAGAGTGTAATAGGAAATATCAAATATTGACGGGTTAACTTTTAGCAGTTTTTATGTTCGTTTTAACTATTTTCTTTGCGACTCGTTTGGAAATTAGTTTTTATCGACGCGACGTGTATTTTAAAAAAATGAATCGAAAAAAAAAAGCTGATCAAGGTACATTATTGAACTTTTTTTCCAAAAAAGATAAAACTCCAGTGGAAGATCAGTCAACCTGTTCACAACTAAAAATGTGAGTACCGTAGATCCGTTTAATGAGTCAATTCAGCCTACTCAGTCTGTTTTGGCAAATATAAATGATTCGAAGTTATCTGTAAATGTAACTGAAATTCCGATCACTTCTAAAGAATTTAACGAATTCGACATTTCGTTTTATGTAAATAAAATATTGTCTGATGATGAAAAAATGTAAGTGTTGAAAAAAATATGGAAGCCATCCTCGAATTTTGATTTTCCAAAAGTTACACAAGGAAAACAAATTAGACGCTTTCAATATGCACGGTTAAATTCGTTTTCTTGGCTCGTTTATTCAAAAGCTGAGGACGCCGCATATTGTAGAAATTGTGTTCTATTTGCTCCAAATTAAATTACTCGAGGTCATCAAAAATTAGGATCTCTTGTTTTAAATGGATTCAATAATTGGAAAAAAGCGTTTTCAAAGAACATGCTTGTTTGGAATATCATAAATTTTCCACAATAAAAGTTGATAGTTTTCTAAATGTCAGATCCGGAAAAATGCCATCGATCGATGTTTCTTTAGATGAATCAGTTAAAACTGAAGCTGCTGAGAATAGGGCAAAACTTATTCCAATCATCAAAACTGTAATTTTGCGGACGTCAAGGTATTGCCTTACGAGGACATCGAGACAGTGGCGCATTTAACCTGAAAAATCCGCCAATTGAAAATGAGGGAAATTTTCGAGCATTGTTACGAACACGAGTTTATGCTGGAGATGATGTTTTGGAAAATCATTTCGCAAAGACACAAAATGAGATAATATCCGCTTGTGACACCATTATAAAATCAAAACTCGCTTTAGAAATTTAAAATGCTAAATTTTTTTCTGTTTTAGCAAATGAAACCACTGATATATCTACAGTTGAACAATTTTCTCTATGTTTTCGATATGTAAAAGAAGCCAGTGGAAAATTTAGCATCTGTGAAAATTTTTTCACATTTCAGCCACTAAGTGGAACTGATGCGGAAACTATTACAAATGCAATTTTGACCACTTTGCAAGAGTATGGTATTAATCCAGAATATATGAGAGGCCAAGGATACGATGGTGCAGCCAACATGATTGGTAGGTTGAGTGGTGTACAAGCTCGTATTGCAGATAAAATATCCGAAAGCCTTATATGTTCATTGCATGGCGCATAGTTTGAATTTGGCAATTTGTGATTCGTGTGACATCGACCACATACGTAATTGTATAGGCGTTGTAAAAAAATTATAGATTTTTTTAATACTGCAAAAAGAGCGGAAGTTTTGAATCGAAATATTGGTCATCTTAATACAAAAATTCAAAAATTGAACCCTTTTTGTCCAACTAGATGGGTTCAAAGACATGACGCTCTTCTGGTTTTTGTGTATGTGATTGAAGCTGTGTGTGCATCGCTAGATGAGATTTCCACTTGGCATGATACAGATACTTCATCTTCGGCGGTAATGTTCGGACGGTCGATGGAGCAGTCTGGATTTTGGATTGCGTTACTTTCTATTGAAAAACTTCTTGGTTTCACCAAAACATTGAGTCAGTTTCTTCAAGCTAAGGAATCCGATCTTACTCGAGCCATCAATTTAACAAAAGATATTATCAACCTCATTCGTCGCGAACGTGAAACTGCTGAACAAATTTTTCGATCAATTTTCAGGGAAGCGGAGGAAATTGCCGCAAAATTTGGAACAAATATACAAATGCCTAGAATTACTGAAAGACAGACCAACAGGGCGAATATTCCTTCAATAAGCACGGAAGAATATTTTCGACGAAGTATGTTTATTCCGTGGATCGATTCTTTCATCAGTCAACTTGTTAATCGATTCGAAAAACATGAAAACGTACTCACAAAATTTCAATGTTTAACTCATCCAACGAGATCAGAAGAAAACCAGTTTGTTGAACTTTGTGCTTTTTATCAAGATGATTTAGAAGCTTTTAAAGAATCCATTTTAAAAGCAGAATATCAAATTTGGTGTGAAAAATTTAACTCAGAAAATGAAAATTCTCAGCCTTTTCCTGTTGATGCGATATCAGCGTTGAATTTATGAGATATGTACCCAAATATTAGTACGTTGCTAAAAATTTTTTGCACGATTCCAGTTACAACATGTACTCCTGAACGATCGTTTTCATCTTTAAGGCGAATTAAAAGCTATTTAAGAAGCACTATGGGTGCAGAAAGATTGAATGGTTTAGCTTCATTGTACATTCTCCGTCATATCGAAGTCAAACCAGAAGAAGTGATCGATGTTTTAATAAAAAATGGGCCAAAGAGATTAGATTTTAGAATTTAGAGTATAGTTAGTAGATCGTTCCTTGTTACTTGAAAGTATAAGTTGTTTACATATATTTTTTTAAATGAAATTTCGTTGAATTTTGAGCTAAAAATTATAAGTGAGGTGTTTAACTAATTTTGTCTTATTAAATTTACTTCGTTCAGTTAATTTACATCCCCCCTCCAAATAGGTAATTTCTAGGTACGCCTACGTTGACTTATTATTTTGTCTCATTAAATTTACCCCTTTAGTTGCTTCAGGTGTAGCCCCCCCCATTGGTAATTTCTGGGTACGCCTTTGGTGTGATAATACAAGAACTCTTTTCTTTTTATATGATTCGGTCCACTTAATTAAATGTGTCCGTAATAATTGGCTCAATTGTAAGTCAAACATGACTTTCACATACCCTGATTTTGATACAGGTGAAATGAAAATTGCCGATTCTAATTCTCTCATATTATTACATAGATTAGAGCAAGATAAAATTTTAAAATATGGTTACACTTTAACTTTAAAATCATTATTTCCGAGCAGTTTAGAACGCCAGAATGTTCATCTTGCATTAAAAATTTTTAATGAATTCGTCAAAGATGCTCTTGAAAAATTTGGAACTAACATTGAACATTCAGTGGAAACAGCTAAATTCATAAATATTATTTTAACATGGTGGAAAATTGTCAATGTGAAAACTCCATTAAAAGGACAACGTTTAAATTATATTTTTCAAGAGCCAATTTTATCTACTGCTTCGGACGATCCAAAATTAACCTTTTTAAAAAAAATGTTTGACTGGCTTCATATATGGAATATAAGCAATTTTCCTAACAAGTTAACACCGCAAACACATACCGCTCTTTGTCATACCATCTCTGGATTTTTGAAGATCACACAATATTGCTTTAATGAACTTGGGGTTAAATATGTACTATTGGGCAAATTTCAAACTGATGCTTTGGAACATCACTTTGGACAGTATCGTCAGTTATCAGGAGGAAATTACCATGTTTCTATTAGACAATTATATGAATCTGAAAATAAACTCAGAATTCAGTCTCTTCTAACGTTTTCGTCCAAAAAATTTGGTGACATAAAAGTTACATATTTTTCCGAAAATTTTGAGACGTTTGAGGAACAACAAAAGCAATGTGACGACTCGTTTAATCCGGATATATTTATTTGTGAAGACGATTTTGAAGAAGTTGAAAATTTGTTACCTGTAATTACATATTTAGCTGGTTATTGTTGTTTTAAAATAATACAACATTTTAAGTGTGAAATATGTAAACGTAACTTAGTAACCGATAAGGAATTAGTTACAGAAGAACATTATAATTTAATATCAACTTTAAGCAGGGGTAGTTTTGATATTTCCTAAAAATAACATTGTGTATATAGTTTTAATTACTTACATTATCTTTAACAAAATTTTGCAAGTTCATGAAGATGAATTTTTGCGTATTCATAACAAAAAACATTTTTTTATTAATTTAGTATTTAATTATTTTTACGTTCATGAATCGGTAACTGGTGAACTTAACTATTGTGAAAGTCATCAACATGAAATTACTTTACGGATGATTATAACAAGTGTAGTAAATACTTTACTAAAGAATTATTGTGAAACATCAAATGATGTACCAAGTAAAAATAAGAAACGGAAACTTCGGACATTTGTTTGTAAATAAATACTATCGGACATAAATTTTTTACAATTCTTTGTGTTTTAATTATGTTTTTTTGTGGTTTTTGCTTTGAAATTTCGTTTTCCATAAAAAATAAAGCGAATGGGGTGCGACTGAAGGCTCAGTTCATGGCTGGCAGCCCCGTTTAAACAGGAAGCCTTCAATTAATTAAAAAAACATCGACTGAATTCGCAGTTCGCAATTAATTCATATAGCGTATAGCAAATGAGCGCTAGTGTCGCAGTTTTATAGTATGACTACTCCTGAAACGGGAGAAATCGAGCCATCAGGCCTTATTATCTCGGTGGCAACGATATATTCCGATTTAAATTATCTCATTTGGTTGGCTATGTCCGGTATAACGGCTATTTCTCGATATCCCGGGCAATTAAACGCCGATTTTAGAAAATTGGCCGTAAATATTTTCCGAGATTGTATTTTTTCGTACTCGGTTTTACGCCTCTTACCTCGGCCAAATCACAAGGATTCGGCGCCATGTCTATTAACGAATTAACAATGTACGCTTTCGACGTGAAGAATATGATGGCCGCTTGCGATCCTCGTAACGGTCGTTACCTTTGCGTGGTTGTCATGTATAGAGGTCGCGTATCGACTAAAGAAGTGGAGGAACAGTTGAGCGCTATTCAACAGAGAAATTCGATGTATTTCGCCGATTGGATACCGAACAATTTAAAAACGTCCATCTGCGACATACCTAACAGAGATCTAAACATGCCGGCTACTTTTGTCGGTATTACGACCACCATTAACAAAGTATTCCATGGAGTTGCGGACCAGTTTCACGTCATGTTTAATAGGAAAGCTTTTTTGCTATGGTAGACGGCCGAAGGTATGAAAGAAGAATTTACGAAAGCGGAAGGTAACTTGATGGATTTAATATCCGAGTATCAACAATATCAACGCTGAGTACGTCGAAGGTAAGCCGACAACTGTCGGAGCATCGCCGGAAAACTGCAACTCCAACCGAGGCCGGTGCTTAAGTAATAATCGTCGAAACGTCTAACGTATTTCCGAATTATTTATAAATTTTATGCATTTCAAGTTGAAAATGTTAAATCGAATAATTCAGAAATACGCATATATAAATTTAAATTAAATAGATTTTTGTTTTTTAAAAACAGAACAAATGAAAATTATTAGTATAACATTTTAATTATTGTATCGTTAAAAAATAAATAAAACACCGAAATCAAAATTGACAAAAAAAAAATTATGCGAACTGCAACAAATTTGACGATATTAAAAGTATCGATGTATAATGGACAAGAATTTTGGCATTCCGTACATTCGAAATTTTAAGAGTAGCTACACATTTTATTCTATTCTATTTAATGTTGATGAATGTATTTCAGCAAGTTGTATAAAATAACATTGTGTCACCACTAATTCGAAATTAATATTGTAAATTATTTTAAATAAAAGATAAGTAAAAAAAATATATTATTTACGCCTAGGAAAGTATATATCTACACATATTACTGAATGATACGAACAAATTTAATACGTACATTACCTAATTGATTAGTCTATATTCTGGGACAAAAATGCGAAAGTGCGCACAAATAATTTTAAAAACGGGGAAAAAATAATAGTACGCAATTATTAAAGTAAAAACCGAATATGTATCAAAACTAAAACAGTCATTTTACATTCGGTATTGCCACATTTTAGATATTGGAATATATATATATACATATATATATATATATATATATATATATATATATATATATATATATATATATATATATATATATATGCATGTATGTATATAATGTAAATGTTGAAAATATCCAGATATGCGTTTACAGACATTTTCCTTAACAAACTTTATACGTATATTTAATAAACACATTTTCAATGATAATAAAACACAAAAACAAAAAAAATGTACAACAATCTAAATTTATCAACGTTATCGATTTTATGTATTATTAGATGATTGACGTTTAATACAATTTGAAACAAGACGCACAATTAATGAATTTTCCATATATTTGAGAATTATATTTTATCCACTTGTCAACGAAACTACCATTATATAGAAAATGTCGGCACTTGCTTCACTCTCCACTATACTTTTAATTTTTCAAACAATTCAACAATCAAAAATTTCAAAAATAGATAATTATTTCAAAATAGAAGAAACAACGTCCATTTATTAAATATCATGAAATTTCAACAAAAAATTAAGAGTTAGAATATCGAATTCACGTTAATGGTAAAAGAAAACCGATTAAAAGGAAAAAAATTAAAGAAAATCTAGAATACGATGAATTTGAATTTAGAGAATGGAATGAGAAAATGGATAATGCTTTTAGAAAAGACGATTAGATACAAACGAAGAGATTTATTTTTAGGAAAGGGAACGAGAGAAGCGATAATGGTGTTGAAAAAGGACGATTTTATAAATCTAAGAAAAGCTCTCAACAACATCGGTTTGAAAATACTATTTAATTTATATAAATAACAAACAACAATGGATACAAACTAATAGGGTGACCCAGAGAACACGGACAGTGCAAAAAGAGTTTCGAAAATAATTCAAAGTTACGCGATACTTTTTTTTGGGGGGGGGGATAGTCGCGTTTACAAAACACGTTCACCAGATCTGGAAGACTTGGAAACTAGGATTTCTGAAGAAATTTCAAAAGTTCAGCGACCTACGTTGGAAAAAGCGACTGAATGAATGTACTGTTGCAAATGGCGTCATCTGAACGATATTGTGTTTCACAAAACGATTGTAAGCTAATCTTTCGTTTTCCTATTTTAAAATAAAATTTCATACACAAATTTTGGTCGAGCAGTTTTCGAGTTGTTTAATAAACAACATCCGTCTTCTCTGGGTCACATTAGAGATATTTAATTTAATTAGTTTGATACATTATAATAAAATTAATTTTAAATTGTCAAACATTCAAAATTATTGCGTATTTGACTCTTGTAGTTCGGGGTAAGTGTTTGCGAACGGGTCTCAGGCATAATACGAACGGTATCTTGGCCACTCAAAGATATAATTTATATTAGAGAAATTGCAACAAAGCGCTACCAAAATCCAAACGAAGAACTTAAGATTGGTTTATTGCGAATGATATCGTAAATAATGAGTCGATTGAATGCAGAAAAAGTATTTATTCACTGGCAAAACAACAACATAGATAACAGCAAACTAAAGCAGAAGTTTACAAAGCTGAATTCAAGACAACTACGTCAGAAGAAAAATAAATGATTACGAAGATGCATGTGAAACTTAGGCTTATGAAGACTCCAATCATTACGGACATTTATTTTTCTCAGTGAAAATGGCATACGGATCGGTATCCTATAAAAAAACTTCACTATGTGATGAACATGATGGCAACATTGTAACCGACGAAGAAGAAATATCATGCAGATGGAAATGATATTTTAAAAATTTGTTAAATTATGACACTCGTGTAAGACTCTCAGACCTGGATGATGTACCGAATTCTGAATAAATAACTGAATTGGATAAGATCTCTAGAAGAAATAAAATCCGCGATAAAACGAATTAAAACACCCAAATACTATCTAACATTAAGAATATGATAAATATTCAAACTGTTCTCGACTGTGTGGTTGCAAGTTGCAGCTGTCATAACAGTATATAAAACAACAACAGAGTAATCGCGTTACTCTCATTAATAGACAAATTATTTTCTAGAATAATGTTCGCTTCGTATTATGGCGGTTATGAAAAGTTTTCACACTCTAACACTAAAATACTGTTCTCGTTGAGACAGCTAAAAAAAATGTTACGAAACAAAACAAGGTTCTGTATATTACGTTCAGTAATTTTAGCATGGCGTTTGACACAGTTCATAGGAAGTTATCGAATATTTAGCTTAAATATAAGATCGTATATCACGGCTGCGCGGAATAATGCGGACATAAACTTGCAGATGGAGACTGGTGGAGAGGAACATGCTATATCTTCCTCCGAACCTTGGTTCGACTCGAATTTCGACGTACAGCTACGTAACAAAAATAAGTACGCGCTTTCTGGTAATGGAAATTCCACAGATAGTGATGAAGATACAACAGAATTATCTGATACGGTCTGGGCAACTGCATCAGAGCACAACAGCAGAAGTCTAACAAAACGAAAAAGAAACAGCGATAAGACAACCATACACACGAAGAACCGATTTACTCCACTACAACATATTGATGTCTCAAATGAAGAATCAAGTAATTTAATTAATTTAGTACACGATGTTATACACACAGATAAAAATAAAACTAACAAAACTATATTTAACGTAACAAATAATATTAAGGATAAAGAATGTAAAATACCTCCGATTATATTACGAGCCCCGTTACAGGAAAACCATAATATTTTTATATCAGAAATTAACAGTCAATTACAATATAACGTTAATGTAAAGACTAAACGAAATAATTATATACTTTATACCAGTAACATGAGTGATTACGATAAGGTATTAAAGATTTTACAATTAAAAAATATTGAACATTATAATCATACACCAAAAATTCGGAAACCCGTAAAAATGATATTGAAACGATTACCTACTAACGTAACTGTAAATGAAATAAAAGAAGATATTAATCAAAAAATAAAAATACAAAATATAAAACAATTTACGAAAAAGAATATAGAAAATAATCAGATAACATACTTACCTGTATATACAGTAATGTTTCCAGCTAACACTAGTTTAAAGGAAATATCAAAATATAAGAGTAATTTGTTATTGTTTAATAACAACGTGGGAAAGATACAAACCAAAAAATCCCACCATTCAATGCTTTAAATGTTTAGAATTTGGTCATGCATCGTATAATTGTTTTAAAACCGAAAAATGTTTAAAATGTAGTGGGGCTCACTCTTTTAGGGTATGTACCAAAAATAACGTTATAAAATGCTTGAACTGTATGGGAAACCATACAGCAAACTCTAGAGATTGCCCTACATATATGCGTGTTACTGAATTTATTTCGAAAACAAAAAATTCACACAGATATAGTAATAATAATTTTAATAACGGGAACATTTCCCAAAATGCTCGCATTAATGCAACATCAGTACAACTTATCAAAGTAATAATCATAATAATGATAGTAGTAGCATTACAAATAATAATAGTAAGAATAAAAATGAGTCATTATTTACGTATGCTCAAGCAGTAACTGGAAAAGTTTCTAAAAATCAGAAAGAAGACACAAATAATGACTTAATGCAGCTGCTTCCATTTTTTAACGGAAATACTATAAGTAAAACTATTTCATGTATTAAGACGATAATAATTAAATTAAAATCAAATCGAGCATCAGATATATGTAACATCTTAATGACCATTTTAGAATGCATTACCGAAACATTCTTCTAAAATATATATATATACAATGAGTACAAATTTATTTTATTTCCTGGGATCAAAAATACATCATATTCTTATTTACTATTTTTAAATTTATTTAATGACTAACGTAAATAATGTTATTAAAATTATTAGCTGGAATGCGAATTCGGTGAGGAACAAAATATTAGAATTAAACCATTTTCTAATTGAACATAATATACTTGTGCTTGTCTCTCTGAAACAAAACTTAATATCAATATGCCTCTTAATATCAGAAATTATTATACGTATCGAAACGATAATAGCGACACTAGTGGAGGTGTTGCTATACTTATACATAATAGTTTAAATTTTACTCCACTCCCTAAAATACAGACAAAGCAAATTGAAGCCGTAGGAATTAGTCTCAGTATAGATGGCGGGAGTCTTGCCATCATTTCTACATACAGACTGCCTAATGCACCTTGAATCTGATATTAAGCATCTCCTAAATCTGAACTCTCGCACGCTCATTATAGGAGACTTAAATGCCAAAAGTCGTGCATGGAATTACTACAACGCAAATCGTGCTGGTAATATATTACTAAATTTATCACTTGCAAATAACTTTCAAATTTCTTTTCCACCCACGCCCACGTATTTTCCACGAAATCCGCGACTTAAACCAAGTGTCCTCGATGGAATCCTTGCGAAGAGATTTCACAAATTTACAACCCCAGTATCACTGAGTCAGCTATCGTCTGATCATAACCCTATTACTTTTGTAATAAATACGTCCATAAAACAAGCCCCCATCATGCAACAATACAAGTATTCACAAGCGAACTGGCGCTACTATCAGAAATATATCAATGAGCATATCATAATTCCTGCCACTTTGAACTCTCCATCTGAAGTAGATAAATATATAATTTTTTTAACCACAATAATTTTAACCGCTGTTGAAAAATCTGTCCCGAAAATACCACAACAAAAGCCTCTTTTAATTACTAAAAACCTATGTATCCTTATTAAAATCAAAAATTATTGCCGTATTATGAACCAAAAACATTCTTTTTCTTCCTTCATTATATATAATAAGCTGTATAACAAATTAAATAAGTTAGTAAAAATTCGACTACTTCATGAGAGAAATGAAAAATGGAACCAATTTCTACAAAACCTGTCCTACAAAGACAATACTTTGTGGAAAGTGAACAAACGTCTATGTAGAAATCAAGTAGAGCTACCACCAATCACCGTCCCCAACAGTAGTAATAATGTTGTGTATGCTGTCAAGGACAAAGCTGAAGTTCTTGCTACGCATTTTCATAACATACATAAATTAAATGATGATTTATCTACTCACTATCACGCTCGAAACGTTAGACAGACAATAAACAGGTATCTTTCTCAAACATCCCCTACACTAAGTCCGCATATATTCATCACACCTAGCGAAGTTAAAAAATGCATTCGTACCCTACGAAACACCCAACTCTGCTGGGCCTGATAAGATCCGCATCTACATGATTAAGAAATTACCAAAGAAAGCTAAAAATGCTTTAGTCAGTCTCTTTAACTCCTGCTTTCGCCTAACCTATTTTCCTCTCACATGGAGAACAACAGTAACAGTGCCGATTGCAAAGTCTGGAAAGGACGCTTCTCTAGTGCAAAATATCAGGCCAATCAGCTTGCGAAGTAATATAAGCAAAATCTTTGAAAAAATAATCTTAATGAGACTAAATGAACATAGTGACAGATACACTATATTTAAAGAGTTTCAGTTCGCATTTAGACCTAAACTTGGTACGACAATGCAGTTAGCTGCATTATGCGATACTATCACTGACAATTTTAACCAAAATAAAAATACAGGAATATTACTAATAGATCTCGAAAAAGCATTCGATACTACATGGCATGACGGCATTATCGTTAAACTAATTAAGCTTGGTTTCCTATATTATTTAATATTACTAATCAAAACGTATTTATACAACAGATAATTTTATGTGCAATTAAAAAATATAAAATCGAGTAAAAAATATAGTAATGCAGGAGTTCCTCATGGAAGCATCTTAGGTCCGTACCTGTTTATCTTA
Organism: Coronaproctus castanopsis; assembly: GCA_032883995.1. NCBI lineage: Eukaryota > Metazoa > Arthropoda > Insecta > Hemiptera > Monophlebidae > Coronaproctus > Coronaproctus castanopsis. The sequence continues at coordinate 111,673,236 of CM065054.1, read as the reverse complement.
TATATAAATGACCTTCCGCTGACTGAACATGTCAGTCTTAATCTATATGCTGACGACACTGCACTCGTCGCAACATCCTATCGTATTGATACCATTTGCCGACGACTCAAAAATGCGGTAAATAAACTAATCAAATACTTCAATAAATGGAGAATCAACATAAACGAAAACAAATCCGAGGCAATTATTTTCACCAACTATTAACAAACAAGTTATGATCAAAAACAATATAATTCCTTGGAAAGATGATGTGACTCATTTAGGACTTGTCCTGGATAAAAAATTAACTTTTACAAAACATATAAATCAAAGTATTTATAAAACTCAACGCAAAATATGTAACTTGTTTCCTATATTTAATAGAAAGTCTTCATTAACAATTTCCAATAAGTTCATGATATATAAGACCGTAATATTACCGAAATTATTATATGCTGCACCGGTTTGGTGCTCGACTAACCAGAGCAACTTACAGAAACTCCAGCGGATTCAGAATCATTGTTTTAGAATCATATTAAATAAGCCGCGATATACACGCATTAATGCACGATTACCTCCATTTTCCATACATCAAAGACATCGTCAACAAACGAGCAACTAAATTCTTTAATTACTGTAACATATCTGACATACGCATAATAAATAATATTGGCAAACGATTATCAATCCTTGAAGCACAGATATAAGAAATATAAACATAGAAGAATTAAACATATACTACTTTAAATTTTCTTCTGTAGTTTTATCATTTTGTTTCTCGTCGAATTGGCACAATCAAATTTTCTAACGTTCTATTAATGTTCCGTTTTCATAGCTGTTAAGTTTACTTAAAAACTCGAAATTATTTTTTACTTCTGATACAGGTTTTTTTAAATTTTTCCTGTAAAAAAATTATTATTTTTACACACTATATTTAAATATATACATGTATATAAAGATTATCTGATAAGGAGACTATGTATTTTCCGTTACAGATATTTTATTCATCTATTGTTCTTTTATAATGATGTAAATGAAGTATAAATATACGTTTGTTCGTTTGTTTGTTTTATTGAAATTCACGGAGAAAGTCAGGTGTTCACCAAAATTATGCTTTTCCAACTACATGGAAATAACATAGACACCTTGTTGCTACAAGATCAAGGATCAAGACCATTGTGTCAAACAAATTTGTGCGTTAGCTCTAACACTTTTCTCAGTTTATATGATATTCACGCATACACTTGCATTTAAGAAATTAAGTTCTGGGGAACATAATAATGAACTCCGGATTTTAATGTTTTTTTTTTCGAATTACTACAGCGAGTCAATACAACCTCCAAGTATTCACAAACAGAAATTGTAGTCTTTCAGCACTCAAACGATTGCCCCATGGCAGCTCACAACTCACAAGAATTTCAAAAAATTTTGCAAAAATAAGAGATGGTATATAATAAATGTAGACTAATCATAAATAAGAAAAAAACAAAATATTAGTACAACTAATAAAAGAGAAAGAGAACTTGTGCATAAACTAAACCACAACGCAGTATGTAGAAAGCCTTAAATATCTTGGAAGTAATTTGAAGTATGTGGAATGTAGTAATTTTTTATTGAAATAAATAACAACAAAGAAGTTAAAATTACTAAAATTTTTCTTTGTGAAAAGTCACAACGCTTTCCAGCTGTTAGGCGATTATCGAGTGAATATTTAATGATTGCCAGATTGTTTTAATCTTTTTAAATATTCACTCGATAGTGGCCTAATAGCCGGAAAGCTTTGTGATTTTTCATTTTAGTAATTTCAACTTCTTTTTTGTTTTTTATCTTTTGGAAGTATACTAAGTAATAAGAACATCTATAAGATAAACGGCAGAATGTAACTACTTCATCTGCTATAAATAAGCTAAATAAGAGTATTTAAGAATAAACACATTTTCCGGACAACCAAACTGGCAATTTAGAAATCAGTGATATCGACGTCACTCGATGCAGCAGAAACCTGGGCTCCATAAAAAAAAAATATTCTCGCAAGCATTTCGCTAAGAATTCCGGTGTGTGTTGGCAGGATCACTTGACAAGAACAGAACAGTTTATTGAATAATTTACACTTATGACAAACAGTAAAAAGAAAAAAAAATGTGTACCGCTATAAGCTTACCACACATCTACATAAACAGAAAAATAATTTTAATTACTTAAGCATAATGATAATTACATACTAAGAGGAAAATACGAAAAACCTGTCAAATAAAAACCAAGCACTTCTTCAAGTATTATTACGGTTAAGGTAATACATTGTGAAATTACACATAATTAATAAGAATTACAAATGTTATTACATTAATAAGTGAACCTAAACATATTTAAATTGGACAAAGTATGAACTAGGTATACAAATATTTATTATAAATCTAGTTATTGCATTAAATTTAAAGCAAACTATGTTTAAGTCGCCAACGTTTATATATGGTATACATGAAATCAAGCTGCTTGGAACCGTAATTTCCGATCGATGCAATTAATTCATTAGTGTGTATTAAGCATTTATCACAAAAATGATTTGCTAAATAAAGTACAAAATCTCTAATATAGGGAATATTCTAAGATCAGCATGCATGTCAGCAATTTTGGTGCATCTAGAATACATCGTAGACATCTATTTTGCAGAAGCTGCAACTTATTGTAAGTAGCAACAGAAATTGAGCTCCAAACTGGGCAGGAGTACGTAATCACCGGGCGAACAAGTGTTTTGTATAGCATTAATTTATTATTAATATTAACATGCGACTTGCGGTTAAACAAGGGATAAATCGTACATATAGTTTTGTTAGCTTTAACTATGACTCGATTTATGTGTTCTGAGAAAGTTAACCTCATGTCTAAAGTAACACCTAAATAGCGAACATAGTTTGACCATCGAACTGATGCAGAATTTACTTCGAGCATCGCGGGAAGTAAAGGCCTTCTACGAGTGAAAAATATGGATTCTGTTTTTTCCGGATTTATATCAATTTGCCATTTGTGAAAGTAACGCACAGTACGATTTATTGATATTTGCAGCTTGTTACGTATTGCAGTAGGCCTGTATGAGCTACAGAAAAGTGCTGTATCATCGGCATAAAGAGCAACCTGAACATTTGCAAAGGTGGGAAAATCGGAAAGATATAAGATAAATAAAAAGGGCCCCAATACACTTCCTTGTGGTACTCCTGCTAAACACGTCTTCATAGTGGATTTGTCATTATTAACTATTACATAAAATAATCTGCTGCTTAAATAATTCGAAATTAATTTGATTAAGTATGGGGGAAAATGGAATCTAATCATTTTATAGATAATTCCTTTATGCCACGTCGTATCAAAAGCTTTCGCTACGTCGAATAAAATCATCCCCGTATGTTTGTTACAGTTGAAATTATGTGTAATGAATTCAGTTATTCTAGCGATCTGGTGAGTAGTTGAATAATTATGACGAAAACCAAATTGTACTTTGGGAACCATCGTATGATTATCAGAACGACTTGTTAGCCGAGAGAGAATTATTTTTTCTGCAATTTTACTCAGATTGCTTAACAAGCTGATTGGACGAATATTACAAATTTGAGTAGCGTCCTTACCTGGCTTGGGTAATGCAATGATTTTACCCACTTTCCAATTAGAAGGAAAATAACCACATTTAAACATTGCATTTATGATATTTGTAAACTCAACAATCGCTTTTTTAGGTAAATTTTTTATAGCTCTAGTTGAGACGTTATCATTTCTCACAGATGTTTTAAGCTTAATAGATTTAATGTTAGCAAAAACTTCTCTCGGTGAGGCATAATGAATTTTATTGAATGTGTTAATATTTTTTAAGTAATTTTTGACAGAGGATTGAATTTTATTAACCTGATAGGAAGAGGCTAAGTTGAAATTACGCATGTGAGCTTTAAAGTATTCTGAAGCGAGCAGTTCAGCTTTATCACTATTTTTATAAACGTGGCGTATCACAGAGAGGTGGGAGACATGTATGTCGTTTATTATATTGCTTACAAACTTTCCACAGACTGTTGTCATTAGGTGACAGTTTAGACAGAAAGTTATGAAATTGATCATTTTTATATTTATTCAGCAGAAAACTAACTAGTTTATGTAGAAGGTTTAATATATATTTTAAATTTCGGTACTGAAAGTGGAAACGGTTTTTGACATAAAGCCTTCGGATATGATTTTTAAATTTAATTATCACCACGATGAACATAGGTAAACTGTTATATGGTGTGTGATTTATTATTTTTTTAGGTACAAAGTATTCAGTGGAAGTAAGAATTAATTAAGTTAAATCGTCCAAATGCTTATTAATGTCAGCGATACTATGAATGCGCATGTTTAAATTTATACTGTTAGATATAAACTGCTTAAATCCAGACCAGTCCGCATTTTTATAATCGGGTAGAACGCATTTATCTCTTTCAACCACGTTATTAGTAACAATTGTGAATATCGGGTTGTGATTAGAGGACGGCTGAGTCATTGAGATAGGAGTGCTAATTGAAACATTTTTAACAACAGCAAGATCGATGATACTAGGTCGAAATCCCGCAGCATCAGGGAAAAAAGTAGGATAAGCAGGAGCGCAAATATTGAAATTTGCTCGTGTACTTATATCAGGAAGTAAATTACCATCTGCGTTGTTAGCAAAACAATTCCATAACTTATTTTTGGCATTGAAGTCGCCTATTAAAATAACTTTATTATCAACTTTCATCAGAGTGTGAATATCGTCAGAAAATTTGCGCATGCAATTAGGAGGCTTATAAACAGCGAAAATAGAAATGCTACGAGTTTTCCTGCTGTAATTAACATTATTACTAGTAGTGTTGTTATTTCTATTATTGTTAGTATGATCGAGATAAAGTTTTACACCAATAGCTTGTATACAGTTTAGTTTTGGTGTGATGATCTCTTCAAACCGTAAATGCTTGTGTATAAATAAAGCAACCCCACCATTTCTACGGCACACGTCCTTCCTACAAATGTTATAACCGGGAAAATGTAATCTGCAAGAACTATTCAGTTTAGCTTCAGACAATGCGATAATATTAATTTTATTTTGTATAGCAAATACATGAAATTCGTATAGTTGCTTGGAATTGTAATCCCATTCTATGCCAGTACGATGAATTGCATCACTTGACAAGCCGCAACATTTTACAACGGGCAAACTGACAGTCTATTTGTTGCATAACACGAATTATCTCAAGCGGTCTGGTGCGTTAGTATTATCGGTGAAGAAAGGACCCCCAAAAAAATTTTCTACGGGCAATTTCTGAATGGATAGTGTCTTAGTGGATATTCGCGATGTACATAGATTACTTAGGGCAAATATTAAAATAATGCGAAACTGATTCCGAGAAGTGAGGCAAACTAGCCATAATTACCTTTACAACTTTCGTATTAAAAAACTCGAATCATGATAGAAAGGAAAACATATAATCGCCTACTCAGAATATCAGCAAACTTCAGCAGATAGAAAGAAAGAAATTTATTTATTGACATAAATTCATTAGAAGTACAAAAGTACAAAATAATAAGAATTACGCGTACCGGAATTATAATATCCTTACCGCTAATAAACAAAATTCTTTATATAATAAATCTTATAATATATTTACTAAATTACAGATATAAATATATAAAACGCGGGAAAAAATTTGAAAAAAAATCCACTCCATAAAACGCTTTGTATCACATTAAGCATAAAAAAGGAATATTATTCGATATAATAACAATTATAAAGATATATAATATAATACACATATACGTATGTATATATATACATACATACACACACACATGTATATACACATATACATTAAATATTAATCATTTACAGTAAATTATGTTTAAGGCGTCTATGCTTATACTTTGTGTACATAAACTGTAGCTGCCTGGAATCGTAATTTCCGATCATTGAGATGTACTGATTTTCATGCAATACACAATTATCGCAGAACTTACGAATTATTATAGTAAGAATATAATCCCGAATAAAGGGTATATTTAATATCTCATGCATGTCCACTATTCTGGCATACCTTGGGGCACTTAATATGCATCTTAGACACCTATTTTGTTCTAATTGCAATTTATTAAAGCTCGCCTTCGAGATAGAAGACCAGGCGGGACAAGCATAAGTCATCACAGGACGAATAAGTGCTTTATAAATGATGAGCTTATTATTAACGTTAAGGTACGATTTACGATTAAATAACGCATACACTGTACTTACTGCTTTATTTGTTTTTAGAGCTGCGTAATTTACATGCGCCGAGAAGGTTAATCGTTTATCTAATAAAACTCCCAAATAACGTATACTATCCGACCAATTTATAACTTTATCATCTACTAGAAGTTCAGATGGCAAAATTGGTCGACGACGAGTGAAAAAGATGGCCTCAGTTTTTCATGCGTTTATTTCGATTTGCCATTTGCGATAATACTTTTCAGTTTTTCATGCGTTTATTTCGATTTGCCATTTGCGATAATACTTTAAAACGCGACGTACACCGTTTTCTAATTGATTTTTAATAGCAGTTGGTTTGTAAGAGCTGCAAAATATTGCTGTATCATCAGCGTATAAAGCAACTTGCATATTTATCAATTTTGGGAAATCATAGAGAAACAATGTGAATAAAAACGGACCTAAAATACTACCTTGTGGAACACCTGCGGCACAAGTTTTCATAGTCGATTTCGAATCATCTACCATTACATAAAATGTTCTATTGCTTAAATTGAATAGGCGAATGTAACAAGTAAGTGTGCTGTTAGAATCGGACTACTCCTCAAGACGCATCAATAGTGGATAGTACTCCATAGTTGGACAATGAACACACAAATAATGATGATGTATGTATAAATTTATTCATTTAGCTTAAACATTTTTTTTTGTATGAGATAATAGAGAAAATGACTTTATTTTTAATTACAAAAATTCGAATTGACCGAATAAAAGAAACGTACCAATTTATTATAAAATTTAAACGGAAAAACTTCATTTCACGCGGCTTTTCAGTTACTGGACGAAATTATAGAAAGTCCAAAAACAACAACATCTCGTATTTCGCGCCGCTAATGGTTACATCGGTTTCGTTCCGAGGACGACTGTAATTACTTCATTATCAACGGAGTGTGCGTATAACTAAAAGAAAATTAAGTAGTTTTTTCCGATTTTCCCTTTCGCCAGACGAGGCTGAAAATTAGGCGAGAAAATTTAGGAAAGTCGTTTTGTCCCGTAGACGTCCAGTAGGGAGTTCGGAGGGTAGTAGCGTAACGAGTGTATTACATACTGCTGTGTATTATACTTTTATTCAAAAATAAAATATAGCGACGTGTAAAAAGTAAAGATGGTTGCTGACGAGCTTACATAATAAAAAGAAATGAGTAAATAGGGCAGACCTCGATAAGGAAAGTTCAAACAGAAAAACTTGTTGGAAAGAATGACGGCTAATTAATAGATAGAGACAAAGATCGATGGCTAAAAAGTAAGGGGACGAGGAATGAAATGCAATAGCAATAGTAATAGTAATAGTAATAGTAATAGAAATAATAATAATAATAACATAAATTAGGAATAATAATAATAACATAAATTAGGAATAATAATAATAGAGTATGTCGGTAACAAGGGCTACGTAACCGTATACATTTAGCGCGCACTCTAAACATACTCAAGTAAACCAGATCGAAATGAACCAGGCCAGACTACGAAATATAAGAGTCTCGGACTTAATTCAGGGTATATTTATTTTTGCTTGCCTGACTAGTGGACTCTTTAATTGCACGCCTGATTAGAGGACTCTTAATTGCTCGCCTGATTAGAGGACTCTTAATTGCTCACCTGTCTGGGATGGTTATTAACTCTGTTTATGTAAATCTTTTTCAAACTTCTCACCGTTTGGGATTAGCTTCGTTCGTAGTAGTTGCTTAGTGAATTCTCTCACTCGTGATGAAAATTTCAGATTTTAGCGTTTCTCGCCTTCCACGCGGTAGACAGAAAAACGTAGTATAACATTAGAAAAAAATAATTCTTAATGCGTTTCAAGAAAAATTTTATACATACATACATACATATATATATATATATATTATATATATATCAAATATCGAAGGAGAAAAAAAAGAATTAATTAACCTAATTAAGAAAAAAGATGTCAGGTTTTTATTTAACCCGGAAAAATTAAAATTAGTTATTTTTCTTCTTTACCAAAAAGGAAAACTTGCGAATAAAAAACGCAGAAGTGATTAATAGCTGATTCGAATTCAAAAGCTGACACTTCGTAATTCGAACCGGAAAAAGTTTCAACCATCTCATCCGAATCAGACCCTCTTTCATTACGTGTGAATTATCTCAATCGGTGACCGACTTACCGTCACGAATAGCAGTCCGAGATAAAGATGCGAAGAGAAAAATTTCTGGAACAAGACAATCGGTAAGAAGAACAAACAGGCGTAAAATATGGTACGAAATTTCCATATTTACTCAGAAGCTTAATCAACGAGAATATAATGATCATGATGAATAATTTCAAAACCGATTCAACCTTTCAAATGTAATACCTTCCGGTGTTTCAAACACGTTACGCATCTTTGCAAATTTAGAAACGAGATAGTCAACAGAAAGCGACGTATTTAAGGATTTCTATTTAACAAATCCTATACTATTGTAACCAGAAAATGTTAAAATCGATCATTCTCAGCAGAGTACTACGATTTTTTGGTCATGTAGTCAGAGCCGAAAATATGGAGGCGCTGTTCGTTCAAGGTGTAGTGGGCTGCTAAAGTGTACCTCTTGGACGGGGTCTGATGCAATTTTCAGGACAACTGGCCGTACTTTCCACGATTGTGTAAATATCGCACGCAACCGTATTTGTTGGCGCAGCCTGGTCAGCCGTGTGACAAATCATAGTCGCGATGCACCTGCATGGGGTAACACGACTCGCTGATGATATTATTATTATTATTATTATTATTTAATATTTGGCAATTGATTTCGTAACGGCGAGACAACGAAGGTTTCTCGCTGTATTTAGTTCCAAACGATATCGACCAACATCGAGGTCAATAATCGACTTTTTAATCGACACGAAATAAAGTGATATATGAATTTCCTTTTTTTTTTAATTCTATTATTTACGCTCGCTCTATGAAACTGCACGTTATTCGTAGCGAAGATACAATAAAATTTCAGTTTAAAAATTATTACAGACAATCTGAATAAATACACCCGTATTTCGTCACGTTCAATTTACACCATCGAACGAGGCCAAAATTTAAAAGCGACCGATACTAACGAAAAAAACTCTTTTTCCCTTTTGCAAGACTGAAAACGTTCGGATACGATCTTAAGTAATCATCGACTATTTTACATTTCACCGATTTCGAGGAAGAACTAATTTATTTTTATAATTCACTCGAAAAGTGGACAGGGAATCTTAGAGAAAATTTAGATTAAGGAATAACCGGGGAAAAAATTCAAAGGAGACAAATGTCCACAAAACCTTAAACCAATCAATCACAGTCACGCTCTGGTATTTAACCAAAGCAAAGACTTCCATATTTGAGACAATGTACAGCAATATGCTCAGAAATAAGCAGACATACCGGAAGACCATTTTAACTACTTAGTCGAAGAACAACTGCTGGACACCTTCAATGACGTAGATTATAAACTTTTTAATCTGATGTAGGTTCACAACAAACTGTTGAGTAACACTGAGTACTTTTGACTTCATGAAAATACCACTCAAAAATTTCGCTAAATGGCTTCGTTCGTCAGATTGGTAATCGAATCAAATTTATTTCTTATAAAGTTGTCAATTTGACGCACTTTTTTGTTTGATTGTCGCCACTATTAAATCCGTTGCGCGATAAATTTAGTAGCTTATACCTAACCGATGGCGCCTTTTTCCAGATTCGAAATATTTTAATTTATCAACTTAGCATCACGTTCGAACACAGAGAATAAATAATATTTAAATATTTTTAGCGCGTAGTATCGTTTTTAATTTAACACATTGCAGTCTACACCCGTCTGTAACACGGATTTTGTACTTGACTTGATGCGACGGCACAAATTATGACTTGCAATGTCTTTGTAGTCTATGCCCGTGTCACAGACGGTTTTTTAAATTTACCTATAGAGATGGCACTTTTTTGGCCATTTTTCTTCCCCTCTGAAAATTACAGCTTTACTTATTATAATTCATGAATTTTATATAACATTTTATCACACCTTGGTCTTTATTTTTAAACAAATATTTTTTTTTCATAATTACCAACTGAGTAATTTGCATTCATACATACACAAATTTTTTAGATAAAAAAATTTCTACTAACAGTTTTAAATACATTTTTTGGAATTTTAAAGGGTATTGGATTAACGTGATCGATTTTTATAATAATTAATACATAAACCCTAAACTGCAATTTGTAATACATAGAAATAAAACTTTAAAAACAAGTTTCTCTCAAAATACGACAAACATAAAAAATGTACCTTTATAGTATGCCATATGCTAAATAAATCAGTTTAATGCTGTCATATTGAAACAATATAATATAAATTATAATACAAATACATTTACTATAATATAAATTATAATACAAATACATTTACTATAATATAAATTATAATATAAATACATTTACTTAAACCCAATAACCAGATTGTGTATGGAATTTTGTAAAACATTGTGACAAGCATAATGGCATTTTTCATTGTATGCATTCAAAAACAGTTTCCGTGTTTCCATCAATCCTCTTCTGCGTTTTTCTGTACAAACTTTACATAACCGAGCGATGTTCTTTTTTTTTTCCTTTGCCAACAATTTTCTGAGGAAACTGACGCCCGAGCAATCTGCCCCCAGAATTTTTGAACATCCCTGCTTGCTCAAAATTTTCCCCAGCTTTTTGGTTTAATTGAGTTGCTAAATTTCTGATGAATGTATTCAATTTATTGCTTTTTTATACAAAATAAAAGAATTCATTGCTGATATCGTAGTTAAATGAAAAAATATTTTTTTCCACCATTTTACAGTTTTTCTACGTGATTTTTATTGTAATAATCTTGCGATAATCTGTTTACAATATCTTTGACGGTATTTGCAACATTTGATTTTCCTACATACACGTCCACATTTAAAATATAAGCTGTTTCCACATCAGTTAACATAAAAAACTTTATACCAAACTTGTGTGGTTTATTTTTCATGTAAACACGAAAATGTACACTTCCATGAAAACACAAATTCCTTCATCCATACACAAATTTTTGCTTTGTTCAATAAAATTGTTCAAAACAGGACGAATCTTAAAAAGAGGATCATATTCATTTCTCCCTTTTGGAACATAACGTTCATTGTTATTTACATGTAACATAAATAATATTGCTTTAAAACGATCTCTATGCATCATAGTCGAACAGATGGAATTTAGATAAATATCTCGAGTACTCCAATAATCATTTATTTCAGTTTTATGGACCAAAGACATATGGAAAAAAATTGCAAAAAATCCATACATTTCGTGGAGTTGAATGGTTTTCCAGTTGCCAAACACAGAACCCCTGGTTAATTTATTATTACGTTTTAATTTTTCTATATTTACTCGTGCGTACCTATTTGTCTCCGTTTTAATTTGCTTTACAAATTCTCTATGGAAAAATATTTCAAAAAAGTCAATTTCGCTTGAAACATTTGTTAAGGGACACACTGGACCTGATACAGATTGAAAAACACGGAAACACGGCCTATCCACTTCAGAGGTATCCCATTCCAATTTGCATCTTTTATCTTGGCCTTTTTGTAGTTCAGGATTAAAAATTGCAGGGGGGAGAATTTTCTTCAACACGTTCTTGTGAAAGATAATTCTCCTCCAAGTTATACTCATTATCAGTATTGTTACATTCGTAAGAGAAAACAAAATAAAAAGGAAGCCAGTTAGATATAAGTGGATTAGCTAAACTCGTAGTAAATAACATAATATTAGGTACCAAAAGTATGAGTTTTTAATGGTCGGTTTCCTATAGATCAATAAATTTGTGGTCAAAATCATAACAAAAGTCGTTCTAAAACGTTTATAATAATTTTGGCCTGGTTTTAACCAAAAAAACTGAATGAAAAATATTACCATTCCAATTCTAATATCTAATAATTATTGAAATAATGTGCCTACGTCAAATAAATACAATTATGATCCTCTAGTACAGATCGATAGCTTACAAATAAATCAGAATACAGTATTTTTTACTTACAATAACATTATTAATATGTTTATAATTACACTTACTGCACTTTCTTCAAGTGGAAATAAATCATACGGATATAATGGTTTTAGATCAGCAAATATTGGCTCATTTTCATTGTCATCTAAATTATTTTCAATTTCGGAATCGGAATCATTGCAAACAATTTCTAAAATGGTTTTTTCGTTCAAAACTTGTGGCATTGTCACGTCAACGGTTAGTACACAATAGGTAAGAAAACAAAGAACTACGGATAACAACAGCGCATTCCTGAACTCGGACAGCGAAGTAAATATGCTTGTACGCGCGCCGTTTTTATTCCTCTTCAAGAAGAGGCACAGGGGAGGTAAAAAAAATAGTTATTTATAGAAAAAAAAACGCTGATTCTGCCTATGTAAAAGGAACCCGTCTACGACACTTACTCAACGAGATATTTCAGTTACAAACTACGAATCCGTCTGTAACACGGGCATAGACTGCAAAGACATTGCATTTTAAAAATCAGCCGTCACCAGAGAACGATTTAAAATCCGTCTGCTAGACGGGCACAGTCGCACGAAAAGAAATGTTTTCAAAATGCTCGACCGCAATGTGTTAAAAAATGTATTTCGAGGGTTTTTTTAATTCTTTTATTAAAATTTATATCACTCCATGTTCGATACTTTTGAATTTGACCCTTATTTCCTCGCAATCTAGACACGGGTTTACTAAGTCCTAGATATTTGTTAATCGTAATGTCTTCAGACGCATCTATCCGAATGTAATTCTACAAACTGACGAAGCATTTTCTTTTTATGGTTTTTTTAAAACAATCGAATTACATTTATACTAATTTTACGACGATCAGTTTCTTTTGTTGTAGAATTATTTCGTGTTTCTTAACTATCTCAGGTTACAATTAAGTGTGGGCACTTCCTATTGAAGTTTGAATTAAAAAGAATATTTACGATTCAGTTCGTTTAAGGTATAAAATATATATATATAAAAATTTCGAAGCTGATAAGTCCAAAAATGAAACAGAAAATTAATAATAATAATAATAATGCTAAACGTAACGAACGCTTTTATTACGGTATCAATGTCTATTTCTAATCTATCCACTTATACGCTATCTTTGTCACTTGAATAGTATCTAGCGTGAATTGTTGTTGTCCCTTCGTCTGGTTTATGAAGAAACTCAATAATAGCGACTAGTGTAATAAAAAGGAGAAAAAACAAGGTTAAACCTTTCTATAACCTCCCTTTGGACGATACTTCCACCTGAGAGAAGACAAAAGAACAATATTATAGAAAAATCATCTGGTGTTTTAGCTTATACGAGAAAAGTGCAACAGCTTTTTATATAACTGTATATTTTCGCTCACTAAGCAAATTTCCGTTGAAATTAGTCGGCCTTTGAGCCAAGTTTGAAGTTGAAATGCTGTTACGCAACATTTCTTCCAGAAACGTACTTTCAAGTTTCTCAGCTTCTACTCTACGCAGTACAAGTTGTATTGTTGTTTATTTCCTTTTAACGTAGTCGGTTCTTTTTATCGCAGTCAGTTTTCTACGCGCCGGTGTAAACCCCCTCCCCTTCCATCGTTTAATACGACTCCTTCGGTTGTAATATAATGTAATAAAAGGAAAAAACTTGTACAGTTTTTAATGATAAGATTTGCAAATTGATTTTGAGAAAAATAATCGCTTTCCGCGGAACTAATATAGGAAAATAATCAAAAATAGTTTGGTTTTTAACTGGTTGCGAACATATTATTTATACTCATCAGCTTTGAGCCAGTAATTTTGTACAGCCATACTAAGTGTGTTTATATAATCTTCGTTAATAAATCCATCCTAATTTAAGCTAGTATTTCGTCGCAATCGTAAAAATATAATAATTTACAACGTTTACATACGTGTAATATATACTTAGGTTGAAAATGAAAAAATAATAAATAAATTGCAGTTAAAATTAATCATATTTAAACGTATATTTTTATTATCAAGTTATGTCGACTTCAAAATGTGAATTATTTTTAATGCTAAATTATACACATATACGAATATACCTCTCTTTTCGATACAGCTTGGCATGATGGAGTATTATACAAAATGATTAAATTTAAATTTCCATTATTAGTTATTAAATTGATTAAATCATACTTAAGCCATAGAACATATTGCGCTACCAATTATTTAGAAAAATCGTCAATTAAAACACTTAAATGCAGGGGTTCCTCAGGGGAGTATACGCGGGCCTTACTTGTTCCTAATTTTAATGAATGACCTTCCAGAACTGCCTTTCGTTAGTACTGCATTGTATACTGATGATCTGGCCTTATATGTATCTTCTTATAGGACAGATACAATATATAACCGACTACAAAAGGCTGGAATTAATATATCTAAATATTACAACAGATGGAAGTTAAAATTGAATGAAGAAAAATCAGAAGCAATTCTAGTTACTAGAAGACGACCACTACCTCTAACTGAAATCACAATAAATTCAAAAAGAATTCCTTGGGTGAAAATATTTATTAACCTTATATTCGCTATAGAAAAAGCGCATAAAGCTACGCACACACTTTTTCCATTATTTAACAGGAAATCGGGTCTCAGTTATGTGAATAAAAAATTAATTTATAGGACTGCCATACGCCCTAGATTAACCTATGCTTGCCCTATATGGTCACTAGTGTCTAATAGTACATATAGGAAACTACAAGTATTTCAAAATTATTGCTGCACTAAGCGATATACTAGAATTTCTAGTCTACACGATCATTTAAACATTCCTTACATACGTTATTCTAAGTATAAGCATCGTAGATTAAAACATAGATTCTTGTAATTATTAACCTATTGTTAACTATAAATATTTTAAAGTTAAATTATTTCTAAACACATTGATTTTTGTTTTATTAATTTATTAATTTATTAATTTTTGTTTTATTAATTTATTAATTTATTAATTTTTGTTTCCTCAGTGTATCTGTTTTTTCTGTAGGTTGTTTTCATATTTTCCTGCATTATTTTCTTTAAATAATTTCAAAAGTATATTATAAGTTTTGTAATTATATATATTTGGAGTTGTTAATGTTTATGTATAAGTACTTAGCTTTAAGTTATGAAATAAAATTGTTTTCAGTTTATGTCTAAAACATATAATAAAAATTTCATTCATTCTAGCAGACGATTCCGACAGTTAATAGTGAAGAAGAAGAACTTAATGAATTTTATAATAATCTAATAGAAGCTATGCAACAACACCTCACAAATTTTTTGATGATCACCGGAGACTTTAATGCAAAAATAGGCATTAAACAAAATCAATACGAAACAGCAGTTGGTGATTACGGTTAGGAGGGAAGAAACGAAAGAGGAGAAATATTCTTAAAATTCCTTGAAAGTAATGGGCTCTAATGAAAACCTTCTTTAAGAAAAACAGTAAAAGGAGATAGACTTGGAGAAGCCCCAACTTTACTTATAAAAATGAAATCGAATTTAAAAATAGTGCAAGATATATCAGTGATAAAAAGAGTTAACACTGGAAGCGACCATATATTGGTAAGAAGCAAAGTGTTTATACCCATAACAAGAATAAATTTCACTACAGAAAAAATAAAGTAAACATAGTTGACCCTGATAAATTCAGAACAAACAGACGGATATCTAGAGGAATTAAAACTACAAATTCAAAAAGCAGGAAATATTACGTTAGGAATAAATGAGCAAAATGAACTGATTACGAATATTATGAAAGAAGCTGCAACTAAAGTTGCGCCTAGGACAAAAAAAGGGAAAACCGGAAAAATAGGCGACGCCACAAAACATCTAATGGAAAAAAGGTGGAAAATTAAAGTTGATACACATAGAAATCAAGTTGAATAGATAGAACTGAATAAATTGATAAGGAAACAAATGAGAAATGATATATTACAACATAATACAAAAATAGTTAAAGAAGTAATAGAACGCAACAAAGGTCCCAAAGTGTTCAAGAAAGCAATATCTACAGGAAGTAAAATACTGCCAAAATTGAAAAACCACAACGAGGATACGTTTACTGGCAAAATAGAACTATTGAAAGAAATTGAAAGATTTTACACAGAACTATATGATACAAAGGTAAAACCGAATATGAAAAATCAGATAACGTTAGGCAAGCAGAGAGGTAACTTACCGGAAATACTAACTTCAGAAATTACCATTGCAATGAAGAAAGTAAAAAATCATATAGCAAGTGGACCAGGATAATATAGAAATGATTAAAGAAGGGAAAGACGAGATACCAAATTGGTTGAAAGACTTGTATAATAAATGCCTGAAGGAAAACAACATCCTCATTCATGGAAGGAAGCAGATGTCGTCTTGATACACAAGAAAGATGATACGACTAAGATTGGAAATTATAGACCCATTAGTTTAATGTCACACATATACAAGATTTATACAAGTATTATTGCAAAGCGGCTGATGAAGCAAGTGGATTATTATCAACCATGCAAACAAGCAGGTTTTAGATCCGGCTTCAGCACGCATGACCATGTGCATACTATGAGAATTTTAATTTCAAAATGCAATGAATACAAGATAGAATTATACATGTCATTCATAGACATCCATAGAAATATGGACAATAATAAAAGCTCTTAGCGAACAAGGCATAGAAGACGAGTATTATAAACATAATAAAAAATATATATGATTCGCCCACTATGAAATTGTGGAAAAAACAAATGAAATAATAATAAAAAGAATAATTAGTCAGGGGGACACAATATCACCTAAATTATTCATAGCATCCCTGTAAAGTATATTCATAAATTTAAACTGGGAATCATACGGTATTAATATAGATGGGAAAAACTCAATCATTTACGTTTTGCCGATGATATTGTGTTAATCAGTAATAGCGCACATGCTTTATGGTAAATGACTTTCATAGTTGCTCTAAAGCAGTAGGATTGAAAATAAATAAAGATAAAACGAAGGTCATGTCAAACTCACACTTGTTACAAGAAATAACAATAGATGGGCAAATATTGGAGCAGGTTAATGAATACGTGTATCTGGGCCAAGTAATCACTGTAGACAAAGAAGCAATGTATAAAGAAATTAAAAGACGGACGCACCTTTTATGGATAGCGTTTGGAAGGCTAAATAGTGTGTTGAAAAACAGAGACATACCGAACTGTTTAAAAAAGGAAGCATATGAACAGTTCATCCTCCCAGTGCTCACATACGGAGCGGAAACGTAGTGTCTGACAAAATATGTTGTTAGGAAAATGGCCGTTACGCAGAAGGCCCATGAGAGAATAATACTGGGTATCAAGAGGCTGGATCGAAAGATAATGTAGCCAACCAAGCTGGTGGATGTAATACATCGCGTAGCTAAATTAAAATGGAACTGGGCTGGTCATGTCACTAGAAGGACGGACGATAGCTGGACCAAAAGAATAACGCTATGGACACCGAGAAAAGGGCAAAAAATCCCTGGTCGTCCGTGTACGCGATGGCAAGACGACATTGAAAAGTCAGTCGGAGTTAAATGGATGAACTATGTTTGGGACATAATACAATGGAAAAGGAAGGGAGAAGTTTATATCCAGCAGTGGATAGAAACAAACAAATCGAGAGCGTGATATATATATATATATATATGCAGAGCAGTCAATTATAAATTTCCACCTTTTTTTTTCTATATGCTCTATCCTCTAAAAACGTCATTGATCTCTGGCTAAAGTTGACCTTTATTCGTAAATTTCTGAAATATTGACTTAGTTCTTTTTCAGATTCACAGTTCGCATTATTTTGGGTCGACCACTTTTGGCAACTTGTATTTGTACAAAATATTCTAACAGCCGATGATGATAGCTCTTTTTAATAATCTCAGTTTTCTATATAGACGATAATAGTCTATGTTTGCAACTTTTACGATCTAAATAATTCTTAACGTTAATTATCGTTTGGTTTCAACGCTACACAGCAAATTAAAATGTTTGTTTTGTTTTTTTTTTGAAAGCGTATTCCAGCTCCCGTCATTATGCTCCTTATTTAGTTGAATACATCTGGTTCGTCGACATTCATGACGGCATCTTTTACATTAGGTGAATACCTAATAAGCACGAAATCTCCTTCACATATTTGTGACTCCACGAAAATGACGATCTCGTCTGGGATTTGTTTGATGTACTGAATACTTAATTAAGACGGTTCTTTAAATATTTAAATTATGATCTCCATTATCCTGCTCTAAAACTTATGCCAATCGCGGTGTGCAACGTATAACGTAGCATATGCAATAAGTATAATTACTTCTTTTATTTATTACGGGTCTTTGTATCATTTCTGATATACGGCGAGCCATCCTGGGCGTTACGTAATTATTATTTAAAATTTTTTGTTTGTGTATACTCACTGTAAATTATGCTGAAATATACGTTGTTGTTGTTGTTATATATAATATATATGGTCTGACTAACACGTAAATAATAATTATTTTTTCAACAATAAATTATTGATAACTCAATTAAAAATTAAAATTCTGTACCATCTTTCATAAAAAACACGTCTAATATATACATATATATATATATATATATATATATATATATATATATATATATATATATATATATACACATATTTTACAACAACAACGTATATTTCAGCATAATTTACATTGAGTATACACAAACCAAAAATTTTAAATAATAATTACGTAACGCCCAACATGGCTCGCCGTACATCAGAAATAATAATACAAAGACCCGTAATAAATAAAAGAAGTAATTATACTTATACTTATAATGACAGCAAAAAATAATTGAAAAAAAAAACTGTACAGCAAAAAACAAAAAATTAAGATAGTAATAATAAAACAAAAGAAAAAACACTTTAGACATTAAAAAATAAATAAAGAAGGAATATTAGTTTCTAAAATAGGCGCCGCAAAAACATTACAACAGGTTATGTTTGAGCCTCCTATGTTTATATTTACTATACATAAATTGGAGTTGCCTGGAATCGTAATTACCAATGGTAGAAATTAAACTATTATCGTGGACTAAGCAGTCATCGCAGAACTTACGCGTTAAATTTAAGATATGGTCCTTAATATAAGGCATGTTTAAGGTAGCATGCATGTCAACTATTTTGTGGTGTCTAGGGACATTTAGCACACATCTGAGACATCTATTTTGAAATACTTGTAACTTATTAAAATTTGTATTTGAAATAAAACTCCAAGCTGGACAACAGTACGTCATTATGGGACGTATAAGTGTTTTATACAGAATTAATTTATTATTTACATTAAGAAATGATTTTCTGTTGATTAATGGATATATGGTAGATATACTCCTGCTAGCTTTCAAGGTAGTATGACTGACATGTTCAGAAAAATTTAGTCTGTTATCCAAGACTACCCCGAGGTATCGAACATGTTTTGACCAACTTACAGTGGTAGAGTTGACCTTAACTTCAGCAGGTAACATGGAACGCCTGCGGGAGAAAAATATAGCCTCCGTTTTATCACAATTAATATCAATTTGCCATTTTTTATAATAACGAAAGACACAATTTATTCCTGACTGTAATTTATTAGTAATTGCTTTAGGTATATAAGAAGTACAGAAAAGAGCTGTATCGTCTGCATAAAGAGCAGTCTGAATATCAGGTAGGTTTGGGAAATCAGATAAAAACAAAGTAAACAGAAAGGGACCCAGAATACTACCTTTGGGGACCCCCGCTGAGCACGTTTTCATAGTAGACCTTGAATCATTGATAGTAACGTAAAATAGTCTGTTTGCTAAATAGCTGCTAATAACGTTGATTACATAACGAGGAAACTGATATTTTATCATTTTGTAAATAATACCTTTATGCCAAGTAGTATCGAAAGCCTTCGCAACATCCAGGAGAACCATACCAGTATGTTTATTACGATTAAAATTATGTGTGATAAACTCCGTGATTCGTGCTACTTGCTGGGTGGTGGAATAACCTGGACGAAAGCCAAACAGGAATGATTTTTTGGTTATCTGCATGAAGTCTTAAACGGGATAGTATAATTTTTTCCGCTATTTTGCTTAGATTGCTCAATAAACTAATAGGATGTATGTTACTTGCACATGAGGCATCCTTTCCAGGTTTGGGAAGAGCAATAATTTTGGCTATCTTCCAACTGTTTGGATAATAACCGAATCTAAAGATAGCATTAATTAAATTTGTAAGTTCAATAATAGCTTTTAGCGGCAATTTCTTAATAATGGGAGTAGAAATATTGTCATCCCCTGACGAACCTTTTACTTTTATAGCTTTAATATTGTTAAGGACTTCACTTGGGGTGACAAGAGGGAAAATATTGGGCAGTAGATTGGCATTGAGGAATTTTTTAACAGCTGAATGAATTTTTCTCACTTGATAGCCAGATGCAAAGTTAGAATTACGATTATGAACTTTGGAATACTCTGATGCTAAAAACTCAGCTTTCGCTTCATTTTTGTAAACATAGTTATTTAAGTGTGAATCGTAGAGTGGTGGAAGAGCTGTATGCTGTCTCGTGTATTGTCTGCAAACTTTCCATAGCTGACTATCATTAGGCTCAAGCTTAGAGAAAGTTGAATTGAAATTGTAATTTTTAAATTTACGCAAAAGAAAACTAACCAATTTATTAAGAAAATTAAACATGTTTTTCAAATTTTGAGAACGATTAGAGAAACGATGCTTAATGTACAATCTTCTAATATAATTTTTAAATTTGATGAGAACCATGATACAAGTTGGTAGTGCCAAATGCGGATAATTATTAAGTGGTTTATTCGGAATAAAAAGTTCCGACGAAGAATTAATTAACTTCGTAAGAGTTGATAAATGATGGTCAATATCAGCAGGACTATGTAGCTTAAGAAGCAAATTAATATTATTGTTAATATACTCCTTAAATCCTGCCCAATTTACATTTTGGAAATCGGGCAGAACTCTATCGGCTATGTTTAATTTACTTCCTGCAATAGTAGTGAAAATAGGGTTGTGGTTGGAAGACAAACAATTTATTGAAACAGGAGTTGCAATAGAAACATTTTTGACCAAAGCAACATCTAAGATACTAGTACGATATTGAATAGCATCAGGAAAGTATGTAGGTTCTTCAGGGGCGCAGATACAAACATTTGAACGTAATGCGAATTCAAAGAGAATATTACCAGCACGATTATTATTAAAGCAGTTCCATAACTTGTTTTTTGCATTAAAATCTCCAATCAGAATAACTTTGCTATTTACACTCATCAAGGATTGAAGATCATCTAGGAATTTATGATTAAATCTAGGTGGTCTGTATATCGCAAAAATACTAATAAAATTATTATTATTAATATTATTATTATTATTATTATTATTGTTATTATTATTGTTATTAATATATAAATTTACGCCTACTGCCTGTACACAACATAGCTGTGGTACCGGCAATAAGTCAAATTTTAAACGTTTGTTAATAAGCAAAGCAACTCCACCACCTCTACGAGTCATATCATTTCTATAAACAAAATAGCCGGGAAACTTTAACTTATACGTGTTGTCAAGCTTAGTTTCTGATAATGCTATAATATCCAACTTATTACGAGTTGCATAAACATGTAGCTCATTACACTTATTAATAATAGAATTACAATTCCAGGCAACTATACGAGTATCTAGATTTATAGACATTTATAATAAATCAATAACGGTTTCAAAAATTACTTGCAACTTAGTAAAAGTATCCTTATTTCTAATCGATTTTAGTTTAGTGATTATCGTTTTAATTACGTTAAAAATATGTCTTAAATTTAGATCACGAAAGAGTGATAGAGCATCGTGTATTGAGAGCATATCGTCATCACCTCTTTGGGTAGTAACGGGAGCTCTTACTCTGCTAGCGTACGTTTCATTAACAATATTATTTAAGCCTGAATGTCCTGCGTCATTTTTGGTATTTTGAATATTCCGCGAAAACGATCCAAAAGGTGGTTTGCTATTTCTTAAACTAGAGTGAATATGATTGCTACGCGCACTAACAATTTTTTGAATGATATGACACTCTTGCGAATTTGCAGGGTGTTGACCCAAACAGTTTGCGCATTTATACGTCTGAACACTGCACATAGAACTCGAATGATTTTCGCCACAACGTATACAACGATCGGGTAGTTGGCAATTATGCGACACATGCCCAAACCTTTGGCAACGATAGCACTGTAGGTAAGGAACTTTTCTGCTGTACTTTTCCCACCTGATAATGCAAGAAAACAGAGCCTTAACTTCCAGTATATTGCGCGGAAGAGTATTAGGTGGAAACATATATATATATATATATATATCTTATTAAGCGAGCAATATTTATACATATAGCTATCTTGTAAACAGGTATAACGATTTGGATAAAATTTTATTCATACGTGTAATTTATTGAGTAAATAAAAATGGCCTATACGGAAATGACGAATTTTGAAACTTTTGGGACCCGACCACGAGTACATTCCCAAAAATTTTGGAAATATAGATTTTTCCAATCACATTTTTCAGGATAGTTAGTTAACGTTATAAATTTTAGCTTGATCGCATTAAACCGTTCGAATGTTATAAACTTAGAAGTTTACTTGTTATCCCATACAGTCAGCCACATTAATATTCGGTCACGGCATTGCGGAACAAATGAACGCATCAAATAGATTGAAGTAATAAAGTAAAACCTTTTAAATACACGTGTGTAAAAAAACAACAAAAACATAACATTCCTGATTACAATAACGGTGGTGATCCACATTAATATTCGGTCAGTGTTAAATTATGACTTAATTCCTGTATTATGGTAAACGAATGACCATATCAGTATTTAACCCTTCCACCGGATCACATTTTTCAATCGATGTGACATCGAAAAAATCAAGTTGCGGCAGTAATCTGGAAGAATATTGCTTCAGTAACCTCCTTTTCAGTTGGGTAAGTCTGATAATTGGCTCTTCACGTAGTTTCCCGTTCAAGAAATTCCATACATCCTCTATTTGGTTCAAGTCAGGAGATTGTAGCAAGACTGGCATGACGGAGTGGCAATTATAAAGCAGCCATAACCGAGTGTCGATTGCGGTATATTAGGGGGCATTATCCTGATATAGCTGAAACATGTTCTGTAGAAGCAATTTCTTGGTGCTGGCCTGTAAATTAGTTTTTAAAACCCCAAAATACGAGGCAAAACGTTAAGGATTCACTACAAAATACCACGCGATTGAAATAGTCATATATGTAATAACGATTATTAATAGTATTTGATTATCCAAATATATTTTCCGAAAAAACACGATTTCACGTAAAAAAAAAATACCGGGCAAAAACTCAGTTAACCAGGTACTCTCTTTCTCCCTCTCCCTCTCCCACCCTCCCTCTCTCACTCTCTCTCTCTCTCTCTCTCTCTATATATATATATATATATATATATATATATATATATATATATATATATATATATATATATACACACACAAGGTAGCATAGTTATTTTTTCATTATTCAAAAATACTTAACATTCCTTAATCGGAACGTGATAATTTCGAATTATTTGTTTAATTGAAAACCATCATACTAATTCATTTATTACGTTTCATATAAATTTCGTTGCTACTTATTACGTTATATAAATTTCGTTACAATGTAGACGTGAATGGTGTTCACTCAAATTAAACAAAATTATTTTTCTCTCGACTATTTTAAATATCGAGTTTAATCCTTCCGTAATATGCACTAATGAATCCCAGAACATACATTATTAAATTTTGTCACCACGTAGTTATGCTTTTAAAATTTTAAAATTTGTCACCACATAGTTATGCTTTTAAAATTTTAAAATTTTTCACCACGTAGTTATGCTTTTAAAATTTGTCACCACGTAGTTATACTTTTAAAATTTTAAAACGAACAAGAAAAACGGAGCGTCACACTTTTACATAATAATGGGGAAGATAGAAGGAAAAACTTGACGAAGAAGAATGTCTTGGTTCCAAAACTTACGAACATGGACAAATTGCAGCGTTGCAGAATTGTTCCACACAACTCGAGCGCGTATAGGGAATTAATGGAGTCTGCCAGTGGATGTGTCTAAAACCGAGATCTGTCATGCGCTGAAGAAGAAGAATTTTCAAAAGAGATAACAATAATGAACAAAAAAGTTGTTAAAATCGCTAAGTTTTTACTATATATTTAGAAAGACCACAAAAAGTGCTTCTTAGCCATTATCAAGTGGACATAGAAAATTCAAATTTTGTTTTTGTTTTTTCTTACCCAATTCGTGAAAACGATGGAGGTAAATATATTGTTCAAGTGAGATACAAATACAGTAAAAATAACAGATTGCTCAGAACTTGTCCAATTAAGTTTATGGAATTCTGAACAAAACTGTTTTACAATATTATAATAACAATTTGTATACATAAATTTAAACTAGTTGAGATTATATAATTAGTTTATAAGTTAAAGCAAGAACCAATTATATTTAAATATGTTTAGGATAGTTGTAATTATATTTAATTGCATAAATAAGTTTAAGCTAAATGTACATATTTTTTACGGTGACTTAGTTCAGCATTCGCGAAAGTGTTAAAAATTATAAATAATTTGGTTACTAGTTGATCATTGCTAATATCGCTGAAATCAGTATTACTACAATTACAGCCGCTAAGTATATGCTTAACAGTGTCATTACTGTTACACGTCACGCAATTTTCAGAGTATACAATTTTATATTTATATAAGAATCTTTAAGTAAACCATGACCAGTAATGAAACGTTAAAAAAAAAAATTGGTACGAAAGATGTGACTTAGTCTGTTTTCTATATTTAGGAAATAATTTTTAGTAATACCGTTATATTCATTGCACCGTGTTTGAAATTTATTATTATAATACTTATCTAAGACAAGAACAAAACGTTTACTCTTTAATAGTTTTCCTTCGTGCATAAAATAAGATACATCATTAAATTCGTGATATATATTTATATTGTTTTTAATTTTAAAAATGTAATTGTGTATTTCATAATTTAATGGTTTAATACCTGCAATAGCAATACATGCCATATAACTAATAGTACGGTAAGATTTAATCATTTTTATTGCAATAGTCCGATGATAACTTTTTAATATGTTCTGGAATTTTTAACATATCTATGTATATAACGCTTCAACTAAAAATGTAATAAAATACTTAATTTAGATGTACAATATTACAAGAATCAACTCCGGGTTTTTACTTTCGTGTTTTCTTCTGTAATATTCTACATCCAAATAGTAAAATGTAGTAAAATGCTTAATTTAGATGTACACTATTACAAGAAATGAAAAAAGAAACGGAAACGAAGATGATTTTTCACTTTCGCATTTTCTTTTGTAATATTGTACATCTAAATTAAGTATATTTTCTTACATTTTATTTTGTTTTTGTTGCTTCTAGATTTTTGATAATGGCTGAACAGCCGAAAAAATTGGTGTTATGTTTATATATAAAAATTTAGTGATTTCAACCACTTTTTGGTTGTAAAAATTACCACATTCCTCAATGTAGTTAGTCGGTATATAGTTGTTGGTTCGACTAATATCGGCATTTTACAATTCATTTTGAACGTTGTATATTTACAAATTAATTATAAACACGATTAGAATCACATTGATCGACGTACAATGTAAAATAAAACGAAAATTGTAAATGTAGAATTACAAATTTATTTAAACTTACCGGTTAAAACAAGTGACAGTATCGCAGTTAACGATCTTAATGAACATTGGCGAGTCTTCTTGAAATATTATCGTTAAAAATCGCACTTATTATTTAAATAAAATTACTAATTTATTATAGCCGAAAAAAAAGAACCGAAATTACGCGGGAAACAAAAAATGTTTTTAAACGAATCACAAAACAGCCAACATAAACAACAAGTAAACCGAACGGCTAGTCTGACGTAAACTGTCTAGTCTACCGTCTATCGCGATCGAAGGGTTACGAACACCGCGAACCCCGCCTACCACCGCACTAACTTGGGGGAATTACGTTGGACTGTCAATTAGATCAATATATCGTAAATCTGATTTTAAGTTTATCTTAAATAATTTTATAAAAATAATATACGATTTCTTTCTTGCACGAATTCAGCTGAGCTAGTGTATATATATATATACATACATATAACATTTATTATACTAATATTTAATTCGAACACATAATAAATATAAAAGGAAAAAACTGAAATAAAATGTGAGAAAATACTTAATTTAGATGTACAATATTACCAAAAGTTTCATCCTTATAATGAAATCTGTAATATTGTACATCTAAATTAAGTATTTTTTTATATTTCATTTCATTTTTTGTTATTTCCTTTTATGATATTTCTTACATATATTTTTACATTATTTTTTTTTACATCCACTAGATATTGGGGTTTAACAGTCGAAAAACTTAGTTGTGATCTTTTTATATAAAAATTCAGTAATTTTAATTCCTTTTTCTTTCATTGTTTATTCATATTTTGAAAAATCATTACATTCCATATTGTTCAAATTAAATATTAGTATAATAAATATTATACATACGTATAATACTACACATGCGCATATGGGTATGTATAACGTATGTACGAATATATCTATACACGATTTAAAATGTCGAGAAAAATTGTTAAATTCGATCGATCGAAAACTTAATTTACGAGCGTTAATATATGTTTAAATCACCTGTAATAGCGTTTATTAAAAGATGGCCCGGATACGCGTTCGTCGAGGATATATGATATATCAACGCGCAGAAAAAATACTGAAATATGACAACATAGATTATTTAGGTTTCAAAATAAACGGCAAAATAATGCGAATTGTATAAGTTGACGGCAAAGCTTTATCAATAGCGGGCTCGACGAAGCAAATGATGCTGAATAGATTAAATAAAGCAAGGCAAAAAAAGGAAACGTACCTATCTACAGGCCGAACGAAGACCAAGGCAGACACTGATCGACAAAAGACGAGAACATCAAGATGAAAAGATTAACGACAGAACGGAAAAAATGGAGAACTTGGATGATAAGTTCGAACCAGTCACACACGACTGATACACCGATTGATCGATATATCGATTTAAAATGTCGAATGAAAAATATAATAACTGAGTGAAAAAATATCTTAACCGCGTTGGTATATATTTTTTATTATATGCAAACAGCGTTTATTATTAGCTCATAACAGGCGTATATAATAAGCTGTATTTACAGCTTTATACGAATGCATGCGTTATTATTATTATTATTATTATACGTACGAAATAAATAAAATAATGGTAAGCTTTTTTTTTTTTTTGAATTTCAAATTGTATCAGCCTGTTCAAAATAACAAGTTAAAACAATACGCATTTTTTCACATTAATCAAGAAATATGGGATCCTTATTATAACAGTATAACTATTATAATTACACCGAGAAAGATAGAACGTTTAGAAAATATTTAATTTATTTAAATGTCATTTAGAAAATACACATATATATATTCGCTTATACGTAGAGTGATAAAAATTAATTTTAAAATTTCGGGCTGACCGATATTTAGATATATGTACCAACACTGTGACACTTTATGTCGTCGATTGAGCTTCGTTATTATTTACGACAAACGTTCAATATGTATATTTTTCCATATATACACACATAGATATAAACGTATATATAAAATGATTATTAATTTGTGTAAAAAGTTGCTTAACACACACACACACACACACATATATATATATATATATATATATATAATGTAACAACCATGCTTGTTACATCGTTAGTATTAGTGAGCAGTTAAAAGTGATAGACTGAAATTAGAATTAAAAAGTATATATCGAAATTTAAATTAAATTAAAAATATATACGTGGATGATGAAAGAAAAAGAAATAGTATATATATAGATATATGTGTACGTACATCCGGTCGGCGTCGCGAACGTGACTTTCCCAAAGAAGAGATAGTAAAAAGGAAATATAATAAAAAAAGAAGTAGAATGGAGTTAGAGTAATATAAGTATAGATATATATGTATTGGGGAAAGCACGCTGGCGCCAGTAAGATTAAAGTTGTAAAAGATTCGTCAAAGTCAGTATATAAAAAATGCCGAAAGGTTATATATATAATAAATCAAGAATTGACATGGCGAGAGCAAAAAAGAAAAAGGTAAATATAGCATAAAATGGATTCAGTTGGCATTTTGGTCGAAGACCAAAAGAAACAGCTCCGAATTTTCTGATTGGCTAGCCCAAAAGAGAAATCGGAGGGTTCCGTCGAAAATAGTCAATTTAGGAATTTCTAATATCTATAGAATTCCTAGAAAGCAAGTATATGGAGTATATGTGTATATGTGTTATGTTACCTGATGCTGGCTGCCGTACTAATAACTATGTATAAGACTATATATATATATGTATAAGTATATAACTTAAAAATAAGGGACAATGAAACTTTTCCTTGATTCAATTATTTTCGTCGAAAATGGACAAAAACCATAAAGATGTAAAAAGAGAAAATATAAATATAAAGAAACCGGCATTTCGTCAAAAGTAAAAGAAATAATAAGTATAATAAGGACAAGATACCTGTGTCGCCTCCGGAGTCCTGGAGAGTAAAAAATAAAAATAAAAAATACGAGTTTTGTCGAAGTCTCGCCAGTTTCGCCAGTTGAATTTAGTCAGTCGAGTCAGTCAGCTCTTAGAGTCGAGTAAGAACAAGTCGGAGAATAAGTCACGTTAAGTCGGACCGCGTTCGAAGAAATAAAGATGGACCGTCGGGACTTCGATCGCGAAGTCCATCCATCTAAGTATTAAGGAAAAGTTCCGCTGTCTTAAATTATAAAAAATAAGTGGTTATAATTTAAGAATAATTAATTTAATAATACACCCAATGTTATATATATATATATATATGTGTGTAACATTGTATAAATATAATTAATCGGGATTTCTTTCCAAAAAATAAAGTAAAGGATAAAATAAATTTTTTATAAAATAAAAACCGCGTTTTTTTATTTTCTTTTTCATTAATTTATTTTATTATATTAACGGTCGTGGGCCAACCAACGTGGCATCCCGGACATACCTCAAAAAACCAGAAAGTCGGTAACGTTGTATGTTTAATATTTATATTTAAATATTTAAGTATATAACGTAAATAAAAATATATAATAAATGCTAACGATCCGTATGTATGTGTATATGTATTTATATATATATATATATATCGTACGGGTCGTTACAATATATTGTGACGTTTATTAACTTCCAACGTCGTCGTTGGCAATTTACAATAAAGTTTTAAAAGTTTTAATGTAATTTTTAAAAGTTTATTAATTGTAATTGCATTTGAACAGAAAATTGAAAAAAATTCAGCCACATTACTTTATTTGCACACCTCGTATATATTCGGTCGTGTGGAGGCAATTTATTACGTTCTTCACCTCGCGATAAAGGATGATTATTTTTTTCTGAATAGTACTTTAACCTCTTATTGTGATCCTTAAATTGAAACGTTATGTAGACAAACGGAATCGCGTGCTATTGTATGAATCTCGTGGTCGCCTTTTGTTTATATTCTAAAAGGATTACCAATTATAAAGTTGACAAAATTTACTACGAGATATATGAATGAAATTGCTATCGAGTTTTATAATTTATTAACTCCAAACAGATCTAAAGAAAAACCATGTAAAGCTGCCAATTACACGAATAGATATTTAAATCAATTTATGCCTATTTTAATTGTGCCTTTATTGACATTTAAACTTTGAACAAATATATAAAAAGCGAGCAACTCATTTCATCTAAACGCATAAAATTTAACATAAATGACAAACACGTAAAATTTAACATAAATGATAAACAGACAAAATGTTACAAAAGGAAATTCATATATTACGTAAAAAATTATAAATATAATAATAATAAGATTTGTACGACCTGAGGTATACCGCAGGTAGGACCGACGGTGACGCCGGAAGGTGTCTCCTATTTACGAATTTCACTGTTGTCCTGAATTCCGTACACACTATTATTATTATTATTATTATTATTGTTCGCATTCGTAATAATTTTAATTTATTCGCGGTTATTTTTTTCCCCGTAGGTATTATTTCGGACTTAATTGACCAGAATTAAATCTTACGTTATAATCTTAATAGTTTATTCGAAAACACGCGATAAAGTTAATTTCAATGTACTACGAATCTATCACCTAGCATATATCGAATGCATATATATCTATCTATCTATCTATATATATATATATCGATTTTGTTACGTTTTAACGATTCTAATGACTAGACTATCTGTTAACGAACTTACTACAGATCGATTATCTCGACGACTAGCCTGTATCCTAATACGAACGAATAACTGATAAAATTAACGAGCTACGAGACTCATGGCTTTACACGTATCTCTAATCTTCGGAAATTCCCCAGTACAATGACGGTATCTACCTATAATGTTTTCGGATATTATTCTCGTCATTCTACTGATTATTATTATGTTCACATCTCGGGTAATTTTCGTAACTATTACAATCTGTACGTTGTGAAATATATCAATTTTCGACATTAATACCTACACTATAATAATATTTTATTTATTTATTTTTTTTAAAATTATCTTTTCTTTTTATATAACTAATATTAATTCCTTAACTACCCCCTATCTCTTAACACGCCATTATGTATGTATATATATATATATATATATATATATATATATATATATATATATATATATATATATATATATGATAACTTTTCAAACTGTATTACTACGAATATGTTTTGTAAGTAGAAAAAAATTAACACATCTAGTCGAAAATTATCAAAATGTTAAGACGGAAATAATTGTAAAGAGTTTATAAAAATTATATAAACTATTAACAAAAATCTATATACAGGCAAAAAGTCGAACGAGTAAAACATTTAAGATATTGTTCATATTATATCGCGCTTGATATGTTTTAATACGATGAAATAAATCCGCCGATAGATTGACTACTAATCGAAATTGATCGTATTATCGACGATATTTTCAGCGAGTAGAGAAAAAAAATTAGAAAATATCGTTCAATTAACATTTTTATTAAATGAAATAACGCGGCCCGCGATTTATAGAGGCACGAATTTAAATGATCTAACAGTTACCCGCTAAGTTTATATGGGATAAAAACGTGAAAAAAATCAGACGATCACTACGGCAAAAATTGAACACTTTCACAGCGTTGCCCATTACACGAAATTATAATACTAACGACATTGTCTAGACGTAGAATATTTCAATTTTAAAAATATTTTTTATAACGCCTTAAAAATATCTATAATTCGTCTAACAAGCAATATTATACACGAAGCGTTATATGTTTATTTATTTATATATATATATTTTTTAATTACTTCGTGCGTAAAAATTTATTATACTCTTATGTTAAATAACGCGTGATCTAAAATAACCCCCGCTCAAGAAAACGAGTACCCTGGTGGAACAACAAGATTGCAAAGGCAATCAATATGCGGAAAAAAGCATTAAGAATATTGAAAAAACAAAATTCATTAGTAAATCTTATTGAGTATCGTAAACGTCGGGTGTACGCGCGCACTCTCATAAGAGCATCTAAAAAAGAATGCTGGCAAGTTTTCACCTCTTCCATCAATCAATATGAACCGATTCCAGCAGTGTGGAAGAAAATACAGCTGATCAATGGGAAAAATTGTCAATCAAGTATCTCCGCATTATACAAGAACGATTCTCTTATTACAAATACCGCCGAGATGGCCGATCTGTTGGCTTCCCACTTTTCTGCTGTATCATCTAATTCCAGTTATAATAAAGAATTTTTACATCTAAAACAAAGAACAGAAGCTACACCAATCAGTTTTGATACTTGCAATGATGAAAACTACAATCGTCCAGTATTGTTAGATGAGTTCGAATACTGTAATACCACATCCGTGATTCCTCACCAGGACCAGACAACATCCACCCTATTATGTTGAAACATCTTCATGCATCAGCCAAGTTATATTTGTTACACATCTTTAATAGGATGTGGAATGAAGGAACTTTCCCGGCAAAATGGAAAGTAGCCATAGTAATCCCTATACTAAAAAAGGGAAAAAATAAAACAGAAACAACTAGCTACTTAATAAGTGTACTTGGTAAACTATTGGAAAACATTATTCAAAAGAGGCTAACCTGGACCTTAGAAATGAATAATATGTTCACTCCAAAGCAATATGGTTTCCGAAAACATCGATCAGCAATACAAGCTATCATTGATCTCCAACTCAAGATCCAGAAGGCATTCCATGATCGCAATCATCTATATGCTGTCTTTTTGACCTGCAAAAGGCATATGATACAGTATGGAAATATCAGGCGCTTACTAGCCTACATAAAGCAGGAATCCATGGCCGCATGGCCAATTTAATTCAAAGTTTTTTAATTGGCAGACAAATCAAGGTACGCTTAGGCAACACCTATTCAAAATTGTTTCATATGGAGAATGGTGTACCACAAGGATGCGTCCTTAGTGTAACACTCTTCCTGCTAGTTATTAACGATATAATGCAGGCAATCCGACCACCGGTACAATTCACCCTTTTTGCAGATGATTTAACGATAACGTTCCAATCGTCTTCGCCAACCAGAGCTGGTAAAATCATACAACGTTGCATCAATGAAATAGTCGAATGGGCATCTGCACGTGGATTCAATTTTTCAGCAGAAAAAACAACCTGCGTTGACTTCCACCGAAACACCAAGTGTAGTCAACGACCTAAAATCTTCCTGAATAGTTTAGAATTATGTTTCCAGGATACAGTGCGCTACCTCGGAGTAACTTTTGACAGCAAACTGGTATGGAACGCGCACATTAAAAACCTCAAGAAATCAGCTATAAAAGGTCTAAACATATTGAAGAAAATTAATAATAGACGTAACGGAGGCGATCGAAAAATGTTATTACTCTTATATAAAGCATTCATTCGTTCTAGATTAGAGTACGGTTGCTTAGCATTCGCCTCTGCGGCCCAGGGGTTACTGAGGTCTTTGGATACCATTCAACATTCAGCCGTCCGAATAGCCACTGGAGCTTTTCATACTAGCCCTACAGCTAGTCTTAATAGTGAATCGGGATTACTTCCTTTATGTTACCGAAGGCAAATCCTGACAGGTAACTTCCTCACATCCACACTTATCTCTCCAAACCTACCGTTCAATGATCTTTTGTACAATATTCCAAGCTACAATGAAATATCCATAAACATCCCTAAATATGCAATTAGCATCAAAAATAAATCCTTATCATTATTTCCTCAATTTAACAAATTCATTCTTAATGCCCTCTTCTTCCAATATATACTGACCCACCACCCTGGCTTTTGCAACCGCTCCATATAAACTTGAAACTTACCCTCCTTTCCAAGCTTTTATGCCCATCCCATATACTTCAAAACTATATTGCTCTTGAAATCTCCAAATATAAGGACTCTGTGTGCTGTTTTACTGATGGCTCTAAATCGGTTAGGCATGTGGGGTCTGCCTTCTCGGTACCCCCTGTCATTCATCGCTTTCGACTTCCTACGTCCTGCTCCATTTTTTCAGCTGAATCCTTTGCTATATTCAAGTGTCTAGAGTTCCTGTCCATGACGCAGTCTTCTTCTAAATTCCTTATTCTTTCTGATTCACTCAATGTTTTAAAGTCTCTCCACAACCTACATACAGATAATGCACTTCTACAACGCATTCTGCTTGTCTATGACTTCCTTACTAGATCTCAAGTTTCCATAGCTTTCATTTGGATTCCCAGCCACATCGGTATTCCGGGAAATGAGGCTATTGACCGAGCTGCCAGAGAGGCGAGCGGCGTCTTTACTTCCACACATTTCCGCTCGCCTCTCCTCTCTATGGTGACGTTAAAGCTTTCCTGAAATCTCTCGTAACTAAATCTTGGTGTCGTGCATGGAAGTCTAATGAACAAAACCACCTCCTTTTAATCAAACCTAATCCACTATCCCAACTGCCATTTCCTTTCCAAACAAGAAAGAAAAATGTTATCCTTACAAGACTCCGTATATCCCACTCAAACCTTACCCATTCCTATCTTCCTCATGGCACAGACCCGCCACTCTGTCCCTTTTGCCAAATGTCTCAACTGCTCATACCTCACATACTAACATCCTGTCATGCTCTCACAACATTAAGAATCCAGCACAGCCTTCCTCCTTCTTTACCTCAACTTTTATCTAAATCTACTGACCATATTCATAATGTGTTCCTGTTCCTGGATTCACTGAGCCTCTTAAATCAGATCTAGGACCACAGTAAGCATGTGGGCGCATATGGCCCGTTAGTGCAGCCAGCACCCGTATAATAATAATAAAATGGATAAATTTAAACAAGAAAAAAAAAGTGTAATGTCAGTATATTTTTATATAAAAGGACCACAACGCTTTCCGACCCTATTAAATCATTATCAAGTAGACATGAAAAATAAAATACAAAATGTATAAATCAAATACAAAATATATAAATCAAATACAAAATATATTTTTTCAATTTGCTTTTTTTGCATTATTGTACTTCTAATTTACACATTTTCTTATATTCGATTTTATTTTTCGGTAATAAATTAAAAATTATTAGTAAATGTTGTAATTGCGAAAGTGATGAAATTGAAAGCGTTCAACATATAAGTACAGTAAGTATAATCACCTGCGACAGTTGTATAAATTGACTGTGCACTTGAATTAAATGAAATTATATTATTACAGCAGTTTCTTGTTTTCATTTATGAATTTTCAAAATTAAACATATATATATATATATATATATATATATATATATATATATATATATATATATAAATATATATATACACACAATCGCTACTAGTAGCCGTAAGCTAATTTTGCCGGCTACTCTAGTTTATTATATTCTAGCACTAGTATAGCTGATTCTTGTATTACTTTATGATGTAATTTATTTATATAATTTTAATTTCTTTTTTTGTTTTATTATTTTATTTCATGAATTCATGTATATAAAATTGTACTTCATATATATATATATATATATATATATATATATATATATATATATATATATATATATATATATATATATATATATATAAATAAACATTGAAAATAACCACGCTTTTTAATTATTCGGCGAAAACAGGAAATTTTGGAAAATGTAAAAATCAAATTCGAAAAAGCTGTTTGTCAAATGTAAAAGCGAACGTTCAATTACGTTCGAAAAAATCCCCCCCCCCAAAAAAAAAAAAAACAACGTAAAATAACGTTCCAAAAATCCTAAAATAATCGCGACATAAGCGTAAAATAAAAAGCGGAGAGGTGTATAAAATTTTTAACTGTGCGCTAGTTTCACCACAGTCATCAAATAATACAGGCATTGCACTTATAACTTTTTATACGAGGTAATATTTAAACTATAATACAGACGTACCAGATGCATAAATGTGAAAATTATCCATATATTACACACACATATATATACATATACGCAACTTGATTGCACAGAAAGTTCGCACAAACGCACATCCTATACGTACGATTTTATTCGGTACCGAAAAGTTTTATCACTGTTTCGCAAAGAGCTAGTAAAAAATTTGATAACCCCGGAATTTCTGGTGTAGTACATTAAAAGGAAATAATAGCAAACGTGTTGCAAATATACATAGCCAGCTGAATTATTATTTAAATTATAAATAAATACGTTACACATTTCCTGTTAAGTAAAAAATCGCTCGGTCGTTTCAATTTCTTTACATGTTATACTTAAACTGGTCTATTTAGCGTTAAGATAACTTATTAGTCGTCCACATGGGCTCGTATATTATAAAACGTTTTAGAAATAACATAACTCTCGCATTGAAATGAAACATAAATTAACATTTTGCAATCGTTAATATAGTAATAATGAGATACGTTCGAATCACATAGAAGGGATAAAGCAGTTATGAGAAAGAGGAAAATTTACATAGAACGATTCCAAATGAAAATATAAAAATAAGGTGGTATGGTAAGAGGCGGTTTTTCACAAAATGTCATTATGTATATACTAGTAATGAAACTAATAAATAACTAAATCCGTTGAATAACATTATTTTCTTTATGTAAAATAATTTTAGCTCTATTAAAATATACGACTAACTTAAAAAGTTATTGTAACAGAGCTAAAAAAATTTGTAATAATAATAATAATAACAAATCCAATAAAGAAAATAATATTATTAAGAAAGATAGCTATTGATAATGGGTACAATCTTGGTGTAGTAGACCAGTTATGGAACAAAGCGATGCATATCACAAAGATGCTATCGATAAATAGTTGGTACAATGTAATAGATCAATTATGCGAGAAAGCGTTGTTAAATATGTCTACAAATTTTTTAAACTAAAAAATATATACGTAATATAAATGTAGTAACAAGTAACTATATATTTAAATCAATTTTTAATAACAGTATACGAAATAAATGAAATATTACAAAAATCAGCGATTTATAGGTTAAACTGCGCAAAATGCGATAAATTTTATGTAGGTGAAAATATAGATGAAACAGTAGACCGCCGAATTAAAAGCATATTCATCATCGTTTAAAAACGAAAATAATGACAAGTCGATGTTTGGTAAGTACTGTAGGAAAAACAACATAACAAGTTTTCATGATATTTGAAAGAAAAGATGGTAATAAGAAACAAAACCCTCAACGGATGACGCAAATGATAAATAGAAATAAAAGAGATGTGCGAAATAGCGAATACGTGATAATTGCAATATTTCATAGTTAACGTAAAAGAATGTAGTCTGAATGATAATAGTCGAATGGATTATTTAAAAGATACGAAGATAGAAGAAGAAAAAATTTCGAGTAATATTATTAAAAGAAAATGCGAAGCGGTCGAAAGTTTTAAGGAAAAACTGAAGGAGAAAACCGACACAATATGAACCGAAAAAAAGGATATAACGACTTTGAATCAGGTTTAAGTTATTTGACCAGCTGTCTTTTCAATGGGTCGAAACATAAGATGATCAGAAATATAATTTAAATATGTATATATTTTTTACACAAGTGTAAATATAAAACTATAAAAATTCGCAAGCTTACCGATTAATTCCTGGAAAGAGAGATCTGTAGCAATTTAGAACGGTAGACGTAGAACCGACGATAAACGCGCACTAAAACGAACACGCGGAATAACGAAATTTTCAAAAATACGAACGTGTAACGTAAAGCCGGAAATTGATCTTGCTCATCAGTAACGGCGCTGTAATATAAATAAATTTATTAGTCATCGAGGATGTTTATCCGGGAGTTCGAAGGAATAATATCGTGGGGTCAAGCAATTTTATGATGCAAAAAGTACATCTCCCCTCAGTTGAGGTTTAGAGGGTGGATGAACTCGAATATCTTATTTTCACATCAGCTGAAATAATTCAGAAAACTGAATGAACTCCCGGTGACAACCTCAATGTGTAGTGTGTGATTAAATAATAATCAGAAAATTCTTACCTGCTTATAAATCCTGGCAGGAACTTGACGATGTAATTTCTCCATGAGGCGTTGAATATTTCACGGCTTTTACGTTACACGCATCGCGAACTCACGAAACAATATAACGCACCTGTAAAAAAAATGAAATTGATATATTAGTAATTTTATTTGATTTAGATAAAAATTGTTCTTAATAAAATATATCTCTGAATCAAATGTTTTGCAAGAACAACGGTTGGTGGATCTAAAGGACAGTCGACTTTTGACAATATAAATTTAGGATCAAGTACGTATTTTCTTTCCAAGTGTCGCCTTAAGGACATTAGTATTCGATTTACATTTTTTGTCTGGGAAAATCTAAATATAGCAACGGTGTAATAAGTAGGCTACAGGTATTCACTTGAGATTGCGTCAGTCAATTATAAGTTTTCATTAGGAAAAACATTGCTCGAATCAAAAACGATAGAAACACCATATATATGTTATACGTATATATTTGTTTTTCTTTTAAGCGCTTAATTTTTAGCATAGATCTTTCGCAAATTTTTCCACTATCGTTTTGTCTTACGCGTCCATTTATTTCCAGTTAGTTTTATTATATCATACGAATATATTCCACCGATTTTTGCTCGCTCTCATTCTAAACTCCATTTTCCATCCGTCATTTCTGACTGCGTGTCACACCTGGTTCTATATTTTTAGTACGATTCCTGGTCATGTGTCATTATCCCCGCCTTTTTCCGGATGACAAATTTATTGAATTTGTCCATTACTAAAAATACACGTTTGTTAACAAGTTTCCATTGTACCTAGTAAAATATGTAGGTATTAAAAATAGTTTGGTAATTGTTTCACCAGTTTTACGTTGCGAAATCTTTTTTTAAATACCAGCTGTCTCAGAGCTCTTCTTATAACTTCCAATACAAAACCGTCTTTTTCTATTGTAAATTTCTTACATAAATACAAACTTGTTTTATAGTGGTTCCGAAAAATTTATATCTACATCATTGTCTTCATCTTCTCCATATTCACTTTTGTTTCCTTCGGCATTATTTTTATTCAAATCTACATCGATGTTTTTCCTAATTTAAGCACAATTGTCTGATGTAATTTTATTTTTCTGTTATTAATGCGTTATCATCGAAAAAATTAGAATAATTTATGTATATCATATTTATTGTAAATGTTTAAATTCAAGAGCACCATTATACATTTTTGACGAAATAGTGTTATAAGAGTAGCTAACTCAGTCAGTTGTAATGCCATATTTGTTGGTCGCGGACATTTGATGCTTGTTTTGATGATCTTACCTTTTCTTTTTTGTATGTACCTACATTACATACCGACCTAATCTACATCGGAAAAATATGGTAGAGCAAAAATCGAATTATAGACCAACATTGATATAGAATTGATGCAGTAAATCTGTGTAACACAGTATCGCTTCCCCCTATCGGATGGTACTATTTGAAAATTTACTAATAAGATTGATTATTTTTATAGTACCAAAAATGATTACAGTTAGATATTTTTGTAATAATTCCAATGACTACATCCATATTGCACATAATAAACTCGGTATTGAAGTTCAGAAAGCAAAGTACATTTTATGTTTTTGGTATTTTCAAATTATTTCGAATATTTACATGGATTTCCACGGAGTCGAAAGCGGTCGCAAACAAACTAGAGTCGATAGTTATGCTTACTCTATAATTATTTCTTTCATTGTTTCGTGAATAATGAACTAACGCGTTTACATATTTTGAAATTCTGTGAGATTTCGCCGCCTTCAATAAACATTTATTATTATTATTATTCTTATTAAAATTAAAGAAGCATCCTTCAACTCGAATGTTGGTACGTTTTCCCTAGGACGATTTATGTAAAACTCAAACAGCGATTGCTACTAATTAAGTGACGTTAAGTCATCCTCAGGTAGTTTTCGGTGTCTTACTTCACTTACGAGAAAATTATTAGTACTCGTTTACTGATGTATTGGATAGATGACGGAGTTTGTTAAGTCTTTTTATGGTAAGAAATTCTCTGATGGAATCCAAATTCAAATCATGCGGATAAAAAGCAAGAAAGCTAATCGGTATGCCATACGATTATTGTAATAATTGTAATTTGTTATTATTATTTATCACTGTTATTTATTTTCATAATTGTCAAGCAGAATATATATGAATAGAAAATAAATATACGAGAACAAATACGTTAGCGCAAAGCAGTTCAAAGTTATATTAAATAAATATTATTTACAGCAACATCAAATCATTCGGAATGCATATAAAGGATTAGCCTATCAATATTTTTCTAATTTAAATGACAGACTCAATAATAATCGTTTTGTTCCTAATTTTTATAATGCACAATTTATTAATGGCAGCTTTAAAAAATATTTACCAAAAAACCGGATAGTGTGTTTACCATATCCCGTAGGGATGTAGTTGCAGGGGGATAGTTTTACATTATTATGTGACAGAATTAATAAATAGCAAATATAATGAATTTAATAAGTTGGCTTTCGAAGAAATAAGAATAGGGAAAATTATCATTTATTATGTTAAGAAGATAACATTAATTATATTTAGATATTATTAATAAGTTTAAAATTATAGTAAGTAAGTAAGTAAAAGTGTATTTACAATAATTAAATTTACATGAACAACAAACTTAGTATACTACGTGTATCGAAAAATTACATCTCACACCACGTGCATATAATAAAATAGATAATTATACAATTTTTTTATCAAACAAGTTACCGATGAATGTAAATAGAACGTTGTAAATAGAGTTTATACTAGTAATAAGCTTAATTGAATTGCCTGCTTAAATTTTTATAACGAAAATCTGTAATTATTAAGTAAATATACTATGATAAAACGAAAAAAACGTAAACGCTATGAATGACATCATCAATAATTCGGAACTAATTGCAACAATTTCCAAAAAAAAAAAAAAAAAATTATAAAAAGCAAATAATTGCAACAATTTAAAAAAAAAAAAAAAAAAACAGATAATAAAAAGCATCTCGGCTGATTGAATAAAATAATTCGGATAAGTAAAGAACTCACTTCAGATAAATACACGTTTAAGCTTTCACGATTGATAACCGTATATAGACTATTTTAATTTTTTTTTTTTTTTTTTTTTGTGTGTATAAGCCATGTTTGGCTCAGATACTTTTCGAAAGCTGTTTATAATTTCAGATGTTTCTTAAAACTATAAAATCGCTACCTGGTAATCATCACCTGCCATCGGTAAAATTAAAGATGCAGCCCGATACAGTGTATACCTCGCGTGATTTTAGAAAATAATATATTCCAGGTTGGTCAGCGGAATACGAACAGTTACTACATAAGTTCAGACATACACAAGAAAACGAGTCGGCAGAAATACTATTTGATAGATAAGAAAGTATCCTCAAAAACCAAGGAACAACTGCAAAATTTCGAGAGCCTTAACACCGCGTAATACATTGTAAAAAATATCGAATTTAACGAGTTAGAATCGGCATTAAAATCCACCAAGAGTGGTATAGACGCTGGCCTGGACGGAATCTATCCAGAATTTATGAATAATATGAGAGAAATAGCAAAAAGATTTATTATTACTATTTATAATTAATGAAATATTAGATAGCAGCCAGTTGTCGAGGGATATTAAAAAATTCAAAGGTAATTGTATTAAAAATCCAGGAAAAAATAGGAATGACCTGGCAGAAATACCAGCCGATATCATTCCATATAAAATTTTTAAACGAATCATATACAACGGAATATGAAAAACGTATCTACCTGTCCAGCAAGCTGGTTTTCGTATTAACGGATCTCGTGTTGATCAAGTAGCTGTATTAAACTCGATTTATCGAGAATGTTTTTCAAAAAAAAATCTGAAGACAGCGGTTGTTTTCTTATATCTTACAGCCACATAGGATGCAGTTTGGATGACTAAGATGTCAAAATTAATACCTTGCTCCAAAATTAAAAATTTACTAAATGGAATGTTGGTTGATCGTTTTATCCGCGTCTTTCTTGGAGATAAACGTAGCAGATAGTGGAGAATAATCAATGGTTTACTTCGAGGTTCCATTTTGACCCAATTAATTTTTAATGTATACTTCGAGATTTTCCAAGCATATTGACTAGTATCGCATTTCAATACACTGATGATATTGATGCAAGATAACCACATTGACGAGTGTCAGAGAAAGTTGCAGACCGAATTAAACATAATAAGCGCATATATGGAAAAAAGTAATTTACGACCAAATCAGAATAAAAAACAAACCTATTCCACTTTAATAATAGGCTGATAAATATAAACCTGACAATGGATGAAATGCCACTTAATAACACGAAGAATTCATAATATCTGTGAATAACGTTAGATAGTTCGCTCACATACAAATCATACTAACCGAAGTTAGAAAACTAGAATACGCATAAGTATCATAAGAAGGTTAGCAACAGCTAAGACTTTACTCATATCTGCTTTATCATTAGTTTATGCAAGCATGCCGTAGAATACTGTTCGCCAGTGTGGATGATCAGTTGTTACATGCGGGATGGCCAGCATGACGAAGTAATGCGTATTATTTCAGCAACGGTACGTAGCACACCGACTTCGCGGCTTCCGGTTCTTACAAACATACAATCGCCTCACATTCGAAGAACCGATTCGTTGAAAATGACCTCAATAAAATTCAAATTCTTCGTCATTTTTAATGCAATGACATCCGAGATTATTTTTCCGAATAAATCACGATTTCGATTTCTTTGATAAACTCACATAAATAGGAATACAGTTGAGTACTTCTACATTCTCGTTTATTTCGTCTTCTCGCTTGCGACCACATCCACGAAATTTATGCGTGCGGCGTTAGAAGAATTCACAAAGTTCGTCGAATTGTGTAATGCTGGTAATTAATGTTTGGAATAGTTGCAATGTTCTCATACGCTTTCCGAAGGTCACAGATTATCGTTGTTTCAGGACGAATACAGTCACAAATTCATCCGAAGTAAAGTCGCTTCAGTGCGATCTGGTACAGCAAATAAAAAAAAGCATTCGTTAATTTTACAAAAGTAACCACCAAGAGAATCCACTGCTGCGAAAATATTCGACCGGCCTGATATTTCCGTTTTGTGAAGCGCCGATTTAGTGAGATTTAAACCGCCGATCAACTAT
The DNA here is from genome assembly GCA_032883995.1 of Coronaproctus castanopsis. Taxonomy (NCBI): domain Eukaryota; kingdom Metazoa; phylum Arthropoda; class Insecta; order Hemiptera; family Monophlebidae; genus Coronaproctus; species Coronaproctus castanopsis. The sequence goes on along the minus strand of CM065054.1, from coordinate 111,630,182 downwards.
TTCATTCTTTAGTAACGAATCAGCACTAACTTCACCTAAATAGCTTTTCCAGTCTGTAACAGCTTCTGTAGTGTCATTCCTAACTGTGACAAAAATTTTTATATTCTTCTACCCACGATTTTAGAACCACTTTTTCCAGTGATAGTTCCGACTAGTAAACCTACTTCGTAACAGACTAGATGATTCATACAACGCCAGCGGTCACTCTTATCGGAGAACGATAGAAGCATTCCGTGTCCGAAAGGGCATAAACGTTGAGGATGAAGAATTCCATAATCGCGTAAAAATTGATCAGCCTTTTCTTTACTATCGATTGAACGCGCTAATTCAAACGAAGATGATGCTCCTGTAAAACAGCGGAAATAACTGAATTTATTGAGCGAGCAGTTAATAATATTCGAAATTAGAAAATGTTTGGAATGTTCGAGAACAAAATAACATTCTAGTTTGAAATGTTAACACGCGTCTATGGTTCATATTTAAATGTGTGCGTGTTTAAAATCGGTCTGGTGGGTGAAATGCGTCTACCGACTGCTTCATATTTTTATGTGTATGTGTTTGTTTATCAGTAATAAGAACACTCTAATCAAATTTAATAGATAAATATAAGCATCACGGACGGTTTCATATTTTACATGTGTGTTTGTTTTATTAGTAATAATAATAATGTACTGAAATCGGATTTATTTGAAAAATAAACTTTCATATTTTTACCCGTAGATAATTACTGAAATCGGTCTGGTGGGTAAAAGCTAAAAGCACAAGTCGTCCATATTTATATTTTCAACAACGCGTTATCCGAACTGTTTTTTATACTCGCACAACACGCGTACTGATGCTGACCACATTTTCCTCGAATACTCGATTATTCGTCATATTTTATATTCCCGTCTCTAAAATTAATTCAAGTTTTATTCTCTTTACATGCCGCCTTTATTCTCGCTACTGCTAACCTAATTACGATATATTAAAATCATTTTTTCGTTTTGTAATAGAAGGGAAGTCCAATAATAATAATAATAATAATAAAAAATTAAAATTAACCATTGTGTGCGTCAAATTTTCTCTCCTTTTAAAATTACGAATAAAAATCTAATAACAGCCATATTTGCGATCAGATATGAATTTTTATACATTAAAATAATATGCTACGAAAATATATTCGTTTACATCTACATACAAATACATTATACGCAGCCGAATTTATTTTCTTTTTATGATTTGCCAAATTTGCATTTGTAAACGTCTTATAAATCTCATTTAAAAATAATGTAATCGGATGTTTCGGGATTTTTTTAAGGAAAACCAGTTTTAATTTCGACAGGTTTTTATTCATGTTAATAATAAATTATTAAAAAATAGTATATTTCGAGATTATTTGGAAGTTTCAACCCCTAGAAACGTCGCCGGTGGCAAAATCTGACTAGGTTTTCACTGAAAAAATTCGACGAGAGACAGGTCCAATTCCTTTATAGGGTGTTTTATTTTCAAATCATACTGAAGAACGTTCAAGCTTATTGGACGAATAGAGTTCTATTATTATGCAGAGCCTTACTTGCTGGCCACAGTTTTGCCCACCTGATAAGATTTCCTTTGACATAGAAGAAAACGATAGGAGAGGAATTTTGCTTAAGAAGAAATGATTTTACGATTGAAAAATATCAAACTTAAGATAATAATAACTGGTACCGGCAAGCAGGCCTTATACGAAACAAAAAGTTAACAGAAGTATTTTTAATCTTAATAATAAGTTATGTCGGGAATAAAAAACGCGACTACATCATAGCAGACTGTACTAATAACAATAAACTAAAAAGAAAAGAATAAAATTTACTTACGCACACAATCAAATTTAGAAGAGAAAATTGTGTTTCAAGTATTTTATGTTTATATTTTTTATATCTTAATGATTCGTAATTATAATTGTGAGAGATGATTTGCATTCGCATTTAAGAAAGAATTTTTTGCAAGAATTGATAGGTTCAACACTTGGTGCATTAATTGAATCTTAGTATATATCTATATATTTCATATGATTCTGCAGCAATCATTTCGAATTAATTGGATTTTTTATATGTTGATTTAGGCACATAATAACAGGGCATCCGTAAGTTAATAATGCCTCAATTAGGGATTTATACATAATTAATGAGTACTTACGATTTTTTTGTTGAATATGGAAAAAAGTGAAAACATTCTCGCTCTAGTTTTATTAAGACTATAATTGATATGTTTTTCGAAAGTTAATTGTTTGTCAAGTACGACACTCGGGTATTTAACTGTTTCTTTCCATTGAAGAGTCGTGTTGATCAGTTGATAATCTGGTTTGATATATCCACCTTCTTTTGGATAATTAAAAAAAATACATTTTCACTTTGACCGTTAGGACGAATATGTAAAAATTTATCCTTTAACCGATGTTTATGTCTTAAACGAGGATATACGGCCATTTTTATTTTAAAATTCGATGATTATGACGTAATTATGAAATCGTTTTTAAAAATAAAATACCGAGCGACAGTTTTCAATTATAAATCATAGGTTTGTAAATAATTTTTGATTAGCTAAGGCAAAAATCATATCCACTCACATTATTTATATTGATGGACTCGATTTATTTTTTTAATGAACATCCCACATTTACTGTACGAAGCAAAAGTTTAGCCAAAATGAACTGTTCGCGATACACGGCACAATGACAAAACCGCTTACTTTTTGTAATAAAGGGTATTTTGTCGAAATAGATGATCTCAATTCTAATAATATTTACGAAATGCATTAAAAATTATCTGGAATCATCTAATAACAATTAGTGTAAATAAAATATTCTTACTTCCTTTAGTCATTATATCTCGAAAACGGCGGTACTTATCGAAATTAACTTTGAATTATTTATTACGCTATGTAGCAAATTTAGAACTTTTTTATCAAAAAATTTATGTCATGAATTGAAGAATTGAAATTTAGTAATTATATTTTCGTAGGATTGCTGCTCGAGTGTATACACAAACTAATCGGATTAAAATATAGAAAGTTAAAGTAGTTTAATATTAATGCCGTTTAATTTTAAAACGATAATACATGTAACGTACAAATATTTGATTTAATGAAATCTAATAAATTAATTAGCGCCCTCATATACCGTTTAAAAACTAATCCGTATTTCCATTTACAGTCACATTTTTTTTTTTTAAATCAAAAAACTGCGATATTAAAATCTTTTAGAATTTGTTTTCTCTGTTTATAATTTAAAACGCAAGTTAAGCCTCGTGCGATTAAAACTCACAACGAATACCATAGCTTTAGTAAAATTTCAAATAATAGAACTTTGTTGAATCATTTCACATATCAACGATGAAGTTTATGTCACGAAGCAAAAATCAGATTTCTTACTGACGCCTACTATTATATATAAATCCGAATTCTATGATACCGAATGTCGATACTCGCAATTAAACGTGAAAATTAAAGAAAACACAATTTCTACCATAAAATGAAATAAGGCAGTTAAATTTTAAAATGTAAAAAATTTCACAAATTCGAATGTATCGATACTTATTTTATGATATATATTATAATATTTATATATATATAAAAAAAAGTTACCCATACATTTTGTCCACAGAAGTTTGTACCAAATAGGTTATTTCACGAAATATACACGCAATTTGCAAATCCTTATATGCATTGTACCAATCATAGTAGCGTCAGTTTTAGAGAAGATATTCTCCCTCGGTGTTTTTCCTCCTTACTGTATCCTATCCTTGATATGTTGGGATGTTCATGTTTTGATAGTTTTATTTAAATTCATTATTATCAATCATATTCTAATTTAAGTGTTGGTTTTTGTTTCGGGTGTAATTTTTCCTTTCCTCTTTTTATATGATACATTTTATTATGATTATCCTCTCTTGCTATTTTCATATTTTATAGTTATTCCTCTTCTTTTAGTTTAATCTAATTCATTGGTTATATTTATTTATTTATGATTTATTTATGATTTATTTTTGTTCTTATATTCATATTTTATAATTATCTCTATTCCTTTAATTTAAGTTAATTCATTCGTTATATTTATTTGTGTTCTATTTTTGTTCTTTTGGTGGCTAAATGGTATGTACAGCCAGGCCAAAAAAAAAAAAAAGATAAATGCGTAAATTACGTTGCGTTACCTAATAAATTAATGATTTCCATAATTGTAATTATTTTCCACGTTCGAAAAGTAAAATAAATGAACTAAAAATTTATAAAATTACATTCCGTTATTTTGATTTTCTTCACAGTAAAGATAATAAACACACTTTAGAATGAAAATGGCCGACGTTAGTAATACAACACCAGTTAATACAAAATAGTGGACGACGGCGTTTTAAGAACGTTTAAAAGAACACGCGAAAACGAATTCAATATTTTATTTCCCCTCTACGTTATTGTGAGAACCAAATATACACCACTGACAGTTAAACACACAAACACATTCCTGTATATATATATATACATAGTGTGCATCGGGACACACATACGAATGACTCACGGACTCTGCGTTCCGCCTACAATAGACATTAATCACTCTACAGCACTCATTAAATCAGCAGCATACAGAAATTGTTCCAACCAGTGTTGCCACAACGACTACAATGATTTTTTTTGTCAAGTCAAATAAAAATTTATTAAACTATCGGAGTACACTATAATTTTTAATAGTCTGGGAGAGTTTATATAATCACCTCCAAATTTAGACGTTTTTCGAACACAAATCGCATTTGCATAAAAACGACTAGCGATTAAGCGTGATTTTCGTCAGAACTTATTTTTCTTTTTTAAAGAAATGCGTAAAATTTAATGAGTAAAAACACGGATTGTAATGACACAATTTCAAATTTTGACATGAAAACATTTCACACACTAATCGCAATTATACACAAATGTGATTTGTATTTTGACGACAACATAAAATTTAATGTATCTAAACGAAAACAGATAATCAAATTATAAAAAAAAACAAGATAATAAAACATACTTGCAAGAATACAATCTCATCGTTCATCCATACCTTCATGATGCAAAAAATACATAATAGCGCTAGAGCAATGAAACCTAAATAAATAGAAAAATCCCTCAATCCTGTGCACAGGCACCTCGGTAGAAATAAAAATCTTCAAACGGCTGTTAATACCTTGTCGACTTGGTTTAAGCGGTGGCGTACCGCTATCAATGAAAGTAAATCTGTACATTTAACCTTCACAAATAAGAAGATAAACTGTAACACACCAGATATTTATATTGACAATAACATCGTGCCTAGAAAAGACACAGCAAAGTATCTCGGTCTTCATTTAGATAAAACGTTAACGTGGGAAACACACATAGAAAAGAAAAGAAACGAAATAAATATAAAATATAAAAACTTATTATGGCTTTTTATTTATTTATTTATTTATTTACAAACCAATACGGCGTACACAACAGCATAACGCCAATTACAGTGTACGCTCTTACAGAATAATTATAAAGTAAAAGTATGAACAAAAATAAAACTAAACCACACCCACACAACACGCTAATTAATATAAATAATATTTAAATTGAAAACAAAAAATTACTAATACAAACCGAAAAATGATTCTAATGAAATACAATACCCACATACAAGCACACATCCGAAAAGCACAAAAAAAACAGAAATATACCAGTCATACACCCATACTCTCATGTAAACAAACTCTCCATCAAGGCACGCTGACCAAAATAAAATAAACTTACTGAAAAGTAACAACTGAAATACAGAGTTTAAAAAAATTTATTATATACAAATTTACTATCGAAATGAATATCTAACTGTGGATGAATATTTAGTACATTATTATATAGACGTAAGGTGGATAAAAGTGGTGAGTTGTAACCTAGATTTGTACGAGCATGCGATTTATAGAAAATGCGATGTGACCTACTATTAACATTGGGGACCATAAATAAAATTGTCAATAATAAATAATTGTAATCTATGCGAGCGTTAATCATGCAGGAACCTCAACTTACTTATCTTTCTTCTAGCACTCGAGGATTTAATATTTAGGAAATCGCATAAAATATTATAACTTAAAAATGTTGGATAGACACCAGTTTGGCGGTAATAAATATACCTCAAAAACTGAGATTGAACTTTTTCCACCATATGAATATATTTAGTGTAGAAAGGATCCCAAACCACAGATGCGTATTCTAATTGCGATCTTACAAGAGTGTTGAATAGTAACAGCGGAGTCCTACGATCACGAAATTCGCACGAATTTTTAATGATGAAACCCATAGTTCTGTAAGCATTTTTGGTATAACATTAGCAATATGAGTTGCAAATTAAAGTTCGTTGTCAATATAAACCCCCAAATCCCGAACACAGGTTACATTACAAACTGGAACATGTACCCATAGAGTAATCGAAGAGACGTTTATTTTTTGTACGACAAAATCGAATATAAACACACTTCTTATAATTAAAAGGTAAATAATTATTGTCGCTCCATGTCACCATTCTACACAAATCATCTTGCAACAATTCACAATTTTAATTGATCTAAAATTTTTTAAGTCGTCCGCAAATAATAGAAATTTTGAATGTAAGTTAATTCCTATATCATTTATGAAAATATTAAATAATAGTGGACCCAAATTAGACCCCTGTGGTACTCCGGAAGTAGGAGTGTATTGTTGGGACTGATATCCGTTAAATAATACGTAACACACACGCGAAGTTAAATATGATCTAAATAACTGTATGTAATCGTCAGAAAATCCGTAATTGAAGAAATTCAGAGTTGTCCCTGGAGAATAAATTGTTGTTATATAAACAGACACTCAAACCAATCTGGACCTACGGTTGTCAACTCTGGGGATGCGCTAAGTCCAGTAACATTGCGCAAATACAACGTTGCCATAAAAAAATCCTTAGAGTAATTACAAACGCTCCGTGGTTCGTCAGTAATCGTGTAAAATCCATGACGAAATCAAAAAGCTCGCAGAACAGTACAATTAAAAGCTACAGGCCCACCCAAATAGTCTGGCCGTTGCATTGCTTGACAAGTCCAATGAAGTCAGACGACTGAAACGTAAAAAGCCTACTGACCTATTTTAAGTATCATTAGTTAACAAGAAGACTAAATGAAACTCATATCGTTGGATAGGAGTTTCCACAAACCATTTCCACATTACTCGCCAAGTGCTAGATAGCCTTATGAGCTAGTTGCACATTCGCGGAAGAAGAAAAAAAACCTTTTTTGAACGAGATTTGTTTACGTGATGTTTCAAATGGCCAAATTGCGGTGATAAAAAGTTTTCGGTTTGTTTATAATTTTTTAGATATTTACTGTGTCCTAGAATATCTAATTCTTCATTTGTTTCGTCCAAATATTTATTTTAACGTACTACCAGTATTTATATAAATATTTATTATTTATAAGTTGTGCTCCATTAAATTTATCTCGATTAAAATAGAATATCAGCCAGTCATCGACTAAAATAGAACATCATCTATTCAACGATTATTTTAACTTATTGGACAAGAGAAGGCTATCTAATCAACTTGAATTAATAAAGTGCGTCATAGTTTCAGTTGCATCGTAATTGAAATATTTCGAAATGCTGGGCTCGTTTACGAAAGTGCTGAAATGATGAGTTATCGAATAATTGCGTGATGTCTATTTTATACGCTGTTTAAAGGCGACCGTTTAATTAAAATTTTACCTAATTGCATTTTTTATTATATAAATACGATTTACGATTTTTTTTTCTTTAAATTGGAATTGTAATCTCGCGATGATTCATTACAAAAAAAAATAATAGTAATAATTTCGCAATTATAGCGGAATATCCAGTTGGAGATTACGAAGAAAAACTTTATTCTCGAAAAGGATAAAGTCGTGAATAAAACTATCGATATATAGCGATATTGTTTACCAGTTTTTTAAATAAAGTGACGCGATTTTAAATAACGAAATATGTAACCGAGATGCGATAAATAAAATATGTACCAAAACGGTCGTCATTATTTAAATACCATTATTCTTTCTCGTAAAGCTGTGTAACTAACAAATAATAGCTTTTAACAATTTCAAAAAATTTTCTCACAAAATAAATCAGTTTACCTAGCGATAAAGGTGTTAATAACTTTTTCTTAGAATAGATGTATCGATTCGATCATTTTACTTACTGCGAATCGAGAACTATATAGAGTCGCAGATTTTACACAAGTGCAAATGGTCTAGCGCAGTCATCCAGGACACGCTGTGCTATTATCTGCCGCACAGCTCCGTGCTTTCTTCTTTATTGCATAATATACAAATTTCTGACTTACTAATAACTAGATCCAAAATGTTTATACACGCAGATGACTCGACGTAAATAGAAGAATATAATGGAAATAATAGAATATGTTCCAAAAAAAAATCCCCGATACAATATTTTAAAAAATAAAGACTAAAACTGAATAAGAAAAAAAAACAACTACGGCGTCGATACGGCCACCAATTTGACCAAAAAGAAATGAAACATAGCAATTGATGAATGACTTCATGAGGAACCCTCTAAATATCTGTGTGTCGCAATGGAGAGATAACTTACCGACGAAAGCATAAGCGAAGACACTATCGTGCACAAGTTGACAGGAATAAAGTGGGGAGCGACCGCATCAACATTACGGACGTTGACTTTAGCTTTGGCATACTTTGTCGTTTAATACGCAGCTACAACTTGGTGTATAACAGCATTCACGTTGAGAAAATTAATACACGACGATGAGCGCAATAACTGGTACGGTAAAATTCACTACGATTATGTGGTTACCCGTTCTAAGATCGAAGAAAAAACCCGCTAGAATAAAAGAATTGGAGTAGAGCATAACAGTAACAAACCACTCATGATACGTCTAAATTGTAGCTGATCGCCTCAAATCGAGGAAATCGACAAACAAAATTAATCAAGAATAAATTCAATTTCACGCTAACTCAGACTTGGAGACATAGATGAGCGATCGAAAATCTGAACAAACCTACTCTTATTTAAGACTCGTGCAATGAATTTTTTGATCTACCGAGAAAATTGTGTTACAGATTTAATCGCATCAAAACGGAACATGGAAGATGCGAAACGTTATCGAATAAAGGGAATCAAAATGTGACTGCGGGGAAGAAGATCAAATCATCGATCACATAATGACAAAATGTCGAACGCGCGCTTTGAACAATCGCTGGCAACTGATTGCGGAGCTAACTGACTAAGCAAAATTTAAACATTAATTCTAGTTTTACCTGAAAAATATACGAAATAACAATAAATCGCTGTTCCATATAACGCCCAGTTTTATCTTATACATATTAATAACCAGTTGTCTAGAAAATTGCGATTATTTTTTTGGAAACATCCTTCAATGATTAAAATAGGAAAATAAAAAATAAAATGTAAAAAATTACTTCTAACATACGACGTACGTACGACGTTATAAAAAATAGCAAAGTGAAAACAGACGTTATTTATAAAATAATTTGATACCGAAAGTGGTAAAAGATACAACAAACAAAAAAATGTATACAGAATAGGCAAACAATTCACACAATAACTTTTAAACAATATTTAAACTCATATACGAACAATGATGAAATATGATTATTTGCAAAACATTTCAAAGAATTAAAACACAAAATCAATAATGTTAACAAAAATTATAAACAAAAATTTCACACAGTAAAACTATTACAAAAAAAAAAAAAAAAACCTACTACAAAAATAGAAATAGCGAAACAAGGGGATAAAAATAATTTATTAAATTCAATGATAAACCATTATAAAGAATTTGTTTTACGAAATATATTATAATAAATTTTCATATTAGACGAAAAGTTTTTATTTTCCCGGCTATTTAGTGTAAATAAATTTTATATTTGATTTGTTGATTGTGTTATTTACCGCACTTACTAACACATTATTCTATAAATAACTGTTTTTTCACATTGCTATTTTTTATAAGATTGCCCACCTAAATTATGTTTTTCCATTTTATTATTAATTTTTGTCTTTTATATTTTTTATAAATTGTATATTATATATATATAATATATAATGTGTTCACTTGATAAGGGCTTAATAGTCGAAAAGCTTTGTGCTCTTTTTATATTAAAATTTAGTATTTTAATTACTTTTTTTTGTAGTTTAAAATACCTTTAATTTATCGATAAAATCCGGCTAATAGAAATTGCGTGTTTGAAAATGGAAATTTATATTTTCATTACGTCGCGTAATGTAAAATTGAACATTTTTTTCTACTGAAATTGTTGAATTTACGATGAAAGTTTGAAATTGTATTTCTTTCGAAATTAAACAAAAAGCAAAAAAAAAAAAAAAACAACATAGATAATTCTCAAGATTCAGTTATTCTCCCACGTCGCTATATTAATATCGTGTGCGATTTAAATGTTATTAAATAAATACCGTAAGAATAAAATTCAACTTTAATTGGCTTTCAACAAGCAATGGAACTGAAATATAAGGCTCGTTTATTTATATATCCATTTGAAGAATTAGTTTGTTTCTACTGATGAACTTGATTTTTCAGCGTACGATTTGAATAATTTCTTTTTAAATTCATCATTATCATCATTTTGTTATGTCTCCTTTCAGGAGGTTGCGCGCCAAGAATCATTAGCCGTCTTAGATTTTCCCGTATCTAGCTGCCTTTATTATTTCGTACGTTTCATTGATATCTAGATTGGTTGTTACTCCATCCTCTTCCTTCCTCTTGTTGCCTTTCCAATTATTTTTCCTCGGACCGCTGGCATAAAAATGTCTTCTTCTCGTATTTTGTGTCCGATATATTTTCCCCCTTTTTTTTCTTTAACGTCTCGGACGATAGTCAGTTTATCGACTTTGCATCGATTCAGAACATTTTTATTAGAAACGAAATCGGTCCAGCCTTCTATACGTCCACCATGTCGAAGGCGATTAATTTCTCTCGATTTTAGCGTTCATTGTCCAAGATTCTACTGCATATTTCAACACGGACCATACGTAACTACGTGATATTTTTTTCCTAACTCCAAAGCCACCTTTTTTCTTTAATATTTGTTCTAAAACTTTATAAAAACTTGTTTTGCCAGTCCAATTCGTAATTTTATTTCTTTCACAACCCGACCGTCATTTGCGAATATTGCGCCCATATACCTAATAAAGTCGGATACATGTTTTTTCGCTGTCAATTTTGACTTTTACGTCGTTACTAATAGATTTGAAGAATTTCATTATCGTCCTTTTCAGTGTTTATCTTCATTCCATATTTTTTTCATTCCTTATTAATAATATCGAACATCCTTTGCATCTGTTCTTCCCTTTTTAAATTATTAAACGAATATTCGAAAGACTACGTTGAAAACTTACTTTTAGTATAGAATTTATATATATATATATATATATATATATATATATATATATATATATATGTATGTATATATTTTAAATTAACTCTTTCGACTTATATAAACAGATGCGATGAAGTAACTAGTAAACTTAAAACAATAACCGAATCTTTAAACCTCAAGTTTGAGATCAGATAATCTCAAATTATGATTGTGTATAACTGGCCGTGATCAAAATCTTGTACAAATTTTATGTAATAATATTAAACTTAATAATCATGTTTTAGATACACTGACTATCTTAAATACTTAGGTTTCATTATAGATAATCGACTGAAATATAATAAGCATATTCAACGCGTAAATGATAAGGTAATAAATATTATTATTTTTTTAAATCACTATATTATTATTTTTTTAAATCACTATATTATTATTTTTTTAAATCACTATATTATTATTTTTTTAAATCACACAATGGTAAATTATGAAGCCTAAATTATAATTCAAAGTTAATAGTATACAAAGGCCTGGTACAGAGCTTATAGTCATATTGCGCTGATATCTACTATAACCGTTTAATTAAATTAGTATAACTCATAAAACAAATTCCAATTGCCGAAAATTTTTTATTAATTTAACATTCTCATACACAATTTCTTCATATATTGCTACTCAAACTATTGCACGAGTATTACCTATTTATATTCATATTAAAAAACGATCACTTATGTTTGAAATTAAAAGAGAACATAATGGTATTATAAATAAGGAACATCTTAAACAATTTGATTTTTAGTGAATTCAAATCAAGATATTATGCTCACACTAATGGTAAATTAATTAATCAATTTGTTTCCGGATGTAATTAAACGTCTTAAAAACAAACAGTTTGAAGTAAATTTTGACATGACACAGGTACTTAAAATCAACAACGATGGAAAATGTTGTAATTAATGAAATAGAGGATGTTCAGCAATATTATACACATATAATAAATATAACTATCCGGGAAAATTGTATAATATCGCGTTTAATCCGAATGAAATTATTCTACTAGAACAATTTCCCATATTTATCTCGGGATTATTTAAGATTGAACATAGATATTAATACTGGTATAAGCCAGTCAGGCTACTCTATTATTTTCTTAAATAAATGGAAGAATATATAGACATTTTTATATATACGAACGCACACTCATACATACATACATATCTATGTATATATTTATATATATATATAGACGCATGTCTGTCATAATTTCTGTACGTGTTTGTACGTATTTATGTAACTGAATATACTAGTATATGAGTACAGCTTGTGGGAAAGAGAGGAGGAGACCGACTACACTGTGAGAATAGGCCTACCTATATATATATATATATATAGCCTTTTTGCTCACTCACTCGATCTTTTTACTGGTTAACTTCCCATATACAATGCAAAAATAGAAGTTTTATTTCAAAATCAGTTTCTAATCTGAGGTATGGAATTAAGATGAATGGGAGAATAATAGACTATTAAAATGATCGCATGGCTTACAATAATTTTGCTTGATAAAGGAAATTTGGTCGGTACACGAGCGGAAAATTTACTCGATTTCAATCATGATGAAGAATGAAACAGTAGAGGTAGTGGATAAATTTAAATATATTGACCGTATCATAACAGAGCTTAAATCAAGATACCGAAATTAAAAGCAGACGCGTCCAAACCGGAGCAGCATTTAAATACATTAAGAAGCTAGTATGTGATAGATTTTTGAATTTAAGCACACGTCAATGGGCTACATAGAAGAATGCTCAACGACCAGATTAACTATAATATTGAAAAACCCATAAAGTATTTCGGACACATTATTAGTGATATGAGAGTGCAGGAGGTACCGAATACTTTATATCAAGAATATAAGGAATGGACCAATGTCAATCAGTTCACTAAATAAAAACATAATACTCTACGTTGTCCAATTAAATATAAATTTTTTTTAATTACTTTTCTAAATGATTTACAATATGGTATAGTACTATATATATATATTATATATATATATATATATATATATATATATATATATATATATATATATATATACATATATATGTAATTTGTAGTGAAATTTCTGGTTTCAATTATCATGGCATCCTATAACGAGAAGGAGCGCGCATTTTGCGTGGAACGCTATTTTTGACGCGAATCGATCACAACAGTGCACAGAGTTTTGAATAGAATTCAAAGTTTCGCGATTTTTTTGTGGGGATACCTTAATATCCGCGTTTACGAAACACGTCCACGAAATCTGAAACAGGTGAAAACTCTGATTTCTGAAGAAATTTAAAAAATGCAGCGACCTATACTCGAAAGAGTCTTTGAAAATTTTCTAAAGAAATGAATTTATTGTTGTAAATGGAGGGTCACTAGAATGATATTGTGTTCCACATATGATTGTAAGCTAATCTCTTATTTTCCTATTTTTAAATCAAACTTCATTTAAAAATTCGGTCGAGTAGATTTTGAGTTATTCAAAAAACAATAAAACCGTTCGTATATTTATATATTCTTCAATTTCAAAAGTATAGACGATCACAATTGTCGCTATATCCACATTTTTCTTACATGCTGCTCGAGATGCTGAACTGATTGACATTGGTCCATTCCTTTATATTCTTGATACAAAGTATTTTCTTGTACTTTCAAGCGCCCGAAGCTCTAACCGGACGGGGCGCGTTCGCAGGTTACGGATAGTATATGCACCAAACAGTTCAGTCGAGTTACAGGAAGTTTTGCCACCTTGCCATAACTTACCACGGAAAGTCTGGCCATCACTCAATAATAGACCGAGAACTCGAACTAAACGATGTGTAAATGGGGCGCTGCGGGGAAACACAAAAATTTTGATCACCTGCTCTAATGTTCAGTGATGGATCAGAACTGTGATGCAGATGATCTGACTACAGCAAACGATAACTGCGTCGTTACACACTGGTCTGAAGTAAAAAGTATCCGCACGCGGAAAGTAAGTAATTACGAAATTTATGTTTGTTGCTAAATACTTTTTATGTCTATATCTATATTAGAAAATTAAGAATAGTATCCGTTTTTTTTTTCATATTATCTAAATATGTTGGACTCGTTTGCTTCATTATTAGCATTATTATTATTAGTATTTCTGTCTGTGTATCTGTATAGGTATATTTGACGGAGTTCCTCGACGAGTGTTTTATATTCCGAACGAGCTATGTACGTACGTTGTAAGTTCGTTATAACGGAGCACATATTTATTTATTTTTCAACGGAACCCGAAAAAATGATTTGTCTAAAGATACACATACACACATATATATACATATGCGTACGTTTGTGCTTAAGAGATAATAGATGGATATGTCAAAAATTTGTATTCTCCTCAATCCTGGCCGGAAGAAAAACTAGAAAAATTTCTAAGAGCGTAATAATACGTGCACGTGGTTTGAATACGACTATTTAGATATAACAGAAATTTCCAAAATATTCCGAATACCGTCGACCTTGAAAGTTACACATACTATGATCCGAAATATCGAAAATTATCCTTGTTAACATTACTCTATCGTAATCATCATCAAGATTGTTTGATTGTTCTCCTTATCTGGGGGAGCTATTCTTAATGTTATTCAATACGAGAGAACGTTGATAAACGATCGGTTATTAATCGTAAATATCAAATAAAATTTATATTATACACAGTTGGCTCCATTAAAAAATACGTACGAAATCGTACCATCTTAGCAGGTTACATCTGCTGCATGATAAGTGTTAACAGGAAGTAAACATCCTGCAGACAAGTCTAAGGAATTACTAAAAGAGAATTATAGTTTTTTAATACAGTAAGCGATTTCCGCATGAAACATTTATATCCGACTTTGTACTCAACTCGTCTTGCTTTATGGAATTATACACAGAGATGAATCTCGATTTTGAAAAACCGGAAACTATAAATTACTCATTACACAACAACTATAAGAATTGTATCTTACAAAATTTCTTAGGAAAAGAATAATATTTTAAAAATTCGTAGAACGCCGGAGTGAATTTTCATTGCCTTACTTTATTAAGTAACATAAAACAGCGCAAGATCGACATCATATAATAAACTACCCAGGAATGTGAAAATAAGTAAAAAAAAAAACAGATACAAACTGTTTTTTCGGTAGACTAACAAATGCCACTAGTTCAGCTCTTCTAGAGCCGACAACTTGTAATGTGTCACACGCTTCATCGCGTCTGTTGAACAGAAACTGGCCAAGAGATAATCTAAAAACTTCATCTTCCTTCACCCTCTCACTCATGCATGCTCGTGTTATGATCGATAGACCATCAATGGTATCTATCTGAAAACAAGACTCCTTCATAGTAGGTGAACTATTTTATACAGAGAATATGGACCTTATGCTTAATTCTCCTAATCTTTTCTAGGTTAAAACGACTGGTATATAATCATATGGTACAAAACGTAATTGTTCTTATTAGCGTTTTTAATAGATTATTAATTTATTTGTCGAGTTGGGACGTAGCATCGTTTATTACATTTCGGCTATAGCTTAAAAAGTGAGCCCTGAGTTTTATCGTATTCAACGTGTTTAGTAAATGCGAGACCTCGCTCCGGTATTACGCCTAAATATTTAATATCGCTTTTTCAAACCAAAGTACGTCGTTCGCTATCACCGGGTAATACGTAGTTCTATGTATAGTGTCAGTTCGGTACGATGTAGCAGTATCATCAGCATATAAAACCATATTAGTATTTACTTTTGGAAATGTCATTAATAAAAAGGAGCAATAAGTGAGCTTCCAGTAACCTAGGCCGGAGAATTATCGCTAACGCATAATGTAGGAATTTAGCTATGAAATTTCTGTTACTTAAATGATCTTGGATTAGTCGAATTAACTAAGTAAGGAACTATAATTTAATATATTAAACCAAGTTGCCAGATAGTGTCAATACGGCTTTAATGCAATAATAGTAATTCAATTTAATTAACTTTAATAATAATAATAATAGTAGTAAAAAATCAATTGAAAATTAGTTAAATCACTAATATTTATTTTCTTAGGGAAAGCACAAAGCTTTTCGGCATTTACGCCATTATCAAGTGAAACATTTTTTAAAAAATCATAATTTTAAAAATATAATATTAGTGATTTAACTAATTTTCAATTGATTTTTTATAAAAAATCACTACATTCCACATTATAAAAAATTAAAATAATAATAGTAATCATAGTAATAATAATAATAATAATAATTGACAGTAATAATAAATACATAAATAAATAAGTAAATAATCGAGCAAATAAATAAACGAAAAACAACGAATTGAAATTACAAAGCTGGAGGCTTTTGAAACCTGGTGTTGGCGAAGAGTGCTTAAAATAAAGTGGACGAATATGTTTACAAATGAAAAAGTTTATAACCGCAGTAAAGAATAAATATACGAGAACTATCTCTCAACGGAAAAAATAGATGGATTGGACATGTGTTACGGCATAATGCATTACTGGCGTTACTGACAGAATTATTAGAAGAAAAATTAGAGGGCAAATGTACAAGAGGAAGACAGAGAAGAAGATTCATGGAACAAGTTATTGAGAATATAAGGAACTATCAGGAATTAAAACGAAGAAGAAAGGAATAGACTGCGGATTTGCTTCATTAATCATCCAATCAGTAGATTGATACACAAAAATTTTTTTTTTAAAATGTACTATAATATAATCTTACAAATAAACAAAAGTAATATATCTATGTGTCTACCTAATTATTTACCTGTAAATAGATATGTGTGTATATGTATGTGTCGTGTAATGGTAGATTGGAATGATTAAAACATAATTTTAAAAAATTCCTGAAGGACAAAATACCGTTAGAGGTGCAAAATATGTTTTTCTCGTCCATTTTTATTATTTTCCCCTTGCTATTCACACACACACATCCATTATATGAGTAAATTCATCGAGATAAAAAAATATGTGAACTTTCTAAAATACTACCAGCCTTCCAACCCCAGAAAATGGACGAGTCGATTATAAACTAATAAACGGCTTAATTGAGAAACTAATAATTGTTCGTGTATTAAAAAGCTACCAATTAGAGAGAGATATAGATAATTTAGCATTGTCGTGATACTTTTGACCCATAGTTAGGGTTCCAGTTTTGGTTATCAAATTTAAACGCGATCAACAGAATCACCAATGACTTTTCAATATAGCGTACATTAACATTATATGTACATGCGTTTCTGTATGTGTGGATGTAATAGCACATTGCAGTTCTGTCGGTGTATTTGACGACAATTACGTAAGTACGAGTATAGTGATCAGCTTGTTTCTACTGTGTAGAAGCGGGGCGAGGAATAACCGTTGTAAGTGTGCAAGGCCCATTTTGATCGTTTCCAAAATAAGCTATATGAAGGAAACAGGATGTAGAATCCATTACACCTTTTAACTTGGAATTTTGAATTCATATATACGCATGTGTATTATTAGAAAGAACATGTTACACATTTTTATCCGGAATATGCGCCTTTCAACTTTTCGCTAAAGAACCTATATAATTATTATAATCTAAAAATTAGACTACCACGTGTTATAAAGTCAGCCCACTAGTTTGACTTTAGACTATTTATACAAATCAATCTTTCAGTATACTATTATTATTATTAGCATATGTCTCCGAGATATTATCAAATTCTATGTCCAAAGTTTTTATCCTTTCTCTTCGACTTCCTGAATCTTCAGCATTCTTCGATGGAAACCATCATTTCCCTAGCCTCATATCTGTTCAACTGGTTTTTATTTAGAGGCAACATATTTTTTTTATTTATTAATAATCTAAATGTTCAAACTTACTTCGGTTTCCTGGGAAGCTTATATTATTTCTACACGTAATTTCGAGAATAATTACCACGGTAATGAATTTACAGAGACCTTAATCTTAACTAGTCAAATTGAAAAAAAAAAAAACGTTCTTAAAAGAAGAGACGTATACAATATGGAAATAAAGTCGAACATCCGGAAAACATTTCGTACGTCCGCTTCGTAATTAACCGCATCGATGACTTCGCCGCGTACGAGTAAATTACCGTTATCGTCGAAGATTAGAGCGTAAATTCTCGTCCGAATAGAAATAATTCCGACAACGAACAAGTGTCGCAGATGGATGTTCCAAAAATTTCGGAATCTAACATAATTTCAAAATCGAAGGAAATATCCGAAAGAGGATCCATGTTGACCGTAAATAAATTATCCGTCCAAGAAAAAAATTGTGGCCGCGGTATTATGTCAGGGTCAACGTACATCGCAAAAGTCAAACTAAACTTTAATAATACGCAAATGAAGGTACAGCCGATTATGTCTACAGACAAATCGGATATTCGAGGTCGTCAAGAACCAAAGTCGAAATATGATGAAATTCCGAATGTGAAACGATCCGATCGAGCTACATGCAATGTGGAGAATCGGACCGGTACCGAAACTTCCCATAAAAAAATCGAAGAAAACAATCGGAATACAACGCCGGTCGACGTTCCAACAGTCGAAAATCAGAATATAGACTCGAAACGATCAGCATCTTCTACCGCCGATGATAGAGGAAATAATCGGGTACAGAGAATATTACCGAAAGGAAAACGGTCGAAGACATCTACGGAAAATATCCGACACCATAACTCTCGGATGCAATCGCATTCAGACGCTACGGAACAGAAGACAACGACTACTAGGACCTCGAAATCAAAAGAACACATGTATAAGGATATGGTAACTTCGAATGTGAAACAAACGGTTCAAGCTATATGCAATGTAGAGAATCGGACCGGTACCGAAGCTTCCCATAAAAAACTCGAAAAAAACAATCGGAATACAACGCCGGTCGACGTTCCAACAGTCGAAAATCAGAATATAGACTCGAAACGATCAGCATCTTCTACCGCCGATGATAGCGGAAATAATCGGATAAAGATGATCTTAAAAAGAGAAAAATTGGTGAAGACAGCCACAGAACTTGTCCGACTCTTTATTTCTCGGGTGGAAACATATTCAGACGCTACGGAACAGAAGACAACGACTAGTAGGACCTCGAAATCAGGAAAGCACATGTATACGGATATGGGAAAGGAACATAGATTGGACAATTTTCCCCGTAGGAATTTAACGACGGAAATCCAGCAAATGTCTGAGGAACAGTTAAAGAGTTATATAAGACGTCGTAGAGCAGAAAACGAATTACTCGAACAGATGTATCAAAAGCTAAAGTCCGAACACGAACGAGAAATGCGTCGAACAAAATATTAAATTTATTACAATATAGACACAAAATGATCGAGACACGAATATAAAGTCAACGATATATGTTGCATACGGTTTAATAGATCATAATTTGATAATGATGAGAAGTTTACTGAAATCCAGAAAAACCGAAGGAAATGACAAAAATACACGATACGATATAGAACTTAAGAATACAAGGAAGAAGTAGCGCGCAGTATAGAAAATCAATTAAACGACAATAGCAGCCAGATCAGCATTGATGAAAAATGAGAAGACTTGAAATCTGCGGTCACCGAAGTAACAGAAATCAAATTAAAAAGAGAGAATTGAATCAGAAAAAAATGGATAATCGAAGAAGTAGTGAAACTAATAGAGAAGAAAGGAGAAAATAGAAAAATTCGGAAACTAGAGACGACATAGAAAATTATAAAAAAATTCTAAATATGGCGAACAGAGAGGCAAAGGAAGCAAAAGAGAAGTGGATTGAAGAGCGCTGCTCATATTTAAATGGTCATTTGAACAAAGGAAATACTACAACAGCATATCAAGAAATCAGAAAGCATTTCTGTTATGGAGCTCAAAGAAGTAATACAATAGGAAACAAATATGGGGAAAAGTTAATCGAAGCTAACGAAATAGTAGATAAATGGAAGGAATACATAGAAGAACCATATGCTGATAAGGAACCAGATAAAAACATTATAGAAGAGGATGATCTGGTTTAAAAAGACAACATGGGACCAAACATTATGGAATGAGAATTTTGAGAGGGCAGTTAAATAATTAAAAACAAATAAAGCTCCGCGAATAGATAAAATTAGTGGAGATATAATAAATTTATTAAGTAAAAATGTAACTAACAGACTATTCCTTATAATAAAAGAATGCTACGAAAGAGGTCAGTTAACGACCGATTTTGAAAAAAGCATAATCATAACCATACCGAAGAAACAAAGAACTACCAGTTGCAGTGAACATCGAACACTGGGTCTATTATTACACGCCTCGAAAATATTAACCAAAATTATACGTAGAAGAATATCAGATAAAATAGAATCAGAATTAGAAGAAATACAATTCAGATTTAAAAAAGAAATAAGCTGTAGGGAAGTCATTTTATGCTTAAAGATGATAATTGAAAAAAGGATAGAAATAAATAAATCAACGTATGTTGCATTCGTGGACCTGAAAAAGGCTTTCGATAATGTAAACTGGGGAAAAATGTTCGATATACTAAAAAGAATAGGAGTTGACTACAGAGACAGACGAGTAATCTACAATTTGTATGAAAATCAAACTGCAATCATAAAAGCGAACAATATACAAACCGAAAGCAATAATAAGGAAAAGGGTACGTCAAGGATGCAACCTGTCACCGTATCTGTTTAACTTATACATGGAAAACGCTATTAAAGAATTACGTAACATGGATTTGGAAAGAAATTAATATTAACGGAAAATAAATAAATATGATAAGATATTCTGACGATATTGCCATAGTAGCAGAAAATGCAAATAGACTAAAACATGTTTTAAATGTACATGAAGATTAACAAAAAGAACAATCATAGTGTGTGCTACAAAAGCAATTACCATTAAACAAAAAAAAAAATAAACCGGACGGAGAGTTTCATATATTTAGGCAGCAGAATTCGATGGAGTGGAAAGTGTTCAACAGAGGTGAGGTGTCGAATAGCACAAGCAAAAGCAGCATTTAACAAGAAAATAAAATTGTTAACGTAAATAAACTAGATTTAGCCGTAGCAAAAAAATTTCGTAACTATGTCGCTGAAACTTGGACATTGCGGAGAGTAATCATCGCAAAGCTGGAGGCTTTTGAAACCTGGTGTTGGCGAAGAGTGCTTAAAATAATGTGGACGGATAAAATTACAAATGAAGAAGTTTATAACCGGGTTAAGGAAGAAAAACATATTATGAAAACTATCTCCCAACGAAGAAATAAATTTATTTGACATATGTACGTTATTGACAGGATTAATAGAAGGAAAATTAGACGGCAAAGGTACAAAAGGAAGACCGAGAAGAAGATTCATTGAACAAATTATGGAGGATATGAGAGTAAGGAACTATCAACAATTAAAACAACTAAGCAGAAGTAGAGAGGAATAGACTGCGGACTTGATTTGTTTTGCTTCATTAATCAACCAATCAATAGATTGATACCACAAAAAAAATAAAAGTCCATGTTCTCAACAAATGCATCTTTTCATATTGTTTTAATATTCTACTATAGATTACATTATTTATGAAATTGTACTTTATCGTTTTACGCGTTAAGTGGATATCGATACTTTCATAAGTAAGCCGATGATTTCACACGTCTGGCAACCAGTTTTGTCCGCAGATTCCAATCGTAAGCTGTATATTCCCATCGCTCTTTGTCTTGAGTTTAATACCGATCTTTTTACGATCCGCAGTCACCACGTCTTTATACCGTACCAGTGATTTCCCAAGCGGCCTGAATCCGCCTGATAGAATTACATATATCATTTTTTTCGGAATGCGTTCTGTACTCATAAGACTTCATCGTCCGATACGCGGTCCATCTAATCGAAGAATTCTTCGAAGGAACCGCTGATGGTATTGGTCTTATATACATGCACATATATGTATTTCAAATGCGTACGTGTATATGTGTGCTCATTATGTACACGGATATATGTGTAAATATTGATAATTTTATCGTTTATCTACTAATCCATGTTTATGCCTGAGTATAATATATGTATAAATTTATACGTCTTTCGATATATATATATATATATATATAGTATATCGTATACGAGTGTAGTTGTAGCAAGACACCTATATAAATGAAACTTATAAACGTGAACATATATATATATATATATATATATATTTTTTATTTACATACATGAGTAGATGTACTTATAATATATATAAGGGCTACAAACGTATATACAGGGGGGCATGTGTTCAATTTTGTTAATTTAATCGATTACGAGTATAAAACTCGTTTACTTATCTGTCTATATCCTGCGCACCTAATTTATAAGTACAATATATATATATATATATATATATATATATATATATATATATATATATATATATATATATATATATATATGTGTATATATATATATATATATACATATATATATATATATATATATATATATATATGTGTGTATATATATATATATATATATATATATATATATATATATATATATATATACACATATATATATATATATATATATATATATATATATATATATATATATATATATATATATATATATAATGTAATTGCTTCTGGATCTCACGGTCAAATTCGTATTTTGATGGCAGAAAGTGTAGTGTGCTTAGATATCGGCTTTCCGAGTATTATTCTTACCGAGTTCCATTTATCGTTATTATATCGTCATCGACATCGTTCAGAAGAATCTTCGAACCGTATAACGGCTCAACTTACACAACAGTTCAAGATTTGTATACGGAGTTTCCTCCAATATTTCTTCTCCAACCATCTTACTTTGATTGCTTCCCTCTGAACACCACTGTCCGAAGATGTAAGAAATAGATTAAAGCTTAACGGCGTAAAAAAGTGACCTTCTCCGTGGCCCTTTATCTCAGCGTGTGACGGCTGACTATATTTGAACAAAGTAACGGACCATTATCGTACTTTTCTTTCTACGAGGTCATTCCTAAGCAGAGATCAAGTGAGAAAGATTAAAAAAGAACTTCGCCGATTCTACCAATACAACTTATATACATATTATATATATATATAATATATATATATAATATGAATGGAAGTAATCGAGAAAATGTGCTTAATAGCTATTTCTTCAGTCGGTAAAAGCTTCCGAAATACGATACTGTACGAGGTGTAGGATATAAAAATGTAATCTAAAATTTGATGTGATCTGTATTAAACAAAGAAATTTTGTATTTTCAGAGCATAGATAAATGTAATTAGAGCATGTTTTTATCCATATATAAAAATATAAATATATTAAATCCTTCTTGTCAAAATTATGCATACAAATTCGGAATTCCTTCTTCGATCTCTATGTTGTTCATTTCAATATCTCGTTGAAACGACATAGATCTGAATGGATTTTTTAATTCGTAAGCATAGTTTCAATTAGTGTTCTCTATTCGAATCGATTCCGTTTGTGAAAAAGCGATTCGTCAAAATAAATGAGTCGGTTGATCGAGTTGATAGATGAAGAAATGAGCCAAGTATACTTCCTACCGTCGTCGTCGTCGTCGTCGTTCTACGCTTGAGAAGATGAGTCACAATTGGTTAAAAAATATTTCTACATTTCAGGCACATCTGTGCCATCACAGAGTGTTTCTCTTGCCGTTCGCTCAATAAGGTAAAAAAATTGGTACTTCTTTATGTTTTTTTTTTTTTTTTTTTTAATTCTACGTTGTACCGAAAATTATATGCCACAATTAACGGTGATGAATAGAAGAAGTTTTTCCACTTCCGATTTGAGTCGATTCGCGGTTCAATAGTGGAGTTGATATTCTTTCTTCTTTGATTCTGCTACTATATAGCTGTTGACAATATTACCTTCACACCCCGCTATTTCTATTTTTTTTTTTTTTTTTATTATGATGTTTCCTCTATCGTTCTGAATTGCCCAAGTTCTCATTTTGAATTTTCTTGAATCTTTTGATATTAATCCCTCGGCTCATTTTTCTGTGCATGCTCTTGAATATTTCAACAAATGGCTTGGTAGTATGTGTTCTTATCCTTTTTTGAAGATAAATGAGCAATTTCCTACTCGTTTGAACTTATTATTACTAAGTTTTCTCCTTTACGTAATTAGCTGCATTGTTTCGAACGACATCTTCGGTTTACGTTGTATCTCCTTTTCTTGTGGCTGAGTATCTCGTATAGAAAAAATAATTCTCTACTGAATTTACGTCATAGATGATCAGCATATTGATTACCTCGCTGCGCCTGTATATATGTATTCTTCACTTCATATTGTTTAAATTTTTTCTTAAACTCTTGAAGGCTTCTAATTTCCATTCTCCTTTTGCATTTCAGTCTCACCAGAATGTTCATAACTAGTTGTCTGTAGTCTGATCCGCACTCAATTTCGGTATAAGCCTGTACATTGTCGCACGATTTATTGCATTAGCATGTAATCAATCTGATACCAGTATCTACCACCAGAAGCTGTCCATGTTCACAGACGTCTTACATGATGTTTAAACATCGTGTTCATTATAGCGAGTTTGTTTTCCACTGCGAATTGCAGTAATCTTTTTACCTCGTTCATTCCTCCTGCCTCGTCTAAACTTTCCGATTGTTCATCTTGATTGAATTTTAGCATCCATATCACCTATGACGATAGTAATTTCTCTGTTTAATATATATTTCATAAGTTCTTCAATATCTTTATAGAATACTTCGATTTCTTCCTCATTCTTCGCGCAGGTAGGAGCATATGCTTGAATAATGTTAATGGCTTTTATCTGATCGCCATGAACTTGTTGCTTTTGTTCTTGTAACTGTTCTATTAATCTTTTTTTTACCCTCAAACACCGCTAAAATTTGTTGTGTCCGAACTGGAACGTGTTCCTTCTTTTGTGTGAAAATGACTGGACTGATCGTAATGCGTCTTCAACAGCCTGTATCTAACTCCTAATCTTTCCAAGTCCATTTTCATTACACGAAGCTTTCCAGTCTGTACAATGTCTCCAACATTTCACGTGGCTATCTTTATTTTAGTCTTCACCAAATTCTTTCTCGTCAGATTTTTTCCATGAAGCGGCTGGTTTGTTTTACCCCACTCGCATGGCCGGTCGCGCATTTCACATAAAAATCCAGAACAAGTCGATTCCTTCCAAAATATTTAGAATATATGATAACAGAAAAAATATATCGTAGCGAAGAGATACGGCGAAGGATTTCAACCGTTAAAGAGACATTTAAAAGAAAAATACACCTAACGAAGGAGAACAATACGCTGTACATAGAATTAGGAAAATGTCTTGTTAAGTCATATGCACGTATACTTTGAAATATGGTGCCAGCGACGCGTTCTAAAAGTTCCGCTGGTTGATGAATTTAAAAAAAAAAAAGTTTTTAACCGAGTACAAAAAGAAAGATTGAAAATGTAAAGAAAAACAAGAATGAAATGAGTATGTCACGTTTCAAGACATCAAATGGAATGTTGATAAATGTTATAGAAAGAAAATTACCCTTGTGCGGGCCAAAACGAAGACATAAACTGATGGATATAATAATAATAATAATAATAAAACGAACATCAACAGTTACATTAAATTGAAAAGTCTAACGGCAGAACGGGAAATATAGAAGACTTATAGACGATTATGGCGAATCAGTTCGAGGACTGATACGTTGATTGATTGATTACATACGTATCATATTGTCTTATGTAATAATTTCGAACAAACCTAAATTTGATGCTCAATACAGTCGTCAACATGGCACGTGTCACATGTACCATCAGAAATTATGCATAATTTAGCAAGATGTAAGGGGGAAAGAAATTATAGCCAGTGTAGTCTAAATAAAGTTGATATACAATCCCTCGAAATGTTCTGGTATAATTGAAACCGCAGTTTACTGGAAACCGTAGGTACCGAAGCGAAGTATTTTTTTCTGTTATTATTACTTTCGGTGGTGTAGTATTGTTGAAAATCTATTAGTACAGATTGTTTAATCTTTGGTAAAATATCAGTTCAATTCCTTTTAATATTCTCGTAAGGGACACTCGATAAATTATAACACGTTAATTCATCGACCACCTGGTTTTCCAGTAATACCATAATGAAAAGGTACCCACATAAACTTTACTCTAGATCCACGATTATAAGGCTGAATAACACGATGTCTCACATCAAATTCTAACTCGGATATTTTAAGTTCTGGGAACATACTTAAGTAATCAGAAATGATTAGATATTATTTTCATTCACATATTTGACTAGGAGCAAAGCTTTGTAAATGGCAAACAATTCTACAACAAATGAGGAACCTGGGATAATATCTCTATACTTTCCATACGTCTTTAGTCGGGTAATATAAAGCAGAAGTATAATTTGCACGTATTTTATCGACCGACAAGTATAATTTCATATTGGCTACATTTTTCATTGATTGCTTACATAAATGCGGCGCTGTTAACGCCAGAAGGGAGAGTTTTAGCAACATTACTATCTCAAAGGAAATTAAGTCAACGTCTAACAAGAAAAATAAATCCCAAAAATAGAAACGGTAGAAGGGATAAGAAACATTTTGGATAATTTCAAATTTTTCCAATTTATTATGACTGGAGAGCAGAGGTGGCAGACTCTTATTTGACCAATATCTGTTACGACGCAGTCTCCATAAACATCGAATTTGTTTATTAGTCACATGGGTTCTTCTCTCTTTCACTTTGAGATAAAACTTGTTCGATATATATTCCTATCCAAGTTATAACGGAGGTTCAGCCGTCTCAGCGTTTAAAGTCTCTAAGCATATTCGAAGGACCTTGTTTTGTACAACTTGTACTTTTTTCATCTGTGTTCTGTTGAGGTTTAGTTATATATTCAACGTGAGTTCTGATGAGGGATTGATAAATCCGTAGACTTATTAATGGATGTGCTCCCCACTTAATACCTGTGATTACTCGAAGTAGATTTTTTAACAAACTCCAAC
Organism: Coronaproctus castanopsis; assembly: GCA_032883995.1. Lineage (NCBI taxonomy): Eukaryota > Metazoa > Arthropoda > Insecta > Hemiptera > Monophlebidae > Coronaproctus > Coronaproctus castanopsis. The sequence continues at coordinate 111,602,789 of CM065054.1, read as the reverse complement.
TCTGGATTCCATAACAATTTACTATCAAATACCACTCATAAATATTTAATTATCGTATAAAATTTTAAAGGGTTTTTTTTCAGACGAAGTAAAAGGAAGACATAATTTTCTGGTAAACATTATTCCATTAGATTTGCCTATATTTATAGACAGATCTAGGTCTTTTAGAATCTCATCCACGTCAATAAGAGCCTTCTGAGCTTTTTAAACAGCAGTTTCCACTGAAGTAGCGGTGACACAAATAACTATCTCATCGGCAAACTAAAATACTCTAACAGATTTATTTTGAATTTTTTCAATTTCGTTTGTATATAGCAGATGTAAAAAGGACTCAAAATACTTCCCTGCGCTAAACCTTTACCCGAATAAACCGAATTGTGCTTTTCCCTTAATATTTGACTGATGATTTTCTCCCATTGAAGTATTCAAATATCCGGGAACATTTCGTTTCAGCCTGTTGTATTTTATATGTATGTATATGTGTGTGTCGTGTATCATTCGCATTATATCTTACCTCGTATTGCTGAGAAAAGTTATAGTTAGCTTTTAAGAGTTCAATATGTCGAGCCAACATCGATATTGGCGGATATAACGTATACCCGGAGTCTGATACATGAGACGTTTCTCCGGGTCGTCGAAATAATAGTAATTTCTTCGCTCATTAACGGACGCGCAATTTTCGCCGTATTTGGTCGGTTGTCTGCACCTATTAAATTTAAAATTAAAAGTAATTAATTTTCATCTTTAACAACGATGTAAAACAAATCGAAATTTTGAATGATCGAATTTAGTTCGGGAGATATTAAATGTTAATATATCGAAATAAAACGACCGCTACTTTTAATAATGGCGGAAAATTTCTTTTTTCAATTTAAAAATTTTATTTTCATTCCATCCTAAGCGGACTTTATTACGTAGGGGTGATGTTTTATTATTTTTCAAAGAAATAAATTTCGAATTTAGTTCACGCAAAATCTTTACTCTAGATTTTCATTTTCTTAACGAAATTGCGAATGCATAATAAGAAACGCGTCGGAAGATTTTAATGATGCAGTTAAAATAGGGAGGGAGGGAGGAAGACGAATAACAAATTATCTCAGAATTCGAAGTGGAAATGTACGACCGATTGAACAGAGTAGATAAACAAAATGGAAAGTTTTGATAAGCAGCAAAAACGAGAGGAAAATTATGATAGTTAAAAAAAAAAACTGGACACGCTACGAGATGAAGAATATATACTTCGAATCATTAATTAACAATCACACGGCTGCATGAAAGAAGAAATCTGGCACAGTACAGCGTTTGAACATTAAAACGACTTCTTTTTTTGCATTGTGTCGACAAGAATTCCGAATTATTATGGACATATCATACGAAAGAATAATAATAGTCTTGAAAATTGCCTATTAATTGGACACATCAAAGGGGAAAGAAAAAAAGTCAGTCCACCGTCTCGAAAGATGGATACTATTACGCCTTCACCAGACTAACAAAGACTCAGTGAATCGAAATAGAAACAGGCGTAGAAAAATAATACGAGGTGTAATAAACAGCAATTTGGATCCGGAATATGGAGAAAGAACTATATATATTTGTTATCGTTGTAAAAATCAATTTTCAGTTCGATGGCAGATTATATAATTTGAATAAATTTAATTTTAAAAAGTGACTAAAATAGTTTCACTTGAAGGCCTGCAATATACGGATGACGAGCCTGCTACCCTATATAATGCGCGGATATATCTGAAGTCAATATATCGTAAATTCGGTTTGGACATGAACTGTAAAAAAACGGAGATTCTAGAGATAATTATAAATGCTGTCATTGCTATTGATTTATACATCGGGGATAGAAGGAGAAATATTATTTATTTAAATTGGAAGCATGAAATACAATACATTGTATACACCAACTTATTAGCCTTAGTAACTAATGCAATAATAATAATAATAATTACATTGGGGATAATAAGCTGTGTAATGTGAACTCTTTTAAACACCTTGGAAGCTATGTCAATAAGTATGTGAATTTGGACGATGAAATCGCTTACAGAATTAGACATGCTAATGCAACATACGGCAAATAATGTCAGAGAATTTTCAAAAACAAAGATTTGACAGTAAAAACGAAAATGTAAAGCTGAAACAGTGCGACCACCAATTATGTATGGAAGCAAAACTTGGCCTATTATGAAAAAGCACCTTAAAAAGCTGGAGATGTGTCACCTGAGCATGATTAGAAGAATTCTGAAAATAAGCTGGGAACACTTCGTGTCAAAGGAGAAAGTTTTAACTCTAGCAGCCGTTACATCTATTGTGAAAATGCTGATTGAAAGGCGCATGAAAGATGTCCGCGTACCAAATAAAATGCTAAATGGCGTTCTAGAATTAAAAAACGACACGTTTGGAGATCTAAACTGAGCTATAAAGATGTATTTACCAATGATCTGAAAACCGTGGCAATAAATCCGTGGAAAACTGATTCGGAAGTGAATGCAAAAACATAAATAAACGGACTGTAGTACTTGATTAAAGCTTCGTCGTCTACTAGTGAAGGAATTACAATCTCAAAAATTTGTTCGTATATATACATATTAGTAAAATTCGAAACTTTAAAAAGAAAGTATTCGATATGACTCGAAAAAGAAACAGGATACTAAAACATATAGCTCGATAGAAGGAAATCGATTTAAATTCAATATTAAATAACGTTCAATCTGCTGGAAAGTAAGTAAACGGTGTTGTCTGTAAATCATTATAAACCTGAATAATGAGAGAGAGAGAACGCTTCCTGAGTAAGCCAATATGATTGCCTTCCCGGCTTCATTACTTTTCCAGCAAATTAGCATCCACTTGTCAACCAATTCGGATGAATAACCGAGTTAGCTAGAGATACAACGAAATATTCTCGTCCTCCGTATGATGGGAATTTACATTATGCTAGCAGAACGCTTATTAAATAGTAAGCACTAATTTAGGAAAGAAATATAAATGCACGGAAAATAGTAAAATATGATATCAATTTAAGTTTAATTGTGAATGTCTGTAAATTTTTCCTTACTATTCAATATTTAAAAAAATATTACAAACATCTTTTATTATAATCATTCGGGCGCCTATTATTTAATATTCAGTATTGCTGGTATTTATTTGATTCCTAACATAATTTCATCCCCGTGAAAACACGTACATAAAACAACCCCTTTTGTCTATTTCAATTGCGGAAACAATTTCAGCTGAATAAAAGTAAATTAACAAACATCGTATGATTTACAGCTAAATATATAACAAGCCTGACCGCGTGTACCGCAAGTTATCATTGGAAATGGCAAAAAAAAAAAGTACAATGATATAATTAACTCGAACCGCGTTAACCTTTTTGTTTTTTTACGTATATCGAGTAATTTTCTTGTACTAATCGTATTTGCAATCGCAAATGATACACACAACGGACATACATCAACTCATTGTCCATGGATTGCGCGAGAAGTTTTACTCAATTATCTTGATTCTTAAAATGGCTCGATTCACTCGATTCTATCCAATTATTTTTATTCGAATGCAGCGCTCGTGTTTTCTCTGGAGTTAACGCACTACCGGTAATCGACTACTATTCGAATAATCTAACTTAGGTGTATTCTCGATTACAGCCATAATGCTGAAGCCTGATTCTAATTCAACACATCGGACGAAAAATATATAACGCGTAAGCAAACTTTACACAGATAGCACTTCTAAAAAAATACGTAACATTGCCGTAAAGAAAAATCGAGCTGTAAAAAAAAAAAGAATACAGATATTTTAAACAATTCGACGTAGAGACTGTTTTTCCAAGTAATTGATATGTTATACTAAATTTCGAAATAAAAATACAGTACTCTAAATGTTACGCAAATAAACGTATTTTCTAAAAATTTCCATCCTAAATTATTTACTATCTGATATAGTACTATTTAGGATTGAGATAAGAACAGAAGAAAATCGATTAAAGTTGAAATCACAACACACACTACACAAAATAGAACAAGATAAGAATTAAATAAGTGGAGTAGTATTTTTAGTAAATAAAAAATGGTCCGACAAAATAGAAAAATATGTCGGAATATTCGATAGAATAGTATACATCGTTTTGTAAATTCGAAAAAGTCAAAAATTGAAAATAAATTAAGCTTCTGCTCCAACACAATATCCCATCATGATGATCAAGTGGACGAATTTTATAATACAATACAGGTTATTTTGGAAAAAGACAAATGTAACTATACCACAATAATAGGAGATTTTAATGCAAAAGTTGGTCCACGCTATTATGTAAGAGAAACGTCAGTTGGAAATCACGGAATAGGTACCAGGAACGAACGCGGACAAATATTATTCAATTTCTTAAAAGGTAACAAACTGTACGTTATGAATACGTTCTCTCGGAAAAAGGAGAAACGAAGTGGGGATTGAGAAGCCCAGATTTTAAATTCAAAAATGAAATTGACTACATTATTTCCAGCAATGTACATATAGCAAACACTAATACAGGTAGCGACCACAGACTACTAAGAAGTAGGTCGAAAATTAATTATAAATAAAGATCCAATATCAAGAGTATATCTATTTGAATATTACAAAACAGCTTCTTCTTTTATATCTCGATCGCTAAATATGAGAATGTTGTTCCTACTCCCTGTACTCCAACAATTTCAAATAGTCTAAAAAGTTCGAGATATTATAACATCTAAAATAAATACGAAATAAAAATTTATTTAGAAATAAAATCAGTAATTGGTTATTCAGTTACTTAATGCAACTACACTATATGCAAATTAAACTGAAATTACATCAATAAATATCAATAATTTATTTAAATAATTCGATTATACTATACCAAAATTAAACGGGAATTAAATGAATAAGTGAAATATTCGCATAAAATATCAAATAACTCTAAATTATTATTTAAATAATCTAGACGATAAACAATACATTATGAATCAACATCCAATATTAAATAAACACAAGACTGATTTCATAAAACTGTAGATACATTTGAAATATGATAATGAAATATATTAAACTAATTAAGATGTATTAGATGTATTTATAAATCTAATTAAGTTACCTGGTTAGAGAAATTTGGAAAATTTTATACCTCGGAATAAATGATGCTTAGTCAACGACTGTTTATCAGACCCGCTAACACCGATTAACATCATATTCCGCTTCGGATGTCTGATTATTATCTGGAAATCTATAAGAAATTATATTCATTATTTCAATTCTATATAGTATTGATGTTGAATCTTCAAACATTAGATATCATAATAACTCGACTGACTATATATTTATCGATATTCTAATATTAAAAATGTATATTTACAAATTTGTAGATGATACAATACTATTAGGAGCGAATGAACTGGAAATAGCAACGAGTAGAACATTTCACTCGAAAAGCAAATCTAATATTAAATCATTCGAAGTGCACCATAATCACCATTGATAGGACTGAAAAATTGCCTGAAACATTTACCTTCTATACCCGACATCGAAAAACAGATTTCAAACACATATCTTGGAGCATATATCGCGAGTAATTGAAATGATGAAAGTGAAATCTAAAGACGAATGAACGTTCCCTAGGAAAATTAAATAAAAAAATGTAAAGACCATTCTATACAGATAATAACTAAGAAGGGACTAATCTAATATTTTCGATGAGCTACGGATCTGGATTATTTAAACAAAACTTTATGCCGTAAGTTAGAAGCGTTCGAAATGATCTGTTATAGAAGAATGCTCAGAGTACCGTGGACTGCACATCGATCTGACACATTAATTTTGGCAGATCTGGGAATAGAGGAAAATGATAGATTGGTACATAAGATAAAAGGAAGAGCTCTCAGATTTTTCAGCCATGTTATACGCCGAAATGGATTAGAAAAGACGGTCATACAGGGATTAGTAGAAGGAAAAAGAAATAGAGAACGACCATCGACTCGATAACGACATTCTACATGCAGCGAGGATATCATCGACACATCAACCGACAGAAACGGCCCAGAATCGGAATGAATGGCGGAAAATAATTTTAAAATCCTTATGATGTCTGAAAGCAGACAACGCGGGAGAAGAAGAAGAAGAACTTAAAAATTGTTCAACGTCCGACTAAAAAATGAAATTTATCAGAAGCATTATATAACCAGAAATTTTAAATCCTTTTCAAAACAACTTAATGAGTATTATTCTATTTAAATCATTCGTTTAAAATTGTAACACACCATGCCAAAAAAAACTGTCTATGTAACAGGCTATGAAAGTGAAATCAAAACAAAAAAAAAAAAAAAGGGTTTTACAAACGGTAGTTTGTATGTAAAGATCAACTCAAGAAGGTTTAATAAAAGTTGTCCCGAAAATTATATCGTACGACCGGTCAAATTAAAACAAAAAATTAATGTACAATATGTTAAGCTGGCAATTTTTATTATTTTTTTACTAAAGTCGAAATAATATTTAATACAGTTTTTCAACTAAAAACGTAATCTTTAACACACATTAGTTTTAATTATAGGTATTAAAATAATTTAAATTTACTCATGTTCCACAGCAGTACAATAATTTAAATTCAGGAAGAAATGAATAAGAAATAAAATATTTTCTAACCGCATAAAATCGACATATATTTGTTACCATTTCAAACTCCGGTCCCAAAATTTTTTTAATATGAGACGAAAATTTCAGTAAATCTGCGAGAAATGACAAAATTTAAAATAAATTGGTTCGTACAAAAACTAATAACAAATCATTAAAAGATAAACACTTCATAATAATAATTAAATTCCGATTTCACGTATTACTCTTGCTTCATATTTACTAAATTCACATTTAATTACTTCTATTAGATACTTTCACTTCTTAATCTAACGTTCTGTTGCATACAAGCAGAGGAATCAACAATTCTGGAAACGTGGAAAACTTGGACTTTATTCCTGTAAGACACATAGTTGCCTGATTTCCCTATTTGACGTCTTTTAGCTTAGCTAAGCCGATGTCAGAAGTAGGCATATTACTACGATTATATTCCCATAAAAAGCATACTACTTGGGTTAAAACAAGAAATAGAAAATATTCTAAATAATCTTCCAAATAGTGTCACTGGATTCAAATCCATATATGTAATGTGTAAAGTAGAAGGAATAGATATATTCGAAAATATTATCAGATTTCCTGATAAACGTTCGCATAATCATAATGAAGACATAAAAAAAAAAAATAGCAGCAGATAAGATACAAAAGAACATCGCGCAGAGAAAATCAAAAAATGATAAGAGTAGACATGTAGTATTTTATATTGGTGACAGAGTTATGCTCAGAAATAATACATTATCAAATCGAGGAAAGAAGCGAAGTAGAAAACTTGATCTTTTATACACGGGACCATATGAGATTAAATGGAGTGGAAATAACGGCGCTTACATTCTGGAGAATTTGGGGACTAAAAAAAAAAAACAGTATGGGTAAACCAAAGAAATTTTAAAAGATTTGAATAAATAATAATAAATAAATGTAATATGTATATACTAATTATTAATGCAAAGTCTATAGATATTTGTTTAGTAGAGCTAGCATACCAGTGATGTTTCTAAGTCATTCAATCAGATTGGAAAATGAAGATGTATACTTCTCAGGATCGACACAAGAAGAATAAATAGATCACCAGTATTAAGAAACGCTTTAAGTGTTGTTTGTATCTATTATTATATATATTTTATTTTTTATAAAATAATAATCATGTACCTACCTATAGTCAGAAAATGTGCGAGTGTATGTTATGTTTGAAAATGACAGATAGAATATGTGAGCGAAAGTTAGAATGTGTATATGTGTAAATTATATAAAAGAATGCATAAACATACATATAAGTACTAAATAAAATTAATCTATCTGCTAACTAGTATACTATCCTGATATCGCATTCGTAAAATAAAGATAGGATGAAGCTTGGAAATATTTGTAAATGAAAAACGTTCCGTAACAGTTATAGAATCAATAAAGCGTGACACGTGGAAGGGCAATCGAGCCAGATAATGCAATCGTGAAAAGGGATCGGCTATAAAAAAAAAAGAACTGTCTGATGAGAAGATCATCTTCGTGAAAAATTCTTTCGAAAATATTCATCTGCTGTTTATAAATATTAATTGCAGAAATCGTTGTTGAATGAAATAATTCGAACCGATAATCAAATCGTTACAAACCGTCTATGAACGTTATCGATGTTCGAAAATGATAACGAACATGTTAAAAAGAAAATAAAAGTAAAAAAGTGGGTCACGTTTGATACAAAACGTGGTTGGTTCAACTATCAATAACATACGCTCATCTGATTTAATATCGCCGAAAGCAGCTACATCAAATGTTTGAAAGCACATACGTCATTGAACTTTGAAGTAAAAAACGTTCGTAAAATGTTGACATTCATGAAATATCAACGACAACGCAGATTGAAGATCGCTATTTCTACACAGTAAAAAGAACGAAAAGAAAACCAGGAGATGACCAAATCAGCGCGGGAAAATTCAGCCAAGCCAATCCATTACCACATATATATAATCTTAAGATGTTTTGTAAATATCACATATTTCATTCAAAACCGACTTATTTTAACTTATATTTTTGCAAATTTATGTATATATTGTAAAAATTTTTCACGTTCCATGTGAATCAAATTTTTTTTATATCATAATCATGTTAAAAAATAGTTGTGATGTAAATTAGGTTTGTAAATTTATGCATATTTTGGTTAAGGCATATATTTTAAGATTTTGTAAGTTATAAAATTAGTGTTTCATATTCATAGTAATATAAAAGGTATCGAGCGCGCGAAGATATAGAGAATAAGTAAACTTCAAATAATTTGCAGTTTACTTATTAAATAATTTGCCGTTTACTTATTAGTTAGCCGCGGGTTATACGACGATCATCCTATGTTCACGTCATAAATTTAAATTTATTAAATTGAAGGTGGAAAACTAATATTTAATTTAATCAATATAATAAAACAATATATATATATATAATTATTTATTTAATGAAAGTAAAATATATTAAAATTATTATAGTAAAACAAGACCGGATTTGTAGTGGATAGACTATTGTTATACAATAATAATAGCTAATAAAAGTTTAGCCAGTAAAATTAAATTTGGTTAGTCAAGAAGAAAAATCCAGTAAATAATGAAGAGAATCGAGTAATTTTTGTTTAACAAGGCTTAAGAAAAAAAAGTATAAAAAGGGATGGTTGTTCATTTTGAGTTAGTTCTAGTTTTTCAGTTTAAAAGTTCAGTTGTTAGTTTTTTGATCAGGACGGTTAAAATGAAATGAAGAAGGATGGCTGGGCAGTAATTACAAATCCGGTCAGGTGATTTTTTTTTTTATTAAATTATTATTTTTTATAACTGATTCATTAATAAATATATAATAATTTTTTTATATACTGTATTTATTTTTTTTAAAGGAAATATATATATTTATACGAGCATTCACGTAATATATATAAAAGCTGATAATAAATAACATGTTACGATAGGTAAGAATAAGTACAGGTAACAACAGCGAACATGACTTTTGGCAAAAAGATGAGATTTGAAGATACAAAAGGTATATGTATATATATATATATATATATATATATATATATATATATATATATATATATATATATGTATATGTATATATATATATATATATATATATATATATATATATATATATATATATATATATATATGTACACAAGAGAAAAAAAGCTGGCGCCATGAGCATTACAGTCCTTTGGAAATTCGTTTAAGTTAGTATAGATAAAAAATAAGAAAAAATACGGATAGGAAATACATAATAAATTAAGAACTGACATAGCAAGCGCAGGTAAAAGGAGGTGAATAGACCTCATAAAATGGGCTCAGTCGGTATTTTGGTCAAAGATTAAAGGAAACAGCTACGAATTTTCTGATTGGGTATCCCAAAAGAGAAATCAGATGGTTTCGCTGAAAACAACCAATTTAGGAAATTTTTAGTATCTATAGAATTCTTAGAAATGCAGGTATTTTTGGCCGCTGTTCTAATGATAACTATGTGATATGTATATATATATATATATAAATATATAATCTTAAAATATAGGGAAATCATAAAGAACCATTAGACAAACTGTTAAGATATACTAGTGTGATATGAAATATAATTGAAGCGTCATTATGCACCAGTGTTTGAGATTATTTAGAAAATGGTAAATACATCGATTCAAACGAAAACATGCAGATAATAAATGAACAAAAGATAATGAACAGGGCAAAGAATTGAACTGATAGAGAAATATGTCAATGAATCAATTAGAAGTAAGCAGACAGGTTCGTGACCTTAATTTTACTGTTAATACATTAAATGTGACATGTGTGTTACTGAAAATGGTCAGTAATAATGATTTGTATAATCCAAATGTCTAAATTGCACACTAATAATTGCTGACATTACTTTACAGACAATGATAGATGAACAAGTTGCGTCGTAGCACAATAGAAATGTTAAAGATCAGAAATATCGAAGTGTAAAGATAGATAGAGACTGGGAGGTGGAAGTTACAAATGCAAAAAGTGGGAAATAAACTGAAATCGATAAGGCCAATGCTATATACTTTAAGAAATATTGTAGGGCAGAAGTTAGTGAGAATGATATATATATATCGCACTAGTCAAATCTAAATCGGGATATGGCATAGAAAGGTGTGAATCAGCATCTGAATAATACATTGGGCAAATAGGTCGGTTGTAAAGAAAAATAGTGAACCTAGTACATAATCATAAGTGTAGGAATCACAAAAATCATTTGGCAAGACGTTATGAAAACGTGACGAGTTGTTAAATATAATAGGACACAATTTGTTCAACGATGTTTGGGATTATTTCGTAAAAAGTAAATATATCGATTCAAAAGAAAACATTCAGATAATATATGAAATAAAGAAAATGAACAGAGACATTTATTTACTTTAGCATTGAAAATTTATGAACAAACGAATAAATGCATGAAAAGTTCGTGCGGTTTTGAAGAGGAATACTTTTAATCAGAATGGAAGCTGATTTCGATAGGTTACAGATATATATTTCAGATAAGGATGCAGGGTATATTATTAAATAACATCAATTGAAAAAAGAATTTAAATATAAAATGATTTAAGTTCAGAAAGTATGTGGAGTATAAGCTTGATATTTGAGTATGAAGGAATGTTAATATAAAACTGAAACATCAAATTAATATCGATGTAAGATCGATAAAGAGAGAATCGGGGGAAGTGTTAATAGAATGTGGTTTAAGATGTATAGATATTTTAATAATGACATAAGTGAAAGTATGGAATGAATAATTACACCATAAACGTATATGGATAGGATCGATAATCCTGATAGAAAAGAAAGAAACGAGTACTAGTGATGTTTCGAAGATGTTATCTGAATGTGTAAACTAAAATAGTGACAAATAATATCTTAAATGCAGAATTTATATGTCAATGTAGCATAAGAGAACTGTTAAAAATCATAAAATATCCAAGTGTATGAGTAGATAAACAGAGAGGTGGATGTTGCAAATAAAAAATTTGTAATTAAACTGAAACATAAGATGTATAGATATGTTAATAATGGCGTAAGTTAACGTGTCAGAAGAATGTATATGGCTAGAAAATAATGTTGATAACAGTGGCTTATTTATATGGGCTACATATAGATCGCCAACTACCAAGATACATTACACAAGGGATGAATTGAAAGGTAGTATAGTATCACAAACCAGATTAGATCATATTTATACTAAACAAAATTTAAAAAGCACTAATGTGATATATGTAAATACAGGTGTAGATATATCCGGTAGTTATATAATATGTTGCGATGTATGTTTACAGGTGAAATATTATGAATCATGTACACTACTAAATTATAATAATATATTTGTCGAAAATAAGCGGCTGCATAAATTAAAAAAGAAGAAATTGGTCAATAAGAGGAAATAAGCATAAAACCAGGATAACAGACATTTGAGTAAGTGTGTGAGCCATATTGAATAAAAATAAATAAAAATCCCGTGTAATAGTCTGGATGACTAATGATATATTGAAAATGATGGAAATATGTGATAAAGTTGATAATATTAAAAGTAAAAAATACAAATCTAATCAAATACTGAAAAATCAGTATGAAAACGTAAGAATACAATATTCGATACCGTAAGAATAAAGTAAAATGATATCGTTAAATAAAGTATTCAACAATGGAAGGGGTATATTTAGAAAATTTGGAAGAATATAAATGGCATTGGGGGAAAAGTTAACAATGTAATTAAATATCTGGGCAGAATGATTAATATTGTGGAAGCGGTTAAGAAAATTACATGTGAATTTGATAATTCTATAAAAATAAATTGAGCATAGATATGATAGGTTATTGTTTGGAAAAAACAATGAAGGAGTTGTTAAACTAAACAGGTACATACCAAAAGTGTCAAATGAAAATGTTTCCCAAATTATAGGTTTATTTTTACAAGAAGCTAATGGAATTTTTAAAATCTGTATAAAAGACTTCAATTATGTTAGGAAATATATTACTAAGGTGATAAGTAGGGTAGTAAATCAAAAAACCTGAAGATAACATTAGTTACGTCTGTAACAAAAAAAAATGAAACAACAATGACTATAATAATTTTAGACCTATTGCAGTAAATACAGCGATAACTAAAATAATTGAGAAATATGTAGCGCAACAATTATTGTACTAGGAAGAAAATATCATAAATAAAGAGTAATACACGTTTCAAAGGAATAAATCAACAACACAGGCACTGGTAGATTTTGCTGTGCAAGTAAGGATAAACTTTTAAACGTAGTGCAAGTGTCATTCATATATATATATATATAATCACATAAGTATTTGATACAGTTAACAAAAGTATTTGATACAGTTAGTCATGATAAGCTGCTAGGCAAGATTGAAGTAATCGGTATAAAAGAAAGTTTTAGAGCATGATTTGAATAGAATCTAATCGACAGGAAAACGGTGCTTAGTATAAATAATATACCAAGTGAATATATATGCAAATTATATATGGTTATACCTCAAAGTAGTAATTTAGTAACGTTTTGTTTTTTTTTTCGATACAAGCTTTAAAAAAAAAATAATTTCTCCGGGCTTTTAGCTTCATAAAAGTTTTGACATTTCTGAAAAACAAATTGCGAAATTCGGAGGACTAATTTACACAAGTACACACTTAATATACTCAGCTTTAAAATTGGTCTATTTTTGGAACACAATCCAACAACATTTGGCATAAAAACGACTAGAAAAATTTTCATCCGGAACCGATTTTATTTTTTTAAGAAATGCGGGAAAAGTTTAGCGATCCACTAGCGCTAATGACGCAAATTTAAAATTTTGCACCCGTGAAAATTTTTCATCACTAATCGCAACTATATGTGATTTGTATTCTTGATGATAAAATAAATTTTATTATGGATATAACTAAACGGAAACGGACGACCAAATTATAAATTATCGAGATAATAAAATATAACATACTTGCAACAAATATAATCCTCGTCATCCGTCATCATCGTACGAATATATCTTCAGTTGATACACGGCCGAATGGTAGTTGAGGATTGTATACGTTGACGCAGACTAGAAAAATTTTGATTATAAATAGACACACTTAAATAATTAATAAAAAACAAATAACAAAAACAACGAACTCGATAACGTGATAACCGCGCAGACGGCAGAACACGCTACTCTAACGGATTAACCGCCATTTTGGCATCTCGTTGACTTGGAAAAAAAATGCTACATTTAAATTACTCAAAAAAAATTATTACCCTTTTCTTAGAAAAAAATTATTTAAATAATTTTTAAAATTTTGTAATTGCAATAATTTAAAAAATGAAAAATATTCATCGACTTTTAATTTTTTATCGTATTCATGGAAATACTCTAATTTATCGGAGCCCCGATCGATATTCTGAAGTGTAGACTACGAATGAGCCGATTTTTTCATCGTTTTTATGCGAATTTAATGTGTACCAAAAAAAAAAAATCAATTTTAAAGATGGAACTCGATGTTAGCCTAACCGATATAATAACAATTTATTTTACGAATTGCGGAATTAATAACGTCAAAATAAAGTTAATAAAACGTAATAAAAAATTTTAAAAAATCTTACCACGATTAATTCTAAATACGGCGACGATTCTTTCGAATATATTACGTACAATGAAACCTCGTGTGTACAAAAAACGATCAATTTTGAAGATGAAACTCCGTGGTAGCCCCTACCCTGCACAATAAACATTTTACGAATTTCAGATTTTTTTTTTTAATGGGGATGCCTTTACAGCTTACCCAACGTGATACCGTAATAATTACTAACTCGTATCTTTATAAACTCGGACAACTTCTCTAGAAACATCGCTATGTCCGGGAACAGATGTAGATTCCCAATATGCAGAAGAGACAATACGTTATAAGGAGGACCATTACGAGACGCGTGCAATAATTTAAGATACAGTTCAGAGCGTAATGTTGTGTTAAAGAAGGGCATTCGAAGAACACGTGATCGGGATTATAAATTGCGCGACCAGCATGTAGAATAACGTCAAATTGAAATTAATAAAACGTAATAAAAAATAAAACTTACCGCGATTAATTCTAAATACGGCCACTCTTTCGAATATGTCACGTTGAAACCCCCGTGTGTAGCAAATCAATTTTGAAGATGGAACTCGATGTTAGCCTACCCGGTATGAATAAACTATTTTACGAATTTCAGAATTAATAACGTCAAAATTAAATTAATAAAACGTAATAAAAAATGAAACTTACCGCGATTAATTCTAAATACGGCGACTCTTTCGAATATATCACGTTGAAATCGCAAATTAAATTGCCAAAATAAAGAAGAATTTGCTAAATAGCGCTAGAGAGCTAGTAGCATAATTGCGGGAAAAAGACAAAAACAAAAAAGTATAATTAAAAAGCCATAGTTGATTTTAAAAAAAAAAAAATTGCGACTGTAAATTATACGAATAAAAAAAAAAACGACAAAAACCAAATAAATAATTGAAGTTAATACCGCCAAAATAAAATGCCACCGAAAATCGAAATTTATTAAATAAATATTACATAACGAACGATTGCGAACACAACTTTGAAACCAGCACATACTTCGTACTCTTCGTAATACAATGAGCTGTAGTGAAGACGTCTAAAGAACATGTTCCATCAGGTATTATGTTCAGGTGATTCGTCGGATAAACCCACTCAACTATTGCGGCGGATCGCAAAATTTCCAGGAATCTCGTCGTCTTAAGCAGTACTTATAAGTATATACCAACACACACACACACACATATATATATATATATATATATATACACGTATAATGTATATATTATAGATCGTGTCATATTTCTGCATAAACTGCTAACAACTGTTCTGTAATAATTCGTCGCCGAGATTAGCAGTTATCACTATCATAGTTCAATATAAAAAAATATGAAGTAACCCTACAAAAAATTAAATTCGCCCCTCGACGATATAATTTTATTTCTAGTCGATGTTCCGGCTAACTCAGCGTTTATGATCAGAACTGCAACTAAAAAAAAAAGAAAATTATTTTATAACGAGATAAAGAAGGAAAAAATATGCAGCTGCATACTACTTACTTTATTATAGTCTGTTTCCCTATAATATTTATACAACTGTTTTGTTGTTTTTTTTTTAATAAGAATAAATATACAGGTTGGAAATCTAACCGGTCATCATCATCATTGCGATATTATTCGTTTCGGACGTCCTGACTCTATTTGCAATAAATTGGCCTACGCACTAAATATAAGGTAGACGCAATCCGTAATTAAATACTATTTCTGTGTTTTTTTTTTTTAGATAATAATTGACGTTGAAGAATTTATTTTTACACGAAATTTTCGAAAATTTAAAATGAAATCTTCGATACACAAAAGCCAGTTTAATTAGTCCAATTTTCCGAGTTGAACTTCTCGAATTTTTAAATTGCCGAAATACTAGCAAGTATTTCCCGAGTGACGTTGTTCTGTAGCTAGTTGGTTTTAAGATTATTCGATATTATTATAAGAATGGAACGAGCTTGTGTACACCTCCGGAAAAAGAATCGGGTTTACCGTAAATATTGAACTACTTCGTTGGAAGTTAAGATTTTTATTGTATATCAATATGTTGAACCGGTTGCCGAGGAAGGTGCTCCCTTTAAAAGGCATTAAATGCGTCGTTAATTTTATTATAAAATTATAAATTTAATCAAAATTTCAATTTTTTCATTGTGTCTAATTTCCTGTTCATGCAAGAGAGGGTTGTGTGAACCTTTTCTCTGTACTTTATATATATATATATATATATATATATATATATATATATATATATATATATATATATATACAATATACACAAACAAAAAAATTTTTCACTATAGAAATGGTAGTTCTTTAAACAAACAAAAACAAGTATAGTAAAATTTATATATAATAATGATAGCTGTATTAAGATATTACGGTCATTTGAAGATAATTGAGACAAGCAGCCTAACAAAAAGAATTTTCCAGTACTTCGATAGGAATGCTAGATGGCAAATCGCGTGGTTCCGAGAAGTTAAGGAAGACCTTAAGGAAATTAACGTTACGAAATATGACGTTATGGATAGAAACAAGTTCAGAAATGCAATTAGCACATTCTGTATTTGAAGAAAAATTGAAAACAGGTGCTAAGTGGACAGATGAAAGGGAGAAAAAACACAAACGAAAAAATAGAAAGGAAGAGGAAGAAATAAAATTATGAAGATATTTTACGCGGTCTATAGTTGGCCAATTCGAAAGATGAAGAAATGATCTACTGGTAAAAATACCATACCGCAGTGGACTGCTGTAGTATAGTATATTTATCATCGTTATTTTATATTAAAACGTATATTGAAAATGAGCAGGAAAAAATACCGCTAAAATTTTGTAAAATACTGCAAAAGTAATTTAATTAACTTTTACTAGATACTAATATAACACCGATTCTAATATAGCGATAAATTAAAACTATATAATTAAATCGATCAGGAAGTTTATAATAGGTTGTGTTTTAGACGTCTGTGTTTATACACAGTTCGTATACACAGTTTTTATGGAATCGTATACTGCAATACGCTTAATGTGTGGATTAGTGTGAGATGAACACTAAGTGAAGAATTCATCGGATAGGTTTAATATAATCCCTAAGATAGAGTAAGTTACTAATTTTTTGCATAAATGAGATTCTTTCGTATTTCGACTTATTCAATATGCATCGGGGAGGCACCTGTTTAGTATTGAAGTTGTTTATATGCTGAATTTGCAAAGGAGACCATACTGAGCAAGCGTAAGTTATTACTGGGCGCAGTGGCGTAGCCTGGGGAGTTTGGGGGGTCGGTCTGAATGCCCCCTTGGAATCAATCTGATAATAAGAAAATATATACTGGTTGTTAAATTTTGCATTTGTTAAACCTATTTTGTTTGTTGTTTTTTATTATCATTTATTTGATTTAAATTTCGTTGTTTTTGAAGTAAATAGTTTTGTAATATAGGAGGGCACTAGAAGAATTTTGTAGAAAAACGCGAAGAATAGATTCTAAATTTTAAATTTAGTTAAATATTACTACGTATTATCGCTTTAAAAAATATCAAATCATTATTTATCGTTTATTTTCCCGCGAAATTCATTGTTACTTTCTAATCATCTCCCACTGTCCTCAATAACGTACTATTAGTGTGTTCCAGTGACGTTAAATATTTCTGCCGTTTATCGCTTCTAATCTAATTACATATTCGACGTCTAATAAGTATAAAAAGTAACTCTATTATGTTGGATTGCTTAGGGCTTAACCTACTTGAATTTTGATTATTTACTTAAAGTTCAATTTAACTCGGGTTTAATGTTATAATTTAGTTTTGTTTAAAAAACCGCCCAGGCTTGCTACGCCACTGACCGGGCGTATAAGAGTTTTATAAAGAATCACTTTAAGAGTTCAGGAAGAATTTTCGATTATGGGGTAAATGGCGCAAATCGATTTATTAACATTAGTGCGAGATAAATGCCGAGTACAATTTAGGCGACGATCGAGATATTTCATTAGTCCAATTAATAGGTTTATCCTCTATGAGAATTCTGTTAGATGGTGTTAGATGCCTACGACTAAAAAAGATAGCTTTAGTTTTGTCTGGTTTAATATTAATTTTCCAGCTCTTAAAATAGCGTGTATCGTGCAATTTAAATCTTTTTGAAGTTTGTTACTAATTGAATTGGGCCTGAATGAACTACAGAATAATGCAGTATCGTCCGAAAATAAGACGGAGTTAGCTGAAGATAATTTAGGAAAGTCGTATAAGAATAAAGTGAACAGAAATCTATTGTTCGAATAACTTTCAATGAGAGTAATTAGATAGTCTGGAATTTTTTTTTCAATCATTTTATAAATAACACCATCCGTGCCACGTTGTGTCGAAGTCTTTAGCGACATGTCTGTATGCATATTATCAGAAATATGTTCACATATTTTTGCAATTTGATCAGTTGTACAGCGATTGGACTTGAAACCAAATTGTTTGTACGGAATAAATAATTTTTTTCACTGTGCGAGATTTAAGCCCCTGTGATGAATAACCCTCAGTTGCTAAGTAAACCGATATGATGCGGAGACTTTCCATTGTTGTGGAAAGTAGCCGAACTTTTGAGATACCGTTGATTATGTAAGTAACTTCAATAATTCCTTTCGGCGGTAAATATATATGGATTATATCGGATAAATTTCCGATGCCAGTTGAATGATTTGACTTTATAGTAGTAATCATTTTTCGAATTTTAAAAGGACTGACCTGCTTGTAGGTATGAGTTTGAGGTGTATTACGACAATAATTTTTTACAGCTAATTTAACTCTGTTAACTTTACAATTAGAAGTTATATATTTTTCGAGAATGAACTGTGTAATAGTAATTTAGCGAGTAGTTCAGCATTATATCGGTATATAAATAGCAATTATGGAAGTGTCTAAAAGTGGCGGAACTGCGGTGTAAGGTTTAGTGTATAGTTTTGTTAGTTTCCAAAGTCTCTTATTGAGTAGATTAAATTTTTAACCGATTTGTCGAATCTGTAATTTTTATAATTTAATATTTCGCACTAGTTAGGTAATTTAATATTTTCTTTAAAAGTTTGTTTGAGGGAATTTATAGGACTATTAGTGTTTAGTTTAATAAATTAAGTTGAGGTTTATGCCTAACGGTCGTATTAAGAATAAACCTAGTAAGCCGTAATTCAATAACGTTAGCGTCGGTTATATTCTCGCTTAAAGTTAATAAGCATTCGGAATAATTTCCGCTTGATTTTGACGTAATCGTAAAAAAATATGCTCTCCGATTATCGATCTATTATCGGTTAGAATACAATAAAAATCGGAACCACCGCTCATATCTGCAAAGCTGATAAAGGAACGACTGCTCATATTTGCAATGCAGATAAAGAAAATTAAAATTATTAAATCATATAAAACTACTGGCTACTGGGCATCAATTTTAATAGCAGGTATTTAGCTCATAGATTTAGACATTCGTAAACATATCGATATATTTTTCATCGAGATTAATATAAATCGTGAATTTTTCCAGTAAAATATTTAAAAAGAAAATTACAAAAAAAAAAACTAAACGTAAAACAGATAAAAGTTATACTAAAGCGATATCGATAAATATCGAAGCATGTACGTATATAATCGATCAACTTATCGATATTTCCCAAATTTAAATGATAGATTCGATAATAATAATCATTTCATTCCTAACTTTTATAATGTTCAATTTATCACCGGCCGTTAAAAATATTTCAAACGTTCCGTCATAGCGGAAACTGAAAATTGTAGAACATGTAACTTTGAGGATTATATCGTTTACCATGTCCTGCAAGGTTGTAATTGCGAAGAAATAGTTTTAGATTGTAATACGATAGAATTAGTAAATAATAAATATAATGATTTTAATAACTTAGTTATTCGAGAAATAAGAAATAGAAATAAGTATAACTTAATTAATAAGATCATTTTTCAATGTTACGTGTATGTTATGTCATCCTAACTGTTGCCCATAAATATAAGTACACTTGCAAAGGACTTCACACACAAGTTTGAAATACTTATTTATTTTTTTATGAATATACAGTCGATATATGTGTAGTTTAATTGATATATAATTCTCCTCCGGTCCTTTGCACCTTTATACATACAATTTTAGCAAAATATATGATTGTTATTAAAAAAAAAAAAAAAAAAAAACGTGTATCGTGTTAATTTTTAGAAAATTATTATTATTATTATTATTATTATTAATGGTTAAAAGATTTTAAATGGAGCTTACGGTGACGATAAACTTAATTGGACTGTCACCGTAAAGTTTCCATAACATATATTATATTTATGTTTTGCATCGACAATTCCATGTACAACAGGAAACTGACACAGTTCTGTAGAGGAGTCATCGATGGAAGTGCAAAAGGCTTACACTGGACTAAAAGCAAGATGGAACCTATAAAGATAGGAAGTAAACTTATAGAGATGTGTCGTTCAAAATGAGCGGCACACGTACATGTGCCGTACCATACGACCCTCGTTTTAACCAGTCATATCGTTCATTTCATTTTTTGTACTTACTACAATGCTGTTCAACTTCAAACGGCACAAACAGCTATTTACAACGAAATTAAACACATACTCTCTACAAGAAGCGAAGAATTGTGTCTTTATATTTCTTTATGCGTGTTTTTTCAAGCTGTTACGAAGAAAGAAATTTATTAATCTATCTACATCGAATTTAATGAGAAAATTAAGAACAAAAAGAACATATACTTCATTTTCGTCGAAGGGATCAATATTGACCATGGGCGTGAAGTAAGAAAATAAATATTCATATTACGTTAAACTTGTGAAAATAAATTTATAAAAAACAACTAACTCAAATGATATTCAGATTATACTAATAATTGCAAACGAAATAAGATAAGATTGAAATATAATTAAATTTACCTTTTTCCAAGTTTCCTATGAGAGGTTTGTTCTTAAACATACGTTGACAGAAACGTGTTTGCAGCATATTAAACAAAATGAATGTTTTAAAACTACATTTACTTTATCAAAACTTATGCACATAAAAAAAATATCACAATAAATTACTTATAAAAATTATTTTAAAATAATTACACATAAACTATATTTCCCCAACCATTAAAGCAATTTTAAAAAGTCACACGTTGGCGTTTAAGAAAATAATTTCGGATGTCCCCTTTCAAGCGATTTCTTCTATCCGTTATTAGGTCCGCTTTTGAAAAAATTTATTCTGAGGGAAAACAAGTTGCAACGACAGGTAATCTTCGTTTTGATAACTTCTAAGGTGCCGAATACACATTTTTTCTATCTTCCCGCGCCATTTGATTGGATCCTTTCTAATATAGGTTCTTTCAAATATTTATCAACCTGTAGAATGCTTGCTACTTCGGGTTTTTCATTGGAAATAAATACTGATACGCTTTCATCAAAATCCGTCCATACTTTTTATGCGCTTTCCTTTTTGATTATTACACTCCTTATTTTATTTCTCATTTTCATTTTCACAGGACGATATGCAATTTATTATGTTCTTTCTTGTTGCTTCTAGATATTTATCATTTGAAAATCCATATTTTTTAAACCGACGGTCTAAAAATCTAGATTCGGAAAAGATTTTATTATTTTCTATGTTTTCAAATGTTTTTTTTTTTTTTTTTTAATTTTTTTATTAATGTATTTACCATCAACTTTACTTGATCTGGTACATTAGGGTTTTGCTCAAGAAACCGGGCACAGAACTTCTTCATTATATTGCTAAATTAACTTTAGAAATTGTGATTTGTTTTTCTCTACTAATTTCTTCTGTAATATCTTTAAAAACTTCCAGAATTTCACAGCATCTAAAACATTAATATCATCATTAGTAAGATTATCTAATTCTGCATAATTGATGGCGATTGTAGAGAATCTTTTACCTCAGTTATTCTCTTTGTCATACGTTGAATTCCGTTCGGTTAAAATATCGTGTTTTAATTTCGGTTGTTTTTCTTTCATTTGCAGTTGTATTTTTTTCAGTTTTTCTGATGCTTGCGGAATTGTTTTGAAAAATTCTACTATTGATTTTACTCTTTTTTTCTAAAATTTTCTGCTGAAGCGCCCACTCACTGCAAATTATTTCCTCTGATAAATTCATACTTGTGTGACTTTCTTGGTACCTACGACAATCTAATAAGACTCTCTTCATTTCACTCTTGTCAATAAAATGCCCTGTTAACGATATAAAACTTTCTTAACTGATATGTCCGGCAATCAGTTGTAATACATATTGTTTCGGCAGATTGAAGCCTAATTTTCATTTTTTCTTTTGTAGCATTGAGGAATTAGAATTTCTGAGACAGTTTTCCGCGTAGGCAACTGATACTCGTTATTTAAAATGTTGCACATTTTTCTAAAATGTGGACTATCCGCAATTCTAATCGGTAAAAAGTCTTTCACTATTAACTCTACAACTACACTATGTATTTCGGACTTTGTTTTCTCATTTATTGGTTTTCTAAAAAAAAATTAGTAATCCTATTGGATGTAATCTTACTCGTACTTTCTTGTTTAGAAAGACATTTATCTTCATTAGCAGATGGTTGTGCATGTTCTAGACTTAATTGTACTTCTTCAACGTCTGATTGATATTATTAATATGAGAATGTTTTAACCGGATATGTCGATTTAAATTGAACATAGATCTTCCTTTAAAAGAAAGTTTCTGAGAACAAAAATTACACTTTGCAGAACTATCATCAACTTCCTCAAAAAATGTCCGAATTGCGCTTCTTTTGCATTTCTGAACTTTTGGCATTTTTTTTTTTTGTACTTATCTCATAGGAAAAATAAAATGTTTTCGAAAAATGTATTTTATATACAAAAAAAAAAAACAATTAAAATATATGTTAGATGATGTTGATTAAATAATATAGTATAGTATAAATGACGGCCTAGAAGGTTACAGCGAAGGAGTAAAGTGAAAAACGAGAAATAACCACGATGCACAAACAAAATATACGAACTACAACAAACCATAACAAGTTAAGATGTAAAAATGTAAATGTAAAACGCGTATATTTGGCATTATATTAAAAAGTTATAATAATATTTAATAAATGTACCGGAACAAATGCCCTCTCCATTTATGAAAGTAACTAATAATATAAACTGGTAAATAATAAATATACAAGATGAAAATAGTATCGATGGTCAGACAAAAAACCATCACAAATGAAAAACGGTAATTTAAAAAATAATAAGTTTAATTATATAACGAATATGTAATATCATTTATAAGTAATGGAAACGAAAGCAAACAAATTATGACGTTATGAGAATAATACATTATGTTTAATGCGTCGATGCTTATACATAGTATAATACTTAGTTCCCTTGAATCGTAATTTCCTATTGCTGGAAGTAAATTATTACGGTGCACACTACAACTGAGAAAAAATTTTTGGGACAGTTTGAGGATATAGTCTTTACATATTGTATCTGCACAGCACTATGCATATATGAAATTTTAGTGTATACGGGGACATTCAGGATACATCTAAGACATCGATTTTGGACTAATTGCAGTCTATTAAAACTAGCATTTGAGACTGAAGACCAAACTGGACAAGAATATGTTAAAATAGACCTAATGATTGACTTGTAGGTTATTAATTTATTATTAATATTTAAGTGAGATTTACGTTTGAAAATGGGATAAATTGAACAGATTGCTCTGTTTGTCTTCAATGATGCATGGTCAATACGCTTAGAAAACGTTAGTCTCTTGTCTAAAATGACACCAAGATAGCGTATCTGGTCAGACCATTCTATATCAACGCCACTGACATGAAGTCTGGTCGGTAAAAACGGTCTTCGACGAGTGAAGAAAATTGCTTTTGTTTTGGAAGGATTAAGAGCAATTTGCCATTTAGAAAAATATTTAATTACACGATCAACACCGGATTGTAACCTATTGCTGATAGTACTTGGCCTGTAGGAACTGCAGTACAACGCTGTGTCATCAGCGTATAAGGCAACTTCAATGTTATTTATATGCGGGAAATCATGCATGAAAAATGTAAATAAGAATGGCCCCAGCACGCTACCTTGAGGCACACCGGCAGAACAGGATTTGCTACTTGATTTCGCATTATTTATAATGGTATAAAATGATCGATTACTTAAGTAACTATTAATCAGTTTAATTAGATATTTTGGGAAACCTGGTAACAATCATTTTATAGATAATACCGTCGTGCCAGGTTGTGTCGAAAGCTTTTGCCACATCAAATAATACCATCCCAGTATGTTTATTGAAGTTAAAATTATCTGTGATAGAGTCGGCAACTCTTGCTATCTGTTGTGTTGTGAAATGCTTTGGTTGAAATCCAAATTGACTACTAGGTATTATATTATTAGAGTTAGTGAAGTCACATAACCTTTTCAGAATAATTTTTTCAGCGATTTTGCTAAGATTACTAAGCAAGCTGATTGGACGGATATTGTCTATCTGAGAGCAATCTTTACCGTGTTTTGGTACTGGAATTATTTTAGCCACTTTCCAACTAGAAGGGAAGTACCCAAATTTAAACATTGCGTTAATCAAATTAGTTAACTGGACGATGGCTTTTTGAGGTAGCATTTTAATGACAGTAGATTGGATACCATCTCGTGACCTACCGAGTTTTTCTTCTTTGTTGATTTTACATGTGTAAAAACTTCTTTGGGAGAAGTTAATTTAATATTAGTTGTTATTTGAGGTGATGCGATAAATCTGCTGACAACTTTATGTACTTTGTTCTTCTGATAGCTTGAAGCTAAATGGATATTTCTGCTGTGAACCTCAAGGTAGCCTGCAGCAAGCAATTCTGCTTTACGGGTATTATTATATGCATATGTGTTAGTATGAGGGTCATGAATTGGGGAAGTGCTTCATGGTGTTGTGTATATTGTTTACATACCTTCCAAAGGCTATTATTTTTAACAGAAAGATTAGAAATTATTTTACTAAATTTTTCGTTATTATGTTTATTTAGTAAATATCGAACTAAAATCGAAAGTTGATTCAATGATTTCTTAATATTTTGTGAATCAGTACGTGAACGACTTTTAGTATAGGATCTTCTGACAATATTTTTGATTTTAATTATGGAAGTTATATACGAAGGGATCGAAGATATAGGGGAAACCTCCTGGTTAATAGGAACAGAAAGGGCAATAGCTTCATGAATCAAGTTCGTCAGAGTGGTGAGACAGTGGTCAATGTTGTCAGTATCAGAAATAGGTTTAAGTTTATATTATCAGAAATATGACGCTTAAAGAAATTCCAGTTCGCATTTTTAAAATTAAATGTTTTACATACTCGTTGCTGCAGTATGTTGCCAGTTTTGATGATTATAAATATTGGGTTATGATCGCAGGATAAACAGTTAACTGAAATGGGCAGCGTTGTATTGATATTTTTGACGAGAACTAAATCAATAATACTAGGTCGAGAGCCAGATGGTGGGAAGTATGTAGGTTCTAGTGGTGCTAATATTTGTATATTACTTGTTAGAGAAGTACTAAGTAAGACGTTGCCAGCCTGATTATTATTGAAATTATTCCAAGACTTTTGCTTGGAGTTTAAATCGCCGATTAAAATAATTTTTTTACTTGTCTTCATCAAGGATAAAATGTCTTCCCTATACTTAGTCAATCGATTAGGTGGTTTATAAACAGCAAAAATAGTAGCAATTTCTACATTGCGATTTACATTATGAGTATTACCAGCAATGGTTAAATAAATGTTTATGCCAACAGCCTGACTACTATGTAATGGGGGCGTTGGCACAAGATCATACTTTAGCCGTTGATTAATCAACAATGCTACTCCTCCACTATAACGCGTCCCATCTTTTCTACAAATATCAAAGCCAGGAAATTTAACTGTGAGGTTACTGTTCAGTTTAGTTTCGGATAAAGCAATGATATCAATACTATTGTAAATAGCAAATTCATGAAGCTCAGCTAGTTTGTGTACTATAGAATTACAATTCCAGGCAACTAACTTAATCATATTACATATATATAAAAAAAAAAAAAAAAAAACATAACTTATTACAATTATTTCTAAAATAGCCGCTATTTTTGTGAAACTATCTGCATTCGCGAGTGCATTTAGTTTTGTAATTATAGTTTTAATAACAATCATTAATTTATTAAAATCAGCGCCCTTAAATAATGATAAAATGGATGATAGGTCTGAAGAGTCGGTGTGATTTAATGAGTCATTAACATGGGATGACTTACTATTACATCGAGTTATTTCAGAGTAGCTTTTCTGTCGAGTTTTGATATTATTATTATTCTTACTATTATTTGTTAAGTTATTATTAGTAGTATTAAAGTTATGATTAATGTTAATGTTATTATTATTAAGCAAGTCATTTACATGGGTAGTAGAGAACGACGGAAGCCTCCTATTTTTTGCTAGGTTTGGTTTACGTATTCTGTCGATATATATAGGGCATATTTTAGAGTTTGAAGTATGGTTTCCCTTGCAGTTAGCACAAACAAAAGTTTCCGAAGTTACAGCTGTACAATGGCTGCTAGGATGTGGCCCACTACATTTCAAACATGTGATAGATTTATTACAGTTTAATGAAAAACAAGTTAAGAACACACCTGCGAATGACTTCAGAGAAACAAGCTGTTCAAAGTGTGTCGATGTGTCGAGTATAGCACATAAGCACACGACTCCCAAAAGAACAGGTTCTTAGTTATGTGGTGTATAAGATAATATAACGAACAACACTGCACTGAACGAGTCTTTCATAATATGTGCCGTTTGAAGTGTGCTGGCACATTTAAAATGAACGATAAACCCATCACTACTTACCGTGGCTAGAGAGTGAGCATTATAAAATTAATTATTTTTAAGTTTACATCGTAGACTTTTGGAAAAAAACCGAAAAGGTTTTCCTTCCAGTTGAATAACTGTCCCGCCTAGCTTGTCAAGAATCAACGAGTGAGGAATGAATATAATTTTTAAAAAGAACAACACTAGTAAAGGATTCCAAGGTGTGAGCCCCTGTATCTACACAGCGTACGTTTGACCTTGCGATTTATGAATCGTGATTTCGGAAGATAATTTTAACGATAAATTATTCCCTAGAACGTTTAGTACGATCACTTTGCCAAAATTTAGTTACTAGTGGTATCGGAACACAATCGATATATATTTCCGCAAGTTTTACGAGAATATAATTTTCAAATCGAACCATAGTCACCCGTGACATTCGAACAGGAGGACTATGATTTACTTCATAAATTACATTAATACGAAAGGATGTCGAAAATTACATTTAAATTGTACGCTAAAAGCTCGTTGTAAACTTTAAACGTTCACAATTAATTGAACGTACTCAGTAATTATATACACTTTCTAAATATACAACAAACAATATAATTTACGCTGTTTCAATTGTCGCGCATTAAACTTTTATAAAAAATGTCCAGCAATTTATAAGTTATAAGTAAAAATTCGATACTTAAATTTATTTTTTCCAATCAACTACCTCCCATTTTTTTTCTTTTACAGCAACTATTCATACATCGTTATAAACAATTTGAACAATTTAAGGTTACGAGTACGAATTTCGTATAACTCGATACGAAGTAACATCAGAAATTAGGAGTAAAAATTCAATAACACGATTAACAAATAACACGGGTGGATATGTATACATATTCCGTGCATGTGTAGACGCCATTAATAGACGATGTAATTATTGTTTCGTATTTATTCGATAGATATATATATATATATATATATGTTTTTAGTTTAAAAAATAGTGTATATACGGTTGATAGGAAAAACATCTGGGCATAATTCAAAATGGCTATGTTAAATTTCAAATTAAAATGCAGGTGTGTGATAGTATTTTGATTTTATTTTGTACAACCTTCCACGAAAAATGGAACTTCTTGCTTGCATAGTACAGGACTCGCTAAGTTCCAGCTAATAGCTGATAACTAACGCTTGGCCCCGTTATACACATACATACATCCATACATACTATATATACACGTATATATACACACACACACACACATATATATGTATATATATTAAAGCCAAAGGACTATAGGACAGAGTAAGCCCAAGCACCGGTATACATAAAAATCGTCCGCAAATAGTCAACAGCCTGTTCTAACGTAATCAGCATTATTAAGAACAGTAAACCAGTCATCACTATCGCCATTTTTTTATGATATTCAAAACGCTTTAATTTTTGCTTACCAAATTATACTTGATTGTACCAAGAGACAAAATATCATATTTCCTTCGAGATAATTTTTCTACCCTCGTCGACATTTATAATTTGCAGGTGGATTTTATTTTTCTTGAGATAAACTTCCTGGAATTCTTTTTACAAAATGATTTTATCGTCAGCTATAAATGAAAAATTATATATATATATATATATATATATATATATATATATATATATATATATATATATATAATGTATAAATTTTTATTATAACGATGTTAGAATAAGGGGTACACTAGAAAATAAAATGTAATAATTAAAAAATAAAAATTAAAAATAACATTCGCGATCATAAAAATAATGCGTAGAGGGAATGTAATAATAAGTACAAAGTTCGCGATCTGTTTGGTTAACGATATTTATGGAATAGTATACCATCTGATCGCTGATGTCCCTCCCAATTTTTTCCAGTTACATTTGTTGCGTGCCAACATATAAAGAGGGCTTCTGGATTCTATGAATTTTTTGAAGTCGTCATCCCAACGTGTAAACGGTCGCGACTTTTTTCACTTGCGGTAAGGAACCATTCCGTTACTTTCTTCGTCCACCGCTGATTTCTGTATCTTACGACATGTTCAGAACACTTCTATTTCAGCGCGCGGATTGAAGTTATGACAACCCTGTTATCACTCATTTGTTCCTTAATCGTTTTTAATTTGACTCTATCTAGTTTTTTGATATGCAATATTGATCTTTCTAAATCGTTTCGGCAGGTTCTTAGAATATTTTCCTATCTTTGCGACATCGACCATGTTTGGGAACCGTAAGTTAAGAATTGTAGAGGCAGCTGTTGAAAGCCACGCTTTTTAGATTGGGCGGAACTCTTAAAAATTGATTTCATCATCCACTACTTTTTCCACGTTATCGCCACTCTGCGGTGTATTTCGGCCGTTAATTTGCTTTTAAATGAAATTAGTTGACGTGAACTTAGTTTACCTAAATAGATAAGTTCGATGACTTGTTCTATATTGCTATTTCCTATTGGTAAAAAGCATCTTGTTTTCTCGATATAAAATTTAATTTTTTTCGTTATTTATTTTTAATCTCGATTTATTTCCCTCTAGCTGCACAGAGAGAAACATCTGATCCAATTGGTTGAAGGAGGATGCAATTAGCGCCACATTCAATTAATATATATATATATATATATATATATATATATATATATATATATATCGCCTCTATAAGAAAGAACATCGCTTCCAAAGACGAAGAAATATTCTCGCGTTAACATTTCTTTGTTAAAGATTTTTATTATTTATAAAACGTATTGCCTAGTCGCATGGAATTACTTTTAAAAGTACGTTATATAAAACTTAGGTTTTCAATAATGAAAATAATGAATTCATAATAATAATTCTTATAATTATACTGACAAAATTACATATTTTCTGGTTGATCGTGAAATGTCGCAATTCTAATTATATTTATCTAAAAACATCGGAAATCATCTGGAGAGTCATC
Organism: Coronaproctus castanopsis; assembly: GCA_032883995.1. Classification (NCBI taxonomy): domain Eukaryota; kingdom Metazoa; phylum Arthropoda; class Insecta; order Hemiptera; family Monophlebidae; genus Coronaproctus; species Coronaproctus castanopsis. The sequence goes on along the minus strand of CM065054.1, from coordinate 111,572,797 downwards.
TAAAAGGCAACGTTTCATAATAAACAGTCTGTAATGAAATTTATCATTTTCTGTGAAAATTTCATATATATGACTGAATGGGTTAATATAAAAAACCGGGCCGGAACAAGATCGATTCGGTATAAGTCGCCAGGAGAAACGAAAAAAGAAATCTAGAGTCCTGCGGCATCGCGACTGTTCCTCCCGCGATATAACGACGGTCAGGCCATATTTAATATTTTCATTATTTGTATTATATTTATAGAGTGGATACTACTAGTTTTTCCCTATAGCATCGTCAGAACTTCGTGTATTAGCCAACAAAACTAGTCTGCGTTTTTATAAATGCCAAAATAATTTTGATAGGGAGTATTTTTATTTTATTTAATGAATCCGGATAAACTAAAAAATGTTATCGTCAAATATTTCATTATTATTATTATTATTATTCTTATCATTTATTATTATTTATGATTAATGTTATTTTTTATTTACCTTTACGTATTAATGTACACTCGAAAATGGCATTATTACGTTCATTTTAATTACTTTTTATTGTTTATTTTTTAAATCGCTACATTTTACACCGGTTTTAATTACTAACAAAATAGCAGTTAGCACTCCTGACAACTGGAATAATCTTCAAACATGACACAGAGACTGAAAAAAAAAAACCATTAGATTCGATTAACTAGAAGTAGGACGCACATGTTAGATGATCGTTCACTGAAAATGTGGTGGTATACCGCTCGAGTGTACAACTCTTATAACGCAACTGCTAATGCGGAGAAAGAAGGAAACAACTAAACAATACTTAGGCGTTTCTGGTGTACAATAACGCAACGGCTAAGTGTGAAAAGAGAGGGAAGCGTTTGGGAAGAATAATTTTGAATATATATATATATATATATATATATTTCATTTAGATGATTGTAGATAATTTTTAAAAAGGTTCTATAGTTATAATCGATATTAAAATGAAAATTTTACTAGCGTATTCACGAACCGCGTACATTATATAACTGAAAGTGTTAGAACACGTTTATTGGAACAAACTTCGTAATGTGTTTAATAATCGAAAGAGATGGCCTTTATACGCGCCGAATGATTTATTAAGTAGGCGATCTTATCATTATCACCTTCCAGCGGTAAAAGAACAGCGATGATCGTTCGATGTTCCAGACTGCCGCGAATAATTTAGTTATTAAAAATGTCCGTAATTTAATTAAAAAAGGAAAAAAAGTATTTTAAAAAAAGTATTTTAAAAAAGCTGCGGATTATTTATTTTTTATTTATTTTTCTTAAATAACTTTTCATCTATCACTGAAGAACGGTCGGGCAATGTTTCCATTCGAACAACTCGTCTATCAAGATAATCCCAGGGCATAACTAATGTGTCTATCAGTAGTCGCGTTTTTCGACGTTTAGAACTGGCTGGTTTTATAAAAGTTTAGTTAATAAAGATTTTTAATTGAAAACAAACGAATAATTGACATATATGACGGAATACGGAGGGCAGTGGCCGCGCATTGTAAGTAAACGTCTGAAAATGAATGAAAATAATTACCGTGAAGTATAATGTTCATTAACTCGAATTGAAGAAGAAGAAATATTTAATTTCATGCGTATTCATTCAGACCTCATCAGAGTGTTACGAGTATAAAACGTAATTAACCCTGATAAAATAATAATAATAATAGTATGAAAACGCGGATGAAATATTTTTGAAAAATTTTGTTCAATTATCGAGAACCAAATAATATGGGTTTAATTTTAAACTAACAACACCCAACATCTTGCGGAAAACATCTTCAAAATAACCCGAAATATATAGAACACCGACAAGCTAGGAAAAATTTGGACAATTCGTGAAGAAAACGTAGATTTAATACGATAACACCCCCCCCAATATTATCGCGTGATCTCGAGAGATAAAAAAAAATAATAGGAATCCAAGCTACCGAGGATTATAACCGGAAACTAGTTTCCTTAAGAGGGGATGAATCATCCTCTGTGGAAAGTAAAGAAAAAGTTAATCAAGATAGAGAATAAGAAATAACGAGCGTGGCAAACGAGAGATGGAAAAACTGCTGAATTCGCAAATCACCTTGAAAATACTTTTCAATCACAAAGTGAAGATAATCTGCGCACTTGGCCGAATGAAATACACTTACCATAAATTATAGTTGTGCACGTCTATATCATTCCATTTTTCATCATTTCACATACAGTAATTATCCTATCCTAACCTTCTGCTTTCTGCACAATTCCATTCGAGTATAATACCGTTAGCCACGATATCAACAATCAACTGCTTTTCTCATTTAAGAATCACTTTCTCCCACTAACCGCCGATTACAATTTTCACTTCAACTCTATGTTAATTTTCACGGATGACTCGAAATGCGTTTTTTCAGTTGAAGTCGTAATACTATCATCTAAAAAAAATTTACACTCGATAGAATATTGCTCCGCTTTTACTACAGAAATTTCTATTCGATACGTTTCTATCCATTCTACAAATATTCCGATTCTCTCCCATTTTAAAAATTACTCGCTGGCATAACAGCATTCCCAGTTTAATTCTCGTTTACCGTCAATTATTTATAAAATTTCTAACTAGGGGCTACCACCTGTCAGGTGGTTAATGATTTAGGGGATGATTAGGAACAAAACAAAAAACGGTTTGCCAATATCCGACAAAAATTCGCTGAGTAATCCACGAATATCCATCCCCATATGCGACAACTTGCCGCGCGGCAGTTTATTTGGAATGTAAACCCGCCCTTTGAATGGCCTCCGCAAGTGGTAAGTCTACACAAAACGAAAATATCGTTAATTTATATATATATATATTTTTAAAAAAAAGTTTTTTTATATATATATATTTATGTATGTATGTATATATATGTATGTTATATATATATTTACATTTATTGAAAAAAAAAAAGGTAGAGAAAACAATATTTTCCTGAGATTAATTTTTGCTATAGAATTTGCCATCGGATAAAACCAAATTCGTCCAAATGACGTCATACTGCAGTTGCTATTGAACTTCAGACACGCCCGCCGCTATAAAAGGTTATTTTTATAGGCGCGTGTAATTATATATATAAATTAATGCGTACGATCTAGTAAACCTCAGTATTTTATGCAACATGTTGAAGATGATAGGTATCCCCACAATGTATATTAAATGGATAGCGCATTATTTTATAATGGCAGAAAACTAATTATAAAATATCAAAACGAAATAAAGGAGGCTGAAACAAGCGAAACAGGTACAGGTATCCCCCAAGGGTCAACCCTTAGTCCATTACTATACAACATATATATATACAGATGAACTAGATAACATATATAAATTGGAACAATCTTATCTTTCTGAATCCCGGCTATTCGAGTTACCACCGGCATCGCATTCAATTAACGGCGTTATCAGTTACGATGGTCGGCGAGACCGACCAAACAATCGGCAATATACCAGCGTCATCTACACCACCGAACTTTACTACTACTACAGTTTCGCAGCAGGGTAAAAATGTTTCAATTAAACACACAACATACGCATCCACTTTACAACAGAAATTAATAACAACTCTTCATAATTTTAACCATCCAACCGAAGAACAAGGTATCGTATTTAACTACATACTCGATTATAAAATTATAGATTACCTGTCGTCTTTAAAAAATCTCGTACACGGGGCTAAAAATATTATAGCAGTTTCTCGCGTAAGTGGACACCGCGTCATTATATTTCTTAAAACTGCACATTTAGTGCATTCGTTTACATCCGAATACAGCGGTCTCGAAATGGATTGTCATTTCATCAAAGCGCGCAAGCTAAAATCAACAACTACTAAAATAACACTTTCTAACGTTTCACCAACAGTAACAAACCTTACCCTAGAACGTCACCTCGTGTCAAATTTAAATATGAAACTGGCATCAAATATATCAATCCTTAGAATTAAACCGCTAGACGACGAGTTTGGCCATATAGTCAGCTGGCGTCGACAAGTATACATTACCAACTTCGAAGAACTAAAACTACCGAGCTCTTTTACACTGGACTCAAATGACAAAAGCTAATGTATATTTTTATCAGCCGACGACTTAATCTGCTTCAAATGCAACGTTTCCGGCCACAAAGCCGATAATTGCAATGCAGATGAGACTCTGGATAGTCTAGGAAATCCAGAAACCGATTCCCAGTAACCCTGCACAAAATTACCAGCTCTCATACAAAAACCACAAAAAATAACATCAGATGAATTTCCATCTCTTCCAAATAGGAACTCGAACGACACAGACCATCATTCTCAAACAATTAATCTACAATCCTTCACAAACATTCCATAACAAACAAACCAAGAGAACAATTTTAATACAACACGTGCAGAAAATTTAAAAAGACAACTATCTAATAACTCTTCCGCAACGAAATCCGAATCAGAAAATAAAATCGGATCAATTAAAAAACAAAAGAAAAAAAAACAAAAAGGACTCTGCAAGGCAACACATAAACGAATTAAAACAATCGTCCCTAAAGAAATTGAATTTAATGAAAAAACTAACAGCTCTTTTGGAGCCGACAGAGCCGTCTTAATCAAAATTTATCGAACAATAATACGTCCCTGTTTAGATTGTGGTGCTCCAATTTATGGAACGGCAAAATCATCGATTCTGCGTACTTTAGATCCGATTCATCATTCAGCTATTCGATTGGCTCTTGGAGCTGTTCGCACTAGTCCGACAATTAGCCTATTAATTGAAGCCAATGAATGACCGCTAAAATTTCGTCGAGAGTACTTAATGATGAAGCTTGATACATATACCAAAAGCAGATTACATACAACAAACATACAAAAAACAAAAATTTTACGTCATCTCCCCCACTCAACAGGGTTATTTCAAACTCATATTACAAATATCATCAAGACCTTGAACCTCAATCTTTTAGAACAAACTGATCATCGCGTAATACCATCGCTACCACCAAACAAAAGAACAAATTTAAATATTGAGACGTATCATTGGCATTACACAACAAAAATATGATGTCAAAACAAAGAGCCTATGACAGACTAATGAAATCATTTGATTCATATGAAAAATTCTACACAGATGCATAAAAGACAACCCAAGGTACGGGTTGTTCCGTCATACATCGAGATATCACCGTAAGATGTTTTACCAACCGAATTCTCAGTACTATCCGCTGAACTAATGGCAATCAACTTAGCTATCAACTTGGCTAGAGACTTACGCTTACAAAAAATAATTATTTTTGCCGATGCACTTTACGCCGTTCAGAGCATTAATCTCGATCTCACAAAATCTAACCACCCGATAGCCCAAGATATTCACCTGGCAACTAACCAACACGTACAAGAAACCATCATATGCTGGATCCCTTCACACTCCAACAAAAAGGAAAATGAAGAAGCTGACATCGCTGCGAAAGAAGCGGCGGAGATGTTTCCAGTACCAAAAATTTCAATCCCAATACAAGACGAAATACACAATATCAAAAACCAATTTCACGAGGCATGGAACTTATATTGGAAGCGTATTCCCACAACCAACAAACTTCGAAACGTCAAGTTGAATACAGATCCATGGAGAACAATCATCCCATCGCGACGTGATGATGTTGTACTAACTCGGCTCAGAATTGGACATACTGCATTAACCCATAATTACATAATGGAAAAAAACAAAACAACCGATATGTTGCTACTGCGGACGGGAGCCTCTAACAGTCGAACACATGCTTACAAAGTGTAGGCCACTTCAAAAACACCATCCTGATGGCAATATTTCAATTCACACGGCACTCTCTGATAATCCAGCGGAACTTGAAAAAACCATTAAGTTTTTAAAAGTTACAAATATATATCCGTTGATTTAATTAAAATAGCTTCGGTGCCTCTAATCTGAGTTGTGGTACACGACACTTTGAAAAAAAAAAAAACATACAAACGAAAAAAGTTAAAATATTGCAATATGCTGATGATATAATGATACACAGCTCAGCTGCAACTATTTCAACTGCTGTTAAACAACTGTAACCAGCTATAACTAAGATGACAGAAACAATAAATAGACTGCAACTAAAAATAAACAATGATTAAGATAAAGGGAATTTTGTTCACACGACACAAGAATTAATCACTATCCCCGTATTACAGTAAATAATACCTCAATTCAATTTGTTAAAGAAATAAAATAGTCGGGCATAATGTTAGATGAGAAATGAAATTGGAATTCTGAAACAAAATATATTTAGGAAATGCAGTAATGGTTCTAATACGTGCAATATCAGGAGCACGGTGGGGAAGCCAACCCAAAACAAATCTTATACTGTATAAAACATTAATACTATCTCATTTTAACTACTCGTGTATATTCCATAAAACGTATGCTGAAATAACTAGTATCTCTAATACTACTGACAATGAAAATGATATTAAGAAGACATTAAGGCTATTCCTGGATGAAATTAAAGAATTATTTCAAGAAATGATGCAACAACAAACTCGGATGTTAAACAACATACTTTCTAATATCATGTCATCGTTAATAAACAAAAAATGAAGAATTCTACAGGCCCAGTTCAAAACAAATGCTACAAAATCGCCTTGTGGAATGCGAATGGATTACTAAATCACCGATTTGAAGTCGAATTTTACCTACAATCAAATCATATTAATATTATGCTAATATCAGAAGCCCATTTCACAAATAGGAGCTTTTTAAATATTAAAAATTATAACACATACTGGACATCACACATCCTGACAATAAAGCGCATGCGGGAACAGCAATAATTATTAAAAGCCGCATTCCTCATAATACTACGCCAGGTTTCAGTAAAGATTATCTCCAGGCTACTTGCATCACTGTAAAATTGTCGCAAAAAATTGTAAACTTGGCCGCAGTGTACTGCCCTTCAAAACATAGGCTCTTCAGTTCATAGATTTTATGAAAAGAATGGGTAAGCGATTTCTTATTGGAGGCGACTTTAATGCGAAGCATACGCATTAGGCTTCTAGGTTAATTACTCCTAGAGGAAACATTTTAAAATCTGCTATTGATACTGAACATTGCAGCATTGTATGCGGAGGATTGCGCCTACCTATTGGCCTGCAGACAAAAATAAGATTCCTGACCTGTTAGATATTTTTATAACAAAAGGTATTTCAGAAACTTATTTTAAAGTCGCTAATGACAACTCCTCGTTATCTTCGGACCATTCAATTGTTATATTAATGATTAGTGATCAGGTTTGAATAAAGGAAACAAAACCTACACTAACCAATAGATTTCATGTTCGTAATTGATTTTTTATCAGTATTTTTAAGAATATCTTTGTTTAGCTTACTTTGTTTGCAGTTGCACTCCTTGAGTTATTTCATTCAGTCTTGTCTTCTCATCCTTGTTTTACAATAAATTTAATTTTGATAATATAATTTTTTTTTCTTCTGTATGATATTTAGACGTAACCTTTTATTTATTTTTCTTTGGCTCGATCTTTATCTTAGCAATATTACTTTTTTTTTTTTTAATCATTATCTTAAATTGTATGTGCATGTATATATGTGCACGTGTATATATATATTTTGTTCGTACAACATTCATTTTTATATTTACACATATACTACACAAAACTCATTTTACACACATTCTTGATGGTCTAGGGGACTATGTTTCTCATCTCTTATTCCATCCTATTTTTAAGTTACACATTGCAGGAAACTACCACACACTCCTATTTATATTTTGTATTATACTGAATGTTCTTTTGTTTCAGCTACTCAACACTTACACACAGTTATCCATTAAGAACACTAGTTTCCTGCACCCTTATAAACACAATTTATTTAATACATTTGCCACACCGTTTAAGTGCGGATTGGGGAACCAAAAAAAAAAAAAAAAACAATAGGTTTGCTGATTGGAAAAAACAGCTACTAGATGACTCAGTCGATCTAACTATTTCACTGGATACAAAATCTAATATCGACGACGCCACAAATTTATTTACGAACCTCAATGTATAAATGCTGCTTATTCAAGTACTCCGCCGCTAAACACCAAAGTCGATCAAACTATAATTTATCCTGACTTTGTTCGTAAACAAGTAGCTATTAAAAGGCAACTGCGTAAACGATGGATGATTTGGCCAAAAGACAAAACTCGACTAAATGATCAAACGAAAAAGCTAAAGATGCTAAAAATTTAAAAACGATTCATTTACCGATTATGAAACTAAGTTATCTATAAGGATTATAACTACTCTTTGTGGAAAGCGACTAAATATATGAATCGACCAAAATCTAGAAACGATCCGTTCAAAACGCGTTACGGAAATTGGGTAATAGACGACGAAATAAAAACTGAAATATTCGCTACTCATCTGGCAGACACTTTCCAGTCACATAACATCACGTCACATCTTGAAACTGAAGTTCATGATTATCTCAAACATTCCTCAGCAACCATGCAGAGATAGATAAAACCATTTTCTCCAATGAAGATAGGAGCCATAATAAAAAAACTGAATAATAAAAAAGCACCGGGGTATGATCTAATTACTACAAACATTCTCGAGCAACTTCCAAGAAAATCTCTAGTATTTCTGACATATGCGTATAATGCAAATACTAAGACTTCCAGTATGTTCCGATACTATGGAAGTTTGCTAATATTAAAATGATATTAAAACCAGGTAAATCGCCAGAAAATATTACATCTTATCGACCCATCTCTCTCCTTCCAATGTTTTCTATGAAAAATTAATACAAAAGAGGCTCCAGAAGATTATTGATCGAGAGAAGGCAATACCGAGTCATCAATTCGGATTCCACTGTACAGCAGGTTCATAGAGTTGTAAGCCAAATTGAACATTTGAAGAAAAAAAAGGTTTGCTTGGCCGTATTTCTCGATGTGAAACAAGCCATTGATAGAGTTTGACATCCAGGCCTTCTCAATAAATGCAAACAAATCTTGCCGCTGGAATATTATAAAAATCATACTCGGAGGAACGATATTTTCAAGTAATAATTAATAATTGTCAATCATCATTCCATAAGAATCAGGCTGGAGTACCTCAGGGCAGTGTCCTAGGGGCCACTCTTATTACGAGAGATATTCCAGAAAATACATTTACCTTCGCTGATGATACGGCAATACTAGCTTCACACGAGTGTCCTAATGCGTCCACTCGGCATCTTCAGGTTGCGTTGGACCAGACCGCTCAATGGTTCAGCATTTGGAAAATAGCAATTAACGAAGCTAAATGTAAACATTTGCTATTTACTAAAAGAAAACTTGAACGGAAAAAAATATCAAGTTCCGTTAAGCGGAACGACAATACCTCAAGACTCTTCCGTTAGATACGTAGGAATCCATCTTGATCAGTCTTTAACATGGTCATCACATATAACGGCAAAAAGGACTGAATTAAATATCAAAACGACAAAATTAAAGTGGTTATCCCAGATCGCAACTAGATATTAAAAATAAACTTTTATCGTACAATGCGATACTTAAACCAATCTGGCTATATGGCTACGAACTATGGGGATGTTCCTTTAAGAGCAACATTAAAAAAATACAGCGGTACCAGAATAAGATACTACGAAGGATACTCTCCATTGTATGTCAGTAACTATACATTGCATAAAGATCTTCAGATACAATATGCGGAACAAGTAATCCGATGAGCTACTCGCGATTACCTGGCGAGATTGGAAACTCACGAAAATCCGCTGGCAATAAGTCTGCAAGTTCAATCGGCGATTAGAAGGCTGAAGAGAAAACGTATTACCGACTTCAGATAACGGTTTCGGGCTGTCATCATGCATAACTCGAGAGTTCTGTCGCTGGACCGACTCCTTCTAAAAAAAAAATTATTTTTATTTTTTTTCCCATTCATTACATCTGGTAGATGATGGGTTAGACACGTCAGTTCTAGATTAGAAGAAAATAAAAAAAAAAGTGTATATTCCAAAATTTAAACTCCAGCAATACCAAAAAAATTCAGACAACGTATAATAAAGCACTACGCCTTTGAATAGGAGCGATGAATTCAAGCCCAGTTAATAATATTAGAGCAGAATGTGCTGAACGAAGTAAATACAACAACAATATATTACAATAAATATATGTTAAAAATTATATAATAAATAAACAAATAAAACAATTAGAACCTTTGATCAGAAAACCTTACTGGCAATGTAAAACTTTACCACCTCTAGTGGTGAGTGCTAGAAAGTTATACAATATACAATTCAAAACTATGAATTAACAATATGTACAAATATGAAGATTATATACAACCGCTCCAATATTACAATACAATAAATCTACTCTGTAAACAAACTGATATCGATATGCAAAATAAAATATTAAAACGTATATTATACACTAACTTTCGTAACCACGAACGGATATATATATATATACTGACGGATCTACAGACATTAATAGAAACCGATATCAAGTAGCAATTTATGTCGTGAAAATATAGATCTGATACGAACCTACAGAATAAAATACGCTGACTCATCTACAAGCGCTGAAATATATGCTTTATACAAAGTACTCGAGTATCTCAAAAATAAAGAACAAAGAAAATTTATAGTAATGACAGACTCCATCATAGCTGCAATACAATCATTGACCGCTATTAAAACAAGACAATATTATCGCTAAAATAAAAACCGTACGTGGAAAGGTACAGAAAAACGATTCAACAATTATACCGATGTGGATACACTGCGGCATATATATGGGGGAATGAAATAGTAGATAACGCAGCAAAATCGGAAACGAATGTTAAAAACGATAATTCTAATAGATACTATAAAGAATATATCTCACAAATAAAAATAATGAAATATCAACGAATGCAAGAAGAATATAATAAAGAAAAAGAAATAGGGAAACAATATCATAAAATTCAGACAAAAATACCCAAAACCCCACCATGAGGTTTTGGAATAACTTATTACAATATAGTAAACACTTTTTAACAACAATTTTAAGAATAGGACATAATAAAACACCGGCACATCTAACCCGAATATAATCCAAAATAGTATACGCGATAAATGTCAAGAGGATATCAACCATATCATATGGAAATGCGAGAAACACAAACAAAATCAAAATAATACGATACGGGAATTATTAAAATACAAACACACACTTCCTCTAAATGTAGAATCAACAGTAAGTGATCTAAACAATGCAGAGAACCAGTCAAAATCTTCATAGCCCGGAATAATATATAGAAATATAATAACCCAACTATAATAATTTAAAACAAGAAAATCATCCTATAAATGGCCAAAGCGACCTATGGTACAGGCCAAAAAAAAAATATCAGAAAAAATCATTTCCAAAATTTGTGAATACGAGACTACGTACTGTTTCTACGGATTAGGAAATTATTTCGTAAGAAAAGATACACACGTGTTATTATCATCTGTAAAGTAATCGTCGCTTTTAAAGAAAGTTGTTTTATATTATATACGTACGTCATCGAGCCGGTTAATTATTACGATTTATGCGACATCGTCGCGTGTAATTCTTTAATACTTCAAAGATTACTCTAAGTATACTCTCATAAATAGGTTTCATTTAGGAATCTGTGTAAATGACGAATTATATTCAGTTGGTGTCCGGTAGAAAATAATTAGCTCAGCTTTATCAGTGTGTAATCGTAGACGTAGAACTACTGTAATCCGACGCTGTCGAAGGAAAAATACTTTTTAGTTTGCGACAAAGTATCGATATATCAGCTAATGCTAAGAAATTAATTTCATATATAACGCTTCTTATAGAATTTTCTTTTGCGATAAAATATCCCAAATATATAAGACGTACACGCTATCGACACGATTAACGAAAATATGTTTTTTTTTTTATTTAATCAAAATTATCGTTTCAAATATTTAAAAAAAAATTCGATCCGATAATTATATTATCTTTATAGAAAATTACGAAAATCATCTCCGCTGTTCGTTTTATCAAAATCGTAATTTCCGTTATTATTACGAATATCTTCGCATTTTTTTTGACGATAGTTTACGTTTATTATTAGCAGACCCCCAAAGATAACGCTAGTAAAATTATAAAACTGCGTTGCTGTACTTAATTTAGCGCGGTAGGTTTTAATTATACATATATATATATATATATATATATATATATATATATATATATATTTCTTATAAGGATTCGGTTCAACAGGAGCTATTGCGATATCCACCAGTCTTCCGGCTTTATTAGGATTGAAATCAATTCGCCTCATTTCAACGAGCTGAAAGAATTACGATTGACTTACGAATAGAATATATAACGGCGTGTGAAATAACTAACAGTCGACAGTCGATTATTCTACTTACAACCACATCGATAACGCCGCCAGTTGAAATGCGATAATTTATACGCTGAACGCGATATCGGTAACATTTCAGCGTAAATTTCCGAGAAACGTAATATTATTTTAACGCTTCGTAAAAACGTTCGCAACTTGAATTTTTAACGCAATTAATATTCTATATAAAAATTACCGTCCGAATATTATTATTTAAGTAAGACCAAAAAACCAACATTAGTAGAAAAGCGGGATTATCGTTCCATTTTTCTCATTCAATTATAAATTAACAAATAAAGATATTCACTCTCATTGCGAAGTAGAATGCGTGGATAAAATTATTAACACACTAAAATCCAGACATGTAAGCCGACTTGAACAACATATAAACGTCGAAACAATATGTCTTCTTGATAACACTCAAACAAGACGAAGATTGTTGAAAAAACATGTCTTAGATGACATATTAGATTAGTAAGCAGGATGGGCCATTGGGTCCACCTTGCACAAGTTACTATATAAATAAATAATACCTAAATTAATTGTGGTCTCTCTCTGGCCGTAGTAATTAAGAACATAATAATAAAATATATATATATATATATATATATATATATATATATATATATATATAAATTACTTTATTTTTAACCCTTTCAGTTTAATATATGATTGTATAAAATTTATATAATTTTGAATGTGTGACTGAATAGGTTCATAAAATTTTGTTACCGAATATGATAACTAAAGAAATTCTGGGTGCGACAAATAAAACTGTAAAAAAATTCTTAATCGCGCTTGATTCATTCGTCTTCACGATAATTTTTTTTTTTTTTAGAAGAAGAAAATATTTATCGATTTACATAAATTAACAATAGTACAAAGAATAAAAATTACGGTATCGGAATTATAATATCCTTACCGTTGATAACCTAAATTCTTTATGTAATAGTTAGTATCTCTTATAAATAGAAATTAATATATTTACTAGCTCGACGAATATTGATTGAATCGTATCATCCCTAGGAAGGATATCGTGACACAGAAATGCTGCTTTTATGAAGTAGTTCGCGCCATTTGTTTCTATTGTATGCTAGATGTACACATTCACTGAAGCTTTTCTTCATGAAATCAGTTAATCCATCTGACCATCGCAAAGGTACACGACCACGATCTCTTTTTTACTCTACTTTCCCTTCGATGAAGATTTTTTCCAATCCATTTGCTCGGACTATGTGATCGAAAAACCGTCCAATTCTGATAAAAACTTCTGTTAATAAACGTATAGGTGTGCTGATCTCCTTTAATACGGATTCGTTGGTCCTCTTGGCCGTCCATGGAACACGTAATATTCGTCTCCAGCACCACAACTCGAAAGATTCAATGCGTTTGCGTTCAACTTAGTGTATTGTCCATGTTTCAGCACCGTATAGGAATATTGAAAAAATTAATGATTTAACCAGTTTGATTTTAACTTTTCTAGTTACTGTTCGGTCCCGCCAAATTTTTGCTAGGCGTCCCATCGTACTTTTAGTTATTTGTATACGATGCCGCAATTCCAAATTACATCCTCCAGTATTTTCGATAATTGAACCAAGGTATGTATAACCACTTCTATTCCATCAACATGTTTTATATTAGGTAAGTTATTTTTGGAACGGTTAATTATCATTATTTTGGTCTTCTTTCTGTTAATTAACAGTCCATATTCTTTACTATTCTGCTCCAGTCTTCGTAATAAGCGTGTTATATTTCCGATACTTGTGGTTACCAGGATGGTGTCATCAGCGTAGCGGAGATTTGTTATGTTATATCCACCAATAGAAAATTCATCATTCGATTCTATTGTATGTTTTCCTTCATTTCTCACTAATATTTGCCGCATAATATATTCCGTATATATACTAAAAAGAAGCGGCGAGAGTATGCACCCTTGTCTAACGCCTTTCCCCACCTTGAAATAGCCTGAATACACTGATTTTTCCGATAAAATTCGCGGGGGGAAAACTAAAAAAAAAAAAACACTCCATAAAACGCTTTGTACCGCATTAAAAAAATCAGTATATTATTCGGTAGAAAACATAAAGATAGATAATATAATATACATACAAAAACCGATATAAATATATAAGCAAAAGAAAAAATCCTAACGCAGTGTAATCGCTATAAAAGTTTTTTATTGCGAAGCTTTTCGACAGTTACGTCATCATCAAGCATACGAAAAAAATATTACATATAAATTATTCGAAATATCTATACAACGACAACTTTTAATTTGATATAAATATTTCACGAGCCATAGGTAATTTTACGTTTAGATTTATTTTGACAATAAATTTTATTTATAAAACAGATTTTGAAAAATATTCGACGACAAAGTTAAACAAACTTTGGAAAAAAGAAAAAAGTATTTCAGAGACATTATTAGCGATATGAGAGTACAAAAGATGCCGAATAGATTGTATAAAGAATATAAAAGAACGGACCAGTTTCACTGAGTATAGTAGTTCGCGCAATATGCAAGAAAAATGCGGATATAACTACAATAGTGATCGCCTACGCCTTTGAAAAAGAAGAATACATACGTATGTGTGTGTGTGTGTATATGGTGTATCATTTGCATTAAAACTTTATCGTTAGCTTTTAAAAGTTTGATATGTTGAACCAACATATCGATATCGGTATCGGCGGATGTAACGCCATACCCGAAGCCTGATACGTGAGACGTCTTATTTCTATCGGGTCGGTCGGATTAATAGTAAATTCTTCGCTCACTAACGGACGCGTTACCGCGCAATTTGGTGGACTGTCTGCACGTACTAAATTTAAAATTACAAGTAATTAATTAAATTTCATTTAACAACGACGTAGAAGAAATCGAAATTAATATGATACAATTGATCGACAGATTAGCCTGGAGTATAAAACGCGCGGATGCTGGCGAATTGACGCTTTTGAAATGTGGGTTTATAGGAGGGTACTCGTAATACCGCTCGACAGCACCCCCTGAACATATGCGTCCATATCGGATGATCTGAAAGTGGAAATTAACGAGAATTAACAGGCATACAGTAAAAGTTTCGAACACGTAACAAGGAAAACAGATTCACTCGTACATACTATCCTGCAGAAAATACCGTGAAAATATAGAAACAGAAAAAGGTGTTCGTATCGATGGACAGATGGAATAAAGTATAAAACTGAACTTTGCAGCTAAGACGCAGCATGTCGGGAAGAGTGCAGAAAAGTGGTTCATACAAAGGACGCAAAATATATAAACATATCATAACTATGTGCCGAAAGAAGCTCATTCATCATTAATTGCCGTCTCCGTATCATAGGTAGGCGAATACTTATGTATACATATTTTGTTGTGCAGTGTAAGTAGCCTAGAAGACAACCGCTATATGGCGTTATCATAGATAGACACACACATACACCCGGGAGAACTGATTGCAATCGCTTTGTTGTCACGTCACAATGCAGCTCCGCGTGTTTTTGTAGCGTACTATATTTTTACCCATATGGGTTTGTCATTGCTTTCCGCGCGATAATATTATAATTATTTATATTTTTATTTTCAGATGATAATTTTTACATCGCCGATCGTATTCGAATTCGGTTACTTCCTTATAGAAGTCCGTTAGCCACTAGGATATACCGACGACTCCAAAGAAGCGATAAATAATAATCAATATAGAAATGCGGAAATCTGTAATCTGTTGATCGAATTTAGATCAGATTCGTTTAAAATACAGAAACGCAACAATTATCTATCCAATGAGAACAGAAAAAATAATATTAATAACAATATAATTCGAATTTGAATTAAAATTAAAATAAAAACTTATTTCAAGTTTCCGTTTGATTGTAAGTATATTAGATATGTAAAAAAAACCGCCTATGCGTAATAATTTACAATTGTCGAAATTATCTTATTATGATCTTTTAATATTATATATATATATATATACACACAACAACAACATCAATATATTTGCATAAGTTATAAACATAAAAGAAAATATAATATGGGTTACAAACATTGTGTAACGGGAACACCTTACCAAAATAACACACTAAGAATATAAAGAATAAAAGAAAACAAAACGTGAAATGCTAGCAAATAAAAACCAGCGACTATGAAATAAAAAAGGGATTTCTAATTACAAATAATACATGTTAATACAGAAACTTAAGTCTAAACTACAAAAATATATTGTTTAGATTGTGAGTTCTTAAATAAATACTATGTTAAAAAGAAGAAAAAAAGTGGGTGGTCGTCTGTGTTTATATTTGAAATGCATGAAACGAAGTTGCTTAGACGCGTAATTGGCAATCGATAAGACGAGTTCATTGTTTTGGTATTAGCATTTAACAAAAAATTCAGTCGATAGCTTTAGAACAAAATCTCTAATATAGGGCAGATGAAGTAGCTTCGTGCATACTGTATCTGTTTTGAATGACTTGTAACTTGTTAAAGGAGGTTTTTGATATTATCAGATTTTTAATATTTATTTTCATTTTATTTGTAAAATTGTGTTTTTTAAAAAATTTTGTGGTTGTATATTTTTATATTTTATATTTTACTTTTGGACATCATACATCGCAATAGTAAATGAAAAATTTAAAATTCCACCTGTATACAACTTTTACAGAATCCGGAAAATAGTATTGAAGAAAAAATTAATATAAAAAAACTAAATTAATAAACAAATATATTAATATTAAATTTCAACAAATCGAAAAATAGACAGAACAGAAGCAGACAGCATTTTTGGATCATATTTTCACAATTACCATCACATATTTTTAAGTAATTATATTTAATTTATATTTTTAAAATTATGATTTTTTAAAATTTTTCACTTGATAATGGCGTAAATGCCGAAAAGCTTTGTGTTTTCCTTAAGAAAATAAATATTAGTGATTTAACTAATTTTCAATTGATTTTTTATATATATATATATATATATATATATATATATATATATATATATATATTATATATATAATGATATTTTGTGTAATCAAAATATAAATACCAAGTCACTATTCAAAATTAAATTATACCTCCCTCCGTTGTATGTATATACACTATGATCAAAATAGAACTTAGAAGCTATAAAAATAAAACAATTATAAAAAGCCGGTTTTAGAGCTTAATGTTAGCTTTTAGTATTATAAGAATGAACAGCATCGTTTTAATTTATCGAAACAATTAAAGAAAAAAAATTATAATCAGTTATTTTTAGAATTAATAATTTATTTAATTAAATTATTATATTATATGACATTATAAGATGTGTCGAATATTGTCAGGTTTTTGTTTATAATTTTTTAAATTTTATTAAAATCCGTTACACCTTGGTATAAAAAAGACGATAATATTTCAAAATTTTGAAATTGTATTTAGGAGCCGTACTAATAATAAACATTATATATATATATATATATATATATATATATATATATATATATATATATATATATATATATATATATATATATATGTAACAAATTTTATTTACCAGTAATTGGTGGACATTTAAAAGCTAATGGCGGTTCTTGCTTATGGAATATTTTCAAAATTCGTTCTACTTCATGCTCGCTGTATTTGAATACGCGATCATATTTCTCTTTCATATTGACCAGCGGAATTTTATCTTTATTCTATCAGTTACACAAAAAATAGTATTTATTAATAATTTGACGTTATGCTTTATATCTATTTCATCTACAAACGTAAATTTAATACAACAAAAATTGTGTAAAATAGTTCCTATTTTTGAATTAAAAAGCGTGCGTGCTAGATGTAAGGTCGTATTACTTTTTAAACGCGTAAAAATTTTAATTATAACTACAAAAGTAATGGTCGAAAGTAATTTTAAATACCGATATAGAATATAAATTTAATACACTATCATGTGTAAATCTGGTGATGTTTAATTCATTAAAAACCACGACAATTGTGAAACTGTGTTCAAAATCTAAAACTACATAAAACTAATCATGCGTAAAAAACCATTGTTCTAATACATAAATATCTTAGATATAATTGAATAAAGCGTGTAATTTAAAATATTTTATTGCTTGTATCGAATCAAATCAATCTGGTGTTGATATTAAAACAAATATATCACCCGCTCCGAAAAACGTTTTATTTAACGCATAAGTGGAAAATAAAATACGAACGAATTTTAAAACTATATTTATATAGCACTGTCGCTATGTAGATGTCGCCTATTTATGATGTTCATTCGTAACATCAGCTAATCTCCAACGGTGGAATTAGTTATTTAACGTAGTACTTTAAAAAGCAACTCGCGAATGAAACCGGATTAAATAATAAAGAATCAAATTCTAACAATGATGATTTCATAACAACCGAAAAATTTTAAACTCTGATCGTATTTCGGTGATGATAGGTGCTATATATATTCTCGAATAAATTAATTTCAAATTATAAAAATATTTCATCGATTTGCCTTTTCGAACTTATTTAAAAAATGATATCCTCGAGGAGTTTACCAAATATCTGAAAAATATTCTTCTATCACTTTATCTATATGTGCATTCATTCCATCAGTTTTCTTAATGAAAGTGCGTGATCTTTGTCAAATTCGGCATTATGATGATTTAAGTAATCCTATTTTTTATTTGTTACTTCTTGTTTGACTTCGTTAAAATCTTTTTTCCGTTATCCAGATCTATGTCATTTTAAATGAACGAAACATTTGTTAATTATCATCACCCTTATCATCGTCGTACTGTTCATTGTTGAACATCGCCATTGTACGTTAATTAGTTGGGAAACGGTTTAGATTACATCATGCTTTTATTATATTTAGACGAGATTCCTGATATTTCAATCTATGGATTTGTAATTAATTGCCCATTTCCCGCGAATTTTTGTTCCACAGATCTCTTTACGATTCGCAAAAAACGTATATAATGGTTTTCAAGAGCAAAGACGTCAAGGTGAAATATTTTCGATAACGGTTGCAATTGCCATTTGTGTACGCCGCGTAATTATATTTGTATTTTCCAATTCAACTTTAACACGGACGACCTATCACTTATAACTCATCCACCTACACCTGGTAATGTTTTGTATTTAGACCATAATATACGTCTATGTACTTCCGTAAAAAAAATAAAGCGATTATTAAGGGAAAAATATTTTCAATATATTAAACAGAAAAATCCGCGGAGGCAACTAGGTAACAGTCTGAAACAGGTGAGTATCCGCCGCACACAGGGAAATGTCAGAAGTCATAATCAGAATACCTTGTTCACGGGTGGCACTTACATATGTTAAGGTTCGTGTGGAGATATACAATTAACGCAAAATATTGCATTATTGTAAGCAACAAATATCGTAGATTTAGAAACATACACACACACACACACACGTTCGTACATATATATTTGCATATTTACACAGTGTGTCATATTATGCATTACAGACAAACACTTTGGGGGTTAAGTGTTACGTGTAACGAATAATCTAAAAATTGATCGTTGACATCGACTTCGGTTCAAGCGAGGTGCAAAGATTTTTATTTTTAGGAAAGAGTTTTAACTATTGTGGAAATACTAAATGTCTTCTAACAGCCGTATCTTCAAATTTTCTACCTAGAAGTTTGGATTCTCGGTAGTGTCATTTATCTTTTATAGGGGTTTCGTTTTTAGTTTTGATGAAAATCATTATTTCCGAAAACGATTTAATAACAAATCGTAACTAACAAACGACTGATTAAACAGCGATTCGATATACGATTAATGAGTCAAATAAAATTAGGTCGGAATTCGGACAGATAGTTAATCAAGAGTGAGATGAAATATATTCCTCCTCGATCCCTATTGCCTCTTGGTTTGCTCTTTCGTTTCATTAAAATTCCCTAACACCGCTTATAGCAGAACTTACACGCTTCGGACAAAAAATCGATACATTGGTATTGTCAATTTTTAATGTAATCTGTTTATAATTTAGTTTCGTTTAAAATAAACTATCGAGATAGTTTGTAATATATTGATAGAATAAAACGCGTTTTCCTCCATTTTGTTCGGAAGATTCAGATTCCATATTCTGCGGTCAGACACACACACACACACAGATACGCACATTTTCTCAGCAATTAACGGAGCAAACCAGTTTTTATTTTGTGGGAAGTATCAATTCACGATATAAAATAGGTTATTTCTGTCAATAGCAGTTTGGGGTAATGACATACAAAAATAAATATTTTTTGCGATGAAACAAAATATTAATGTTTACATAACGCTCCAGTATAACCAATTGGACAGATGCACAAATATAATATATCATCCTTATTATTGTATACAGCAACACAGGAACTGTTTTCATCGATTAATTTTAAATCTGTAATATTCCTATCTAATTTATTTAGTTTGTGGCAGAGATATTTTGGAGGCCAAACATTTGCAATATCAGTTAATTTTCTTTTTATAATGTATTCAGTAAGAGTACCAATCGCGAAGCCTCGAAAGGACGCTTCTCTGGTACAGAATATCAGGCCAATCAGTTTACTAAGAAATATAAGTAAAATTTTTGAAAAAATAATCTTGATTAGACTACATGAACATAGTGAGAGATATACGATATTTAAAGAGTTTCAGTTTGGTTTTAGACCTAAATTTGGTACGATAATGTAGCTAGCGGCATTATGCGATACTATCACTGATAATTTTAATCTAAATAAACATACAGGAATGCTACTAATAGACCTTGAAAAAAAGCATTCGATACTACATGGCATGATGGAATTATTTTTAAACTAATTAAGTTTGGTTTCCCATATTATTTAATCTTACTAATCAAAACATATCTATACAACAGACAATTTTATGTGCAATTAAAAAATATAAAATCGGGTAAAAAATATAGTAGTAATGCAGGAGTTCCGCAAGGAAGTATCTTAGGTCCGTACCTTTTTATCTTATACGTAAATGACCTCCCACTGACTAAGCATGTCAGCCTAAATCTATCTGAACTCGTCGCAACATCCTATCATATCGATACCATTTGCCGACGACTCACCAATGCGGTAAATAAATTAATCAAATACTTTAATAAATGGAGAATCAACATAAACGAAAGCAAATCAGAGGCAATTATATTCACAAAACGTAGACCACTTATTAACCGACAAGTTACTACCAGAAATAATATAATTCCTTGGAAAGATGAGGTAACTCATTTAGGACTTAACCTGGACAAAAAATTAACGTTTACTAAACATATAAATCAAAGTATTTATAAAACTCAACGAAAAATATGCAACTTATTTCCTATATTTAATAGAAAGTCTTCATTAACAATTTCGAATAAGTTCATGATATATAAGACCGTAATACTACCGAAATTATTATATGCTGCACCTGCTTGGTGCTCGACTAACCAGAGCAACATACAGAAACTCCAGAGAATTCAGAATCATTGCTTTAGAATTATATTAAATAAGCCGCGATATACACGTATTAATGCACGATTACCTCCATTTTCCGTATATCAAATACATTGTTAAAAAGCTGGCAACCAATTTCTTTAATTGCTCTAATATGTCCGACATACGTATAATAAATAATATCGGCAACTACCATTATCAATCCTTAAAGCACAGATATAAAAATTACAAACATACAAGAATTAAACACTCGCTACTTTAAACATCCCTTCATAATTTCTTTATAGTAAACATTTTGTTTCTCGCCGAACTGGCACAATCAAAATTTTTTTGATATATATATAGCTGTTAAGTTTTATTTAAAACTTCAATTTTTTTTTCCTGAGACAGGTTTTTTTTTAATTTTTCCTGTTAAAAAAATGTAAGTACATATTATTTTATTTAAATTATATTTAAATACATATATACTAAGATTATCTGATAAGGAGATTATATATTTTCCGGTACAGATTTTTCTTATTGTTTTATGTTTTATAATGTATGTAAATGAAGTAAAATATACGTTCTTCTTCTTCTTCTTCTTCTTATAATGTATTCAAATCCTCAAGTATAAAATCAAATGACTGTGATGATTGTCTGCTTTTATTCTGTCTAAAACCCTATCTTTAAGTATCCTGAATGCTGCTTTACAGATATTATTAATATGTTGACTTCTTGTTATTAAATCTGCACTGAAAGTCAAAGCTTACTCTCACCCCCGGTTGTACTATTCGCATATATAATCTAAGTAGTTTGGATATTTCAAAATGATATAATTTTTTTTCAAAATTTTCAATTGTGTCCGAATACAATAGGTGTTTCAATTGGAAACAATTTATCCGCTTCTCTGTCGACGGAATTTCAGACTTATTATTGAAAATAAAACATGAAACATTCTGAAATATATGAAAAGTACATAGGACGAGAATACTATTTAGAAATGTAGAATGTAAAGCCTTCCTCTCTGCCATAGGTCTTTAGTCCGTGAGTGATTACATCCTCAGTTTCGCTTTCTAGGATTATGACACCAACTGCTGGACCTCCAACACAGCTGTTTGACATTAATATAAATACGCAGCAACCAAACCGATCCACAGTTCCAGATGAATCTACACACATCATTTCGAATGTTTGCGGAATATTTGACAATATCTTCATAAAGGACGTGCAGAAAGCCAAAATAGCATCATTGCCATGTACTTCAAAAGTCGCACATTGCATATTTTGGACATTATAATTAATTTAATTTTTATAATGCGGAATGTAGTGATTTTTTATAAAAATCAATTGAAAATTAGTTAAATCACTAATATTTATTTTCTTATGGAAAACACAAAGCTTTTCGGCATTTACGCCATTATCAAGTGAAACATTTTTTAAACAATCATAATTTTAAAAATATAAATTAAATATAATTACTTAAAAATATTTGATGGTGATTGTGAAAATATTCCAAAAATTGCTGTTTTTCTTTTTATAAATTTTATATACTGATAGTTGATTGTGTTGTTCACCACGGTCATTATCAGATTTTTCAAATATTTATTTTCATTTTACTTGTAAAATTGTGTTTTTTAAAAAAATTTTGTGTTCGTATATTTTTATATTTTATGTTTTACTTTTGGACATCATACATCGCAACGGTAAATAAAAATTCCACCAGCATACAACTTTTACAGAATCCAGAAAATAATATTGAAGAAAAAATAAATATAAAAAACAAAATTAATAAACAAATATATTGATGTTAAATTTCAACAATTCGAAAAATAGACAGAACAGAAGAAAAACAGCAATTTTTGGAATATTTTCACAATCACCATGAAATATTTTTATGTAATTATATTTAATTTATATTTTTAAAATTATGATTGTTTAAAAAATGTTTCACTTGATAATGGCGTAAATGCCGAAAAGCTTTGTGTTTTCCATAACAAAATAAATATTAGTGATTTAACTAATTTTCAATTGATTTATTATAATTAATAACCTTATTCTTAAGATTTAAAAATAGTTACTCACGTGTTCCATCCTCAATTTTTTTTTTTAATTCGGCATAATATTTATAGTAAACTCACTGTTTGCCGAGTAAAACTGAACCATCAGCTGCCTATAAAAACATAATCATCTTCATATTCTTCTCGACGTGATTGTAAAGATAATATATTTTGTTAATTGAATGTCCAGCGGAAAACGAAAAGAAAAAAAAACATTTTTGAGATTTTCTTTGGGTGTTCTGTATGTCTCGATACAACGGACATTATGATTATAAAACATATTAACTTTTTATAGTAGGTCATCATTCCTATAAAAAATCCAATTAATATACTTTTCAGAAAACTAAGTTCTTTTCAAATGAACTATAGAATTTACATAATATAATTGTACATCACACATCATACTTGGTTGATATGCACGTATTTTTTAATAATCCATAGGGAAAAGCGTGCCTTACAAGAACGTTTGTTTTTCATTGAGAAACGTTTGTTTTTTCTACTTTTGCACCATGCGTACGTCGCTAATATTTCTGCATCAAACGTAACGCAAAAATTAATAAACAAGATATATATCAATAACGTTCAATCAGTGTTAACAAATGGGATAAATTAAATAATTACAGAAAAATAATATTATAGTATGAATTACTTACGGAAAATAAAACAGCGTCATTTTGAACTTTTGAATTGTGTTACAATATGACGTTCTTGAATTTTTTCCTTCTAATTTTTGAACCCATTGTTTCCACTCTTCTGCACTGACAATTTTGAAACAAAACCTAGTCCAGTCAAGTGTATTTACTTTGATTTGGTAAGCATATCTTTCTGGAAGAATATCCTGTTGTGTAATTCAATCGATTCACAAAATAATATAACCGGATTACATTGCGATAAACAAGAAAAAAATAAATATATAATTAATTATTTAAATCAAATACTACAGGTTGCTGGGTTAGTACGAAAGCATACGTACGAAATTTTAGTTGAAAATTCATATTGTTAAGAGGAAATAATTATATTTATGTGGGAAAATAATAATTAGAAATAACTTACATTTATCACTTTTTTACAGTCCCAACATCATTCTGTACAGGTTCTATATCTTCCACACCTATATTATATCATTTTTTTTATTAATACATATAAATCATACAATACTAATCTTATAAGTAAAAAATATTTGATTAGCTGAAGCAGTTATTTACGTTGCTTAGCACAAGTGTTATTAGATTAGAGCAACAGTACCAATACTCTGTGGTTCGTTACTTTTCCAGTTTTCATTAGCCTAAAATAAAAACTTCTGCACTGAATAGTTTGGTTGTTAGCTATAAGTTTATTTAAATTTTCCATTCGTCAAAATGTTAACTCTGGCTATGTGTTAATGTGTAATTATTAAACACATTAATATGTGAATAGCGCTAATAATAAATATACTGGTTGAATCCATAGCAAACCGACATACATTGAAGTGACATTTCGTGTTACTATTTAAAAACAACATAAATGACGATGTAAATAAGATATGATAAAACAACTATTACGACTGTTTGTATATAATTGTTCTTTTTTATATCTATTAACAAATGTACGCATAGCATACGTACCATATTGATTAAGAATTATGGACAAACAACTTTTATTCTTATTTAAATGTTTCTTTTTTTTTGCATATGGGTTTTCAAATTCCCTTTTCGGCTCGTCACTTTATTACATATATATTACACTTCCAAAGAAACCTAAAAATATGTATAATTATATAAAAACTGGATTGTATTCTGTATACATTTATTATACTTTAAAAGTTACACAAATAATTTTGGACACATTCATCATTTATGTTTTGTATTAGCAGTTAAATGTAATAAACACGGTTACCTCAATCTATATTTTTCAAGTTGATGTTGGGCCAAATTTCGTTTTATTGTATATTCTTTGTTGCAGAAGTCACAAGCCCACAATCAATATATAACATATAATAGTTTAATTTTATATTACAATACACAAAAACATCGCAATACAAAGCTCAATCGGAGATTCAACATAATGTTGTTAGGTTTATAACAAGATAAAGACAAAACTAAGTAGTTGACAAGCGACTTACAATTCTGACATTTTCAATTACTTTATTCAAAATAAAAACACTAATCTAGTAATCTTTCAAATCATTTACTATCACACGATGACGTCATTTACGTCAGTAATTAATTACGTCAATTTTGTCGGATTTTTAAGAAGCAAAGTGTGCCAATTAAAAGTTCGCTTTCTGCTTTTAAATGACATTTTTCAGTAAAGTTTATACATTATATGTACTAATGTGGAAGACATCCATTGTAATTTAATATATTATTAATATTTGTATAAAAGTAAATGTTAAATTTTCATAATACTTACCAAAATAGATGTATTGTTAAATTGTGGTAATTTCATTTTAAAGAATGAACCGGCGGAATTAAGTGAACGTAGTAGCCTACAGTAGATATTTTAGAAACGGCCATAGCTTTTAATAGAGAAAATAGATATGTAAGAATAGATTTCTGTCTGAAGTATGGGAAGGTTGTTTAACAATAACAACACTTTAGTTTTTAAATGCGTTTACTTTAAATACATTTGATAACAAAATCATATTATGTTTCTCTTTACGATCCTGATTTTTTTTTTAATTTATTTTAACCGTGCTATATACTGCAACAAGGGCCAGACGCACGGAGAAAGGAGCCTTTAGATTATATGATATAGATTGCATGATTTAAGGAAAGAGAGGCAGTCTTTTTTCAGAAGAGGGTACGTTTTGAAGGATTAGTGGAAGAGATCTAACGAATATTTGCACGTAAAGGGCAGATGATTAATATATGTAGGACAGTTAATTGAGTGTTACAAAAGTGACAGAGAGGAGGGCTCACTTGTTGCAGCAAATAAGCGTGTGTTAACATGGTGTGACCCATATGTAGGCGAGACAGAAGCATTTCATTTCGTCTTCCAGGTATAGTGGTCATAGATGGTTGTGGAACTGTTTTCAGAAGACGAAGCGAATTTGATTCCATTGGTATGTCGATCCATCTTTGGATCCACTGCTGTTGAATACCGGATATGAGGAATGTTTGAACATCACACATCACTGGCAAGTGCTGGAATTTTTGGGACTGGTTCCATCAAGCACGATAATTTTACCGCTTTGTCGGCTCGCGCGCTGATGCCTAGATTCGCATGGCCTGGTATCCATGCTATGCAGATCTGGTTTTTCCAACTATGACATTCTTCCATGATCAATGTTATGAATTCATGTTGTTTTTCTGAGTGGCGCTGTATACGATTGACCGCATCTAGAGAGTCTGTGCGGATTAGTAAGTTTGAATGTCTGGTATCTGGTACAGTTAGTGTTAGAAATATGCTGTACAATTCACACGAAAGCACACTGAATGTTGACGGAAGGGGAACGTGGCTGGTAAAATTTTCGTGTACTAAATCGCATCCATAATTATCGCCCTTCATCTGTTTAGTAAACTGTAAAATCATTATATTTCGCCAGTAGTTGGTTGAAGTTCGATGTGGTGGTATTTGTTTCTGTAAACGACGTGTCTGTCTGGATATTGGAACACCGCGGTTGTATTTTTGATGGTACAGATTCGTAAATTGCTGGAAGTGAAGTGAAATTAAATAAAATTGATCGGATTTTGTAATGGATAATA
Organism: Coronaproctus castanopsis; assembly: GCA_032883995.1. Taxonomy (NCBI): domain Eukaryota; kingdom Metazoa; phylum Arthropoda; class Insecta; order Hemiptera; family Monophlebidae; genus Coronaproctus; species Coronaproctus castanopsis. The sequence goes on along the minus strand of CM065054.1, from coordinate 111,545,271 downwards.
TCTTTATCATAAGGCTGATTATAAGATGTTGATGCTGTTGATTTTGTAGGTAAGTCTGGAATCGATTGTAAACGGACCAAACATTTTAGTAAAAGACTGTCTCTGTATAAATCAGGCGGTAGCTCACCTGCTTCACAATACAGATTAACTATTGTAGTGGATCTGAAAGCTCCAAGAGCCAACCGTAAGGCAGTGTTGTGAATTAGATTAAGTGAACGAAGAAGTGTGATTTTTGATGAGGAATATGCTGGAAATTCATAGTCACATTTGGATCTTATGAGTGTTCGATAAATCTTCATCAATGAAGATTTGTCTGCTCAATAAACAGTATGAGATAATTTCTTCATTAAATTAAGTCTTTTCATACAAGACATCTTTAGATAATTTATATGGTGTATCCATTTCAGCTTTTTATCGAACGCTAGTCTAGTAAATTCACATCCATGGCAGGCAAAATTAAAAATGGTCCCGAGTCGCGGCGCTCCTTAAATGGGGCAGGGGTGCGAAGAATCACCGCACTTGTAATGGAAAATAAAGAATTTGTTAAGAAAGATTTTAGAATTGGAACATCGAACGTCAGATCATTATACCAGAGTGGAAAGTTGAAAAATTTGGAACAAGAAATGGATAGACTAAAAGTAGATATTACGGGATTAAGTGAAGCCAGATGGCCGAACAATGGTAAATGTACAACGGACAAAATAGTCCTATTTTACTCTGGTAATACTTGCGGGAAAACATTACATCAATATAGAGTTGGAATATGCATCAAAAGAGAATTGTTAGAAGCAGTACACAACTGGACTCCAATTCAAGCAGATGCATGTTATTACAGTTGAAAGCAAACCCAGTAAATATCAATCTAATTCAGGTCTATGCACCTACTAATGATAGATCAGATGATGAAATTCAAGAATTTTATAGGGATTTGATAAAGGTCCACAAAAAATTAAAAAAACATGAGACAAACATAATCATGGATGACTTCAATGCTAAAATAGGGCAAGGCCGTGTAGCTCATATAATAGACGATTATGGACTTGGTACGCGCAATAAAAGAGGAGAAGTACTCTTGCAGTTCTGTATAGATCAAGATTATATTGTAACCAACACATGGTATAATCTTCCAAAAAGGAAACTCTATATGTGGAAATCACCAGCGGACAATGTTAACAATATTGTAAGAAATCAGATTGATTATATATTAATAAGCAATAGATTTCGGAATGCAGTAAAATGGGCGAAAACGTATCCGGGTGCAGACATTAGCTCAGATCATAACCCAGTTATTGGGGAAGTCTGTGCAAGACTGAAAATTCAAAACAAAAGAAACAATTCTAGCGTTGAGAGAGATTTATTACGAAACTCGGTTATTAAAGAGAAAGTGGAAGCTGATATTAATAAACGGCTAAATTCTACCAAAATACAAGAAACTGAAGATATAGGAGAAATATGGAAGGAATATAAAGAAGTTATAAAACAAACTATGAAAGATAATTTAACAACAGATATGGAAAAACCAAAAAAAAGCTTAGATTACGGTAGAAATTTTGGGCCTCATGAATGAACGAAGAAAATATGAGAACCAAGATCCAACCAATTATTAGCTGAATTAAATCAAAAATACCGATGGAGAATTAGGAATTACACAAAAAAACGTAAAAAACAAATTTGTAAAGAGACTTAAACGATATGGCGATACATTTTAATTTTTGTTGATTTATTAAACTTAATAAAAAAGTATATTTAATTCAGCTAATAAGTTAATACATTTATTGATTCTTGGGCGATACGAAGCTCGCCGTGTAAGGAGTCTAAATCGTATTTTATATACATACATACATATATATATATATATTACCTAACGCCTCACACCCCCTATAAAAAATCTGTCCAAAAATTTTTAAAAATCGAAAATCAAATTTAAACTCGTCACCGGTTAATTTAGGTAAAATTTACGTTATTACGTAAATGATAGATCTCCACGTCTACTTTCGTCTAACGTTAATTCGAACCTACTATCTATCATAGTTGTCATAAAAATGACCCAAAACCTCGAAACCATTTAACCCCAATTTTCTCGGTGGATATTTGGTGTAAAAAAAATACGATTATACCATCGTTAGACGCTTACATCAATGCTACGAAACTTTCGTTTCAATTAAACCCCGATTTATTGTTCGCGATTTATTGCTGAAAAAATTGCAAGGTGTCCCCTCCACTTTATAAGAATTTTGAGTTGTTCTAATTTTGTTTCCGCGGTTTTTTGGCTTAATACGATAGATCTTATATAGAAACTGCTATTTCAAGAGGCGGAATCGTTTAAAAATATTTACGTCGTGCGCTATGCCCTGCCAAAGGTGGGAAGTCGGCTATTTTTAAAATTCGTAGGAATAAGCAATTTAAATTAGACCGAATTGTAAATCTAAACCATTCTCGAATTCACCTGAAGACAAACAAAAAATTTCATTAAAATCAGTCTAGCCGTTTAGAAGGAGTTCGATGACAGACACGCACAGAAGAGTTATATATATAAAGATATAATAAAAAAGTTCGATCAAATTTTTTTGGGCTACCACGTGATAATGGCGTACGCATGTATATATATATATATATATATATATATATATATATATATATATATATATATACACATACATATATATATATATATATATATATATATATATATATATATATATATATATATATATATATATATATATATATATATATATATAATGTATATATTAATGATTACGAATAAAACAAAAAAAAAAAAGGTTTGCCAAAATCTGACCATTTTTGATGGAGTTATCCCTGCCAGTGAAATCTATATATATATATATATATATATATATATATATATATATATATATATATATTGGAGTTAAAAGGTTTTGGGGTTTTGGGTCCTTTTTGAGACCCCTCTGATAGGTAGGGGTTTCGAGTTGGGCTCAAGAGGAAGGAATAGGTATATATATATATATATATATATATATATATATATATGTATGTATATATATACAGGTATATAATTAACATTGCCCATGATAAATGCATTGTAAAATCGGTCGACCAAAAATCAGTCGAAAAATTTTTAAAAATCGAAAATGAAATTTTCAACTCACGGTTTCTAGTTACTAGTTAATTTTGGTAACATTTACCAAATAACGTAAATGCTCGATCTTCACGTCTACTTCCTTTTGAGCCCAAGCCGAACCCCCTACCTATCAGAGGGGCCTCAAAAAGGACCTAAAAACATTTTAACTCTAATCTTTTTGGCGAATATTCGCTATAAAAATACGCAACTACCATAGTTAGACGCGTATTTTAATGACAAATAACTTTCGTTTGAACAATTCTTCCAAATTTCGAATTGTATGTGCGAATTTTTACGAAAAAATCGAAAGGTGTCCCTTTTGAAATTTTCGGGTTTAGTTTAAAATTTTTTTTCTCGGTTTTTTCGCTTTACACCATAGATCATAATGACTTCTTGTAAAGTGGGAATCGTTTTAAAATATTTACGTCGCTCGCTATGCCTTGCCGAAGGTGGCAGGTCAGCGATTTTCGAAAATTCGTAGCTCGAGACCTATAGATCGTAACGAAAAACGGGTTTCTGTTTGGAATTCGTCACTTTAATATATCTGAAATCGATTCTATAGCAATTTTTTCAAACTAGAAATTTTAATGAGTAACCCCCCTCCCCCAACTACATGTGAATTTTTTTTTAAATTTCGCGATGACTTGGTTTAATAAGTTTTTTTATGACGATCGAATTAGGTAATAACAATTTTTTTCGCATCTTTAAACGTAAGCGACTTATAGTCGAAAACAAATTCACTATATAAATATATATATATAATTAACATTGGCCCATGCTAAATGCATTGTAGAATCGATCGATCAAAAAACGCTGGCAGAATTTTTAAAAATCAAAAATTAAATTTTCAACTCGTGATTTCTCGTTACTGGTTAATTTTGGTAAAATTTAGCTAATAACGTAAATGATCGATCTTCACGTCTACTTTCTTTTGAGTCCAATCCAAACCACCTACCTATCATAGTGGCCTCAAAAGGAACCCAAAACCCTTTAACCCCAATTTTCTTGCCTAGTATTTGCTATAAAAATACGGCAATACCATAGACGAGTATTTTAATCAAGCGTAATTTTCGTTTAAACGATTTTTACAAATTTCGAATCGTTCGGAAATAATCGCGAAGAAAATCGAAATTTTGAAAAAATCGAAATTTTGAAAAAATCGAAATTTTAAAAAAATCGAAAGGTGTTGGTGTGTCCCTTTTGAAATTTTTGGATTCGGTTTGAAATTATTTTCGCGGTTTTTTCGCTTTATACGATAGATATTATATAGAAAACACATATTCAACCGTTAGAATCGTTTACAAATTTTTACTACCCACGCTAACCCCTGCCAAATGTGGCAAGTTGGAAATTTTGAAAAATTCGTAACTCAAAACCTATCGATCGTATTTGAAAACGGTTTTTTGCTTTGAACTTATCATACCGTTATCTATGAAATCGGTTCTTACGAAATTTTACAAAAATCTAAACTTGAAAATGTACCCTCCCAAAACCCTCATTGCGACTATAAATTGAGGTGTAAGCTATCCTATCTTTCAAGTTGGATCAAACTGCACACGATGTGCAAATTTAATTAAAATCGGTTAAGTAGTTTAAGAGTGGATAAACAACGTGACACTAAATTTATATATATTAGATATATGTATATATATAAATTGCTGTATATTATAAATTTTGTCGGTTGTTAAACATGATTAATCCATATTGTACTACATCGTTTATTACTTTAATGACAGTCATAAATTATCGATTTTATTATTTCAACTCGTTACTCAGCAAAGGGCATAATTTCAATACAAGGATAAGTGAAAATGATGATCGAGAAAATAATTTAAAAAATAACCAGAAATAATAATTATTACGATGGCCATCCTTACCGTAAACGATTTTATTTCTGGGAAAAGCATTATCTTCATTTTAATGTGAATTACTTATGCCACTGAAATGACAATCGAAATAAATTCTTATCCGGTCACACCTAAAATTCGATATCGCGGAACGTATTAAGATGATGTTTTATATGCATTTTTACCAGATCATTTTAATTATGAGTACGACTTTTAAAAACTGAAACTCGTGTGTATTTAATATGTACGCACGCACACACACATATATATATATATATAACAGTTTTCAAATATATAGGACTTTTTAAGGCACTGAGTCATATACTTGAATACGAAATATTTAACACTAATTCTACTTTATCAATCCCTCATTTGATATGTATTTAAGTACGATAGTTTCTTTATTTCAGCGCATCGTTAAATTCCCCGAATCGATTGAATAAACTATAGAATATGGATATTTGATACAATTAAGGAACGTTCCTTTAAATCTGAATTTGCTGATTTAGAAATGTAGTCTAATGTTTCGCTCTTAGCATTCGTAGGAGTGTTTTGACCAAACAGAATATTAGATGATTTTTATATTTATCGTACAAGGCTAACTTATCCGGAATTCTAAGCACTATAATCAGTTTTTCTTATTTACAAAAAGTTATTTCCGCAAATTACCACACATTACTAACATAAACGAAGAACACTTTAAGCAGTTATTTGATGCTAATAATAATTTAAAAAAAAGAGTTAATGGATGAAATAAAATCAATTAAAAATGAATTAAACATATTAAATTTGCAAAATCAAGCGAAGGATTCAGAAATTTTAGATTTAAAAGAAAGAATAAATAATCTCGAAAAAAATGCGAAAAGGAAGAATATTGTTGTATATGGAATTAAGGATGATGAGACTTTAGAATCAACACAAGATGCCGTTCTCGATATTATAAATAAGTGCAATATAAAATGTAGTTTAAAAGATATCGATTTTATAAGAAAAATAGGAAATCAGCAATCGAAAACGAGGCCGGTGGTCGTATCTTTTTGTTCGCAACTTGTAAAAATGGAAGTTATGAAAAATAAAAAGAGACTTAAAGGTTCAAAAATTTTTATCGCCAATGATCGGTCAAAAGAAGAAATAGAAAAGGAGAAACCTTTAATACCTTTGATGAAAAATTTTAGGAAGGAAGGTAAACATGCAATTATAAAAAACGGTGTCTTATTTATAAACCATATAAAATATGAATCTCAAGACAATGTGGAAGTTACTACGGTTGCAAATAATCATCAACGGGGTAATGCAGTTGAAGTTTTTAAAAGAGAAACCTGGAAAACATCCAAAAGTATAGATAAAAGTAAAAGCAAATAGCATAAAATGGCTCCCACTCAACGGCCATTTACTTATTACACGAAAAAACTAAAATATAGTTCCGGTCTGCCAATAGGATTGGTCCCATGGCAGGCTGTAAAGACCAAACCCCACCCTCGATTAGGTGCAATCAGACTCTTAAAGAATTAAAAAAGTTTTCAGCCGGTAATATCTATAAAGCAGAAAAGAACATTTACCTTTGTTGTTTAAATGTAAGAACATTAAAAAGTGAAGAAAAGTTATTGGAATTAGAAAATGCATTAAACGATATAAAATGGCATGTGATTGGTTAGCTGAAATTAGAAGATCAGAAGAAATTATATTAGAGCGAAATCATGGTAATATTTTGTTTCATTCAAGCAGTATTAACGGGCAAGGAGGAGTAGGTTTTTACGTAAACTATAAGTTGAAAACTGCTATCGAGGAATTTAAAGCAATTAATGAAAGAATAGCGGTGTTAAACTTAAAAATTAATAACAATGCAATCAAGCTAGTCCCATGTTATGCGCCTACAGCTGCTGCGAGTCAGGAAGAAAAAGATGTCTTTTATAACTTATTACAAATAATTATGGAAGAAAACGATCACGACCCAAACAATAGTAGTAATGGGTGATTTCAATGGTAGATTAGGTAACCGGCAACATGCAGAAGAACTGATCATAGGAGATTTCACTGCTGGAGATAGGAATGAGGATGGCCAACGTTTGGTAGAATTTTCGCTAGAAAATAATTTAAAAATATCCAATTCACTCACCAGAATTAAACCAGCCAGAAAATGGACTTGGCGATCTCCTAAAGGTCAAACATTTGAATTAGATTATATTCTAATAAATTATAAAGTTAATTTTTGTAAGTTTGAAATTATTAACAGTTTAAAATTTGATTCAGATCACCGTCTATTGAGAATAAAAATACAGTTACTCATGGTTTCATTCGAAGAACACCTCCTAAAGCGTTACGACCTGTATTGCATGATTCAAATATAATAATTAAATACAGAGAAATTTTAGACAAAGAATTATTATCGGTTAAAATGAAGGAAGATATTCATGAATGGTATAGTACACTGGTAATTTTAATGACAAATGCTTATAGTAAGGCAATTCAGGGTTATCAAAATAAAACTAAGAGAACCAAACTATCAGGTTCAACAATAAATATATTAAAGCGAAGGGAAGAACTGAAAAAACGTTTAAAAATATACAATACGAATATAATCAAGTACTGTGAGATAAAGAAATTAGCCAGAAAACGAATTAGGGAAGATATCAGGACACATTTTGAAAAGGTTTTAGAAGAATTTTTACCATCTTGTGTTATGAAAAAAGTACAAAGGAAATTATTATACGGGAAAAAGTGGATAATAGGAATACAAGATAAAAAATAAATAATAGTTAATAGAAGCAAAATTATCGAGTTAGCTGCAGAATATTATGAAGATCTATATAAAGATGATGAATTAGATAGTACCATTTATGATCACGTAGAGGCTGATGTGTTTCCTAAAGTTCTTGAGAGTGAAATAACTGCGGTAATTAAAGAATGGAAGAAAGGAAAAGCTTGCGGATTCGATCGAATTTACGCGGAACATATGATGGGAGCGCCGGTCATAAAAATTTGTGCAGAATTTTTCAATAAAATATTCGAGTTAGAAAAATTTCCTGGAGAAATGGCTATATCCAGTATTATATTACTGAACAAAAAAGGATCTCGTAGTAATTTAGATAATTATCGACCGATTAGTTTGATTCCTGTTATGTGCAAATTGTTTATGAAGGTCTTAGAAAGACGCGTACATAAAGTACTAGACGAATATCAGCCGCAAGCACAAGCTGGATTTAGAAGCGGGTTCTCAACTATAGATAATATTCATATAGTTAATCAGGTTATAGAAAAATGTCGAGAATATAATTTGAAGCTATATATTGTCCTTATAGATTTCAGTAAAGCTTTCGATAGGATTAAACACAGTGCGTTGTTCGATGCTTTACATCATGCAGGCGTGGAAACAAAGTATATAAATTTAATTAAGGAAATATACAAATTAAGTATGGCTTACATTTCATTAGAAGAAGATAGTAGAATATTTAATCAATCTAGAGGAACAAAACAAGGCGATCCAATTTCTCCGGCACTTTTCAACACGGTACTTGAATTTGCTATAAGGAAATCAAATTGGGAAACTAAAGGAATAAATATAAACGGACAATATTTATCTAATCTTAGATTTGCAGACGACATAATTTTATTTGCAGGATCTGCAAACGAACTTTCCGAAATGTTAGAAGAACTCTACTGTAATTGTAGAAATGTAGGTTTAATTATAAACAATAGCAAAACTAAGCTTCTTACTAATAGTACACCAGAAACAATTTGCGTAAATGGAGAAAAACTGGAATACATGCAGGAAGCAATTTATTTGGGTTAGTGTTTATCATTCAATGATTGGATGGATAAAGAACTAACAAGAAGAATTGCCGCAGCATGGAAAAAATTTTGGAGTTTAAAAGGAGTTTTAAAAAATAGAAGCTGGAAAATTAACCTACAAGCAAAAGTTAACGTTCTGGAAAAATGCGTCGTACCAGTTTTGTTATACGGTTGTCAAACGTGGTCTATGAAAGCAGCACATATTGACAAAATCAGTCGTGTACAGAGAGCAATGGAGAAATCTATCCTTGGAATTCGAAGATTGGACCGAATTCGTTCGGAAACTATTAGGTATAAAACTAAAATAAAGGACATTGCGAAGTTAGCAGTCAGCCTGAAATGGAACTGGGCCGGTCACATGATGCGTCGGGATGGTTTGGCCGCAGATGCAACCAAGTGGATTCCATATTACAACAAACGAAGTGTAGGCAGACAACCGTTACGGTGGGCAGATGACGTCAGACGACGGATGGGTTCTACTTGGTTGCGATTAAGCTCCGATAGAGCGGAATGGAAGAAAATGTGTCAATTATATGGTGTCCTTAATCATGGTTAATTGTATGGGTATATGGTATTTTGTTATGTGTTTCATAATTTTATTAATAGTTTCATGGGTGGGAGGCCTTCGGCCAATAATTGGCGAAATATAGGCTTTATTTATTTTATTTATTTATTTACTCATACTTACAACGTTTCGTGTACCGTGAAAACAATTTTAGTTTTATAAAATAATTAGTCCTAATATATTCTCTACTTTCTCACAACCTAATTACAACGTTTCCTATTTCGACATCTCGACAATCGATCACTCGCGTCGATTTGTGGAAGATTATACGACGATCTCGCTACTAATGTTGTATTCTTAAATATAATTACGTATGCGCGGACACAAAAGAAAATTATTAACAGGTATGGAATATACTGTAACACCGGTAAGCTGGATCAAAATTATAACAGAGTGTAGAAATAATTTCAGGTATTTTGTTAAAGAAATTAATAGGATATTTTTTAAATCAACGAACTGAAACTGAAAATAATCGATTACAGATCACATCGTCATCACGATTAATAAGAAATGGAGAAGTTAACAATCTGGAATGGATCGTGAACGATGAGTTCGATTGTTTTTTGCAATCGACACATTCTTATCTCCTAATCGTATACACTTCGAAACGGTATTTAAAGAAGCGCTAGATAATGTGACAGAAGGCATATAAACAACTTATGTCATGTCGATGATACGGTCTTAATAGCAAATAAAATTTACTTAATCGTATAAATCTGTCCTGCAAAGAATGTAATCTCGTATAACTCGCATAAGGATTAACACATTTGCGGTTTTGATGGTCATATAGCACTCCACCTGTACTTGGTAAATGGCTTACCTTTTTTTTTAAAAAAAAAAATGAACTTTTCTGTCATATTAATATATCTATATATATATAAAAATCAATGCAACTTTTCGCTGTAATTTTATAACTCAAGAACGGGCTCACCTATCCAAACCAAATGTTTAGGCCTTGTTCGGACTATTTATTAGATGGTTTATGTGAAGTTTGCACAAAATCGGTCGAGCGATTCTTCATTTATCACATTTTTTGTAACAAATTTATATAGCGAATTTGTTTTCGACTATAAATCGCTTACGTTTAGAGACACGAAAAAAATTGTTATTACCTAACTCGATCGTTGTAAAAAAACCTATTAAATCAAGTCATCGTCGAAATTAAAAAAAAAAATCAGAGGGGTACTCATTAAAATTTCGATTTTGGAAAAATTTCGATCGAATCGATATGGATATGATAGATATTAAAATGACGAATTCAAAACAGAAGACCGTTTTTCGTTACGATCGATAGGTCTCGAGCTACGAATTTTCGAAAATCGATGACGCGCCACCTTTGGCAAGGCATAGCGAGCGACGTATATATTTTTAAACGATTCCGTTTCTCGAAATAGTCGTTACTATATAAGATCTATAGGATAAAGCGAAAAAAACGCAAAAAAAAATTTCAATTCGAACCCAAAAATTTCGAAACACCGATTTTTTCAAAATTTCGATTTTTTCGCAATAATTCGCGAACCATTCGAAATTTGAAAAAATTATTTAAACAAAAGTTATTTGCCATTAAAATACGCGTCTAACCATGGTATTGCAGTATTTTTATATCGAATACTCGCGGAGAAAATTGGGCTTGAAGGGTTTTCAGGTATTGGGCCATTTTTGAGGCCCCTATGATAGATCGGAGGTTAGGGTTGGGCTTAATAGAAATTAGACGTCGAGGTCTATAATTTATGTTATAAGGTAAATGTTTTAAAAATTAACCGGTAACGAGAAATCGCGGGTTGAATATTTCATTTTCGATTTTTAAAAATTCTGCAGCGATTTTTAGTTGGCCGATTGTACAAAGCATTTAGTTCAATAAATCTACAAAAATTAAAAAGTATCGACATATCATTTAAATTTCTTTATAAATTTGTTTTTTAATTTTTTGTATAGTTCCTAATTCTCCATCGGTATTTGTGCTTCATTTAATTCAGCTAATAAATTAATACATTTATTGATTGTGGGGCGATATGAAGTTCGCCGGGTCAGCTAGTATATATATAAATAATTCGTGTTGCTTTCTACCACTTTTTTATACTGAGGTCATTTTGATACTCACAACCCAAAAAACACGTAACATCCATGTTGCCATGCCGCGTAGGTTATAAGGGTTGCTCAAGACCATAAATAACAATTTAGCTGTTGTGAATTACACATGATGTTCTGCAAATTGAAATAGCCAAATTTTAGATGAACTTGATTATTAGGACTGTTCGTTAGAGAATTACTAATTTAAATAAATACATAGCGCAATATATTGTATTATAATTATGCGAAGGTAATATGCTTCAATGTTACATAAATATAATCAAACTAAAAATTCTTTAATTTAATATGCCCTAACTTAATCTGAAAAAATAAAACAAAACAAATGTACGAGTTTAATTAAAGAAAAAAACGTAAATTCTAAATTAATCTACGAATTATTTAATTTTGTGTATACTATTCTTTATTTTAAAATGCACAGATCTTCATAAATGAAAACATTTAAACATTACTATAGCAAAAAAGTCAAATCATAAAACTTTATGAACAAATTGAATACAAAACAATAGACTTCTATATATAATAATAAATATAAAATACAGATTTGTAATTCTTCGTCATTAATATACAATATATTTTTATGTTATTAAAATATATAGAATCTTCATATATAAAAACACTGCATTACTAGGAAGATAACAGTCAAATTATAAAATTTTACGAACAAATTGAGTACAAAACAATAAAATTCTATAAGAAATAGTAAATAAAATATACAGATTTGTAAGCATTAATCTCGATCAGTGTTATCATGTATGTAATATAAAAAAATCAAAATATCTCTAGCTGTTTAAAATAACGTAACAAAAAAAAATATTAACACATAATACGATTTATAAAGCGTATATTATAATTTACCTTCCATAAATTAAAGTAAAATTAAAAATAGCAAAATAATAAATTTACAATGAAATATAAATGGACTAAGATAATTGGCTTGTTCATTGGGTTACGCACTATCAGCCATGCATGCCATTGGAAATGAGAGGTTTCTGTGGTCTCATAACCAATCGAGGAATCAAAATGGACCTCACAACCCAAGTATAAATAAGCTTCAAAATCACAAACGTGTTAAAATAGGGAATACGATACTAGAGCAAGTAGACAAATTTAAATATGTGGGTTGTTGGATTAAAAGTACAGGCTCCTCAGAAGTTGAAATAAAATGTCGAAATGGTGAGATTAATATTTCACAACGTAAACAATTCTCTGCAGTCATTATATTAAACTTCAACTAGGATGGAGAACAGTTAAGTGCTATATTTTTTTTACACGCTATTATACACGACCAAAACTTAAATTTTAAAAGTAGATCAAATAAAAAGATTAGAAGCGTTTGAGTCATGGCCGTATAGACGGTTACTAGAAAACACCGTGGTAAATGAAAAATGGAAATAAGCAAGTTATGAAAAGGATGAATAAGGGCCGGTGATAAGATGCGAGTACCGAAATATGAACAACTGCGAACAATACTGATGGGCTCAGTAGAAGGTGTTTGTAGTGTTGACCGCAGAACAACATCATATATTTCCAACGTCTTAAAAGGTATGACTGTTACCGGGACTGAAAGAATTTTCAATCCGGCACGAGAGCGGCAAGAATGGATTAAAGAGCTGAAAGATGTGCACGCCAACCTTTGATAACGAAGACGGTTCAAGAAGATTCACATTTAACTAATAATAACAGGACACGATAATAACCCACATCTGAATAGTAGAGCTCGCGATAAGTCAGTCACAATAATTAAGAATAACATAAAATACTACGAAGATTATTAGTACACGAATAAGATCTAGAAACAAAAACATAAGTTTCTGTATTATTTATTGTTCGTTGAGACATTCACTCCTCCAGTATCATTTCAACAATTATTTGCAAACATTAGATGATAGGTATACATTGTAAGAGATTACAATGCTAAGAATATATTATTGGCGATTATAATATATCATGAAAAAAAAATAAACGATGGGGAATTATAAAAAGTTCTAGATAGAATCATTATCGTGTCACAGCATATGATTGTTAGTTCATTGTTGTCTTGCGATATATACGGTATTATTCGCGTTTTCGTCGTATTGATTACTTCCATTTTATTAAGAATTGAACATTTCTATTATCATTATTAATGCTAGGCTATCGTTATCGGTTGAGTAGTGTTTGCGCGTGTACGCGCTACTCCACGCATATGCTCTCGTTCTACAGCACTTGTTATCAGCGTCACGTGCATAATTCGCGCGCACATAAATAACTATAAGAATGACTGGTCGCCCTCCCGTTAAGTCTACCATTGTCTCCAAACTCCTCTTCCATAAAACGGTACCCTGATCAAGTTGACGTTACTGATGATACTCTAAGTAATCCTAGCACTTCTACAGACGGTAACATATCTAGTTCACGTGAACAAGATGCTAATAGAAATTGGATATATACTTTAACACGCGAAAAAACACCGTGTAAGAAAATTGTTAAACATCCAAACGTGGTACACCTAGGAAAAATTCGGATACATCAAACTCATCATCTACTTTACCGAAAAAACCTCATAACCTCTTCACATTTCTGAAACGATAAGAAAGCAAATCTGCCTCATTTCCGCGCTAGTGGTCAAAACAATACACCAAATTTAAAGCGAAGTGTTTCTAAGGAATGATTTATTAACTGATAAAACCACTACATTCTCACTGAAGTCGATAACAAAAGATGTCACAGTTATACTCGATGATAATGCTGATAGTTAGATTACTGCAGTCTAAAAATTATTCATTTTTTACCGATCAGCTATTAACAGAGATACCATTATGGGGTACTTATACGTAATCTACCTTATTCTACAGACGTAAATGAAATTAAAACAGAATTAGAAAACAAAGGTTTTAGTGTAAAATAGTATCGTTAATGTTGTACATTTTAATACAAAGGAAATGCACTTTGTCGACCTTAATCCTTCTACTAAAAATGATACATCTAAATAAAATTAGCTCGTGGGCCGCTAAATGGAAAATCAAAATCAATATTGAGAAGCGTCGTCAAATATTTACACTGAATAGGTCTTGTGTACCGGTAAAAATTAACGACTCTGGCACATCGCAATTGTGTCAAATAATGACTCTCCCTTTACTCATGTACACGATTTAGGGTGGGGTATCAGCAATTGCATTGATAGCAGAGGCAAGTAATAAGCACTAAGTATTCAATACTATCACAATGCCACACCTGACCTGTGAATGTGGGCTAGGGAGGTGGTATCAACTGCGCATACATAGTTATCCAAAGTTGTAGGTAATATATACATAGACGTTAACTCTTTTTCATTGGGAAATGATATATATAAATAGGACAGCGTGTTATCAATGTCAATACTAGTGTGACGAAAAAAAAAAAATAATAATAATAATAAATAGTAACAATCGGCTCGTCGATATATTAGCATCCTGAAAAATACGGATTTGTACATTTTTTTTATATAACGCACGATTATGTTAATCTCGTATCGAAATTTAATCAGATTGCAGTCTGTTGTCAGTTATTGCAACATTAGATAACATAATTACGAACAATATTAAAACCGATTAGCAAATTATAAAAGTTGATTAGAAATGTCAATCCATATATTATTTTTCTTCAGATTAAGATAGTGAAATTTTAATTATCTAGCTCAGCAAAATAACATGATAACCCAAGAACCGAACAAAAGCCGAATAGGGGAATTAAAAAAACAATTTAAACAGCGCACGTAATTTTCACTATTTATACAGCTGGGGTTATTCCTCTTGTGAAAAAGGTCACAGAATAATTTAAAAAGATCAAAATTACGCGTTCACTCTATTCATATAATAGAATGAACGGATTCGCGATGATGCGTGAAATTTTGAAATTTCAAATTCAAACGAAGTAAGTTTTTATTAACGAAACTTTTGTAATACGAATGATATACACTTCTTCGAAGAATTCAACTCGTTTCTCTCAGATAAATCTAAGCTGGCAGAAAAAATCTCGATCTGCTAACAACGTAATGAAATAACTCGCCCAATCAAAGCGATAGTAACTTGGACGTATTTATTTAAATTACACTAAGTTACTATTACGATATTCTCGCAGATAATAATCATTATCGATAAGGAATCGGCGATAAATTGTAAAATCGTAATTTATGTCATTAAAACGATATAATTTTGGTATGCACGATGTTCGAGGAATTATAATGCAATTTATTTGTATATTCCAAGCTATAAAAAAACACACAAAAAAACATTAACAGCTTATCGGTACATTAAATTGATGACCGTTATCAGTTGCATCATGCGGATAAAGAGATATTTTTTCTTATAAATATGGTTGATTTTAAATCAAGTTTCAATTTTTTATATCGGGTTTATTAATTGCTAGCTTTGCTATAAACATGTTTATTATCTGCATTATATTTGCCGTTACGGAAATGGTAAGCGAAAATCATTTTATACAACAAAAACAAATCACACACGCACATGCACGTAATACACGAAAATTCTATTTTACTTTACTTATATCACGTAAGGTGCATAACTGCTGTATAAGGTGCATTATTATATATTTATTTATAATGTAGCATTAAATACGTGACCTTGAAATAATAATATATCTTATCTGATAAAAATAAGTCCTCTTGCCTGCGTAATGGCTCTAACAATTTCGGTGAAATATTGAATATATGTCTAATTTTAAAATGGTTCGCGAATTTTGATTTTTTTTGCACATCGAATCAGGGTACACTCTGTAAATTAGTATTTTCGTTTTATTTTTCTCAACACGTATCAAAATGTACATTGAAAATTTTAGTCGCCCGAATATATTATAATCGTGGAAGTTTGTTTTTTACCGCGTACGTGATGGTAAATATAATTTTAAAATTTTATAACTTAGGTATCGTTTAGATTTAAGGTATCGAATATCATTTTTTTTTTCGAATGAATTATTTTAATGAAAAAATTTAATTTAAAACGTTAAAAATTTATTTTCAAAATAATATTAAAGAGTGCCGCCTCTTGCTGATATTTGTCAAAACTAACATAAATTTATGAAGCAAAAGTCTTTACAATTAAAATATATAATAAACAAGAAAAAAATAATAAAATTATTAAACTTTTATATAAAAATATCGCAAAGATTTTCCGTTAAGTCATTATCAAGTGGGCATAAAAAATAAAATATGAAAATATATACAATTTAAAAAAAAATCAAAAGGAAAAAATAGTATAAAATATATTATGTACAAATAAACGAAACAGCAGTATTTATAAAATAATGTGATTCTTCGATTAAATACTTTATTTGTCGAAATTTGTGATGTAAATTACAATATATTTTTTTATTGATACGGGAGTTGTCTCTCCTGCACCGCCGTTTAAGGTTAATCAGGAGAGGCCGCTCCTTGCAATTTGTTGTCATAATTAATAGTGATAAAATTCTCACATTTACTCGCATTTACCCGGGTTACGTACTGTCAAAAGTTGAATATATTTGAGAGTATTGATTTTATTAATTAATTATAAACAAACAAAATATCTTCGCGATTAAACACTTTTAGTGACTGTGCTATATTTTGTTTGTTTAATTACTCCCTCGTTCGTTAGAATTATATGTAAGTTAAAAGGTGACGTAATAATGATTTTTATATTTACAAAATGTCGTCGGAATAGCCGAGTGACTAAAAACACGGACTTCTACACGAAAGCTAAACGGGTTCGAATACCATCGATGATGTAAAAATATCATCGTTAGAATATAAAAATATAAATAATCCCAATATTATTATCACGTGGAATGGCACACCATCACGCGCAACACCATACATGCGCTGGTAACAACATAGTACACTACAAAACCACGCAGGGCTGTATTGTGTCGTGACAACAAAACGATTACAATCAGTTCTTATTATAATTGCTTTGTACGCTACTTACACTATACAACAAAATATGCATAGGTGAGTGAAACGGAGACTGCACTTAATGATGATGATGATTTACAAAATACACTCGGCTAATAGAATCATATACAGAATTTGAAATCTATAAAAATTATTTATTTACATAACTAGGTTTCTTGATGTTACGTGCACATCTCACAAATATACACTCAGATACACACTGAGACACATGGTGATATGTGAACGGGCCATTATGTGACGACGCTTGTGCTCCGAAATCTAGGACGAAGTATGTGAAAAGCGAATTGTTGGAAATTTTTAGCGACTACTCGTTGAATTTTAGATTTGCTTTATTGAAGTGTCTTATGGTTTTGTGGACATTCGAAGATAATATGTTCTACAGTTCCCTTCAACCCGCAGGAGCAGTTATCATCTTTGCTTAAGCCAAAATGACATAAGTACGCGGCAATTGTCCCATGTCCTGTTAATAGTTGGGTCGTATAAAAATCTGGTGAAAATTTAAAGTTATGTCTGTCTAAAAAGTTAGGGATCATTTGAAAAGTATGGCGGCCAACTCTATCTTTTTCCCATTTGGATTGCCAAATTTTACTGTAGTAATATTTTGAACAGTTTTTAATTTGTTTGCTATAGGATGCTGCAGTGGCTAATGGTTTGTATTAATGGTAATAAATAGCTTAGTTCTTGATATAGATTTTCATTAACAAACTGAAATTCATTATTCTTTATTGCAAATATAACAGCTCAGCTTTGCATTAGTAAGTCGAATGGTAGTACATCACAAATAGCGATTAATGCACCGTGTGAGATTAATTAAAAATTTTGAAATTATTTTTTTGTGAAAATTTTTTCGTTAACCGTTGGATATACACGGAACAGCAGTAACGTATAGCGCTTTCAACTAGCGATTTGTATATCATCATTCTGTAATTAAAATCGAATCCTCAAGTATTCTGACATGCTTTTAGTAATTGGTGATATTTCCTATTCATTTTTGATATCATATTGTCTAAATGATAGTTAAAAGTGAGTTTCTTGTCAATTATAACTAAGTATTTAAAATATTCAACGACTTTAAGTTAAGAGCCTTGGCACGACTTTTATAATGTTTGTCTTAAGTTTTAATGACTTAATGAAAAGTGAAACGAAACATTTATCGACGGTTACCTGTAGATTAACGTCATTTAACCATCTTTCTAATTAAGTAACGTTTTATCTGCAACATATTCCAGTTCAACTTCAGAATCTCTCTTTAAGATGAATAATAAAGCGTCAGCATAAGCACACAAATCGACTTTATTATTATATTGTAGTTTTAGGGCCCCATTAAATAAAATGTTCCAAAGTAGCGGACCTTATACACTACCTTACGGGGGGCATCCTATATTCGTTATTTTTTGCACAGTTTTATCGCCTATTTTTTAATGTAATTCATCTATCATTAAGATAGGGGTACAGTGTATAGAGTAGAATATTTTTTTTGCCTAGTAATATTTTTAGATTGTGAAATAAAACAGTAATACCAGCAATTATCAAAGGCGCCTTTTTATATCTATTCCAACAGTTCGGATATGTTTATCTTGTTTGAGTCCATCCCTAACTTTGAAAATTACATAGTTTACTGCATGCTCTGTTGATAGACGGTTCCTGAAACCAAATTGTCTGTTATCGAGCAATTTCTTATTTAGGTAATATGTTATCTGTACCTTTATTAACTTTTCTTAAAAATAGACAAATTGGTCGACAGGATTTAACGCTATTTGGGTCTTTATCAGTTTTTTGTTAATAACATAACCTTAGACATTTGGAGGTTGAATTTCAATTTTGTCTAAAATAGAAATTTTTTCCTTTAAGGATAAACATTTACGGGCCATTTTACTCATACAAAAAATTCACCACAACTAAAAAAAGAAAAGAAAATTTTCCTAAGAAGAAAAATAATAAAACCGCGCGACGCACTACAGTTTTTGCAGAACACAAGGACATCTCAAACAAAACGAAGAAAAAACAAAAATGTTCACTTAAACAAAAATGAATTGTAAAAATGACTAAAAAATTTTTATTCAATTCTTGTTTATGTGAATATTTTCGTTTTACGACCGGAAGTGTCATTTTATATCGGCCGGCTTATCGCCCGTCTCACTATTTATTGCCTTGAAAGTCTATTAATCTTTGTCCCTGTTAACCGAGGTGTTTTACCACTAAAGCGAACTAAAATAACCTTCATTTGATACATTTGATTCGGGGCTTTGCTGATTGTCCCTTAAAACGGCTTTTCCTCTTATCCAGAGTCCTTTATAAGCGGATTCGACTGTATATATACATGTATATAATGATATATAAAGATATCATATAACTAACATTGCCTATGCTAAAAGCATATATATATATATATATATATATATATATATATATATATATATATATATATAAGATTACAAACTAAACGGAAATATGCGTTCCTACATAATATATTATATCATATATATATTACAAAAAGATCGATCAAACGGTAATAAATCCGTCTTATAGCCGATCGTCGTTATATCCGATATATATTACAAAAATCTATGTATTTATACGTGTGTGTGTGTACTATGTATCAAACTTTAAAATATAATATAATAGGGTACATTGTGCATATTTTATTTTATGTGCATTGTATTATGATATTATGTGCATATTTATTATGTTATATTACTTTGAACAAAATGATAGATACACAAAAAAAAATGAAAACAATTAATTGTACATAGTTTCCATTGTTTAACGTGGAGAAAAATAGTCTTCGATTGTATTCTGTTTATTACATTTTTTTATATATAAAATTCTTGGGCAAGTTTTTTTTCTACTTCCTCTACTCGTTTCATCATCACTGGTGTACACACGTCTTGATTATAAAATAAAAAGTTTTGTATAGTCTGGGCACAACTAAGAACTTCAGGTAACAGGGGTACGTCATCCATAATTTCTTCTTTGTCCTCTTCATCGTTGTTGTTTCGTGAGTTTGTCACTGCGTTGAGAAGATCTCCATCTGTAATTTCACATTCGGTTACCAACTCGCGATCAACTTCGGTAAAATCTTTTAATGTTTCTTTTGAAATGGTTGGTGGTAATTCAAGAGACGTTCAAAACTTGATTCCATTTGTCGATTAATTTCACTTGTAAAGAGTCCAGCATGTTTGAAGCAATTTGCAATTGTTGTGGCTGAAACATCACGCCATGCTTTTTCCACAATCACCATTGCATCTAAAACAGAGATTTTTGTTCCCTTATTTTGTTAAATGTTTTGAAGAAATTTCACGATTAAGCGCTTGCGATAATTAATTTTCAGCTTTTGAATAACACCCTGATCCATTGGCTGTAGAACAGATGTCGTATTTGGTGGTAAAAATTTGATAAACTTAAAATTTTCGCATCCAATGTGAACGGGACAATTGTCTATCAATAGAATGATTTTTATTTTCTTTTTACTCAGTTGCTGGTCCCAGCTTAAATTTGTCGAAAAGTTCATCCATGCTGTGGCATTGTTATAGTATTCAACTGGTATAACGTTTTAACGTCTTTAAAGCAACGTGGTTTTTTATATTTTCCAATCACAAAAAAGTTTACGTTTTTCAGTTCCATTCATGTTGGCTGCTACTAAAATTGTAATTCGGTCTTTGGACGTCTTTAGAGCATCCTTCTCCTTTGAAATGTAGAATCCTATCAGGTGTCATCTTGTAAAAAAGACCAGTTTCATCAGCATTGAATATGTCAGAATCATCATAATTTTCACGAAAAGTTGGCCATACCATTTTAAGCCATTCTTTAGTTAATCCATGAGGAACACTGGCAGCTTTGACACTAAGTTGTTTAAAAGCAATATTATGCCGAGAGCAAAATCTCTGTATCCATCCTCGAGAAATAGTATTTTCTGATACACTTGAAGGTGATGAAATTGATTTCAATAAGTTATTAGCCTTTTCATAAAAAATTGGTCCCGATAAAGGAATATTGTCACTTCTTTGGGGTTTTAAACCATTTTATTAACATGCAGTCTATTTCGTCATGAGTTAATGATCGTTGTCTTTTGGATCTGAATGATTTACCAAGTTCAATAAGCTCTCGAATGGCGTCACGATTTTTCCAAATTGTAGAAACTGTTGAATGACTTATACTTACTTCTTGAGCTAGATTGCCATTTAACTCCCAATTCTCTAGTCTGCAGCATATATGAAATTTTTCTTCTAGCGAAAAATGTTTTCTCTTTGACGTTTTAAATTAATAACGTTTACAAAGTTAATATACAAGATAAAACCGCGAAAGAATAAGAAAATACACAAGATAAAACTGGAAACGAAATAAAAATGAAATCTATAAATTAATAACGTTTAAATAAATGTGCAAAATAAAGTCGAAAAAGAAATAAAAAGTAACAACGCAGACCGAACTCTGATGAATAATGACGGCAATACCTCCAAACACAGGATGATATTACGATCATTTCAATGTGATGTAGAAAAATTACACAAACCGGTTTCTTAGTGTGTTGTAGAATATGAGATCTTTTTATTTATTGGGACAACGGAAATCAAGTCGTTATATCCGATTCTTCCTTATAACCGTGGTCGTTATAACCGTCAAAAATAACATTACAAATGCTTGATGAGATCACGGGACCTGAAATTTTGGTCGCTAAAGCCGATATGTCGTTATAACCGATGTCGTTGTAAACGATATCCACTGTATATATAATACACGTATATAACTATATATATATATATATATATATATATATATATATATATATATATATATATATATATATATATATATGTATGTATGTATGTATATATATATATAAAATTAACATTGCCTACTGCTAAAAACATCGCCTGTATAAAGATATATAGGTATATAATTAATATTGCCCATGCTAAATGCATTGTAGAATCGGCCTACCAAACAAAAATGGCTGAAAAATTTTTAAAAATGGAAAATCAAATATTGAACTCACGATTTCTCGTTACCCGTTAATTTTTAAAACATTTACGTAATAACATGAATTATAGATCTCGATGTTTACTTTGTTTTAAGCCCAACCTGAATCCCCTATCTATCATAGGGACCGTAAAAAGGGCCCAAAACCCTAAAGCCTTTTAACTCCAATTTTCTCGACGAGTATTTGCTATAAAAATACGCGACTACCACAGTTAGACGCGTACTTTAATCACGCGTAACTTTTGTTCGAACAATTTTCTCAAATTGCGAATCGGTCACGAATTATTGCGAAAAAATCGAAATTTCGAAAAAATCAGAGGGTAAAAATTTACACATAAACAATTAATACGAACTTTCTGTTTATCAAAATAAATTGATTAAATTTATATTCTTCTTAAAACTCATTCTGCATCAAAATTTATGATTATCGATTCTATCTTTCCTAGTAGTTTCTTTTTTTTATAATGTTTTTCTTCTATGAAAAATTTTATAGTTTTTGTTAATATTGTTGATATTGTGTTTCAATTCTTTACAATGTTTTCCAAATTGTAATAAATGTGAAAAAGAGTAAATAGGAGAAACAGACAGACAATTCACAATAAGAATGAAAAAACCCATAAATTCATATACGAACAATCATCATCATCATGATTAAGTGCCGTCTCTGTGTATCAGAGGTACAATACATATTTTTGTTGTACAATGTAAGCAATGTACAAGACAATTATAATATGGCGCTCGCGTAGAGAGAGACAAATACACACACTCGGCAGAACTGACTGTAATTGCTTTGTTGTCACGACACAATGCAGCCCCGCATGTTTTTCTAGTGTACTATATTGTTACCAGCGTGCATATGGTGTTGTGCGTGGTGGTTTCCCATTGCCTTCCACACGATAATATTACGATTACGTATATTTTTAATCACCTATCCAAGTATTAACTTGGGCGATGTTGCTTAAATTCGGTGATCTGGCGAGAACAAGTGCATAATCAATTTTCTTATATGAACAATGATGAAAGAATATTATTTAGAAAATACTGTAAATAATTAAAAAAAAAACAAAGTAAATAGTATTAACCAAAATTATAAAATTTCATACAAAAGAAAAACATTATAAAAAGAAAGATGCGAAATCTAGTTAATAGGGATGCTAAAAAATCAAAAGAAAAATGGCTAGAGGAGTGCTGCTAAAACATAAATGATCTCTTGAACAGAGAAAATACTGCTATTGCTTACCAAGAAATAAGGAAGTTTTTTGGGAATAAATCCCAACGTAGCAACACGATTAAAGACAAAGAAGCGAAAGAGATAATCGAAACTGTAGATGTAGCAAACTGCTGGAATGAATACATTGAAAAATTGTATGATGACAAAGAAATGGATAACAGCATAATGGAGGAAGAATATTTGGTTGAAAAAGACAGTACCGGACCAGATATGATGAAAGGAGAATTTGATCTGGCAGTTAAAGAATTAAAACTAAAAAAGACCGCAGAAATAGATGATATCACTGGAGACGTTGTTACAAAAACACTGGGGAAGAAAGCTATTAGAAGATTGTTCATCATATTAAATAATGCTGTGAAAAGGGTACCATCCCCGAGAACTTTGAAAAAAGCTTAATCATTATGATACCAAATAAACTTGGGACTTCTATCTGCGAGGAGCAAAAAGCACTCAGTTTATTACCGCACGCATCAAAAATTTTAACTAAAATTATAAGCAAAATAATGCTGAATAAAATCGAACCAGGACTGGATGAAACACAGTTCGGTTTCAGGAAAACGGTAGGATGCAGAGAAGCAATTTTGTGATTAAAAATAATAATAGAAAAACGTATGGAAATAGGTGAACCGACATACATTGCTTTCATAGATATGGAAAAAGCTTTTGATAGAGTAAACTTTGAAAAAATGTTCAATGCATTAAAAGAAATAGGAGTAGATTAACGAGACAGAAGAACAATCCATAACCTGTATAAAAACCAAAAGGCAATTATCAAACGAGGAGTGAGACAAGGATGTAGCGTATCTCCGCACCTATTTAATTTATATATAGAACAAGCTCTCAAGGAGATGGAGGTAATGGGAGTTAAAGGAAAAAGTTAAATGGAAAAGAAATATGTATAATAAGATACACTGATGACATTGCAATGATTGCAGAATATAAAAATCTATTAGAGCTAGCACTAAATGTAATAGAGAACATAATGAGAAGTTACAATATGAAAATAAACAAAAATAAAATAAAAATCTTAGTAGGCAATAAAACGAAATTAAACACGAAAATCAGAGTAGAAAATTATACCATAGAACAAGTAAATCAGTTAATGTAATAAGAAAACTGTCAACACGGAAAAAATTTAGTTTAAATTTATTGAAGAATTTTGTAAAAACGTACGTGTAGTCGATATGCTTATATGGTGCTGAAACTTGTACGTTGAACATGGAGGCCTTTGAAACCTGGTGCTGGAGAAGAATACTCAAGATAAAATGGACGGATAAAGTTAATAACTAGAAGGTTTATAACACGATCAAAGAAGAAAGACAAATCATTAAAACTATTTTCGAACGAAGAAATAAATGGATAGAACAAATCTTAAGACAGAACGAGCTGATAATGTTGTTATTAGAAGGAAAATAGAAGGAACACATGCAAGGGGAAGGCCAAGAAAGAGATTTTTACAGCGAGTTATAATCACGCGAATTTGAAGTCTAAAGATCGATACTACTATTACTACTAATAATAATTATATATATATATATATATATATTATAACGTACCCGTTGTCTCTTTTTATAAAGACAACGCGTTATATTATGGTGTTAACCCTAATTATCTAGTTCTTATTTTCATGGTCACCAATTAGTAACGTACTAATAATGTTAATACACTACAAATAAAATTGATCCAACAAAAAATTTATTCGTATACTGATATAAAGGATATTTATAGATATATAATATTCGACAATGTAAATAGACAAATATGGTGGAGTAAATTAGGAATAAATATAAATGTAGGTAACATACAAGAAAATAAAATATGTATATACACACATATAAGAGATTTATATAAACAGTTATACATACATATTTGTATACATATAGACAGGTGCATATATACACGTATACTTATCTTAATATTTCAATATTCGATGTATTTTGATATATTTTAATAAATCTTCTTGTCTGCTCCACGTGTCTGCATCGATTTTCGATCCAATCGGTGGTTCTGAACATTTCCCGATATATTTTTCTTTTATAGTTTTATTTTTTGTTGTAATATTTCTTTCTTAATTTAATAATGTCCAATTTTATATACTAGTAGAACTTTCACCGATAGTTTACTTTTATGCGAACGTTCCGAATCTCCAATTTAAATATTAAATATATATGACTATAATCGACTAGCAGAGTTAATAATACGAATACTTTGTGACGAACAAGTTAAATAAAATTAAGAGATTAATGTTATTGCAAACGATATAAGAATTTGCGAGACTAGTTTCTTATTAAAAAATCAATTGAAAATTAGTTAAATCACTAATATTTATTTTCTTATGGAAAACATAAAGCTTTTCGGCATTTACGCCATTATCAAGTGAAACATTTTTTAACAAATCATAATTTTAAAAATATAAAAATTAAATATAATTACATAAAAATATTTTATGGTGATTGTGAAAATATTCCAAAAGATGCTGTTTTTCTTCTGTTCTGTCTATTTTTGAATTGTTGAAATTTAACATCAATATATTTGTTTATTAATTTTGTTTTTTATATTTATTTTTTCTTCAATATTATTTTCTGGATTCTATAAAAGTTGTATACTGGTGGAATTTTTAATTTTCATTTACTGTTTTCGATTATTCTTACGATATACGCGATTATAAAAAAAAATAAAGCAATTAATAATGAGAGATATTAATAATATCGCGATATTTGAAAGTATACTAAAAAAAATTTGTACTTTTACTCGACTTGTTTCGTTAATATCGTTCGATTATCTTGTGAACTTGTAAAGTACGAGTATATATCTTAATTAACGAACAAGGAGCAGTCTCGAACAAACTATCATCAGCCACGACGAAAGGTAAAAACTAATATATACTTTTATCGTTCTCGTCACCGTCGTCTGACGAATCCGCGGCTTATAGCAAAAACATCTTTCTAATACTGTTCACATTTCGCTGTTCTGGTATGCGTCTAATTTCCAAATTCCGTGAACATCGACAATTGCTACCTGTTTTTGTAATCTTATATACGCACATCTACACACGTATATATATATATATATATATATATATATATATATATATATATATATATATATACTCCGTTAACATTTATCTGACCGAATACGTTCGAACTTCATCATGAATATACACACATATATATTAGTATATTAAATAATATTATCACAACATATAAATAAATACATGCTTTGTAACACTTTCTTGTTTATTTTTCATTAGCTGCAAATTCGTTATTTTGAAATTACGTTCCCTTATTATTATATATCTAAATAATAAATTTTACATAGTCTTGAATTTCATTTTATGACAGAGTGCAGTATAAATTCGAAAAGCGTAGTCAATTACAATTCGCGATGATTTGAAGTAATTCATCACCTACGGTAGAAATAATTGTATCTTACTTTGCAGTGTTGTTTCTTTTAAAGATTTTTGCCATCCCTTGACTTTTAAAAACGAAGAAATTCGGATTTTCCATAGTAAATAGTTTCTACTTAACGTTAACTTCGGAATAGCTATTAATTGCTGATCCATGTTTAACTCTTTCTTTTTTGTACCCCTGTTCTAAAAGTAAACTACCGCAAAACAACGATAAACGATTATAACCAGCAGATCATTAAAAAGAACCTAGCTCTGCTTCCACGTTATTTATTATTTAAATATCCAAAGGTTATTTAACAAAATTATTTATTATATATTTTATTTATTATAATAATACATGATAAAAAAGAAAAAGGAAGTGAACAATAAAAACGAATACGTGCTTTTTCATTTATATAAAGTACTACATATAAAATAATTTCTAGCACAGATAATAATAAGAGAGTTGGTTTTGCTAAAACATATAAATATGAAATATTCCAATATTGGCTATGAAAAAATTACAATGTTCAATGGATTCATTTTGTTTGCAACAAATTTAGGTTGATTTATATTAAAGGAAAATTATATACCAGAAGTGATCCCAAATATTGGTGAAAATGACATTGGATAAAAAAATGAGCCATTTTAGCAGCAACAAACTAGGATGTAAATGAGTTGAATATAAAAATTATGAAATAAATTATGTAAACCTGTAAATAATTACAGTTTGTGTTTTTATTTTATTTTATTTTTTTTCTGACGAGTTATAAATAAGCATCTCTGGCATAAAAACTGTTTTCAATACTAATTGTTTACTAGGATATCAAAAGAACTCTGGATATGTTTTTCATCTATATCTATGTCACAAAAATAACTGTGAAATATATTCTTTATATACATTTTCATAATTTTGTTTCATTATATATGACTTCATATTGAAATTTATGATTATTATATTTATGTATTACAATTAAGAACAGTTGAAAATAATATATAAAAGAATTAGAAAAGGATATTTCCTAATACTACATGAAATTATCAAATTTTATCTATTTCATTATAATGTGTTAATTCAAAATACAAATTTATACATTATTTGAATAATCATAATTGAAATGTAATTTCATAATTTTAAACCTGTGTTTAATGTAACAAATATGTTGGCTAATTTGAAAAACTTTCATTAAAATTTTTGGAACGCAGTGTTTACTTAATTAAGCCAACTATACTAAATTTATAAAAATATCTGCAAAAGTGAACTATGTTGAATGAATGTGAACAAATTAAATAAATGTTTAATGCTTGCAGTACATGGATGAATACGTTTTCTTATCCTTGTACTCTATTATTTTCCATTAAACAATTAATTATATCTGTGCTATGTATAGTGTAATGAGTTTTCGTTTCAGGTACCGATGATTCAATGTGAATCAGTCGTAAAAAAATTGGAAAGCATGGTAAGTTTTTTCTTTTATGTTTGTATTGCCTGTATGAAGTTATGTTTCATACAGATTTGAAGTTGTCACATATATTCATTGTAGTTAATTTAGTATTATACAACCCGACTGCTTCAAATTGGTTTAAATTGATAACCATGTAACGCACAAAATTTGAACGCTTGGTATTTTTTATAGAATTTATTATCTTCCACATATATGAAAAATTTTCGTTACAATAATTTCAGACCATATGCACATATTTAGGTAATTACATTTTTGTTGTATTTGTAATCATCAGAACTAAGTTTGTACATAAGAAAATATTTGACAAGTCATATGGAAAAATGAAAAAAGTAATAAATGAAGTATAATTGGAGAATAATTCTAACAAAATAATAAAAATAAATTAGATAAGATTTGATGACTGAAAATAGGGTGGTAACAGTTTATTTCTATTAGAAATAAAAATTAGGGAAGTTCTTGCCAATTCAGTTGAAATGTTTTCAAAGACACAATTAAATATTGGTAATGGAAAAATTACAATGTTCATTGGATTCATTTTGTTTGCAAATAAATTTAGGCTAATTTATATTATAAGGAAATTTATATACCAGAAGTGATCCCAAATATTGGTGATAATTACATTGGATAAAAAACGAGCCATTTTAGCAGCAACAAACTAGGATGTAAATGAGTTGAATATAAAAATTATGAAATAAATTAAATAAACCTGTAAATAATTACAGTTTGTGTTTTTTTTTTTTTTTTTACATTTTCTGACCAGTTATAAAAAAAACATATCTGGCATAAAAACTGTTTTCACTACTAATTGTTTACTAGGATATCAAAAGAACTCTGGATATGTTTTTCGTCTACATCTATGTCACAAAAATAACTGTGAAATATATTCTTTATTTACATTTTCATGATTTTGTATTATTATACATGACTTCCTATTGAAATTTATGATTATTATACTTGTGTATTACAATTAAGAACAGTTGAAAATAGTACATACATAAAAGTATTAGAAACGGATGTTTCCTAATACTACATGAAATTATCAAATTTTATCTATTTCATTATAATGTGTTAATTCAAAATACAAATTTATACATTATTTGAATAATCATAATTGAAATGTAATTTCATAATTTTAAACCTGTGTTTAATGTAACAAATATGTTAGCTAATTTGAAAAACTTTCATCAAAATTTTTCGAACACAGTGTATACTTGATTAAGTCAACTGTACTAAATTTATAAACATATCTGCAAAAGTGAACTGTTTTGAATGAATGTGAACAAATTAAATAAATGTTTAATGCTTGCAGTACATGGATGAATATGTTTTCTTAACCTTGTACTTTCCATTAAACAATTAATTATATCTGTGTTATGTATGTTTTTGTTTCAGGTCCCGATATCTCAATATGAATCAGTCGTCAAAAGGTTGGAAATGATGGTAAGTTTTTTCTTTTATGTTTATGTTGCCTGTATGAAGTTATATTTCATACAGATTTGAAGTTGCCACATATATTCATTATTTTTAATTTATTTTTATAATGTCCGACTGTTTCAAATTAGTTTGAATTGATAACCACATAATGCACTAAATTTGAACTCTTGGCATTTTTTATAGAATTTATTATCTTACAAATATATGAAAATTTTTGTTACAATAATTTCAGAACATATGCGCATATTTAGCTAATTACATTTTTGTTGTATTTGTAATCATCAGAACTAAGTTTGTACATAAGAAAATATTTGACAAGTCATATGGAAAAATGAAAAAAGTAATAAATGAAGTATAATTGGAGAATGATTCTTAAGAAATAATAAAAATAAATTAGATAAAATTTGATGACTGAAAATAAGGTGGTAACACAGTTTATTTCTATTAGAAATAAAAATTGGGGAAAGTCTTGCCAATTCATTAGAAATGTTTTCAAAGACACAATTAAATGTTGGCAATGGAAAAATTACAATGTTCATTGGATTCATTTTGTTTGCAAATAAATTTAGGCTAATTTATATTATAAGGAAATTTATATACCAGAAGTGATCCCAAATATT
The DNA here is from genome assembly GCA_032883995.1 of Coronaproctus castanopsis. Classification (NCBI taxonomy): domain Eukaryota; kingdom Metazoa; phylum Arthropoda; class Insecta; order Hemiptera; family Monophlebidae; genus Coronaproctus; species Coronaproctus castanopsis. The sequence continues at coordinate 111,514,831 of CM065054.1, read as the reverse complement.
GGTGATAATTACATTGGATAAAAAACGAGCCATTTTAGCAGCAACAAACTAGGATGTAAATGAGTTGAATATAAAAATTATGAAATAAATTAAATAAACCTGTAAATAATTACAGTTTGTGTTTTTTTTTTTTTTTTTACATTTTCTGACCAGTTATAAAAAAAACATATCTGGCATAAAAACTGTTTTCACTACTAATTGTTTACTAGGATATCAAAAGAACTCTGGATATGTTTTTCGTCTACATCTATGTCACAAAAATAACTGTGAAATATATTCTTTATTTACATTTTCATGATTTTGTATTATTATACATGACTTCCTATTGAAATTTATGATTATTATACTTGTGTATTACAATTAAGAACAGTTGAAAATAGTACATACATAAAAGTATTAGAAACGGATGTTTCCTAATACTACATGAAATTATCAAATTTTATCTATTTCATTATAATGTGTTAATTCAAAATACAAATTTATACATTATTTGAATAATCATAATTGAAATGTAATTTCATAATTTTAAACCTGTGTTTAATGTAACAAATATGTTAGCTAATTTGAAAAACTTTCATCAAAATTTTTCGAACACAGTGTATACTTGATTAAGTCAACTGTACTAAATTTATAAACATATCTGCAAAAGTGAACTGTTTTGAATGAATGTGAACAAATTAAATAAATGTTTAATGCTTGCAGTACATGGATGAATATGTTTTCTTAACCTTGTACTTTCCATTAAACAATTAATTATATCTGTGTTATGTATGTTTTTGTTTCAGGTCCCGATATCTCAATATGAATCAGTCGTCAAAAGGTTGGAAATGATGGTAAGTTTTTTCTTTTATGTTTATGTTGCCTGTATGAAGTTATATTTCATACAGATTTGAAGTTGCCACATATATTCATTATTTTTAATTTATTTTTATAATGTCCGACTGTTTCAAATTAGTTTGAATTGATAACCACATAATGCACTAAATTTGAACTCTTGGCATTTTTTATAGAATTTATTATCTTACAAATATATGAAAATTTTTGTTACAATAATTTCAGAACATATGCGCATATTTAGCTAATTACATTTTTGTTGTATTTGTAATCATCAGAACTAAGTTTGTACATAAGAAAATATTTGACAAGTCATATGGAAAAATGAAAAAAGTAATAAATGAAGTATAATTGGAGAATGATTCTTAAGAAATAATAAAAATAAATTAGATAAAATTTGATGACTGAAAATAAGGTGGTAACACAGTTTATTTCTATTAGAAATAAAAATTGGGGAAAGTCTTGCCAATTCATTAGAAATGTTTTCAAAGACACAATTAAATGTTGGCAATGGAAAAATTACAATGTTCATTGGATTCATTTTGTTTGCAATAAATTTAGTTTAATTTATATTATGAGGAAAATTATATACCAGAAGTGTTCCCAAATATTGGTGAAAATGACATTGGCTGGTAATTCCATTAATGAGAATAGGGAGATGACCACCTCTCACTAGATCATGGTGATAAAATGTCTGTAAAGTACCTGCAATTGCTGCATATGACATAACTAGATCCAATGTTGACCATTTGCAATATGAGAAATTGAAATAGGTCAGATTTGTGTTATCTGGAATAATGTTACTTTTATCAATTACATTTTCGATCTTTTTACTTCTTAAAGTTGTATACTGACTACCCCATGTTGGGCTGTGTGCATTGAAATCACCTGCGAGTATTACAGACGTCAGTTATCATTTAACAATGTGTTATAATTGCTCCAAATCAATGGGCTCATTAGGTGGTAGATAAAGACAATGTATTGTAACACTGTATTTAAGTTTAACTCGAATTGCAGTAATTTGTAGATTAGTTTGCAGATAAATTTCTTGATGGTATTTATAATTTTTAACTGCTGCAGAACACCCCCATGTGCAATTATACCGCTTTGATTATTGTTACTTATTACAGAATAATCATGATACATGTCAACAAACAGAGCTAAATTAGTAGTAGAGGTGATAGGATATTTTTCTTCTAAGGCTCCGATGGTTCAAAAATTGTTTTTATACTTTTATTATTCTGATTAGTTTCGTATGAACTCTCATCACCTGATGTTATTACTTCAGGTGTGTTGTCTGAGTTTTTAGTTATATTAGCGGTGAAAGATCCATCATTTCACTTTTTTTGCAAAAGCCCTTCATTGTCATGGAATCAGAATCAGGTTGTGATTTTATAATTGTTTCTGCTTCAATGTGATAGCTGTCTTTCGATTGGAATTTCTGTTAATTTCTTTTTAGTAGATTCCAAAATTTCAGCGGAATCAACTGTAATTGGAGATTTAAGGGGAAGGTAGACAGATAAGTTTAATGGAGTAGCCTCTGCAGTATCTAGTTCATTTTCAACATTTGGACAATCTTCTGCTTAATGGCTAGTTTTTTTTACATTTGAAGCAGATGCGATCATTGTACGTAATAAAGATTCTGCATGGTCGTCCAGGATAGTTCAAAACAAACGAGTCAGGTAAGTTCATTGGCTTAAGCTCAAGTTCAGTATATGCCTGTCTCCTCCAACTAATAACATGATTAAAGATATTGCTATTGGGGCTGACCTTTAACAAAGATATTGGGGAGGAGAATTTTAGTTTAAATTCATGCTCAAGGAAGGTTTCTAATACATTGTTGGGAATAACTGGTGAGACATTAGAAAAAACAATATTGTTAGATGTAGGTTTTAATCTCCTTGCTTTAACTAGCGTTGAGTTAAGAATGAAGCCGTCGTTATTGTGAAAAAAATGATTGACAAGTTCAGCACTTGAGAAGAATGTGACAAAACGATTTCAACTAACCTTAGAGGCTGGGATAATGTTTTTAGAACTGATAAATAGTTCTCCATTACATACCCCTCGACATGGTTGAAAATAATCCAAATTGGTTTTAATTTTTTTGACGTAAATAGTGGTATTTAATACAGTATTATTATTAGTTTGTTCGTCCATTATGTGTATGTTGCCAGTTGTGATAAGTAGTTATTATTGATAAGATAAACGCACTTACCAAATGGCAATACGTCGATAAATCTGGTTGCGGTAAGCGATTAACCGATTATGCCGCAATAAAGTAAAATATGAAAGAATGTATATTGAAATACCAGTAAACAAACAACAGACATGATATAATCGATAGACACAATAGATTAATCAATCGCTTTTTTTACTTATTGATTGATTAAAAGAATTCTTATTTCACTAAAAAATAAAACATCATCAAATTAGTTATATTTTTCATCTAAACTTCTTTATATCGCAGATGATACGTTTGATGAATAATTCTTGTTGAAATTTGAAATTATAATCCATTGAAATTCTTATACTATAACATTTGAATTATTTCGTTTGTTTTTTTATTTCGATTGTGAGATTTTAATTTATAAAATAACTGATTTACCCAAGTTTTCCTTATAAAATATAATATTAATCAGAATGAGGTAAAACACATGCAAGTGTGTGATCTGACTGTTGGACTTCCATTGGATCAATATCTAACAATTTGCTGATCGAAGGAACAATTAATATATAAAAAATTAAAATGATGAGATTCATTTTTTTTCCTACCATCTTAACTCGATGTTAAATAAGCAACTCTTTTAATAGCTAGTTAAACACTCAGTACAGTGTATATAATGTGTGGCTTAAAACTGATCCCTGAGTTGCCTTTACGGATACATTATATGATGACGACACACAATCGTTTATTTTATGCTCCAAATATCGATTGTGTTTATAGTAATACTTCAGACGTAAACAGTAGTTACTGAATATACTGAATCTATTTATATATTTTTAAAATAATTTTGTTGAATCGTTTGTTAATAAAGAGATAGGTCAATGTAAAACTAGCATCAGAATGTTTTCATATTCGATATTTTTCTAATGCTTCACGTTGAATAGTGAGTTAATCATTTAGGAAATACCCAATTTAAAGCTGTATGCTGATATTTGAATATTTGTTCATTCATTTAAATAGTTATCCAATATTTGCAATGTAATAATAAAGTGAACCATGTTGAATGAATGTGAACAAATTAGATTCTTTTTACTTAAATACTTCAATTGCTTATATAAATTTCTAATGCTTGCGGCACATGTGTGTGTATGTTGTCTTAACCTTGTACTCTTTTATTATTTTCTATTCAACCAATAATTATATTTGTGTTATGTATAGTGTAATGATTTTTTGTTTCAGGTCCCCTTGTCTAAATATCAACATTGTACGAATGAAACAATTTCACTAACAAAAGATTTGGTAAGTTTTTTTTTTAATATTTATATTGCCTGTATGCAGTGATTTGAAGTTGTCGGATATATTCATTATCTTTAATTTAATTTTAAACAATCCAATTGCTTCATATTAGTTTGCAGTGATAACCACATATTACACCAAATTTGAGCGATTAGTATTTTTTGTAGAATCTTCTAAATATGTGAAAAACTTGTGTTACAAATATTTATTTGCGCATCATTTTAGAACAAATGCACCTATTCTGTTAATTCTATTTATGCTGTTTTGTAATAGTCAGCACAAGGTTTGTATATAAGAAAATATTTTATAAATCGTATGGAAAAATGATAATACGTAATAAATAAAGTATAAATGGAAAATGATTCGTAAGAAATAATAAAAATTAATGCGATAGAAGTTGCTGGCTGAAAACAACTCGGCACCAGTTTATTTTTATTAGAAATAAATAGGAAAAATCTTGCCAATTTGGTGGAAGTGTTTTCAAATACACTAATAGACATTGTCAATGGAAAAATCACAGGTGACATTTTAATTTTTTTCATTTTGTTTGCAACAAATTTTTATTAATTCACATCAAAGAAAGAAGTATTCCCAAATATTTGATGACATTGGTTAACAAAAAGGAGCATCAAACAAGGATGTAAATGAGTTGAATATAAAAATTATGAAATAAAATAAATAAACTAATAACTAATTATCATGTTTGTTTTGTATTTTTTTTTAATTCTTCGGAGCATATAACAATAGACAGATAATAATATCTCGCGTATAAACTGCTTTCACTATGTAACACCTCAAATGTGCTACATGTTTTGTAGTATTGCGTGTCTATATATGTGTATGAATGTGGGTATACAAGTACGAGCGGTGAACCACTTTCTATTAAAAGAAAATAGTGAATAAAAAACAGAAGTTAATATTATATATATATATATATATATATATATATATATATATATATATATATATATATATATATGTAGGGGAATTCGTGGTACCACCCGGGCCTGTAATAAATGGATGTTATGTCTTATTAAATATTTATACTACAGGTTGATATATAATCAAATATGATCATGCATATGCTTTTGTTCTGTGAGCTGAGCAATCTGAGATTAGTTGGAGAGGGATACCTTTTCTTATAATATGTGACAGTAATTTTGATTTATATGTTCTATAATAACTGCAACTGAACAATAGGTGGTTTTCATCCGCGATCTGATCTCCATCGCAAGGATGAGTACAGAATGGCAAAGGCCCTAATTTGTGTGCAAATAGAACGTATGTAATGTTGTTGACGTTAAGTCTTGGGTGACATATAATACGAATAAACTAATTCTGTTTTCCATGTTGGCAGGAAGATTGAAGAACCAAGAAGTTGCTAGTATTAATGTTGAAAAGTGTTTGGCTGAATAACGTTCCAATATTCCTTGTGCGAAAACTTAATCTCACATAAAATGTCCCTAACTGGTGTATTGAAGTACAATGAGCCATTCTCATTGGCGCTTCTAGCAAGATTGTCTATGGTATCATTCCAGTGGATATCTGAGCCAGATAAATTTTACACTAACGCGTTTCAGAGATAGATCGTAATCTTAAATATCGTAATTTGATGGGAAACAGCAACTATTAAATGAGGAACTTGAAATAGCTTTGAGAACGCTATGTGAATCTATGAAAATTACTACATTTTGACTTATAGAAGCATAAAAGCAAAGCGGCTTGAGAGTGGCAAGACACTTAGCTGTAAACATTGAGTAAAATTTAGGTAGTTTAAAGGTTTTTGTAATATTCAAGGAAGGAATAATAAACGCGAAACCAACTCCATCGGGAGATTTAGAACCATCAGTATAAATATGTGTATAATCTTGCCAATGGATCTGAAGAAGCGTATCAAAATGACTGAATTGTGTGCAGTCATTAAAGGTATCGAAGTCTAACAGTTAATTTCGAATGGTAAATGAGAATAAATCGATGGTGGGGAATTGTACTATCTCTGCAGTTAAATAAATGTTTGGCACTTGTACAAAGGAGAGGACTTTTATGAAAGAAAATTTCAATTTTTGTGATAACTGTAGGAAGGTGCTGGAATGTAACTTGGAAAGTACTAAATTTAAGTTTATACTTAACCTAAGAATTGTTGTCGAATGGAAAGTGGGGGAATTTTACATTTGATTTCTAAAGCGGCCACTGGGGTGGATCGCATACTCCTCAAAATTAAACTATGTATGTAGGAATTATAGATGATAAGCATAGAAACGGGGATCACCTCCCCAGCTTCTGTAGGGAAAACTTTAAGAATATGCAATCTTTTGAATATTTTGTTAAATAACATTCGGATGTGATCCGACCAAGATAGTTTACTACGAAGTACGAGGCCTAGGTTTCATAAGAAGCAGCTTAGTTGATCGGAGTACTATCTATATGAATACATATATGATGCATATCCAGTCGTCGATAGGTGAAAATAGAATATACACATTTATCAGATGATATGCTTAGATTCGTTTACATGGACGTGTTAATAATGTAATTGGTGGCGATTGATTCCGAGAATGTAATACAAATTGGTAAATGGATACGTCCTAGCGGAAACTGAAGGACCTTCCAGATTTTAACAGGGTAGATTCCAGCAGATAGTAAAGTAATATCTAGTGGACTATTGATAATATTTGGTCTATTCATCATTGTAGGTGACGAGTCGTTAGCAATAACCAAGTTAAAATCATTTTGGATAGTTTTCCACCATGCAGATATGAGAAGTTATAATTGGGAATTGGCATAAGCCAATTCAAAATTAAAACTGAGGTTGGAAGTCCCAGAGTTCAAATCCAGCCGCTCCTAACCTGGAGAACAGACGCTGACCAGAAAGCTGCTCCTAACATGGAGGACAGACGCTTCTGGATTTGGGATTTAGGCTTATAGCGGCCATACTCGCTTGACACGATATCTTTACTGGGTTTATGCAGCATTTTTTAAGAAGAGATTTGCCAAGTCTCTCCCACTGCACTCTGAAACATCGCAGCTCATGGTTCGCGGTTGCTTATTCGTCAATGACTTATTCACAACTAACCTCCATATCTGGAGGCCGTTCCATTATCCACCACTTGTGGATGCGCCCTGTCTCCTGAGATCAGGGTCCCTCGGTTACACATATCTGTGTACCTCGGTGTACCTCGAAAGGGTTTATTATTATTATTAGTAAATTAAATTAATGTGCCATGTAGAGCAGCCAAGGCTAGAAACACGGTAGGAAAAGAGAATTAGAGACTGGAACAATGGAGGAAGGTAATTAGATCTGACAATGAAACATGGTCATCTTTGAATTGAAGAGGTAATAAGGGGAAGGAGGAAGATTAATATACGCTCGAAGCGAGGAGTAAGAGGGGAATCAACTAGAATATGGGAAATTGAGAGGATAATGTTACAGCCAGAACACACTGGAGCCAAAGTTTTATTAATAAGATACCCATGATGGCCCAAGCACAATCTGGTGATGACCACATCATCTCTGGGCTAGGAAGCGAAGTTATCCAAAGATTAATCGAATGTTTGATTTGCCGCAGTTTGTTGATTTGTGACGTCAGCTGTCACTTATTCTGCCATAATGCAGAAGCCCATTCATGATGTATTTCTTAATGTCAGGCGCTGGAACTGGAACATTTGGAACCGGCAAGAACGTAGCAGTTTTTTTATTATTATTACGGCCTGGCTGTACATACCATCTGGTCACCGAAAGAACAGAAAGAAATCATAATTAAATATAACGAATGAATTATATTAAACTAAAAGAGAAAAAAAATTATAAAATATCAATCTAGCAAGAGAGCCAATAATCATAAGAAAAGGAAACATATAAAACGAGGAAAAGAAAATTATTCCTAAGACAATAGCTAACTGTTAAATTAGAATGTAATTAATACTAATACATTAAAATAACACTATTAAAACAGAAACATCCAAACATAACAAGGATAAGATAGTAAGGAGGGAAAACATCAAGAGAGAATAACTTATCAAGCAAATCTGTACTTCTATGTTCGAACCAACCACAGCTGAAAAATAAATGGTTAATATCCTCTCTAAAATAAACGCTACTATGTTTGGTAAAATGAATATAAGGAGGATTTACAGGATTGACGTTCAAAGCAACTCTAGAATGACCAGAACCTAGCCTACATATAACAGTGATAAATCCACAGAGTTGTGATCGGAATAACAGAGAGAAGGTGTTTGAACCAGGGTATATGGGGAAGTTCAGTTTGAACAATACTATAGATTTTACCTTTGATTGAAGAATTATGTATACTTTCAACCCAGCCAGTTTTAAAGGTTCTCCTAATCATGTCATATAGGTCGCTCTAAAGGGAATATATGGAAAACGATCTCCAGAATTAATAGCACTTTCCGCCAAAGTATCAACTCTCGTTCATGAAGATGCCACAATGACTAGGTATCCATAAAAACTTCAAGTTACCTCCATGTTAACTGATAATCAAGCATTTCTCCTTAATTTCTAAAACGAAAAGGTGAGACTTATAA